>LS997563.1:5828436-7028436 GCA_000469685.2 Haemonchus contortus
TGAACAAATGATTTGGATATCGTTTCAAATGGCATCGAAAAGATTATCACAGTTTTACCAAAGAACAACGTACAAGGGTCAAGAGGTACCGGACTGAGAGCGATAGAGTATTCATTTGCAACCTGAAAGCAAACACTGAATAAAGGTCGAGAAACGAAATTGTGAAGAGCACTCTGAATCTCTGCCAGCTGGAGCTCTCTTATAAAGTGGGGCCTTATATAGTGTCCTGGTGCGCCTCTTCCATTACCGTCATGCATTAAGCACGATCACTAAAGGCTGCTCATGATTCTTTGCATGACATTTGTTGGCAACACTATTAAAGTAGCTGTAATAATGGGAATGTGTATACGCTCTCTATGTCATGGCTGGATAATTTAGCCACAGTATTCTTATCAGCCAAAGACGGTTGAACGAATTGGAAATGTCTTTTCAAGGTCACGTCGCATTGTTGCTCAATGGGTCCAGCCGTTTCTTCCTTCTTTCTTTGAAAACATCACAGTGAATTGCTCTCTAGGGAGGGTCGAAAAAAAGTAGAAGAAAGACCAGTTTTCATCAACCTCAATGAGCAAAGCGTTTTGGACGTTTTGAACGCGCTTCCATCAAACCTGCATTCTAGATGAATGTGCGATTATTTTTTCAAACAGCAATTTTGGTTCATATCAGATTAATGATGTCACACCTCGAGTAAGAGACTCTTCTGACACCGATTCTGACAACAGTCCTCATTTTTCATCTCCACCGAGTTTCATTCTCGTTATGCGCTACCTTTCCGTCGAGTAGCAAATAGCAGTGGTCTGAGAGCAAGCTTATGACAATGGGAGGAACATGAAAGAAACTTTGCGTTAAGCAGAACGTAAAAGTCAAACTGCTAAAAACGCCACCAGTGTTAGGCGTTAGTGAGGTGAGGTTCAAACTCGGAACAGTGTGTGTCCTACATATATAATGGCTTGTCGTCTTTGTTGATGTACATATCAGTGGTTCAATCTACCCTTACGACTCTGATATTAGTTTTCTGGTCTTTGAGGGATGCAAAGTTTTTCTGGTTTGATTGTCTAATCGGAAATTTGATTTTTCACGATGCTCGGTGCTGCGTCCGCTAGCTATGCAAAAGTTGCGCAGATATATATTGATTAAGATTCACAGCAAAGTTAAGGATCTCATCGAAGCACCACTGGAATGCAACATATTCTGCTTCGGCCATAAGTTTTACAAGTGAAAGCGGGACATTGCCATGGGTAATCGCATAGCACCTGTGCAGCAGTCACCTTCATGGATTTCATGGATCACTTTGATAATTCATCATTAAATAATGGAATTCTGTTCCACCACAAACCTTATATTGATGAAGAATTCATTATTGTAACGACAGCAGAAGGCCTTGTGGGAACATTGAAGCGACTCAACCTTTACGATACTTACAGACCCTTCGTCACAGAAGATTCGAGGTTGAGTGGATTCCTTCCACTCCTCAATGCAAAGATACGAATCAGTGAAGGTCGTAAGGAACACCTGTGGTACAGAAACAATGTTACGTCAAATATCTTGTTGCAGTCTGGGAGCGCACATCCTATTTATATAAAGGCAAACGTCATGCGTAAGCTTCATCCAATGTGCTCACTTGCACATCGGTCAGCCGATCAATGCGAGCTCATAGCACTTTCGCTCCTTATTTCCAGAAATTGGCCGCAGCGATCATCCAAAAACTGGTAGCAGAGCTATACATAGGGCAAAAGGGAATTTAGAACAACTCCGATTTTAAGATTACGTAGTGTTTCAAAAAAGCAGTCCTTCTTTTTGCTCTTCAAATGCGAAGTCCACGTGCAGAAGATGAGAAAGCGTTCCCTGGACTTACCAACTTTACTGCAAAGCAGTTGTTCTTTCCTGCTCATGCTGATGTGAGCCTCTTCCACTTTCCCATAGGCACACGTTCAATGAGCACAGGGAATTCCAGGTATGGTGTGAGGTTGTGAAGACGTCATCAGTCGATTACATAATGGAAACTGACGCTCACCCTTTGGGAATGTTCAGGTGACTCCTTTTCTATTGGGTTAAGCAGTGATTTCTGTACTGCTGCAAGTAATTCTCGATAGTTTATCTGTTTGATTGCCTATGGAGTAAGCAACTAGTCATGCACAGCTTGGTTCAGCTCGGATTAGCTGTACCTACCAAGGTACGGTAAGAGAGAACCCTGCGAGCCGTGAAAAGAGCATTCAGCCCAGGATTCTCATCATTTTTGCCCTACTCGTGAAAAAATTTCTACTTTTTCAGAGTAAATGCGTCACTTCAGCACTTTACATCATCTTCGGAAGTTTTCAACTGTCCTGTTGGAAGTCCAATGAATCCGTTCAACAAGTGCAGAGTATGGTAGCGTCCGACTCAGGGATGCCTTGGATATTTCCTAAGTGGCCTGTGTCCTTTTGAAGTCAGAGCAAATCTGGGAATTTCTATAGGAAATCCTTCCGCTCTCTAAAAATTGGGCCTGTACCCCATTTGCTCGATGACAGAGCTGCGTTTTGCTGAACGTGGCATAGGTAACATTCCTACATGTGAATTCTTCGTAAACATCGTATTGGTACCCAAAAAATAGCTTTTCTTCATTTGAAATCTTGTCGATGAAATTATTTTCTCTTCCGATTGGTCTTTCATGTTCTTTTGATCCATGTTTTCGAATAATTTTCGAATAGTGCCTGTCTCACTTGTTCCGGGTTAACCAGACTATCGTCTCCATAATGAAATCACCTTGAAATTCGTAGGTTGACGCATTTGTCGAAGACGCCGTATACGTTTTGCAAATAAAATATTCTTCATCATCTTGAATATGCAATTGTTGAACTCGTTCAGTACATAAAGAAGCATCACTGACCTCGAAAAAAAAATGGAAATATATTCCACAAACGGGTAGTAAGGCTGACAAAATTTGAAAAAGAAAACGCTGTGGGGTACTATCTTGAGAGATGCTCCAAGATAGGCTTCTATATATCAGTGATAAACACTGCACTGAATGTGAGTGGAATGAATGGGAGCTATTAAAAACAGAGGTGAAAAGGTTATCGAAAATCCCTTTGATATTCCAATTCAAAAATCTCAATCATTGTTTTCTATTTTGAACATTAGCTCGGAATAGTACTAGTAGAGGACAATTTAAAGCATAAAATTTTTGGGAGGGTATAAAGCAACGACAGGGTTCTTTCAGACATCCCGATATCGACGTTTGACTCCGTTGAATCTTTTTTTTTGTCATGAAGAAAATGAGGTCTACATCCACAACTCAGACAGGATCAGACCATTCAAGGCTGTTATCCCACCCTTCTAGTGTATTGCAGGGCATTTGTAATGAACCTTCAATGTTTGGTATAAACGTGAATAACCTAATCGTCTCCATTCCTTCAGAGCGTTTTGCAGTTCATATGCTGATGACAAAAAAATAACTAATAACGGTTGCAATAAACTCCAGGCCGCCATGCCTGCGTTGAGTGCTGGCCTCGAAATTGAGGTTTGAAGATCTCTAAACAGAAATCGAAGTAATAAGGTTAGGTGAAAACCACAGTGGCTCCACCTCTACAAGGTGTTGCACCCAGTTGAGCACGTTCGAGATTCTCGCGTTGTATGCAGTGAACGCCTTGATTTCGAGAGCTTCATTCATGGCATTGTCATAGACCAAGTGCTTGTTCAAATTCTATGCTGAAGTCATTCGAAGCGCGAGACCCCTCATTTCTTTTTCCAATTGTTCAATCCATAAGTTAGGCCAGTAATGGAGTATCGTTTGCTCATTTCTTACTATATGAGCAGTCGCTTATAGACGCACCCGAGAGGGTACAAAAAGTTCCATTTTTCACTGCTCTGCGCGAAAGGGAATGACCCCCCTCAATTATCAAGAACGGCTCCAATTGCTCGACGTTGGATTCCTAGAATTCCGACGTAAATTCATTTATTACGGACTGAGGTATATGCCAATTACAGATTAAATTGACTTGAAACTGGATGACATTTTTCGAATGTCAGCAACTTCAGGGAAGTCCAGAAGATTTCTTATCGAAAGCTACCTTATAGAACCTCCACTAATTCCTTTAAAAATGCTTTCCCTGTTAAGGTAGCACCACTGTGGAACAAATTAAAAACAGAAGAGCTTTTCAAGCGGTCAGGATGACTCAGGAAATATCTGAAGAGCAGTGTCGTTTCGACACACCTTGTGTGGTTTGCTCTAAACCTATAATTGGATGAAGGTCAAGCACCTGTAATTGGATAATGCAGAAACCTTGACGAGAAAGCAAAGCAGGGCAGTTGGTCCCTCTTCACATGCACTCAGAATACAGTATACCGAGTCAACTCGTTTTCAAGAATTACAGTTGCAATGCTTATATTACAGCTCGAGCTTCTACATACCTTAGTAGAATCTAATTGCCTCTTGAAGTGCTTCATGACTTTTGTAAACTTTGTATACTTCACAGCTTTTTTTCGTATTCTTCTGCGACACCCTTCTACGCTCCCCTCTCTCCTAAGTTGATAGTGGTTCTCCACATTACCCCGTTTACTGCGTTTTTCAACCAATATCAGAGCCGAGTTGGACGATAAAACCATTGATATAAAACATGAAGTAAGACCACGAGCCACTATTTAGAACACACTGTTCCAAGTTTGAACCTCACCTCACCAACGCCTAACACTGGTGGCGCTTTAGAAGTCTACCTTTTACGTTCTGTTTGACGCAACATTCCTTTCACGTTCCTCCCATTGTCATATGCTTGCTCTCAGACCACTGTTAATTGCTACCCGACGGAGAGGTAACGAGGATGGAACTCGGTGGAGATGAAAAATGAGGACTGATGTCCGAATCGGTGTCAGAAGAGTCTCTTACCCGAGGTGTGACATCATTAATCTGATATGAACCAAAATTTGCTGCTTGAAAAAGTAATCGCACATTCATCTAGAATGCAGGTTTGATGGAAGCGCGTTCGAAACATCCAAAATGCTTTGCTCATTGAGGTTGGTGAAAACTGGTCTTACTTCTGCTCTTTTTCGACCCTCCCTAGAAGGCAATTCACTATGATGTTTTCAAAGAAAGAAAAAAGAAACGGCTGGACCCACTGAGCAACAATGCGACGTGACCTTGAAAAGACATTTCCAACTCATTCAACCGTCTTTGGCTGATAAGGATACTGTAGTTGAATTATTCAGCCATGACATTAAGAGCGTATTCACATTCCCATTATTATAGCTACTTCAATAGTGTTGCCGACAAATGTTATGCAAAGAATCATGAGCAACCTTTAGTGATCGTGCTTAATGCATGGCGGTAATGGAAGAGCCGCACCAGGACACTATATAAGGCCCCACTATATAAGAGAGCTCCAGCTGGCAGAGATTCAGAGTGCTCTTCACAATTTCGTTTTTCGACCTTTATTCAGTGTTTGCTTTCAGGTTGCAAATGAATGCTCTATCGCTCTCAGTCCGGTACCTCTTGACCCTTGTACGTTGTTCTTCGATAAAACTCTGATAATCTTTTCGATGCCATTTGAAACGTTATCCAAATCATTTATTCATCATGGCTTCCAGAACACAAACCTTAAAAAACATTCTAGCACATTTAGAAAGCAGTAACAGGAGCAGTAGGGCTAAACGGATAACGTAGTCTCTGGAATCCATTAGCAAATTTCGCTATTAGAGGGACTGGTCCCTTACTTTAACAGTATTACCAAGCTGATTCTTAATGGGACATCCCCACCCGTTACTCCCTCTACCAATGGCTCGCTTGACAAGAGATAACGATCAGTGGCTCGCTTGACAAGAGATGACGCTAGGGAAATTCATGTCGCCTTCAGTTCAACATGGGGGAACCAACTAAGGAAGCAGGGGTCACATCGAAAATGGTTTCACCTATGGCCTATAGCTAAAGATTTTGTAGAAACATATGGCCAATGAGGTGGGATTTTACGAGACCATGGCGCCTGCCTTACAAACTTGGCTATCGGCCGTAAATTTTTTACATTTGATTGCTGTTGCTTACGAATAATCTTTCGTAAAACTCTACACGTCGTTTATTTCAGATATGCACCCTGCTTTTAATCGGATCGACGATGGGTCTCAGAATCACTGGAAACATCAACGTTAGAGGCAAATAGTGATACGATTTCTGCGAATGAATACATCAAGCTCCCATGTGTCTTTTCTAGATATTAGAATCCTTTCTGTAGAAACTGAATTCCGTCAACTATAAAGCCAAGAGACGATGAAATAGCTTTTCAAAAATGTCTTTCGATTTAGGAACCGAATATGAAAAATGAAAATTTTCGGACAGACAACAGTACCAACAGGGAACCATTGGTTCTGTCCTAAGTGAGGTGACTTGACTAACCAAGGAGGGGTAGTCTACTTACCGTGGGACTTTGAACGGAGACCCAGATAAATCAATAGAGTTTTGAATGCTCTTTACGAAAATGGAAATTAAAACTGCTAAATGGTCTTCCTTAAAAAGTTATGGAGGCTGGAAATTTGCCTGACAGTAGTATTATTTGGAGATGCGAACTCGTCGCCTCGGTATCAAGTGCCGACGTGGCTTGGTGGTAGTGGTCTCGCTTCATATGCATACTTTGCGGGTTTGCTCTCCGCCGCCGTCGGCGTTTTTGCAAAGTGTTTTTTCATTGCATTCAAGACTCTCTAAACCTTTGCAGACACTTGTTTAGGTGAAAGCCTTATTTCTGCTTTCATTTTCACTCGTCACCCCTGTCCAGGGAAAGTGGTTCTGCACGTCAATTGTTCGACTCTGTTTTATTTTAAACTTCAAAAAGCATGCAATAGAAAGATGCTTCACGCATTTTTTAAAGTTTTCCTTCAATGTTGTTTCTTGCTGTCATCTAACTTATCTGTAGCATCTTTTTATTGCATGCTTTTTGAAGTTTGAATTAGAACAGAGTCGAACAATTGACGTGCAGAACCACTTTCCCTGGACAGGGGTGACGAGTGAAAATGAAAGCAGAAAAAAGGCTTTTACCTAAACAAGTGTCAGAAAAGGTTTAGAGAGTCTTTAATGCAATGAAAAAACACTTTGCAAAAACGCCGACGGCGGCGGGGAGCAAACCCGCACCGTACGCATATGAAGCGAGACCACTACCACTTAGCTACGCCGACACTTTATACCGAAGCATATCCAAATAATACTACTGACAGGCAAATTTCCAGCTCCCATAACTTTTCAAGGAAAACCATTCAGCAGCTTTGGTTCCCAGTTTCGTAAATAGCATTCAAAACTCTATCGATTTATCTGGGTCTCCATTTAAAGTCCCACGACATCCCCTCCCTGGTAAGAAGAAACGGTCCCCATTCTATATAATCCACACGTTTGGTGTTTCTGTATGTATGTATGTATGTATGTATGTATGTATGTATGTATGTATGTATGTATGTATGTATGTATGTATGTATGTATGTATGTATGTATGTATTTATGTATGTTTGTATGTATGTATGTATGTATGTATGTATGTATGCATGTATGTATGTATGTATGTATGTATGTATGTATGTATGTATGTATGTATGTATGTATGTATGTATGTATGTATGCATGTATGTATGTATGTATGTATGTATGTATGTATGTATGTATGTATGTATGTATGTGTGTGTGTCCCAGGCGGCCACGCACACTATCCCGTGCGCAAGAGGCTCTGGCCATGAGGGACGAAGCCACATGAGCTGATTTTCACTATAGACCTTTATCGGATTTGTGAGTTCCCGCTCAAACCCCGCCTACCATGAGCGGAGTCCGGTCCTGCCACTCACTAAAAGCGTTCCTCATCCTGCCACCTATACTCCTACCGAATTTGAACGCTTTCGGTCCACGGGGACAGGAGTTATGAATTTCCTGTCAGACACCCACACATACACACACAAACACACAAACACACCGTCGTAGACTGTGTTAGCCTTCGAGGTTTTTAAAAAACAACAGTTTATCACGGCGGCCGTGATAAACTGTTGTTTTTTAAAAACCTCGAAGGCTAACACAGTCTACGACGAAGTGTTTTAATATGCCGAGGTTAATTGAAAGTCGGACATGGGATACACAAACACACCAACAGACACAGTTAGCCGATTACATAAGTAGGATCATAAGTAGGATGACTCAAAGATGTTTACTATCGGGGATAGCTATCAGCTCCAGGCTGCCATTGCGATTGGGTGTTGGTTACGAAGAATTTGAATATCTCTATCCAGAAAACGGCAACGGCAAAATGGGATCGACAGAAACCACCCTGACTTCACGTATACGATGTGTGCCACCCAGTTTGGGCGAGTCAAGCGCGCTCGAGATTTTCGCACTGTATACAATGAAAGCTTTGATTTCGAGAGCTACATACATGACTTTGCTAATAGAGCAAGTGCTAGATCAAATTTCATTCTGAAGTCATTGAAAGAGCGGGACCCCTCACTACTTTTCCACTTATTTGATCTCTGCGTTAGGCCAGTTATGGAGTATTGTTTGCCTATTTGCCCACCATAAAGCATTCGTTTATAGCTGCACTCTAAGGGGTCCAAAAAGTGTTACTTACCGCTGCTCTGTGCCAACGGGAATGACTTTCTTTGAGTATCAAAAACGGCTTCAATTGCTCGACACTGGATTCCTAGAACTTCGACTGAACTCACTGATCACGGCTTGATGTATACCTGGATGACATTTTCCAAATGTCAGCTGCTTCAGGGGAGACCATATGACTTTCTTATCGAGTGCGACCTCAGAGAACAACCACGCATCCCTTCGAAGGTGCTTTTTCCGTTAAGGTAGTACCACTGTGGAACAAATTAGGAACAGAACAGATTATTTTCGAGTGGATACAATCATCCCTATTCAAGATTCACTTCTTAGAGGCTTCTACATATCTTTGTAGAATCTGATTGCCTGTTATGTGCTTCGTAACCTTTTGTAAGCTTTGTATGCTACACAGCTCTTTCGTATTCTTCTACGACTCCTTTCCACGCTCCCCTTTTCAGCCTAAGTTGATTGTCTTTCCCCATTCTTCCTTTGTTGCGTTTTATTCAACTTTGACTACCTTGTGTACTGTGTAGTTGTATTAATCATCTCATCGAAACTGAATATTTATTTTTTCTTTTTATCTTTTGCTATTGCTACTGTAAATCTTCTTCCTTGAATCAAGTCCAGAATTCCACATTTGCTATAGTTACCAGAGATCACGGAGAGGTTGGCTGACCTATGTAGAAATATTAACTGTAAGATTTGTGCTATCTCCAACAACCAAAATTTCGTTAGATCTCATATAACTAATCTTAAGATTAACACATATAAAAGGGTTACAACCGATTGCAATACAACAATGGTTATTTACAGCTTAACATGTGTTAATTGTGGGATTCAGTATGTAGGAATGACCACTAGAGGGATAAAAGATAGAATAGGAGAGCATCTCAGGAATATATACAATCATAAAAAACACACTCTATTGTATGACCACTTCTTTAAGTGTGATAAAGGTGTAAGAGTTGATATTCTAGATTCGTTGGAAAACAATGATAAACAAACTTTAATTAACAAAGAAATTTTCTGGATCAAATTGCTAATGACAGCTTACCCATTTGGATTGAATGATAATATTAAAGGATATGGCAACATTAGTAACACGAAAAATCCACTATTTAATAAGACCAATCCTCCATACTTTGCCATTAAAGTAATTAAAAAAAGAAATAATAGAGGAAAAACCAGAAAGAAAAAAGAGAAAAAAAGTAACATGGATAAATGTGATGCGATACTTTCAGAAATTACTAATTACGAAAGAAATCTTAAACCCATTGAATATTACAGATTACTCAAAAGCTTACGTAAAGATGAAATACAAAAGATCCTCAGATTATCTGTAGACGAAAATTTTCTAGAACAAGTCAGTCAAAAAACAAAGTTCTTAGTCTTTTGTTTATTAGCTCATTTACAATATTCAATTGCTCCGCAGAATAAGAAAACAAATGAAATTAATTATCATAATATCGTAGTAGAATATAAAAGTAGGATATTTAACGAGCTTCCATTTAAAAAAATTTTAAATGCGCAAGTTATCAAACGTATTATATTTGGTAATGATAGGATAATAGCAGATACATACCAATCAGGGTTGTATTCAAATACTCCAATCCAGTGGCCAATAAGGTTTATAACTATAATCAAATGCTTAAATATCTTAACAATGAAAAATTAAAAGGAATAATTAAGCAAAACTGTGATTAAGGGTTTACAGTTAATCAAAAATATGTGGATAAAAATCATGGACATGTAATTACTGGGGATTTGAGCATAATTAAAGACATAGAACTCAATAATATATTAAGTAAAGGTACCAAATATAGAATAGATGAGGGAATAAGTAGGAAAGAGATCAAGAATGTATATGATAACTTGATACATAAAGTCTTAGATTTTTTGAGTATTAAGTATAAATTTAGTAGTATAAAAGGGAATTTGATTACCCAGTTCTTTAAGAAAAGTTATCATAAAAAATAAAACCTCAACTCACGAACCCTATGATTAAAGGTAATACAGAGCACATTCCATCGCACACTCTTAAAAGATACCATAATAAATATGTCTTCTGTCCGTTAGACAAGGCTAGTAATAATTTAGGGATTGTATGCAAAAAATATTACCTAATCATAGCAATGCAAGAAATGGGCATCAAATATGATCAGGTTACTAATAATTTCATATATAATAATGGTAACCATACATATGAGCTCGAAAATAATGAGAGCAAATTAGAAATTATATCTGAACATAAACTTTTTTGTGCTTATAATAATCTGAAAATAGAAGATAATATGGAAATCCCTACTATATATGCTCTTCCAAAATTACATAAAGATCCGGTTAAGTTTAGATTCATTACAGGGGCTAGAAGAAGTAGCATGAAGCCTTTAGCTCAAGAGTTACATATAGTCTTTACATATATTAAGAAACACTATATCAATTATGTTAATGTAGTTCAAGAAAGAAGTGGTACAATTAAAACATATTGGGCAATTGATAATATTAATATAGCACACAATTTAAATAGCATAACAGGAAGGAACATAAAAATATATACGGCTGACTTCACTGATATGTTCACTAACTTAAAACATACTGACATAATCAAAAATATTAAAGAACTTCTGAAAATATGCTTTAAAAATAGTGGTAAACGCTATATTGCTACAAATGGCTATTATACATTCTACACAGATAAAGAAGTAGATAAGCCTAAGTACAGATATTATACGATAGAGGACCTTTTATATTTCACAGAATATATTTTAAATAATAGTTATTGTACTTACGGTGAACAATTATATAAACAAAAGATAGGGGTTTCTCAAGGCGGTAATTTTAGTCCAATACTAGCAGATCTCACTTTGTCTAATATGGAATTCAGTTATGCAAGTAAAATCAAGAAAGAAGAAGATATTATGTTCATTCCTTTTAGATATATGGACGATCTGTTGGTAATACATAATCAACAAGAAAAAAGTATAGAAATATGTCTGAAGGAAGTGTACAAAGATACTTTAGATCTTAAAAAAACACACATTACTAATAGTTACAGCCATTATTTGGATCTCACCTTAGGAAATGATAATAATAAGATTAACACACAGCTATATAATAAAACGGATGATTTCGGATTCATGGTTAATAGATTCCCACATATAAATTCAAATATTTCAACTAATAATAAAGCTTCAGTTATTTATACAGAATGTCTCAGAATAGCAAATACTTGTAGTAATATTACAACATATACCTCTAACATTAAAAATTTAGTTAAAATCTTGATAACTAAAGGATATACTAAGGAGTTCATTCTGGCTAATGTAGTGGAAAGTGTATATAAAAACAAGTTCATTATATATAAGTATTCAATTGATTATAATTATGAAGATGTATATAAGTTTGTTAAAGCAATCGTGGACACCCACTAATAGCATACTAATTATATAATATTAAGTTATTTTTATTTATTCACAATAACATTCATGTTATATTTATTATTCGGATTGTTCTGATATGTACATAGCATTAGTGGGTAATATTTCTGCCTCACACTGGGTGGCCCTATGATACCATGCTCCAATACATCTGAGCATCACACGAAAATTGCAAGGCAAACCTAATGATTTTAGGCCCACATATGAGACAGTTTGTGTTTAGTATACAGCTAACATTTCTTATGTTTTTATTGTTTAATTCTTGGTGGTTCCTCTTATCCTTTTATTGTCTTTGTGATTAAGTGACTAGTTACTCTAGGGTGGAGTTGGCTCTTACTCACTGACGAGCCACGGGAGTCAACTCCACCTGGTGATTCGTCTGAGTGAACGTGGCAAAACGAATCACCATTTGCTGTTTCTAGTAGCTTGTTAATACAACTAACATCAATGTTCTCTCTTCTCTACTAAGCCGGTATCCAGCACCGCAATCCCTCCATGCTGCTTGCAGTGTTGGTCGGCCACTGCTCTTCCTCTTTTGGGAGACCCACTAGCTCTGGTTGCTCTCTTCGACCTCGACTTCATTTCGTAGACTTGGCAAAAACTGTCAAAGCATAGTTGGAGTCGATACTAAATTCCACCTTATAAGCTTGATCTCCCGCTATCCGAATACCATTCAATTAAGTAGTTGCAAAAGTCCTTCAATGGAAAATTTTCTCATTGAAAATGAAGATATCATTTGTGGCCCAAATTTTTTCGCCAAAAAGAAGTTTCTTGAGGGGTGAGCTATGAAATCACCAAAAAGAACGCAAAATATAGCCGAGCAAAACTGTATCATTGATTAAGATCTGCTGGAAAAGCAAAAATTGTTTTATGTAATTGTTTATGCAAATCTAAACCATTAATTGGATGAAGGTCAAGCACCGGTAATTGGATAATGCAGAAACCTTGACGAGAAAGCAAAGCAGGGCAGCTGGTCCTTCTTCACATGCACTCAGAATACAGTATACCGAGTCAACTCGTTTTCAAGAATTACAGTTGCAATGCTTAAATTACAGCTCGAGCTTCTACATACCTTAGTAGAATCTAATTGCCTCTTGAAGTGCTTCATGACTTTTGTAAACTTTGTATACTTCTCAGCTTTTTTTTCGTATTCTTTCACGGCTCCCTTCTACGCTCCCCTCTCTCTTAAGTTGATAGTGGCTCTCCCCATTACCTCGTTTATTGCGTTCTTCAACCAATATCAGAGCCGCGTTGGACCCACTGATATAAAACATGAACTAAGACCACGAGCCATTATTTAGGACACACCGTTCCAAGTTTGAACCTCACCTCACTGACGCTTAACACTGGTGGCGTTTTTAGCAATTTGCCTTTACGTTCTGTTTGACGCAACGTTCCTTTCATGTTCCTCCCATTGCCATATTCTTGCTCTCACATCACTGTTATTTGCTACCCGATGGAAAGGTAGCGCATAACGTGGGTGAAAATCGGTGAAGATTAAAAATGATGACTGATGTCAGAATCGGTGTCAAAAGAGTCTCTTACTCGAGGTGTGACATCATTAATCTGATATGAACCAAAACTGCTGTTTGAAAAAGTAATCGCACATTCATCCAGAATGCAGATTTGATGGAAGCCGTTCAAAACGTCCAAAACGCTTTGCTCATTGAGGTTGACAAAAATTACTCTACTTAGTCTTACTTCTACCTTCTTTAGCCGTCCCTGAAAGGCAATTCGCTGTGATGTTTCCAAAGATAGAAAAAAGAAACGGCAGGACCCATTGAGCAACAATGCGACGTGACCTTGAAAAAAGACATTCCCAACTCGTTCAACCGTTTTTGGCTAATAAGGATACTGTAGCTGAATTATTCAGCCATGACATTGAGAGCGTATACACATTCCCACTATTATAGCTACTTCAATAGTGTTGCCAACAAATGTCATGCAAAGAATCATGAGCAGCCTTTAGTGACCGTGCCTAATGCATGGCCGTAATGGAAGAGCCGCACCAGGACACTATACAAGGCCCCACTATATAAGAGAGCTCCAGCTGTCAGAGATTCAGAGTGCTCTTCACAATTTCGTTTCTCGACCTTTATTCAGTGTTTGCTTTCAGGTTGCAAATGAATACTCTATCGCTCCGGTACCTCTTGACCCTTGTACGTTGTTCTTCGATAGAACTCTGATAATCTTTTCGATGCCATTTGAAACGATATCCAAATCATTTATTCGGAAATTTCATTTCCAGAACACAAACCTTAAAAAACATTCTAGCACATTTAGGAAGCAGTAACAGGAGCACTAGGGCTAAAAGGATAACGTAGTCTCGCTTCACAAGAGATAACGCTCAGGAAATTAATGTCAACATGGGGGAACCAACTAAGGAAGCAGGGGTCACATCGAAAAAGATTTCACCTATGGCCCATAGCTGAAGAATTTGTAGAATCATATGGCCACTGAGGTTGGATATTCCGAGACCATGGCGCCTGCCTTACAATCTTGGCAATCGGCCGTAAATTTTTTACATTTGATTGCTGTTGCTTACGAATAATCTTTCGTAAAACTCTACACGTCGTTTATTTCAGATATGCACCCTGCTTTTAATCGGATCGACGATGGGTCTCAGAATCACTGGAAACATCAACGTAAGAGGCAAATAGTGATACGATTTCTGCGAATGAATACATCAAGCTTCCATGTGTCTTTTCTGTATATTATAATAGAATCCTTACTCCTTAATAGAATCCTAACTACAAAGGCAGGAGGTGATAAGGTAGCCGATCTAGTTTTTCTCATATAAGTCCGTTACGTGATCCACCTACGTATGCAGGGAAGGAGCGATATAAATTAGCAAGAATTCTCAAAAGCAAACAATGCCAAAGTTATTCGATTTAGAAGTCGGAACTGAAAAACAGCAATTAAGCAATTGTCGGACAGAAAACTGCATTCGGTACCAGCTAAAAGCATAAGGTCAGATTCGATCGGATTTTTAATGGAACAAGTAGCTGGTCTTCTACAAAGGGCAATGGAAGATGAAGTCATAGGCTACTTTTTGGAATGATTCCATGCATTCGACTCCCGTTCGAGTTCACGACTGCACAGTACACAGGGTAGTCAAAGTGGAGTAAAAAGCAACAAATGAGGAAAATCGGGAAAACTATCAACTTAGGGAGAAAAGGGGTGGTGGAGGGGAGTCGTAGAAGAATACGAAAAAGCTGTGAAGCTTACAAAATCTACAAAAGGCTGTGATTTACTTCAAGAGGCAATCAGATTCTACTGAGGTATGTAGAGGCGATGCAGTGATTTGAGATTTGCAACTATGAAGCCTAAAAACGAGTCGACCCGGTATACTGTATTCTGAGTGCATGTGAAGAGGAACCAACTGCCCTGCCCTGCTTTCTCGTTAAGGTTTCTCCATTATCCAATTACAGGTCCTTGAACCGTCAGCCATTTATATGTTTAGAGCAAACCATACATGCTGCGTCGAAAAGACACTGCTTTTCAGATAATACCTGAATATCGCCCTGATCGCTTGAGAAGCTTAGATAAGTGAATCTGAGACAGGGATGATTTTCTCTATTTAAAGAAATCTATTCTGTTCCTATTTTGTTCCACCGTGGTACTACCTTAACAAGGGAAGCACTTTTAAAGGAATGAGTGGTTGTTCTATAACGTCGCACTCGAAAAGGAAGCCTTCTGGACTGCCCTGAAGAAGCTGACATTCGAAAAATGTTGAAGGATCTTGCGCTTCGATTGACTTAAGGATAGAATTTGACCTAGCACTTGTTCTATTAGCAATGTCATAAATGAAGCTCTCGAAATTAAGGCGCTCACTGCATACAACACAAGGATCTCGAGCGTGCTCAGCTCGCGTAATCTGGGTGCAACACATTGTAGAGCTAAAGTCACGGTGGCTTTTACCTATCCTTATTACTTTGATTTCGGTATGGAGATTTTCAAGTGTCGATACAGAAACAGCACCAACACAGTCTCTGGCAGCCTGGAGTTTATTGCAATCGTTTTTAGTGAATAATTTTATATCATCAGCATATAAACTGCAAAGCGTTCTTGGAGGAGTGGAGTCGATTAGGTTATTCACGTATATAACAAACATCAAAGGTTCATTACAAATGCCCTGCGTTACACTAGGAGGGTGGGATAGCAGCCTTGAATGGTCTAATCCAGCCTAAGTTGGTGATGTAGACCTAATCGTTTTCATAACAAAAAAGGTTTATGGGAGTCAAACGCCGCTATAGGGATGTCTGAAAGAACTCGTTGCTTTATACCCTCCCAAAAATTTTATGCTTTAAATAGTCCTCTCCTAGAACTATTCCGAGCTAATGTTCAAAATAGAAAACAATGATTGAGATTTTTGAATTGGAATATCAAAGGGATTTTCGATAACCTTTTCACCTCTGTTTTTAATAGCTCCCATTCATTCCACTCACATTCAGTGCAGTGTTTATCACTGATATATAGAAGCCTATCTTGGAGCATCTCTCAAGATAGTACCCCACAGCGTTTTTTTTCAAATTTTGTCAGGCTTACTACCCGTTTGTGGAATATATTTCCATTTTTTTTTTCGAGGTCAGTGATGCTTCTTTATGTACTGAACGAGTTCAACAATTGCATATTCAAGATGATGAAGAATATTTTATTTGCAAAACGTATACGGCGTCTTCGACAAATGCGTCAACCTACGAATTTCAAGGTGATTTCATTATGGAGACGATAGTCTGGTTAACCCGGAACAAGTGAGACAGGCACTATTCGAAAATTATTCGAAAACATGGATCAAAAGAACATGAAAGACCAATCGGAAGAGAAAATAATTTCATCGACAAGATTTCAAATGAAGAAAAGCTATTTTTCGGGTACCAGTACGATGTTTACGAAGAATTCACATGTAGGAATGTTACCTATGCCACGTTCAGCAAAACGCAGCTCTGTCATCGAGCAAATGGGGTGCAGGCCCAATTTTTAGAGAGCGGAAGGATTTCCTATAGAAACTCCCAGATTTGCTCTGACTTCAAAAGGACACAGGCCACTTAGGAAATATCCAAGGCATCCCTGAGTCGGACGCTACCATACTCTGCACTTGTTGAACGGATTCATTGGACTTCCAACAGGACAGTTGAAAACTTCCGAAGAAGATGTAAAGTGCTGAAGTGACGCATTTACTCTGAAAAAGTAGAAATTTTTTCACGAGTAGGGCAAAAATGATGAGAATCCTGGGTTGAATGCTCTTTTCACAGCTCGCAGGGTTCGCTCTTACCGTACCTTGGTAGGTACAGCTAATCCGAGCTGAACCAAGCTGTGCATGACTAGTTGCTTACTCCATAGGCAATCAAACAGATAAACTATCGAGAATTACTTGCAGCAGTACAGAAATCACTGCTTAACCCAATAGAAAAGGAGTCACCTGGACATTCCCAAAGGGTGAGCGTCAGTTTCCATTATGTAATCGACTGATGACGTCTTCACAACCTCACACCATACCTGGAATTCCCTGTGCTCATTGAACGTGTGCCTATGGGAAAGTGGAAGAGGCTCACATCAGCATGAGCAGGAAAGAACAACTGCTTTGCAGTAAAGTTGGTAAGTCCAGGGAACGCTTTCTCATCTTCTGCACGTGGACTTCGCATTTGAAGAGCAAAAAGAAGGACTGCTTTTTTGAAACACTACGTAATCTTAAAATCGGAGTTGTTCTAAATTCCCTTTTGCCCTATGTATAGCTCTGCTACCAGTTTTTGGATGATCGCTGCGGCCAATTTCTGGAAATAAGGAGCGAAAGTGCTATGAGCTCGCATTGATCGGCTGACCGATGTGCAAGTGAGCACATTGGATGAAGCTTACGCATGACGTTTGCCTTTATATAAATAGGATGTGCGCTCCCAGACTGCAACAAGATATTTGACGTAACATTGTTTCTGTACCACAGGTGTTCCTTACGACCTTCACTGTTTCGTATCTTTGCATTGAGGAGTGGAAGGAATCCACTCAACCTCGAATCTTCCGTGACGAAGGGTCTGTAAGCATCGTGAAGGTTGAGTCGCTTCAATGTTCCTACAAGGCTTTCTGCTGTCGTTACAATAATGAATTCTTCATCAATATAAGGTTCGTGGTGGAACAGAATTCCATTATTTAATGATGAATTATCAAAGTGATCCATGAAATCCATGAAGGTGACTGCTGCACAGGTGCTATGCGATTACCCATGGCAAAGTCTCGCTTTCACTTGTAAAACTTATGGCCGAAGCAAAATATGTCGCATTCCAGTAGTGCTTCGATGAGATCCTTAACTTTGCTGTGAATCTTAATCAATATATATCTGCGCAACTTTTGCATAGCTAGCGGACGCAGCACCGAGCATCGTGAAAAATCAAATTTCCGATTAGACAATCAAACCAGAAAAACTTTGCATCCCTCGAAGACCAGAGAACTAATATCAGAGTCGTAAGGGTAGATTGAACCACTGATATGTACATCAACAAAGACGACAAGCCATTATATATGTAGGACACACACCGTTCCAAGTTTGAACCTCACCTCACTAACGCCTAACACTGGTGGCGTTTTTAGCAGTTTGACTTTTACGTTCTGCTTAGCGCAAAGTTTCTTTCATATTCCTCCCATTGTCATAAGCTTGCTCTCAGACCACTGCTATTTGCTACTCGACGGAAAGGTAGCGCATAACGAGAATGAAACTCGGTGGAGATGAAAAATGAGGGCTGTTGTCAGAATCGGTGTCAGAAGAGTCTCTTACTCGAGGTGTGACATCATTAATCTGATATGAACCAAAATTGCTGTTTGAAAAAATAATCGCACATTCATCTAGAATGCAGGTTTGATGGAAGCGCGTTCAAAACGTCCAAAACGCTTTGCTCATTGAGGTTGATGAAAACTGGTCTTTCTTCTACTTTTTTTCGACCCTCCCTAGAGAGCAATTCACTGTGATGTTTTCAAAGAAAGAAGGAAGAAACGGCTGGACCCATTGAGCAACAATGCGACGTGACCTTGAAAAGACATTTCCAATTCGTTCAACCGTCTTTGGCTGATAAGAATACTGTGGCTAAATTATCCAGCCATGACATAGAGAGCGTATACACATTCCCATTATTACAGCTACTTTAATAGTGTTGCCAACAAATGTCATGCAAAGAATCATGAGCAGCCTTTAGTGATCGTGCTTAATGCATGGCGGTAATGGAAGAGCCGCACCAGGACACTATATAAGGCCCCACTATATAAGAGAGCTCCAGCTGGCAGAGATTCAGAGTGCTCTTCACAATTTCGTTTCTCGACCTTTATTCAGTGTTTGCTTTCAGGTTGCAAATGAATACTCTATCGCTCTCAGTCCGGTACCTCTTGACCCTTGTACGTTGTTCTTTGATAAAACCGTGATAATCTTTTCGATGCCATTGAAGCGATATCCAAATCATTTGTTCATCATGGCTTCCAGAACAGAAACCTTAAAAAACATTCTAGCACATTTAGGAAGCAGTAACAGGAGCAGTAGGGCTAAACGGATAACGTAGTCTCTGGAATCCATTAGCAAATTTCGCTATGAGAGGGACTGACCCCCTACTTTAACAGTATTACCAAGCTCATTCTTAATGGATCATCCCCACCCGTTACTCCCTCTACCAATGGCTCGCTTGACAAGAGATAACGATCAGTGGCTCGCTTGACAAGAGATAACGCTGGGGAGATTCATGTCGCCTTAAGTTCAACATGGGGGAACCAACTAAGGAAGCAGGGATCACATCGAAAAAGATTTTACCTATGGCCCATAGCTGAAAATTTTGTAGAAACTTATGGCCAATGAGGTGGGATTTTACGAGACCATGGCGCCTGCCTTACAAACTTGGCAATCGGCCGTAAATTTTTAAAATTTGATTGCTGTTGCTTACGAATAGTCCTTCGTAAAACTCTACTCGTCGTTTATTTCAGGTATGCACCCTGCTTTTAATCGGATCGACGATGGGTCTCAGAATCACCGGAAACCTCAACGTAAGAGGCAAATAGTGATACGATTCCTGCGAATGAATACATCAAGCTTCCATGTGTCTTTTCTGTATATTATAATAATATTATAATAGAATCCTTCTTGTAGAAACTAAATTTCGTAAACTATAAAGCCAGGAGTAAGGTAGCCGGTCTACTTTTTCTGATATAAGTCCGTTACATGATCCACCTACGTATGCAGGGAAGGAGTGATATAAATTGGCAAGAATTCTCAAAAGCAAACAATGCCAAAGTTATTCGATTTAGGAGTCGGAACTGAAAAACAGCAATTAAGCAATTGTCGGACAGAAAACTGCATTCGGTACCAGCTAAAAGCATAAGATCAGATTCGATCGGATTTTTAATGGATCAAGTAGCTGGTCTTCTATAAAGGGCAATGGAAGATGAAGTCATAGGCTACTTCTTGGAATGATCCCATGCATTCGACTCCCGTTCGAGTTAATACGACTGCACAGTACACAGGGTAGTCAAAGAGGAATAAAACGCAACAAATGAGGAAAAATCGGGGAAACTATCAACTTAGGGAGAAAACGGGAGGTGGAGGGGAGTCGTAGAAAAATACGAAAAAGCTGTGAAGCTTACAAAATTTTCAAAAGGCTGTGTATTACTTCAAGAGCCAATCAGATTCTACTGAGATAAGTAGAGGCGATGCAGTGATTTGAGATTTGCAACTATGAAGCCTAAAAACGAGTCGACCCGGTATACTGTCTTCTGAGTGCATGTGAAGAGGAACCAACTGCCCTGCCCTGCTTTCTCGTTAAGGTTGCTCCATTATACAATTACAGGTCCTTGAACCGTCACCCATTTATATGTTTAGAGCAAACCATACATGCTGCGTCGAAAAGACACTGCGTTTCAGATAATTCCTAAATATCGCCCTGATCGCTTGAGAAGCTTAGATAAGTGAGTCTGAGATAGGGATGATTTTCTCTATTTAAAGAAATCTATTCTGTTCCTATTTTGTTTCCACCGTGGTACTACCTTAACAAGGGAAGCACTTTTAAAGGAATGAGTGGTTGTTCTATAACGTCGCACTCGAAAAGGAAGCCTTCTGGACTGCCCTGAAGAAGCTGACATTCGAAAAATGTTGAGGAATCTTGCGCTTCGATTGAAATAAGGATAGAATTTGAACTAGCACTTGTTCTATTAGCAATGTCATAAATGAAGCTCTCGAAATTAAGGCGCTCACTGCATACAACGCAAGGATCTCGAGCGTGCTCAGCTCGCGTAATCTGGGTGCAACACATTGTAGAGCTAAAGTCACGGTGGCTTTTACCTAACCTTATTACTTTGTTCCATGTACGGCTTTCTATGAACCTCGGCATGATTATATTGCTGAGTTTGTTATTGTCTTGAACTCTTCACGAGGTTTTTAAATAACCTTTATTAGGCTGACGTTTCGGCGGAATCGCCTTCTTCAGAGCCTGAAAGGATCATAACAATCTGTATTTATCCGATCAAACGTCTCCACCAACCTACTTAGTTCGAGACCCCCAGGGCACGCAGGTGGTCGAAAGGAGAACCACTCACCGTAACTTTGTGGATTCTTCGAAACCACCCAACTAGTAGTGGTACCGACCGACGGGAGTGTCAGCGGGGGTACGTCTTCATTAAAGTGTGTGAGGGAAAGCCAGTCTTATATAAGGCCGTAGCTCCCGCGTGATTGCGAGGCATTCTTCCCTACGATTCATTTTGGGATCGGTGACCTGAATCCAAAATGCCTCGAGGGTTTTACGCGCGCACACTTGCGACTCCTGTGCTACGACCTCCACGGTGACCTCAAAATCGCCTCCGTTATGCTTCTGAATTCGGTGGCTCCCTAAGGCAGTAGACTTTTTCAATCGCCTCATTCCATCTATGTGCTCCTTGACCCTCACGTGAAGTGGAAATGGAATCTGCTTCGAATGGCAATTCGAGCAAAGCGTGATAACATGTTTACTTTGTTGAACAAATGTGTTTCAAAGGAACATTGTTGTGCACAGTTCTTGGAGGAGCACCTTTGGAGGAGGATAGTGAGTGGATCTATATCAATTTGTGATTCTATCCGATCTAAGGTTAAAGCTGCCTTACAGAGAAAGTTCGATGACCTTTGCAGTTCAACATGTGGTGTTAAAGGGGGGTCATCGCGCATCGTGGCTGAACCGGTTTCGGGAAATCATAAAGCCGACGTGACTAGCCAGCGGAGTTCGTCTAAGTCTCGAGTTACTGTGTTGGGAGGCTTCCCTCTATCTGACTGCGCTCGTTCGATCTTGGAAATGGGCCCGAGTTTTTCACCTTCGCAGCCCGTTTCCACAGCTGTCATGCGAAAAATCATGTGCAGTCTACACGAACTTCAAGATCGACTCCGTTATAGGGCTAGGTGTGATAACGGCTCCTTAGTGGCAGACCAGGTGAGAAATGTGCTCAACATTCCCTTCCCAGCCACGTTTTTCAAACAACAGGAACCACACATTGATTCTGATGCCAATTTCCGGGTTTTTGCCGACGACGTGTTCAAGGTGCTGAGTAGGTTTCGAAAGCAAAACACCACATCTAATATTTCAAGGGAGCAAGCACGTGGTATTAAAGAACTTCGAGAGCTGATAAAGTCTCGAACCATACGGTTATCCGTCAGTGATAAAGGAGGAGAGTTTGTAGTGATCCCCAGACAACTCGACTGTGAAATAACAGAACACCATCTGGGAGACACATCTCTCTATCGCCCAGCTTCTCTTGAGGAGTTCAAAACGCAGCTGCGTGGACTAAACCGGATGTGGGTTTCAGTAGCACGGTCCGCAGGGCTTAGTTCAACCTTAATAACACGGCTCAAACTTGAGTCGCCCTGTTGTCCAGTCCTGTATCTGCTCATAAAAACGCACAAGTTTTTAGATGCAGATGACCTTGCTTCAATCAATCCCACTTCCGTGAAAGTCCGTCCTATAATAAGCTGCGTGGGTGGTCCTACTGACCGAATCGCATGGTTTCTTAATACCATTCTAGTGCAGCTCCTTAACTTCATTCCTTCCCACCTCACTAACACCCAAATGTTTTTGGATCGCCTTTTCGCACTGCACCCCAGTGGTTCGTGCGTTATGGAATCCTTCGACGTAGAAGCTCTCTATACAAATGTCAGCAATGGGTCTGCTATGGAAGCCGTATTCGAGCTTCTTAGTCAGCACCAGAACGAAATTGGTATGCGAGGGCTGTCTATATCCCAACTGATGACACTTGTGAAGGAGTGCCTCAGTTGTAACATTTTCAAGTGGTCGGGAAGGTATTTCGCACAGACTAGAGGCTTGGCCATGGGGCAGCGATTGGCGCCTGTGTTGGCCATATCATTTATGGCCAAGATTGAAGCGCCTGTACTGGAATATCTGCCCTTACTTTACTGCAGATATATCGACGACTGCTTCATAGTCTGCGCGACACAGGAAGAAGTAGATGTGTGTTTTGGCCTGCTCAATTCACAATCAGAGCACATTAAGTTAACACGGGAAAAACCGACCGGGAATTGGCTTCCTTTCTTAAACGTTCAAGTGAGGCTACAAGGTGATACGATTGTTACGAAGTGGTACAGAAAGCCTAGCAATAAGAACATCATTGTCCATTATCACTCAGCTCATCCTTTCTACGTAAAACGAGCGGTCGTTAGAAATATGTTTCGCACCGCTAGGAAGGTCTGCACTGGGGAGGAAGAGCGAAGAGAGTCGCTCGAAATGGCACGCGATATAGCTTGGTCCAATGGCTACTACAATTTTCCAACTTCACGTAGAGCTTCTTCTGGTGGTGTGATCCTTAGACATGGTAGTACCTCGATTGAAGGCAAGACTCCATTCGTACTACCATTTATTTCTGATGAGGTCAGCGCCTCCATTAGAAAGTGCTTAAAGAGATCGGGTTTGGAAAATTTAGTACACAAACCAAACCACACAGTTTGAGGTCGTACATAGGCGATCGTATATCCTGTTACGAATCAAGCGCTTCTTTAGATTGAAGGGTGGTACGTTCACAATAGCTACTAAATTTTCCAAACCCGATCTCTTTAAGCACTTTCTAATGGAGGCGCTGACCTCATCAGAAATAAATGGTAGTACGAATGGAGTCTTGCCTTCAATCGAGGTACTACCATGTCTAAGGATCACACCACCAGAAGAAGCTCTACGTGAAGTTGGAAAATTGTAGTAGCCATTGGACCAAGCTATATCGCGTGCCATTTCGAGCGACTCTCTTCGCTCTTCCTCCCCAGTGCAGACCTTCCTAGCGGTGCGAAACATATTTCTAACGACCGCTCGTTTTACGTAGAAAGGATGAGCTGAGTGATAATGGACAATGATGTTCTTATTGCTAGGCTTTCTGTACCACTTCGTAACAATCGTATCACCCTGTAGCCTCACTTGAACGTTTAAGAAAGGAAGCCAATTCCCGGTCGGTTTTTCCCGTGTTAACTTAATGTGCTCTGATTGTGAATTGAGCAGGCCAAAACACACATCTACTTTTTCCTGTGTCGCGCAGACTATGAAGCAGTCGTCGATATATCTGCAGTAAAGTAAGGGCAGATATTCCAGTACAGGCGCTTCAATCTTGGCCATAAATGATATGGCCAACACAGGCGCCAATCGCTGCCCCATGGCCAAGCCTCTAGTCTGTGCGAAATACCTTCCCGACCACTTGAAAATGTTACAACTGAGGCACTCCTTCACAAGTGTCATCAGTTGGGATATAGACAGCCCTCGCATACCAATTTCGTTCTGGTGCTGACTAAGAAGCTCGAATACGGCTTCCATAGCAGACCCATTGCTGACATTTGTATAGAGAGCTTCTACGTCGAAGGATTCCATAACGCACGAACCACTGGGGTGCAGTGCGAAAAGGCGATCCAAAAACATTTGGGTGTTAGTGAGGTGGGAAGGAATGAAGTTAAGGAGCTGCACTAGAATGGTATTAAGAAACCATGCGATTCGGTCAGTAGGACCACCCACGCAGCTTATTATAGGACGGACTTTCACGGAAGTGGGATTGATTGAAGCAAGGTCATCTGCATCTAAAAACTTGTGCGTTTTTATGAGCAGATACAGGACTGGACAACAGGGCGACTCAAGTTTGAGCCGTGTTATTAAGGTTGAACTAAGCCCTGCGGACCGTGCTACTGAAACCCACATCCGGTTTAGTCCACGCAGCTGCGTTTTGAACTCCTCAAGAGAAGCTGGGCGATAGAGAGATGTGTCTCCCAGATGGTGTTCTGTTATTTCACAGTCGAGTTGTCTGGGGATCACTACAAACTCTCCTCCTTTATCACTGACGGATAACCGTATGGTTCGAGACTTTATCAGCTCTCGAAGTTCCTTAATACCACGTGCTTGCTCCCTTGAAATATTAGATGTGGTGTTTTGCTTTCGAAACCTACTCAGCACCTTGAACACGTCGTCGGCAAAAACCCGGAAATTGGCATCGGAATCAATGTGTGGTTCCTGTTGCTTGAAAAACGTGGCTGGGAAGGGAATGTTGAGCACATTTCTCACCTGGTCTGCCACTAAGGAGCCGTTATCACACCTAGCCCTATAACGGAGTCGATCTTGAAGTTCGTGTAGACTGCACATGATTTTTCGCATGACAGCTGTGGAAACGGGCTGCGAAGGTGAAAAACTCGGGCCCATTTCCAAGATCGAACGAGCGCAGTCAGATAGAGGGAAGCCTCCCAACACAGTAACTCGAGACTTAGACGAACTCCGCTGGCTAGTCACGTCGGCTTTATGATTTCCCGAAACCGGTTCAGCCACGATGCGCGATGACCCCCCTTTAACACCACATGTTGAACTGCAAAGGTCATCGAACTTTCTCTGTAAGGCAGCTTTAACCTTAGATCGGATAGAATCACAAATTGATATAGATCCACTCACTATCCTCCTCCAAAGGTGCTCCTCCAAGAACTGTGCACAACAATGTTCCTTTGAAACACATTTGTTCAACAAAGTAAACATGTTATCACGCTTTGCTCGAATTGCCATTCGAAGCAGATTCCATTTCCACTTCACGTGAGGGTCAAGGAGCACATAGATGGAATGAGGCGATTGAAAAGGTCTACTGCCTTAGGGAGCCACCGAATTCAGAAGCATAACGGAGGCGATTTTGAGGTCACCGTGGAGGTCGTAGCACAGGAGTCGCAAGTGTGCGCGCGTAAAACCCTCGAGGCATTTTGGATTCAGGTCACCGATCCCAAAATGAATCGTAGGGAAGAATGCCTCGCAATCACGCGGGAGCTACGGCCTTATATAAGACTGGCTTTCCCTCACAGACTTTAATGAAGACGTACCCCCGCTGACACTGGTCGGTCGGTACCACTACTAGTTGGGTGGTTTCGAAGAATCCACAAAGTTACGGTGAGTGGTTCTCCTTTCGACCACCTGCGTGCCCTGGGGGTCTCGAACTAAGTAGGTTGGTGGAGACGTTTGATCGGATAAATACAGATTGTTATGATCCTTTCAGGCTCTGAAGAAGGCGATTCCGCCGAAACGTCAGCCTAATAAAGGTTATTTAAAAACCTCGTGAAGAGTTCAAGACAATAACAAACTTATTACTTTGATTTCGGTATGGAGATTTTCAAGTGTCGATACAGAAACAGCACCAACACAGTCTCTGGCAGCCTGGAGTTTATTGCAATCGTTTTTTGTGAATAATTTTATATCATCAGCATATAAACTGCTAAGCGTTCTTGAAGGAGGGGAGTCGATCAGGTTATTCACGTATATAACAAACATCAAAGGGTCATTACAAATGCCCTGCAATACACTAGAAGGGTGGGATAACAGCCTTGAATGGTCTGATCCTGTCTGAGTTGTGGATGTAGACCTCATTTTCTTCATGACACAAAAAAATTCAACGGAGTCAAACGTTGATATCGGGATGTCTGAAAGAACTCGTTGCTTTATACCCTCCCGATAATTTTATGCTTTCAATAGTCCTCTCCTAGTACTATTCCGAGCTAATGTTCAAAATAGAAAACAATGATTGAGACTTTTGAATTGGAATATCAAAGGGATTTTCGATAACCTTTTCACCTCTATTTCTAACAGCTCCCATTCATTCCACTCACATTCAGTGCAGTGTTTATCACTGATATATAGGAGCCTATCTTGGAGCATCTCTCAAGATAGTACCCCACAGCGTTTTTTTCCAAATTTTGTCAAACTTACTACCCGTTTGTGGAATATATTTCTATTTTTTTTTTCGAGGTCAGTGATGCTTCTTCAGGTACTGAACAGTTTAACAATTGCATATTCAAAATGGCGAAGAATATTTTACTTGCAGAAGGGATACGGTGTGTCGGACAAATGCGTTACTTACGAATTTCAAGGTGATTTCATTATGAAAGTAGAGTCCGGTAAACCCGATACAAGTGAGACAGGCAGTATTCAAAATAATTCAAAACATCGATTAAAGGAACATGAATGACCAATCGAAAAAGGAAATAATTTCATCGACAACTTTTCAAATGAAGAAAAGCTATTTGTTGGGTACCAGTACGATGTTTACGAAGAATTCACATGTAGGGATGTTACCTATGCCGCCACGTTCAGCAAAACGCAGCTCTGTCATCGAGCAAATGGGGTACAGCTCCATTTTTTAGAGAATGGAATGATTCTCTATCGAAATTCCTAGACTTGCTCTGACTTCAGAAGGGCTCAAGCCACTTATGAAATATATGAGGCATCTCGGAGTCGGACGCTACCATACTCTGCACTTTTCGAACGGATTCATTGGACTTCCGACGGGACAGTTGAAAGCTTCCGAAAAAGGTGGAAAGTTTTGGAGTGGCACATTCACCCTGAATATCGAGAAATCATCTTGTGAGTAGATCAAAAATGATGAGAATCCTGAGCCTGAAAATGTTCTTTTCACTGCTCGCAGCGCCCTACCATAGCATGTGTCTACAGAATATGTATCGATTGATCACCCACAAAATCAATACCTACTATCGTAACATGGTAGGTACAGTAGCGCTCAAAAGTCTTCGGTGAAATGGTTCATCAGCCGTACTTTTCAGTCGTAACTCCTTTCCTACTGGATCTAATAGTGCGAAATCTCTATATTTGGAGCGTGGGTGTATTGTGAATATTTACCACTATTAACCTGCAATCTGATCATGTTCCAGATATTCCAAAGAGCTTTAACTCAAAATCGACTGAAAATACAGATGATGGTCCTTCTAGAACCTCTTTGCTTTTTATCACGTCAAAAGTGTTCGAGCGGTAACGCCGATCACAATAGATGAGAAAAACGCACATAAGGTGCGAATAAGTGCAGACGCCAACAACTTTAGTTTTAGCAAAATGTGCTACCGCAACAAACACCTTGATCTATCTGAGGATATCGCAGCTTTGTAGTCAAATAGTGTTGGGTAGGGTGAAATATGCTCTAGTTAAACATATCCAAATTTTGCGCGATTTGGTCTGCCAACAAAAAAATTATGAACGAAAAAGCGTCAAAGCATTTCACCGAACACTTTTGAGCGCTACTGTACATCTAATGAGAGTTGAACCAAGCTGTGCATGACTAGTTGCTTACTCCAAAGGCAATCAAACTCATAAACTATCGAGAAATCAGAAAAGGAGATCACCTGAACATTCCCAAAGGGTGAGCGTCAGTTTCCATTATGTAATCGACTGACGACGTCTTCACAACTTCACACCATACCTGGAATTCCCTGTACTCATTGAACGTGCGTCTATGGGAAACTGAAGGAGGCCCACATTAGCATAAGCAAGAAAGAATAACTGCTCTGCAGTGAAGTTGGTAAGCCCAGGGAGCGCATTCAGATCCTCTTCACGTGAACTCCGCATTTTGAAAGCCTGAAATAAGGGCTGCTTTGTTGGGGCACTCCGTAATCCTTGTTTGATTCAGAACTAGAGGCGCTCTAAATTCCCTTCTGTGCTATGTATAGCTCCGCTACCAGTTTTTGGTTGATCATTGAGACTAATTTTGGAAAGTTCAAAACGGTAGTGCTAGGAGCTCGCATTGATCGGCTGACCGATGTGCAAGTGAGCACATTGGATGAGGCTTCTCAATTTGAAAAGTTGGTTGGGCGTTATTGTCATCGTTCATATATAAGTACAACAAAGTTCTTTCTTCAGCTGAGATACCAGAGTATAATAAGGAAAACCAAGGTCATAAGGTCCGATTCATATGGATCAGGGTAATGAAGTGCGAGATGCGAAATGATACCATACACTGGTAGACGCCGTTAAAAGCCGAAATTATGTGGCTTACTATTTTGGTCCAACCACTTCAAACCCTACTACCCTGAGGACGAGGCTGTCGAACGATTAATTCTGTCGATAATGGCGAAGTAGAAAATGAAAAAAGCAGAGACTGCTTTCATAGTCCGCTGGCCAGCCGGCGAGCGAGCCGCGTGCCCGTCGACGTAGTGCTGGGGAGGGGGAGGGCGGCACGGTCAAATGCAAATTGTTTTGACGGGACCGTCCCAGTGGACTATAAAAGCAGCCAGACCGCCATCATCCATGGGTAATAGAATTCTTGCTACTTGGAGCGTTAAAATGTACGTGTCCCCTATCCTAGAATGTAGAACGTTCATATTTTCTCCACAGAAGAAAAAAGTTATTGCGGTCATCGAGTTACAATAGCATCCCTCGCGTGTAAGGGACAAAGTGATGAACTTAGGCTCACTTAGCAAAAATGGAGTGGTGAGTCATTGTTGTTATTGTCTCTAACATCTAAGTTATTATTTCCTTCATATTTTTTTACATTCATGGGCAGAGGTTGTGTAGTGGCAAGTGGCGCACTATCTCACACGCACGGTACGGTGTTCGAGGAATCCCTTGTCGATACCCGCCAAGGCCAACCGAGCCTTCCATCCCTCCGGGGTCGGTTAATTGGTACCAAACTTGTCTGGGAGGATAAAAGTACTGACTTGTACATCGGCTCGACGCTGCAATTCATTGTATAGGCCACATATGCACCCATTACGCCACTACGATTCTGAATGGAGGTCGAGTGCGGGCGCGCATCCCTCAGACGGGATTGATTACCGCCAAAAACTTTACCCTTTAAACTTTAACTTTATTCATCCCTAATATTTCGTATTTCGTAGAAACTATTACCTCATAAGCAACTCGTATACCACCGTTGTCAGCGATATTTTCGCCTATACTGACTCGGCCGTCCACCTGCAATTTGCACTTATGAATCTAGAAAGGTCGAAATACAAAAAGCTTCAAAGCTCTCAGGCTTTAGGCTGATAGTGAGCTCTTAGAAAGGCATCCACTGCTGGTTCACTATCCCAGTAAATTCACGCTCCAAAATTACCAATAAGGAAACTCACACTTTTCTGTGTGACAGGTTCAACCTGGCTACCATACTGACTGACGAAGCATTGTCTTCTTTGCTGGAACGTCTCCAAAGTGTCATCGTTCCACCATCCTCTGAGACTGCCATTCGCGTCGTATTGGGCTCCTAGAACAGGGTTCAATCGCAAGGACTTGGGGAGGGCAAAAATTTTCGAAGAAAAGTACTAACCAAGATCATCGTATCCATGAGTGATTTCATGGCCTATGGCTATACCAATTGAAGCATAGTTTACATAAAAAGGGGCCTCAGGAGCGAACATTGGGTACTGAAGTATGCTGGCTGGGAAAACTGGAAAAGAAAGGAATTAAATCATTTTATATACTCTAAGTTCTCAGGCTGCATTCCACGGTCCACATGGCTTATGTTTTCGAACTTATATGAAATCTACATAAACAAGGTACGATTAATTTTATCGAACTGTCGGATAGCGAAGATACGATAGAGTCCACATAGGACCTTGTTTAAAAGAACTTCCTTATGCTAGCATCAAATGAAGCTGAATTGGACCTCTATGCAAAACGGGTGCGCTTCGATGCGCGCGTCCGTCGAAACTGGGTCACGCCGCAGCTGCCACACGCGGCGCGTCTGCCTGCGATCTTTGACAAACGTCGCAGTTGTCAGTGGGGCATACGAATTGCGCTTGGTACACGGTACATCGCAGAGAAGATAACACGAACAGAGGCAAATCATTCGCTCCACTGACAAGAGGTAGTACTGTAATTTCACCTCAAGACCTTAGTGGGCTGCGCGGCGCGCGAAGTGGTGGGGGGGGAGTTGTGACCTACTTTCAACGGACGCGCGCAACGGACGTTCTCCATGCAAAACTTGTCAAGAATCTTCTATGACCCACTCTCCATTGATCTTGACATGGTCCAACTAATATCTTTGGCAGATTTGAATTGATCTCCTAGCTTGGTTATAACTTCATTCGTAGATGGCGTTTTGGCAAATGTGGTCTTGAGCTTCCGAACTGCAACAACGTGTTCACCCCACCTTCTTCTGACTGATAAGATCTTTTTTCATTTGCCTGCTTTGCTTTTGCGTTTTATGTGGATTATTTCTTTCCGTCTTCATTTTGTTTTTGTTGTTTTGTAACTGATCAATCACTTTGAGCTCCGGGCGCAGACAAACAGCTCCACACCTTATCAAGGTCAGCTTCATCGCTTTTATTCCTCAGCCCTTGGATTATTTTTTTATAAATGTGATTGTAAAGGTGACCTTGCGAATAACAAATATGCATTCGACCCTACGATCTTCGAAGAAGGCTACTAAGCCGAAACTTCACTCGTAGATGGAGTTATTACGGGTCCGGGAACTTCTCCCCTAACACGGCGTCGCACACGCCGCACCCGCCGCCTATCGCAGGATTGCGATGGAAGATTGGAGCGCGCGATTTGTGTGGTGGGGAGTCCTTTAAACATTTGAATTGCCTGGCCGCTCCTTTCAATTCCAATGCGGTCTTGATCGTCGTTCATAAAAGAGGAGTCATTTTAATTAATCAAGTCTAAATGACATGAAAACTAAAAAGAAACAGAAGAAAAAACGATAAAATCCAATGTAAAAGCAAGCCAGTCAAGGAAAAATTCCGCGTCCTATCGATTGGCGGGAGTACGGTAATTGCAGTGACGTCTGCCGCATGCCGCAAGGGAGAATGCCGCGATAGGGGAGAAGTTCCGTTACCCAGTTATTACCAGTCTCGGAGGCTAAGTGAAATCAACAACATATGTTATTTCGTCTAGAATTTCAAATTTTTGCAGCTGAACTGCTCAAATCAAATAACCTAATGAAAACAGCTAACTTATTTCGTTGCCTCCGAAGGAGTAGAAGGCGTCAACGGCAATCACAGGATACGTCCATTGATCGATTCCTGGTCTTCGCTTCAAATCGTTCAGATTTTCTCTAAAAAAAACTTCCCAGGTTTATTGGAAGCCTAGACCTTTTTGCCTTAATAGTTGAGTCTCACAAGATTGATGAGGTATGGGATGAATAGGGTAGGATAAAGAGCACTTCGTAGTTGAACCCTTTGCATTAGTCCTGAATGGTGGATAGGGGAAGGAATCAAGGTACTGGGCTATCAAAAGGGCAAAATTGAGGCATTGGTGTTTGAGATAGAGACGATATTGTTGTATATTTTCGTGCCTACACAACTGCCTTTTGGCAGTTTTTCAAGTAACTTCTGGCGGGGGGGGGGGGGGGGGCGTGCGTTTCACGCGTGACCCCATCAGAGCTATTTGCGCACTCAGCACGCGACGCATCACGCAGCAGTCACTTACGTACGCGTTTTGTTGCGATCGCATCGGGGAGACGGGCAGCAGGAACGGTTTTGTGTAATCGGCCGCCGCACGCGGCTGTCGCGGACCATTTGCCTCGTTATAACAGCTCTAGCGTTCTTCATACAGCTCAATCGCTATGCGATTATTAATTATGGCATGATTCTACTGTTAGTTCTTGTTTTTCCTGAATTTCTCACTTGCTGCTGCATTCTGCTACATTCCTTCGAGCGCGACTTCTCTCTCGCCGCGACGCGACAATTTCGTTCCTACTGCATCACACTCATCGCAACGTACCGTTCAGTTGATATGAACCTAATAAACTGTACACTAGTCCATGCTTTCTTCACCATGAAGTAGTGCAAATTCCTTTACTATGACAATGAAGCCCCTTCGAGGTTAAGGATTCACTTCATAGGTCAACAATTTACTTCTCAGACGTTCAAAAGAAGGGTAACTGCAGAATGTAACGATTCCAATGGGAGTAACCCTCCTTTGAACGCACATAGTTGTTCATTTTTTTCTTGTCTTCTACAGGTCCTTATAGCTCCCATTATGATGAACAGCATGATGTTATAGCGCGTCTCGTCCACAGCACCGCCCCGCCGTGGGCCGCGCCCATCATTGACGCGCGAATTGCACCACACCCTCTGGCGGCAGACGGAGATGTTGTTGTGACAAGAGGCGCACCATCCTACACGCATGGTCACGACTTCGAATCCTGGATCGATAGCCACCTAAGACAACCAATCCTTTCGTCCTTCCGGGGTTGGTTTAGTACCAGACTAGAAGGGTAAATGCCCTGTTTTGTACCCAAGAAAGTTCAGAAAGGCCCTTACCGTACAGCTGCCTTCCTCAGTTCCAAGGCATTGTCAAAGTAGCGGTCTTCTGCCAAATGAACTCCCTTGAATGGTCGGAGAACTTCGGTTATGTTGTTGATTTCTTTGGGGAACCTGTAACAGACGGGAATCTTCATGGAGGCTTCGAAAGGGAAAACTGCCAACCCTATTTTATAACCCATGCTCGCCAGCTTCTTTAGTGCAGCTGTTCGAGTTTCCTCATCCATCCATTCAGCATGCGATAACAGATTATTCATCGAATTTTTCAAGTCCTCTATCATTTCAGCCGCCTGAAACGACTATTTCCAAGAAAGGAAGTGGTTTCCGAATGGCGAAAGTATCACCTTATCCCAGTCTTTTGAGGAGAAGTACTTGGTGGAGAGAGCTGTGGCCAGCGGCATAGACAGATAACTGACGACTTCATCTACACAGCTTTCCCAATGGGGTGCCTGCAAAAGTTATACTCAAAATGGGATTCGAATGAGTATATCGTACATACCTCAGCAGTTTTGCCATACATACTGGCATGAAATTGTTGTCTAGGATGTCGATACTCCTGCGAAAGGTACATGTCAAAGGCGGATACCAGGCGGAACATCATGTAGTTATTGATAGAGCTGAAAAATTAACTGGAATTTCTCGAGTTAGAATTATTTGAGTCCGCTCTCCTCTTTGTAAGTACCGAGGTGGAACTTCAGCGCATCCGGCTTGGACTAACAAGATCTTTTCACCGTGGACGTTGGCAAGTCTGTGGGAGACGGTGGGAAGGTTTTCTGTAATCGATTCGTCGCACGCGGCTGTGTGGAACATTCCTTCGCCGTTATTAGAGCTCTAGCGTTCTACATACAGCTCAATCGATATACAATCCTTAGGCATGATTCTACTATTATTCCTTTGTTCCTGTATTTTTTACCCGTTGCTGCATTCTGCTATACTCTTCCGCGCGCGGCGTCCCTCTTGCCGCGGCGCGACAATTCGTTCCTACTGCACCACACCCCAATTCTGTACTACAACCGTAAGACTGCACTAATCGAATGCACTTTATGCGGTTCCCAGAGTATGAGTAGAAGAATCGATATGGATTCAAAGCTACTACGGTCCCCAATTGAAGTAGAGTTCGTGGCACAACCATAATGAAAGACACTTCAAAGCAGAATGAATAGCAGTCCCCATTCGAGAAAAATAACTACGGGGTCATATAATGAGCATGACCAGGCCTCCTTCAAGGACATTAAGATACTTTTGTGACGTTTGCCAGATCTTCCCCTATCTGGCATATCCAACAAGCCTGGAAAAGTTCACTTACCTGAGAGGTTTCGATTTCACTAATGCCGATAAGCCCTCGAAATAGTTCATATCGTACAGGTTCACCTTCATATCGTCCTCAATTGGTCCAAGAATTTCAATAAGCTCCTCATTAAAAAATAGATTCCATAGGATCTAAAATGTACTGAAGTCGATCATCCTTTCCAGTACTTCGTCTCTCCCACATACCTCTGGGTATCGCTCACGTAGTTCCCCGTAAGTCATAAGGTTATCGAGAGAGGAGTGGTTACGTATACCTTCATGAGTCGATAACTGAAATCGAACAGGGTTCCATGAATTGCAAGTGAATAGGCCTGCTACACCCTGAGTGGTTGACATGCGCTAAGTATTGGGGATCAACTGAAAATCATTTGGGAATGCATATTGAGTCGCAAAACTAATTACTTATCACCCTTACTAGCACGAATCTGAGCCCGTGTGGGATCTCAGGAATTATTCTACTTTTTATCTCTCCGAAGGCCTAGCACCAAGCGCTTCCTTCGACTTGTATTCGAGCAATAGTTTCGATTTGTAGAAGGGCAAGCCATAGAGGGGCAAGCCATTCAGTGTATAAGAACTGAACAACTCTGCATCCCAAATGGTAATTTTAGGATTAAAGGCACAGCTCAGGTAAAAATTGCTCCAAAGAGTTCCCCACAGAATGAATTCGAGGCCCCTCGTATTCTAATCTGGCGCTATCAGGTCGAAAAGCTGCCTAGTTAGGGTGTTATAGAGACTCAAACTATGTATCGTGTGTATGTTCAGACGAGTTTCACCAGCATTGTGGAGGCTGCACCGATCACAAAGGAACCCATGTAGGAGGCTCAAGCAACTTTTCGTGAAATTTAAGGACAGTGAAGGGCACTTCTGGGCAGTTCTTGCTTTATGTAGTCGGTGTTTTATGCAACTGCAACAACTGAATCTCGTCCGCATACACTTCCATGTTATTACCGTCATGGAAATCTCGTGCAACCTTTGTTCTCCCTTGAACTTTTGAAGAACCTTATTTTTCTCTAAACTGACGAATTTACTCGCTATCTTCGCTGCCGAGAACTATTCCGAACCTATACTTCTGCTTTTTACTGGGAAGGGGTACCTCGAAATTATCCCGAACTTTGTCTTCAAACAACACAATGAATGACTTTTATCTAATCAGCAAGCTAAAGGTAAATCCATAATAAACTCACATTTGCTATTCTTCTCTCTAGGTCAATGATGTCGTTCACCTGGTATTCAATCACTGAGGCTTCATCTTCCATATCGGCACCTGTAAATCGTCATGGAACTTTAGCTATTTGTTTTTTATAGTTTCCATGGTTCTATGACAAAATAAATCACTCCATAAATGGTAAATAAATGAAAAAATGCGTTTTTTCCATACTAAATCAGGCTTTGTAAAAATATATTATGAATAAGAAACATCGCCGAAGCTCACGTTACCTAACATTTCGAGAACACTTCTAATGTACTGCCTGTAGTATGAGAGATATTCATTTGTGGATGGAGCTCCACGATAAAACTTTTTCTTTTCCAAAAATAGTTCAGGCGGACAGAACTGAAAGGTTTGCCATCACTGCTTTCACATGCTCTGGTACTCTTGGTGTTATCAAGAAGGTTATATGCTGAGTTACTGGTTGCCAATGACAAAGGTAACAGTCGCATTATACCTAGCAAAAATCGAATAAATCGTTACAAACCATGAGCAGATGTTCATTTCTGTCTTCGAAGCTTCTCCCAACGAAAATTTTAACAAGACCATCGACACCGTATATTTGCAGTCGACCTGAATCAGAAAGAGTTGGAGTGGGATCATACTTCGAGGATCCTGCTTTAAAATATGTTTGTGGACTCTACGAAACCAGGATGAGCAAGGAATCAGCGTCATTCAACGCGCTAAGGGAAAGACGATGCTCGGAATTCAACGTTATACGCAAGCGCAGAGAGCAATTCGGAATTCCGAGCTCTACCCACGAACGGAGATCGGAGGCACCGTTGTATACGTTGAGGAATCGAAGATCAGGTGTGCCAGACACGTCATGCGATACTGTGATGACCGTTGGGCGCTGGCTGAACTTCTAGAACGTCAAGCGGAACGGGAAGCAAAACGCTCGCCGGCGCGACTGACAGTCACTCTTGCTCACGGAAGGCTTGAACGGGAGGGATGTTATGCCCCGTGCCAATGTCATCAAAGGCCCAGTTCACGATACAAATGGTTTCCGAGTTCTCTCCTTACCATTAGAAATACCCACTGGTCTCCAAGGGTAACAGGAAGAACGCCGTCGGGTCCAAAACTCCAGCTAGGGCCTAGTAGGAGCCCTGTTATCGTATTGCGCGGATGCACTGCCTGATGATGTATCAGACCGCTGTCGAGGCGATACAGATAGCAATATTCGTGCCAGGACCCACACATGCAGCATGCAATCAGCTGATCGCCTATTGATGAGGAGATGTTCTTCTCCATTTCTCCTTTTCTATTATCCTCCGTCTGCAATCCTTTACCTAATTTCCCACCTCAAAGCTCTGGAAAGGTGGGTTGCTGTTACTAGCGCTTTTGTTAATTTTGCCTATATGCAAACATGAATATCAAAGGACATTACCGCTCACTGTAGTCAGCTATTCGCCCCAAGACCCACGTGTTCGCAATGAGTACGAACACCCCTTCTCCTTCATTTTTCTGGTCTTTTTCCCGTCCAGCCCCCTTTTTAACGACTTTTCTAAGCCTTCTATCACATTGGAAACACCGAATCGCGCACTTTCTTTGCCTTCATCGCACTATTCTCCACCTTATCTTCCATTTTTCGACATGATTTTGATCAAACAAAGGTATCGTGAACTGTGCCTTTAAATATTCTAAGATCAATACATAGTGAACTGTAAAGGTTAATTAATTGCGGATGGGACTTGATCCTTGAGTCTTGAAATCTTGAGACTCATGTTCTGACTCAGGCTTATTACGGCTTGTTCTTCCTTGTTGATATTTGATCATTAGGATGAAGAATGCGCACATTGTTTAGCCGCCTGTCCATTCGTAAGGGCGTAGAATGCAAACATTGAGGGGATGACCCGCTCTCGAGCGTCTTGCGGGAGGATAAATCTTTTGACAAAAACTATTTGAGTATGCCGATTCTTGTTTTTTGGTTGATCTATGCCGAAGGTAGCGGTAGATAGCACTGATAGCCCCACATACAGTAGCTCCTGGAACAGTAGCCTCCTTCCTACATATCCCGATTCTCCTTGATCTCTTTCACCCTGGGATTCCGAGTTTGCCTGAGAGCATACTAATCTAAAAACCTACCTGCCATTTCTTCCCAGTGATAGTCAGCACCATCAAATCTAGCATTCGTTAACAGTTCCCAACCACCCATTTGGGAAATGAGCGATGACATTGGAAGTGTTCCCTGAAACAAGCATGTGGTCTGGGAGTTTTACGATGTACGGTATTTTACGATAAGATGTATGCATCCTTACAAGTTCATCCTGAGCATCTTCATTCATGCATGAGTTATAATAGGTTCGAGGAAGGCTCAGGGACTCTGTTTCGGGAGAAGAACCTTCGAGGATGTCTGAGAAGTTTTTCTGTGAACATATCCAAAAATCAGATTGATACATAACAAACCTCTCAGGAGTAGTTTATGCCGTTTCTCCATCTCGTTAAGTACGTTGAACTTCTTATCGTGTTCTGGTACTGCTCGACTGATGGCATACGAACCACAGCCGAATGAATAGAAGTCCTTGCACGGGTCCACATTACTATTCATATTATTTAGGTAATTAGCAGCTAAAAAAAGCTTTATATCATCTTTATATCATTATACCAAAAAGTGAAAATAAAAGGAAAGGGAAATATGGAGAAAGAAATCAGGAACTCACCTAATCTGATGCATTTCTGTGACAGGCACAAGGATTCCTGTTGAGATGAGCTTGCCGAACAGGTCGGAGTCACTCTTGGATGAAAACGGGTGCAATTGGGATTGCCTAAAAACGCGAAGCGTTCAAAGAGTACGGTATTTTGCCAACGTTAGATCCCCTGCTCTTGCTTCTGATTTAGAACTCAGATATTCCCTCATGCGTTCAATTTGCTAGAGGCTCGTTCCTGAGCATACCATGTTGTGTACAGTAATCGGGTAAGCTAAAAATAGCATGCAAAATAAATAAAAAAATAAGTAAATAAAAAAATTAATAAATAAGTTATATAAGAAGCAGTACAATTTTCTTCATGCCAGTTTTTCCCTCCAAACACATTGACTGGTCAGTTTTGGAAAGGCAAACATACATAGTTGAGCTTGGGTCCCGAAATCCGTTCTCTATGAGTAAATATCCCACCGCTAACGTTCCCATCCCCTAGCCACTCTCCCACTCGAAGTCCTCTGAGTGATCAAACCAAAGCGATGTAGGGGATAAAGCATGGAGGAGAGTGAGAGGATTGCTTTCTATAACTTTCCCTGTGTGATTATGGCACAGCAGTTCGAAAAAAAAAACTGTTTTTTTCTGCCTAGAACATTAAAGTCCAGATCTTGTGGGATCATAAATCTTTAGGTTGAAAAGGGATTAAGCGATTCTCTGTACCATCAGTTTGAAAGAAAACTAGAAAGATAAAAAAAAAGAGAACACGTAAAAATTATGTTCGTTTTTCTTTTTTTTTTTGAATCTTGAATTGTCTCCATTTTCTCTATGATATTCTCAATCTTAAACCAACTTTGCTGATGCAACTCAACTGAAGGAAGTTAGAGAGTTTCATCTTGGTTTAATTTTCGACCGCTCAGATAAGCATTACTATCAAGAATGAACAATAATAAAAAATTAAGCAAGAAAAGCGGACTAGTAGCATACCCAAAAAAATGAGTCAAAAAATAATCAGTGAATCTGACCTGAAAAATGCAAAATTCCATTGCTGAGACCCAGAACGAGTGCCAATCCTGTGATAGCGAAGAGTATAGCCGTGGCGAACAGTGATACTAGGAGTTTACCCCTGAACATATTGATAATAGAGATCGATAAATCCTCAATTATCAACACGAATTATCACTGCTTATCATTCTTGTCTATCAATATTAAACAGTTGAGGGATGAGATGGTGAGGCTGTCCAACGTTACTCAATCCCATCTGAAGGATGCGCCCTGTATTCGACTTTCATTCAGAATCGTAGTGGCCTATTGAATAACATGTGGCTTATATAATGACTGAGGCAGACATTCAGTCTACAAGTTGAAGCTTTTATTCTCTCAGAACCAGGTACCGATTAGCCGATCATGGAGGTATGGAATTCTTGTTTGGCTCACTCGGCCATTGATCGGGGGTTTGAACCCATAAACATACGTGAGCGATAGTGTGCCACTTTCCACTACACCATCTCTGTTCAACTCATTGAAAGTGCCGGGTTCTTGGTGATACTGTTTTTCCTAAACCTGGAAGATATTAATTAGACTAGCATTTTTATTGGTAGCGCACTCGGAGTCCGTTCTCGTATCAATTAATAATAATGAAAGTGAAAATAAAAATATTATTTGAATAAGCAAAGAAGATCAAATAGATGAAATCGAATAATCTCTAAGCTTGTCCGAACTGCCAACAGATTTGGTCGTGAAGACGGTTGAACTTGGATCAGGTAAATTTTTTGTTGAGCCCTCTTATATTTCACCTAAAAAATGGGATAAGATTACTCTTAGGTCTTCTGAGCTTTCATGGCGCTGAAGACTGCAATATTTCTGTTTACACGAGCATCAAAATTTTCTTTTGCCATCAGATTATGTTCTGAGGAAAAATGTGGAAAGTTATTCTCAGTGCCCTCATAATATTTTCAGTGCCAGTGCGAACACATGCGTTATGACATAGGAGTTGGCATCCATCCGATTGAGAAGTATTGGATGACAGAAAACAGGCGGTCAGGTGCTGATAGAGCCATTTTCACGGCGGGCAAGTGCAAAAGAGTGCAGTCTGTGCAGAGCGATTCGATTTTTTAGTAATTCTAAAGGGTTACGGATGATGCCTTCGAAAGATGTTTTCTGAGCAGTTGTTTACGAATTACCTCCTTTGTTTATATATCATCACCATAAGGAAACACCTATTCAAAGCTCAAAATGAAGAAATAAATGCAAATCTGTGATATATCTACAAATTACGCCAAAATCAAACTACTACAAAATATGAAACAATGGGAAATGACTTCCTTGCTACTACAAGTATGAATGTTTACCGATTAGCGGAAAGTCACTTCTGAACGCGAGCGCGTAAAATCAAAATGCGTCTCACTGTATACACTTGCCATTGTGCGTACAATTAGATGCATATTGATTTTACGCGTTCAGCGAGAGCATATTCGAAAATCAAATAGGAAGACCAAACCAGATCACTATTCCTCTATAAAAGATGAGGGAGTAAGTTTTTGGGCGTTAATCAATCACGTCTGACGGATGCGCCCTGCATGGACTGTGATTCAGAGTCTTGTTGGCGTATTGAATGCATGTGTGGCCTATACAATGACATGCGGCGGCGAGCTAATGTACAAGTCAATGCTTTTATCTTTCCAGACGAGTCTGTTACCAATTGACCGATCCAGGAGGGATGAAAGGCTTGGTTGGTCTAGGAGGATATCGATTCGGGATTCGAACTCGTGAACAAAAGCACGGCGTACTCTCGTGTGGTTGAACTACCGAACTTCGTACTCCCCGGCTCGACGTTAATTAATCATGCAAATTGCAACATGTGGTTTCTGTCGGCAGTGTCGGTTCTGCAATCATTTGTCATCTCTGTTCTTTCAGCTGGAATGCACCCAAGAACTCATGCGGCTGCTGCCCATCGCTATTTCTTTCTTGATTTATATTAATACTCCTCATTGTAAAGGCAGGTTGTAACAGTCAAAGATAAGAGTCCATTTGCTGTTGCACGGTGTGAAGTTTTTCAAAATAATGGGAGCAGTATTTTGAGGGGCAGTTGTAAGATTCATGCCCGTGCAGATTGATATGTTGTTGGGTCGCTTTCCCATTTATCAAATTGTGGCCTAGAAATTGCATGGAACTGAGATTGAATCCTGGAACTACAAAGATCTAATGCTTTTCGAAGCCCAACACGTCGAAATTTTACTAAATTCCGCTGTCAAAATATTTTTTTTTTCTGGTTTTGGTGCAGGATGTTGATACCTGGGAGGGGTGGCCTTAATTTTGAGGATCGATAGCCATAAGGTATTATCATAGAACTAATTGAAGCCAATTCCAAAGTGACGTACTCCAGTTCCAACCATTTCCTGATTTTTTAACAGTACTTAGACTACCGTATGATTCAATCTGGAATGCGTTGAACAGGGCTTGTCAACTCGGAGCCCTTCAGAATTGCCCCATTTGACTGTACAGTCCCTGAATGGACGAGTTAACGGAATCTCGGGTATTCAACTCATCAAACTACTGTCTTGTGTCTCCACTTCTTTTTTGCTCATAGCTCGCCGTTACTATGTATGAGCTCCGGGGTATGGACGAGTTGCCTCGGGCCGATATGTTCCCTAGAGCACGTTTCAAATCTGACATAATTTCACTGATGTTTCTAGGTACCTTCTAACAGGGTCTCACGCCACTTAGGCCATCATTATTTGAGTCCTTCTTCTTGGAACTTGTAGAACTATTTTTTCAAAAACATCAATTTTCAGATTTTAGAAAACAAAAAAACCTTTTGGTGCAAAAAATTGGATCTGTTTGCTTTCATAGAAATTTTCTAGTAGCACCCAGCTTTTGCTCGTCCTTTAATAATAGATAAGAAGTGATAATGGATGATGAATGAAGCATTACCGTAATTTATCTGCCAATTTCATTGGGGGACTTATTCCGTGCTGTTTCGAGTCCATTTACGGTACTTCATCAACAGATCAATGGTTTCTGCAAATTATCATTGATTATCATTGGAAGATGAATATAAATCAAGTCATCACTAAAATTGCAACTAGAACAGCACAACCAGTGACTCAGGTATCAATTTACCTTTTTGATATAGACCCAAAGCCTTCTAGGCCATAAATGGGAGGATATCGAAGGTACGCTCTATCGCATTCCCATCAGACAGTACCTCTTTGAGTTTGGCACACCTAAGAGCTGCATCAATTAAAAAAACTGAAATAAAAAACCCGAAAAAAAAATTAAACAATAAAATAATGAAACAGGGGACCAATACAGTTGAACATCAACAAGAAATTAGTTTCCCATTAAATCTGTGGTAATGGTTGAGATCTGTAGATTGAGGTAATCTCAAGGTCATTAGTAAGATCATGTTACGGCTTTTCGCTGTTTCATGTTCTCTGGAATTATATGACCAGCCCCAAAATTTCACCGAAAATCGTTCACATCTTTCTGCCGCTACCCAACTCTCCACAGGTGCCTTCTGATAGAAAACTTTCAAAATTATTAGAGAAACAGTTTTCAACAGCTTCAAAAATCCCACTAGAATCATTAGGACGACTAACTTCTCCCACTATATTGGAAAATTATGTCTTTCCACAAATAATGGGCCACACAGTAGTATTTTTATCTTCAGAAATACAGAAAGGGTAGAAGAGTATACAGTGAATCGTAAGGTTTAGTCAAAATCCAAGTCAGAACTGTTTATCCAGGCCTGGGGCACTTTCTTTCCGCTGATTATCGACATGTTCGAGCCCTCCCAAATGACCACGACCATCTGTTTTATTGCCAGTTGTTCCCTATTTTTACCTCTTTTTCTAAGAATACAATTCAATAGAATGAAGCAGCTCAGGTCAACAGCATCAGTTTTCAGACGCAATGAAATTTGAGATGTTTTTATCGAACAGAGGTTTTCGAGGTTATGTCAATAGGGGCAACCTTCTAAAGGATTCTCATGCTATATATAGACAGATACGATTGAAAAGCGTTCATAGCACCATAGGAAAAGTCAGAATCTCACAATCAAACGACTATGGCCAAATTGGCAAGATACGAAGGGATGTGATGAAAAGTCAGTTGATAGGCATCACCATGGGTTATCAGATGAGAGGCAGAAAGAAGCTGGGATTCGAGGGACTCAGAAAAACTTATTTATCTCAAAATGGGTGAAATGAAAGATCAGAATAATCCATAAACAATCAAAGGAAAAAGCTACTACATTCAAATCTCCCACAAAGGTTGTTCAAAGAGAAGATTCAGCGGGTAATGTGGAATGCGATCCGATTTGGTCGCTTTTCCCAGGACTTCATGGTTCAAGAGTGTCGAGGGTAGTCGAGGATATTTTTGGAACCGACTGTATTAAGTATGAACGAATGGGAGGAGGATTACAAGTTAACGAGATGGATTCGAAGTAAGCCAAGATGTATATTGACAGCATGGATGCAGATAAACCTTGGCTGATATTGAAACAGAAGCCGTCTCAAGGAGTTCGTAGTGCACATCAGCTGTCGTCGAGGGGCAAGGGAACAAGGTGGAAAAAGCGACGGCTCGCAACCATCACCACCACTCGAACGCAAAGCCCTTGCGCCTCAAACAGACCTCGTGTCCGGCGTAGTCCACTTATCGCAACTACATCAACTGAAATCTTTCCCTTGAACTGATCCGAACGAAAAGTACTGACTAGAATACTGGTATAGGTCAAACAACACCTTAAAAGTTGAATTTCTGATTTGAGAAGAGCTCAAGTGTGTCCTAGCCTTCAATGCTACGGTGAAAATTATTTCGTGGGATTATTCGGAATTCAAACAAAGCAGTGACCATTTCCTAATGTCTGAAGGTATGTACTGACCCTACAACTGCCCTATCTTCTGCTACACAACAATCTGGCTTGCCCTTTTTGACAAAAACTGAAGCACCTCCGAAAAGGAAAAGACGAGAGGGGTTGAAGGTAGACACGGCTGAGGAAATCCCATTCTAGGAAGTAAAGGATGTACCAGAGACCACCCGGAAACCATAGTTTCCACTTAAAGGCAGTGTTCACGAAAAAATTGTTTCGGAGATTTGCACATGGTTTGAATTCGAAGCCCCCTCTGATACCATTTGTGCAGGAATTAGGTCGGAAAACAGCTGAATAGGGCACGATAAGGCCAGGAACTTTGGGGGACGGGATGCCTCCGCCCCTCGCTAGGCTGGCTACGGGTTCGAATTTTCCTTCACCACTTTCGCATTGGAGCGAAGTTGGCGAAAAATCGATACGCAGGTTGGCAAATTGCCAGGAATGATCAGCTGGTCGACCGCCTCGCACAGGGGCTAGTATTCGGCTGTTATTTCTATTATTCGCGTACCGTTTGTTTTTTTTTTGTTATTAATTTTTTACGGTATCATTCTTTAACTTTTCTCGTAAGTTTATTGAAGATTTTAACATATTTTGTGTAGATTATTGCATGCAAATGTTTTTTTTTTATTTCAGAAACTCCGTTAATTTCGATGTGTTGTCTGTATTGCGGACATTGCGTCGCGTTCGTGCATTTTCGCGCGAACACTCCCTAACCGTCGTTTTTTCAATGTGAAATACGTCCAACCCCCCTTTCCAGCTCTTTTTTTTACCCTTTGTAATTATTTTTGTTAATCGTTTTTTGCGCTTGTTTCGTTGTTATCGCTTTATTCTAGAGTAGTCCTATCAATTCCCGTCAAAAAAGGGTACCCTAACTTTTTTCTAAACACTGCCTTTAACTGAACCCAGCTGTCTATCATCTATCCTACTGGGAATGAAGATCCTCGATCTACAGATACCATAAATAGAATGAGTCTCGGGTCGACCTCGAGGAATTAGGGGCAGAAAGATTGATTCTGGTCAGCAAAGAGGGCATGTTCCTAGATATATGTCTGGGGGCCGAATTGATTAAGAAAATTTTTGCATTCAAAGAACTACCGGACGTAAAACATCGCTCTTGCCACTCTTCAAGCTTGTTCTCACATGTGTTGGATAGGTAGTGGCATGTAGAGAGAGGGAAAGCACCAATAAATAGGGCAGTCAGAGGTGAAGTGCTTGGTGTCGTACTGGACGGGACGCTAACTTTCCCGACTCGGTAAGCCGTCACGCACGGGTTCAGTACTTGAAGGAGTCACCTTTCGAGTCCAATCTCACCCTATTTCTGGAATCCGGGAAAAACTAACTCTTTGTTGGTATCTCTCACCTTCTAGACTTTATCGAGTACTCGACTGGTTCGATACGCTTTCACGAGTACATATTTTTACTTTGTGTCAGCAGTCATTGACTCCGACGTTCTGTGAAAAGGCTGTTTGTCATTTCGAGGGAAAAGCCAAAAGGTCTTGGAATTGGAGTAGAACGTAGAAAGCAAGAGAATGTCCCAGAACAGGTCGATATCCAAATGAATGGGAAATTTGTGGGATGAATTCCCTTCCCACTACCATTCCCAACCAGAACTTCCTCTTTCCGGCTCGAAATGGTACCTCAAATTCATCGTGAACTGTGCCTCTGCAGCCGCTTATTTACTTATCACGGAATGGAATATCCTAATTGTAAGTTCAAGGCTGAGTTCGCTGGAACATCATGACATTGGCTACCATTCGATATCGCTTACTACTGGATTAGCTTATTATTTACATCATTTATCATATTTTCTGTGCTCAGCGAACATTACAAGTGCAGAGACTGGTAGGACTTTATTATTGGCGCTCTCAATCATTAAGATGGATCACTGATCCCAGCCGACATGAACTTCTTCAGCATCCTGTTCCAGAGCTACAATTCGCACCCTTGAAATCAAGGGAACAGTTGACTCTTTTGAGAATATATTCCATTCAGAGTGGTGAGTAGAGACTCTCTGAAAAATGGGTGCAGACTGCATTCAGAATGTTTTTAAATGGGGATTTCATTGAAAAAATGTTATAAATAAGAGGTAAAAGTCCTTGGACGGATGTATTGCAGCGGTAAGTGGTGCACTTCACACACGCATGGTCACGTGTTTGAATCTCTGACCGAAATCCACCTGGACCGACCGAGCCTTCCATTCTTCTGAGGTCAGTTGATTGACACTGTGTTCGTCTGGGAAGATAGAAGCACTGATTTGTACATCGGCTTGTCACTACGAGTCACTCTATGGGCCGAATACGCATTCAATCGTCACTGCGATTCTGATTTGACGTTGAGTGTTGTGGCACATCCCAAAATGAGACTGATTAGCAACAAGGGCCTTTTCTTTGATTCGGCCTGCCTGATATTGTCACCAGAATGCTCTGTTGCTTAAATGGAGTGCTTTTCTTGGGCAAAATCTTCGACTGGTGGCTGTTCTCGAATGTCCTTCGGCTGATCCAATTCAGGGCTAGCTAGTCTGGGGCTTCTTATGGTTAGTACCCTGTGCGAATCAGAAGTCATCCAGAGTTTCTTTGAATCAAAATATTTTGTCGCCTGCATAGAACCGTTTGACCCAAATGCTCCTTCTCAAGGAAAATCCGTATGATAAGAGTAGTCTCTCCCGCTACACTTGTCCCCCTCAAGCACATTCTGTTTTAAAAGGAAGGAACATATTTATTCACAAAATAGATGAACTGCAGAGCGTAAAACTTGAAAGCTGAAGGGAATTGCGGTCAGAATATCACTACAACCAAAATACTACTAAATGCTTCCGGACTAACTATTTACAATAATAAAATTGTAAATATTATAATACACAGCATGTTCTGCAGCCATAAATGAGTTCGGGAAAGTCCTACGTTAGTTATATACATTCTATCAATCAAACTTTTTTTTAGCTCATCGGCTAAAAAACTATCACAGCGTAGAATGCCAACAACCCTTTTTCTGGTACGTGAAAGTAAGTTGTAAGAAGTGGGTGTTTACTACTTATCTGAGCGATAAACAGATGGATTTAGGATAGGAGACAGTAACCTACACCAGGAAAGTATGTACCGAGTCAAATGTGACACGGCGAGATCACCATTGATAACCGGTGGGTATCGCCCTTAGTCATCTCCGTTAATGTTGGGATTATGTTCAAGGTACTGTTGGAAGCAATGGCGGATCTTGTCAAATTGACTCAAGCATACAATATACTTCAGGTAATCTGTAGGAACGCCATTTGTCGTTTCACAGTATACGAGGCATTGATCGATTACCTAAAATAGCAATTTAGCAGTTACAAAATCGGAAAAGAACTAGGTCCCCAAGGAAAAGGAACTTACGTTCTGCTGACGACAACAAGCTGTATGGTCAGCTCTGGATGAGGCGCAATCCCACATTTCCCCGACTGTTGGCCCACGAGGAGCACACTGAGCCATGAATCCAATGACCTGAAAACGAAGTGAAGGTAAGTCTCCGTTTTCGGTCCCAAGAAGAATGGGACGTGTTTGTTAGGGACCACCTACCCATGTCTTTGTAGATTGCCATCCAAAAAGGTGTTATTTTGAACCCATGGAAATAAATCGGAGATATTGGGTAGATTGATTTTGACTTATTTCTGCATTATACAAGTTTTGAATCAGAAACTCAGGAAGACCTCGACCACAGTGCGATATCTGACCCTGTTGCTAGGATGCGTCCAGCTTTTACCTTCCGTTCAGAATCGCAGTAGCGTTGGAAGGCATATGCTGCTTACAATTCACTTCTTGCAGGGACCAGCTAATGGCCAAATCTTTGTATTTATCCTCCCAGCCGAGCCTGGTACTAACCGCCTCCTGAGGGATAGATGTCTTGGTTGGTTTAGACGGATATCGATCCGGGGATCCAAACCTGAACCGACCATGCGTGTATCAAGTGCGCCCCTTGCCACTACACCACCTCCGCCCTTATCGGAACTACACGAATGCGATCTATGTGATGCTTTTTATCATTTATTACTGCTCGTACTGTTGCGATGCCATTTATGGATTATCAGAGAGGGCCATTACATCGACCACTAACTACGACCACTAGCCTACCCCATTAATGGCAGTTCATAGCCACATTTGTCCTGATCCAGCTAGCTTCCATATTACATTCCAGATACGAATGTCTGGCAGTCATGGGAGCTTTGTACACTCATAAATCATCAGTATGTAGCATTTTTTATACTCAATTTTACGTCACTTCAGAAAAAATCACTCTTCCATCACCTTCGCGGAACGGACAAAGTGTGATCGGGGAAAAAACGAGAGAAAAAATTCCAAAAAACATAAAAGTTCGGTTCTCTATTAACCAAACACCTCTGTCGAATTTGGGTGGGTGGAAGAAATTCAGTTGAAAGACTGATATCCTCAGTGGCAACCTACTCCTTCTAAATGTTCCTTGATGCATCAAAACAATGGTCATCGTTCATCTCCATCATCAAGCTATCCTCCCAATTCCCAGGGTTGCCCTAACCATCTGTGTAGGTAACAGGAAAATGATAGTAAGGTTTCCCATTGGAAATCTCTAGACAGTTGTGGGATAAGAATGAGTAGTGGTTATAAGTTCCGAACATCCTGTAGTAGTCGCTGCCTTCACCTGGCGCTCACCAATTCAAAAACATACCGGACGAGGCAACTCGAGACAACTAGCTAGAAATCGTTGGGCATAGTGGATTAATCAGGGCTCCTCCTGAACACCTAAGCTGAGACAGGCAATTCTGGAAAAAATGAATCCACACTTCTGAGAAAACGGTCATAATTTCCGTCAGGTATGAAACCCAAGTTCGTCCCTGCTCGTGGACTTTGACAGCCCAAATTGAATTCAGCCCAGTTTTCAGTCGTGATTTATTGAAGTGGAATTCAGGGGTAGAGGTATCGGGGCAATCAATCCGTTTATCGAGCAAAAAGGAGGTCAAAAGGGAAAGTTCCATGTTTCGTGCTCTCGAATGTTTTTTCTTGTTCACCGTGGGTAAGTGTTCCAAAAAACTTGAGCCAAAGCTGCCATGCATCTCTTTTAAGAAGGATGGGGTGCCGAAACACGTTCCAACTGACGTAACGATCGTAAAAACCATCGTATGACTCAGAAACCAGAACGTATAGTTACGTAATCCTTGGAAATCTTGCTAAGCTGCAATCTGGAAGCCTTCTTAGGCTGCTGCTGCTCCAGAGTAGCCAAATTATAGGCTTGTATGCCTCCCATCTCGAACGAAGCTTAGGCTGAGGGTCACAATCGTTCTAAAAGAAATCTTCTAAAATATCTTATGCCTTCATCTTTTAGTTACTGTCACAGTTTAGAAGCTTCTCATAGTTATTCTTGAGCCTGCCATGAAAAGCTTGAAACTAAAGGTTGACTAATTTTGACAGTCTTCTATGAAATAAAGAGCATCGTTGAGCAGAGATTCGTTGCGATTTCACGGTAGGTTCCGGCAGTGAAGGATGGCACGATAGGTGCAGGCTGTTAAGAACGACATTAGAACTGTCTTAACTCAATAGCGGATTGAAAGAATGACCACCAGAAACGATGCTAGAGATTTTCCCTTATTCTTGACAAGTACAATGACATTTTTTGTTGGGTCAAGTCTTAAAAACTTGATATCGAGATGATCGTGTGAGCTCCTAATCAGCCACCGTCACTCCATCCATTCAGGTTATCAACTAGAGAACTTAAGGGAAGAGTAAATTACGATAAAGTCTACCCATCGATCATTTTTAACAAGAAGACATAAAGCCATATCTGGAAGTTGCTTATTTGTTTCGAACATTTTTGTCGCTTACTCTTATGGGGCAGAACTTTATTATAACTTCTCTGAAGGAGGACATTAAACTCAGGAGTAGAAAAAACTGCGAAACACTAAAACAAATACTAACCATGTCAGGACGGAGAGCGTTGAAATCGCAGTACCTCCGACGACACTCAATGTCGGCGTCTTTCAGTGAACGACAGCATGTTCGTAACTTCTGGTTGGCATTTCGTTGTCCAGGCACGCCATAACTGGAAGGTCATTTCAATTTTAAGTTTACATTGAGCCCTATTGTCCTGGAAAAAGAGGCGTTCGACGTCTGGTGGAAAAGCAGGTCAATTAATCTACTCCTGCCATATCCAATCCCTACAAGATCCCATGGAGGTAGAGGATGATCACCCAATGTTGGTCCCGGGTTCCTGGAGAGAAACTTATTTCCAAACTCGTACAGCAACCTTTCCAAACGAGTATAACGCACCAAGAAGGTACAGAACCCAAATGCTAAGAGATTTATGCTCCATGGAGGCCCCAGGGGTATATAGTTACTGGACTACCGCCGTCTGCAAAGCTTAGCCCCTTTCACATCAAGCCTATAGGTCGCACATGTTGAAAAAGGCATCGATCCAAATACCCTAAACAACTATCTCGAAGAACAGGCACCCGTGTAGGCTCAGAAAATGACCTACATGGCTCTGGTCCTGGCAAGTGCTGCTTCATGCTGAAGGGTTCCGGCAGCCATTGGCCGTCGCCATTGCGGTTGGACTGCCTGAACTGGTTGAACTGGACGCTGCTGCTGTTGTTGAAATTGCTGGAACGGATTCCATTCCCATTGACACATTGCTGTGGGGATAATTAACAACAACCACAGCATCCTAAAACAGAACGGTATTACGCCGTGCACTCGAAAACTACCAGGAAAACGAACATGCCAACTGGCAAACGATATCTCGACTGATCTCAATATAATCAGTCATCAAAGCCGCCAGATGAAAAAGCAAGTTTTGGACAAAGCCACGAAAAAGAAGAGCGAGAACGTAGGAAGTTGTCGATTATCGCGATAAACCAGATATGAGAACAACGTCAAAAATGTCGATTGGGATTATGGCGTACACCCAAATGGGTAAGTTCTAGACTAATAATGATGGCCATTCAGGACATGTAATGTCACACACGTATTGAGGCAACCAAAAAAGATGAACTGAATGTTGGGATGCGATGGATCTGGGTTGGGACGGTATGTATGGTTGAGCTGACCGGTTCTGAATAGCTATCGCAGGTGGCTGGATGGTTTAGCTCGTAGACAAAACACCCATACACCAGAACAAGTGGACGGTATAGGCAATATTTCCGTGTCTGCCCATCATCGTCCTCAAAAAAACATAATCCTTCTCTTATTGTAAAGTGTGAAGTGAATACAAGAACACCCATAGAAAGAGGAAAAACGCAAAATGATGGCGTCTGGGCGGTTCAGGGAAGTTTGGTAAAGGAATGTGGCTTCTTATATACCGTCTGGGGATTCTAGTGTAACGAATGGAAACCAGCCGCTGTTCTGTTCTCAAATGTGGCCAGATGACTGGTTTCAACCTTGCCCTTGCTATCACCCCTGATCTGGGAAACACGTCAACTTCCGGGAGAGCGAAAGCTCAATGAGCTCTGGTCAACTATCAAGATCATCCCCTCATCTGGAAAGGGTGCGGGTCAGCAGATGGGTGAAAAACATCCCCAAACATCTGAGAACCCACCAAAAACGATTATAGAAGTAGTTTGCACGGACCTACTTCAGGGAAGAGGAGGGGACGGTCCCGAAGTTGTTGGAGAAATTCAACTAGCTAAGCTTAAAAGTCACTAAAAAAGGATTGGGAATGTACGTAGCTAGATGTTCGATAGGAAGAAGAAAGAGGAAAAAAGATGAAAATATGACCAGAGAGAGGAAGTGACCGCAACCAAGCTAACCGGCACTGTGATTATGTATGATAGCGACGCGATTGCAGGTCGTCACCCGGACGGACCTGATCGTTTCTCATCGCTATAGAGTCGTCGTCGTCGCCCGCTATGAAGTGGATCTTGAAGCCCCGCTGAGCGGCAGAAACTTATCCATTGTGGTCGCGATCCATAGCCGATCTTTCTCAGGCTATTATCGCTTAATCTGTCGTAAAAGTGCGAGATCATCCTTGAGAGGCTAGAAAAAATACGGTGGAATCTGTGCGCTCATCGATCTCCACCCTTTTTATTATTCTACATTTCATATGGGCGGATGTGATGTAGTGGCAAATGACTCATCATCACAAATGCATGGTTCAAGATCAAATCCCGGTTTGATAACCACCCAGGCCGGCCAACCTTACATCCCCTCTTGGCTAGTTGTTGGTAAAAGGCTCGTCTGGGAGGATAGCAAACTAACCTGTACATGAGCTGGTCAACGCGATTCACTGCATAGGCCACATACGCATTCACATTGCCACTATGATTCCAAATGGAAATTGAACGCAGGGCTTATCCCAAAGCGGGATTAATCATCAGCAGAAGGCTTTGAATAGATATCCACAATCCATACTTGAACCGAGTTGAGGTCTAAAGCCGTTTGATAAGGATGAGTCCCAAATACTTTTTGGCTTCCAGGCTCTGACGAAGGCGACTGGCCGAAAATTGGCCAGATAAAAATTGTATCATCTTGAGCAAGGCTTTAAAGAATAACACCTAGACACCTGAAATACTGTTCTGAAGCCCATTCTAGGAATGCGCCTCGCGTTCGACTTCCATATACAACCATAGTCGCTTATTGAATGTGTATGTGACCTATACAGCTGATGTACAAGTCAGTGCTTTTATCCACCCAGAGTTCGGTGAGTATGGGTATCGGTCTCCGCATTCGATACCCCAGAATCCTCTGTGTGAGACGGTTTACCACATGCCTCTACAGCACCTCGGCCTAGGAATTCCTAATTTATCCTATTGAATAATAGGTGCAAGTATTGAATGAGATACTTACTGCCTGGGCGGAGGTGGTGTAGTGGCAGGTGACGCACTATATCACACGCACGGTCATGGGTTCGAACCCCGGATCGATGCCCGCCTAGGCCAACCAAGCCTTCCATCCCTCCGGGGTCGGTGAATTGGTACCAGACTCGTCTGGGAGGATAAAAGCACTGACTTGTACATTGGCTGGCCACCGCAAGTCATTGTATAGGCCACATAACACTCATTACGCCACTACGATTCTGAATGGAAGTCGAGTGCGGGGGCGCATCCCTCGGACGGGATTGATTGACGCCAAAAACTTTATCCTTTATACTTACTGCTTGAAAAAAAAAACAAAAAACATTTCTAAGGACAGATAAACGGAAGACATGGTACAATACAGTGAAGATGAAGTTTCGGAAAAAAAATGAATATTGATTGCACAGGTTGATAAGAGTCCAGGATAAATGTGATTTTCTTCAAGGAGAGATAGTAACTGTGTGGTTGCTAGACGACTCCTTCTTCACATTTAATTTCTTTTAGACGTATCACAATGACAGACCGATGCTTGCAATAATGGGCCTTTTTCACTTTTCCGGACCAAAAAGCACCGTAACAATGACGGTAGAAGAAAAAAAGCCTTCTGAAAGGAAACGATCTGGCAGCAATCTTGCAATACAATGGAACTCGTTACACTGGCGAACAGAAGAAGAAAACTCTCGCCAAGTGCAATGTAGGCTGCATCCAAGTAGAACCGCTTGGTGTTTTCCGTTAGAGTACCGGAAAAGGTAAAAATAAGAAAGTAATTGAACAGTTTCTGTTTTGCAGACCACCCTGCACATATGGCTCGGTTACAGTTGTCATTACTAATTCCATTACAAAGTAATGGAACATATGCAGAGGAGGTTTTGGTCGTTTTGAAGCATTTACACTGACAAAATGCGGTTGCAGGGCGAATTGAAAATGTAAGGTTTGCCCAAACTGCCACAACTTTTGCCGAAAACGTGAATTTTTACACTACTAGTCCTGAACGGGGTGGGGGAGGGGGAGGGCGAGGGTGGGGGGGGGGGGGGGAGGAGGGGGGAGTGTAGCCTTCACTGCACATGCATAGTCCGGGGATCGAATCCTGGATGGAAAATCTGCCTAAGTCAACCATCCCTTATAACTCCCTGGGACCGACTAACTGAAACCAGACTCACTTTGGAGGGTTGAAGCATGATCTCGGCTGTTCAACTCAAGTTACTTAGGGTATAGGTCACATACGGCTCCAAATCGACTTACTATTTTGTATGGAAATCGAAGCGACGGCGCATCACCGGAATGAGAGTGATTCGGGTCTGAATACTTCACTTTTATCCTTCGGTCATATGGTTCCTTGGTTTGAACTTAACTTAACTAGGATAGAGGCTATCGTCTACTTCACTGCCCAGAATGGGACTCCCAGAGTCCGTGAGACAATGAAACTGCTGCAGAAATCCAGGTCAAATCGTCAGAGGGATACCTTGGAAATGAATCAGCTGACGTAGGTCGTCCATCATCACTGGAACCTTCACTTTTACCATCGATGTTTTGGCGATTTTGTCGGATGCGGCGATACCGCCACAATAAATGAGTAAACCAGTTTTGGAACGAGTACGCTTTGAAACTAGATATTTTCAATGGATCTCGTTATCACTGACGGTCACTCACTAGGTAGAGGGGAGGGGAGGGGGCATCTATGTAGGTGTATCAACCCAGAAAAGCTGCACGTAGAATTCCGTCCAAGTAAGGTATTGGGTGAGAGACGGGGCTGATGACGCATTGGCGAGGTCGAGTGGCTTACACTTTTATCTCTGGCAAGAGTCTTACACTTTTGATGAGTCATTGCCATAAGGGGCTCATCATGTTCCAGCTACTACACACTTGAACATCGAGAAGAAAGCATCGTGAGCAGTTGGCGGAACCCGTTTGTGTGGTAACGTCGTCATAACGCCGACGATATAAATGATCTATCAACTTATATTAGAACCGGTAAAGATGTAAGTAGTCATGATCAAACGATATCCAGTATCCAAAGAAAAGAATATGTGTGTTTGTAGTGGAACAACTAGAGAAATTTGAGGCAAAAACGAGCACAAGATGGGATATTAGGTCCCTATATAGTAGTTGTAGCAATAGCTAAATAAATAAAATAAGTTGGGAGTGCCGCATCTTTCCTTTGTACGAGTCTCTTCCTGGAGTCACTGCCCTCTCTACCAGAAAGTGCGATTCGTTACGAGTTGATTATTCGATTTTCCCCTATCCCTCTAGGCTGTATCTCCATTTATGCCAAGAAATTATAGATTTTTCGGAACCCATATCAGCGTTCTAGCTCTCCAGCCTATGTGGGTTTGGGCCAGAACTTGCTCGGACTCTATAGCTTCTCATTCCTTACATTCATCATATTGGGGAACTTCGAAAATGAAGACTCACAACTTAATCTTAGGCAACCCCCCCCCCCCACCCAGTACCATCAGAACACTGTTATGGCAAAAAAACGGGAAGGGGTGCTTCAAATAAACCCCCGGAGTTAAGAAAGGAAGTCGAGATCACGGCGCATCTTGAAAGAAACCGGTACTGTTTGACCTCTCATTCATTTTTATCAAATTGCTATGAATTCATAACAGTTTGTTTTCTGAATCAATCCAAATCGATTATCCCATTTACTTCAGTGTTAGCGTTATCCCATTAGCGTTATCACTTTTTCCTTGGGCATCCTTCTCGATTGACTTGTCACAATCATTCTGCCTTCTGTCACATGGCGAATGTTTGCTTTGGAGTACAATTTATAGATCTTTTTATTTTCTATTGCTGAAGCGCTAAATAATTTATATAAATAAATAGTATTAGAAGGCGAGAGTCGTCTTCTTCGAAGGCTGTAAAAGAGTGAAATTTCTCTGACAAATGGATAATGATTTATGGGAATTCATTTTTATTCCTTAATCGCCGCTGGTCAACCGCTGATCAGCCAGCTTGTTGATAAATCTCATTTGTTTTAGCATCCTAGCATTCGACTTGATTTCCACAATTGCGACGGTGTTTGATTGCGTAGATGGCCTACACAATGAAGTGGGGTCCAGCCTGTTCGAGGCACTGTTTCCGATCTCCCATACGACTGCTAACAATTAACTAGCTCTAGACAGATTTAATTGGTTTTTGATGAAATTATGTTGTCCTCTATTTGTGGTTTTACTTTGTAGCTGTTTTACTACCTTCATAGATTCGAGAACCCTATCTTATTCCTGAACTCGCTTCATATTTTTATTTTGATTTTCCTAATCCGGTTGCTACTTTCGATGCTTTTCACGCTTTCTGGGCTTGGTTGACGTATATCTCCTCATTCGTTTTTCTTTTTTTTTTCAAATTCATAAACATGCCTGTATCCATTACCTTTGCCCACCGGTCCTAAATCATTGACCAGGCGAGCTCTAAAACTCCTATTCTAAAGCTCCAAAACATACAAAAATATACTTCAGACTAAAAAAAACACGATTCAAAGGCAGCAAAACTGTTTATTGCATATTCCAAAAATTGCGTGAAAATGTGCACTTTGGTAATATTTACACTAAGACATCCATTCAAAGGTAATGGTGGTGAGGACCGGAGAGCTGAGCTTAGGACTAAATACCACTAGAGTAGGATGCATGTTAAAAGTTCCATTTGAGGCCCCTGGTGAACTCGCCTTAATGCGGCAACCTCTAAAAGGTTTTCTGACCCTATCCCATGAGCACAGCTCTGAGAGAAGAACAAACGGTGATTTCCATAATGGCTTACTGCCTGACTAGATCATACAACAGAGATATGGACAGGAGTTCCAGAAGCTACTGGTACATTAGGTATCTCCTCTTATAGATGGGTGATGCTTCAGATAGGTACGGAAGCATACGCGAAATTTCTCGAATTCGCTGACACAGACACCGTACTTGAGCATGTCGGTTGGTACCGTTCCCACGGCATTACAGTACGGTAAGCAATGAGGATTCACACCCTGAATAGTAATATTAGTAATGGATAATTAGCTATAATAAACCTACGACACGACTGACCTGTTTCAGACAGCACGCTGTATGGTCCTGCTTGGATGAGACACAGTCCCACACATGGGGCACGGTAAGCCCTTTGGGGGCACATTCAAGAATGAACGGGATTACCTAAATGGGAAAATTTTTATTTCAACTTGCCAAATTACATAAATGACATAACTAAGCGGTAATAGGGCTGAAGAAAAGCGCTCAACGCGATCTCCTTGGATTGCGCCATGCAGTTCATTTCCGATCAAAATCGTTAAAATGAACAGCTAAGTGACATACATAATTGGCATAACTTGGGGGTGAAAGGGTTCAGTAGCGCTACCGCACCTACCACCCTCCTTAGATTGCGCCATGCAGCCTTTTCCCAGTCAAAATTGTGAAGGTGATGAGATCGGTTTCCATGTCCAACAGTGATTCTCGGGCGCTATCCGATGTTTAGGCCAGTTTTTTTAATCGTCTGTGCAGTCAACCTAACGCCAAATAATCGACCCACGAATGTAGAACGAGTAGTCAGCTTGGACGGTATTCAATTCCACAGATCATGAACAAGCTGAATTATAGTTCATGGAAGAGCTCTCATCTGGAGGGGTCTATGCCGCTTGTATAGCTTTTCTTTGAGGAACCAAGTCGATAAACACCATCTTGTGGGAAAGATTGTTCATGGGTCGCATTTCGTCAGACAACGTTTAAAATTTACTTGGATCTATCGCTTAGTCTGATATATATGTACTGCCAACCAAGAACCCATGTGATCTGTACATTGCTAGAATCAACTGGAAAACGCTACGATCCATCACGAACCCCACTCCATTTCATTTCTATACCCCTTGTCCGAAATTTCTTCGAGTCAAGCACACCCTCAAACGAACTGATGATTTTGGCTCTAGGTTGAAGTTGTGGCGCATGCCAACGATTCCGTCATTGCAGAGCTCCTTTCCTTCTTCTACTTTGCACGTTCAACTGGTAGAGATATTACTGGTTTGAAAATGTAACAGAGCATACCATATGAGGAACGATGCTTGGGATCTGACAATACTTTGCAGCGCACGCACGATCGATTTGCGGATCGCCATGACAACATTTGATGAGTTTTTCGTTTGCAGTCGAGGCTATGGCTGAAGCCACGGTAACGGCGATCCTGAATATAGCTCATTCATAGTGTGAACTCTATACCTTCTATTCATGAACCTAATAAACGGCAACTAGAAGAGATTGATCTGTGTTACTGGGATGAGCCATGCACTTGATTGCCGCTGAAGATGACAACCAGCGAAGACCGAACTCTTTGCTCCACTATGTTTCAGCCAGCCAGTCCAGGTAGCCAACGGTCATACCATCCCATACTATAGGTGATAACCTTACCTGGGAGGGCATTTCTCTTGGAAGGGAAGCATGATATTTCAGCGCCAACAAAGGGTAAGCAATCTTTGAACTAAAAGATTTGTGTGGGTGGAAAATCGCCCGAAAAAGTCTCAATTCAGATCGACTCTAACGGTTTTTCGCTAGTAGCCTGCAACCGCTATTCTCATCTACCACACTTCAGACACGATATCATGATACCGTAATCATGCCCTCCGAGGGAGTTTATTCTCACTATAGAAGTTCCGAAGAGTGATCACTATCTGTATGATATGAACACGTTCTCGAGAATGACCGTCTCATAGCAGAGGAGACAGCGCGATAATTAATCTCCCACATGTATCTCAAGAGCGTGAAAGTGGCATAGGGCTAGAAGGCGCTGTTCAAGACGTTTTAGACTAATTCTTATCCGGAGCCATTTGTTTGGCACGTCGCTTTTCTTGACGAAAGAACCGCTAACAGAATGAAAATGTGAGCAGGAAGCCATTATACATAGCAAGTGCGAATTTCATCGGAAGTTAAAAATGGAACATGACTACAGTTACCATGGTTATTGAAAATTGACAGATACTACAGATTCCCCTCCATTTTACATCTAGGCTAAAAGACAGAGTCTTACAATGGCCTTTTTGGTCAACTTAGTCAATCAATGTGTTGATCCTCCCGGACGGTTTGTTTCCAATAAACCGCCCAGGAAAAATAGAACGCTTGGCTGGACTGGAAGGAGTTCAAACCAGTATTCAACTTTTGGGTTCCGCGTGTTTGATAGTGCACCTCTTGCCACTAGGCTACCTTCATCTTTACACCCAGTATCTACGAACTTTTCTACCAGTCACAATAACCCAAGTGCATCTCTTTACACTACGATCTCCACTTGGCTGCTATTCAAAACCCTTCTATTTGATTTGGTTCATTAATTCATTCCTAGTGAATCAAAGGGATGCGAAATAACCCATTTCACTGCTAAGAATCGAGATAAAAGAAAAAAGTTTAGGATCAGAATATGAAATGACTGGCTCATGGGGAATTTTTGAAAATCTCACTAAAAGACTTACACGACTAGCCGAGGAAGCATGCGACTGAACAATGACCTGTTCGCAAGCATGGGCAGCAAGATTGGCTGGTTGCACCCGACCCGATGATCAGCAGCAGCCGGACATCCCATCCCATCTGCTAAGTTATATATATGAACGATCGCGGACAGCTACGGCTTGGCGTATATCACTAGCAGCTATTATCACTTGCACTGCATCCCGTTCAAGAGTTTTTCACGTACCTCTATATACCAACAAATCTTATATTATTACCAAATCTTTACTGGTAGCATCTGATAAATATAATAAATAGAACAGACTGACTTCTTAAAAGCTAGAAATAAGCATCAAACAAGGGCACCAAGAAGGTAGCCGATGAGAGTAGGTATAAACATCACGTAGTATGATCACTTTAAATACCCATTAATACAACACAGGAAATAATCGTTAACATTACCGTAGATTCAGGGAAATCAACAGGAGAATTCAACTGATTTCGAAACGTTACTACGGATAGCGTAAAGTGATTGCTTAAAGTCGAAAGAGAAATCCGAAAAAAGTATAAATCAAGACAAAAAACTCTGAACACATACCGACGACATAGAGCACTATGATTACACGAGATAAAATAGACATTTCGATAGACAGCCTAGACTTAAACAATCGAGATTAAGTTGCCTGACCACACTTGCACTTGCACGATGAGCACATTATGTTATGGATACACCCGATACTGAAAGTAGTGAAAGCGATATCGCTCACCAAGGTCAATTACAACATCTCATCAAGTATGGACAGTGTGTCAGCTTTTATCGCCGGAGTTACCGAACTACGAAGAAAGATCGGAGCTGAGGTGATTGTGCTTCTGATTTTACACTCTTCCATTTGACCAAGAGCGATAAACATAACTAAAAAGGTCGACGAAAATGTCCTCGTATAAAACCATCGTAAAACTTCGACAGAACGCGCTTTCATTTAGAATCGGAAAGCAAATAAAATTAGTGCCACCGCAAAAACTATGCTAAATGGAACGCTATCAGAACATTCCGATCCATATAAATCAAACGCTGCGGAACACGGCAAAGACTGGCATGTTCATTCGTAAAAGGAAATTTATGGCCAAAAGTTCACTTCAGGAATAACTCATTACATTGAATGGCCCCTAATAAAACTACGAACTTCAGATGACTAATGGAAGTGGGATTTGCAAGGACATCACCTAACGCTATTGATAAGAGAAATCCTATGCCGCATCTCACCTTGCACTATCTATACAGGATACTTGGATTCGGGAGCTAGTCGATCGAGCACCTGAAACTCAGAAAACATATCGACATCCAACAATTTGTGTCTAAAGTGTACTGACCGGAAAATAATAGGAGGACTTTTAGCTTTGCAAGGGGGGCAAGCTCATTGGTCAAGGGAAGATCTTCAGCCACAAATTCGTAAGCTTTCAATTGTCATGCAATAAGGAGCGGTCAAAACATCTTTCTAGCCTACTGTGATAAGATTTTTATCACAATAGGCTAGGATTCCGTATACCAAAACTCAAAAATTCTCTTTTTTGACTGAACGATTCTAGAAATCCATATTTTTCGAATTAAAAAGAGGCTTTTTTCACGACAGGGGTGTTAGTGCACTACTAAGGCATGGATCAAAAGCGCGAGTCACGGTTTCAGGTCGTTAATGCACCCAGCACCAAGTATGTTTATATAAGTGGTTTTGTGAATTTGAAATCCGCAACGGAGAATCAATAAAATCGAAGGTACAATACAGCGCGTATACTTCTGTTCCCGTACAGCAATACTTATTAAACAGTAAGGTTACGCAAATAGGTAGGCGCTACAACAATAAGAACGATTTTCTTCTTTGCATGTATGGGGCAACAAAAACTGTTGACTCCTGATAGTCACGCAAGAATTTTCGCAAACTGGCTTTGATACGACGTTTACCCCCGCTAACTCTTCAGCACACCAAACAGGATCGAAAAATCGGAGGCACTTTTTGTACCCACCTAACATAAACAAGGATCAAGGTACCAAGGATGTCAGGGGCTCAAACACGTGATATCGAATTTTCATTCTAGGCCTTATTCCAAAGCAACAGTCTGCTTTAACAAGGCCTTCCACCCCGTTCTCACAGGGATGATTAAGAACGTTTAGAAGTATAAGGGTAACGAACTTTCTGAGGCCAATTCGGTAAATTCAGCTTACCTGTTTGATTCCCGGGAGATACGTAATAGTGCTAACACCAGGTATACTTCGAAGCAAGTTGACAATACCCGGAAGGAATCCACTGCAACGCGATTGTTAAAAGCAAAAGAAACAAAAAGTAACAAATAAGAAGTACATACCCAAAAAGCAAAACGAATCCCCAGAACTCTAAGATGATTCCAACAAGAGGCCAACCAAATAGAACAATGAAAATACCTGAACAATAATAATGAAATATGGTTTATTTTGAAAAGTAGTACTGCGAATAGTCCTAGCAAAGCGGCAAATAAAAAAAACAGGTGAAAAACTCATTTGAAGAATACTTTCCTATTAGCGACTCACCTCCAAAGAACAGAATGCTTCCTTTGAGCTTCCGAATCTCGAAAAAGAATACAAGAGTTCGTTGAATTCCTATCACAAACGTTATTCCAACAATGAAGAGAAGCTGAAAACTTTGAAGATTACGGTATCACCTATTTCCACTAATGCATTGTAAACCATGAATCAAAATAGCGATTATCATCCATAAAAAGTTGGTAAACAAGTCTTAAATGAGTAAAAATAAAAAATAAAGGTTCAAAACATACGTTCCCTATAGCTAGCAATGCTGCATCGAGGAACATAAGTACACCAAGAAAAATGAAAAACACACCAAAAGCGGTGAGACCAACACCAATTTCTGAAAGAATATACGGAGTATAAGAAAAAACAATAAAAAATAAAGTTAACAACTTACGTTTGGTACTGCTAACTTCAAAGTTCATCATCTTGTTGATGAATGAAGATTTCGACAATCACAACGGCTTGAGAACTTCTCCAGTATGGTGTAGAAACAAATTTCGATTCTGACACTGATACAGAACGGTTGATAAACATCAACGTTTTTACGATCGAAACGCGAGAAAGCATTCAAATGCTAATCAATGCTTTTCGAAAAGATAGAATGCAAATTTGAGGTGTGGTAAGCAAAAAACCTCTCGTTTTCAGCACAACTAGAAGATAGAAGTGAAGCAAAATGCCAGCCTATCGAGATTTTTCGTCCAACGTAAATACGCAGGAAGCTCAAGCCGTGATTAAATAAGGGACTATGCCCTGTTATCACAAAATTCAGAGATAAACCTAATTAAGCTGACGTCAGCAAATCACAGGAGAAATTGCTACCGCTTATGAAGAAAAGCTCGATGGGAAAACACCAAACTTTCTTTCGCCAGGAGGCTCTGACGTGTCACGTAACAACGCGTACATTCTGCAAAAGCGCGTCACGTCAAGTGTTTCCCACTTGGAAGTGACTATTATTTTGAAATCTGCTTTCAAATCAATGGATTCGATGCTGTCGTGGGACCATTCAATAGAAATGGGAGTAGATTACCCATCACTTCTGTACAAAGGGTTTGGGAGCATGATTTTGGGGTTAAGCTTGCAAAATTTGGGCTAGAACTAAAGAATCTGGGTCCTTGTAAAGGGGGCCTTTATGTTCGGGAATGCCAACGTGGGAAGGGACAACTTGGCCACTACAACAGTTTTTCTAGAGATTCAGCAGGTTCCTGTATAATCTGCTTTCCCTTTTCCTCACTTTATCAGATGTAGCTGTCATGTTTCTATTCTCTCTATCTCTATTTCTCTATCTCGTTTTGTAATATTCTTTCATACATTTGTTTGTAATCTTTAATTGTAGATGGAAGATGTTGCATGTACTCAGAAGGTGGCAATATTTACGATTTTTACGTTCTAGTCTATTGTTACCAAAAATGGATGTCTTATGCCAGAGGAATGGGAACGTCAGTGCTGGAGATGCCTCGGTCGAATTGAGAAAGGCTCAGATAGAAGATAAGGTAGGAGTAGCTACCGTTTATAGTAAATTTATCATTACTATTCCCTCCATAGTTTTTTTCTTCAGCTTCTCACCATTCGCTTTGTAAAACTGAACCCGGATGCCAAGACTCCTCTCTATGGTTCTGCTGCTGCCGCCGGAGCAGATCTTTTTAGTGCTGAAAACTGTGTTGTCCCAGCACATGGTTAGTCCTCTACTTTTAGTTTTGCGCAATTCGATTTCATGCGTTAAGCTCTTGTTCGAAAAGAAGAATAAGGCTGAAGGATTGGTCTTTCATCTCTCCAGGGTCGGTTGGTCGATACCAGACACGACTGGGAGGATAAAAGCACTGACTTGTAAATCGGCTGGCCACCGCAAGTCATTGTAAAGGCCACATACGCACTCATTACTCCACTACGATTCTGAATGGAAGTCGAGTGGGAGGGCGAATCTCTCAGACGAGATTGGTTAACGCCAAAGTTTTATCGTTAATCCTTTAGGATCTGCTATGTGAATAGGCCACTTAGTTGTTTATTCGTTTGTTTTATTATTTATTTAGTGATTTACTCGTTTTCTAGGTAAATTCTGTGTATCTACTGGTCTACAAGTTGAGCTACCCTTCGGATATTACGGAAGGGTCGCGCCTCGTTCGGGTTTAGCAGCCAAGAATTTCATCGATGTTGGTGCAGGCGTTGTGGACAGCGACTACCGTGGGGAATTGAAAGTGCTGCTTTTCAATTTCGGACCCACCGACTTTGAGGTACTTTCAAACCTTAAGTTGTTTATTCTACTCGCCTTCGTCAAATTGTTTGTTTCAGGTGAAAAAAGGGGATCGAATTGCTCAGTTCATCTGCGAGCGTATTGCCCATTGCAAATATGAGGAGTGTACAACTTTGACCGGTACCGCTCGAGGTGAGGGTGGATTTGGATCCACTGGAAAGTAGAGTCACTTTGTTTGATCGTTCTTTATACCTCAACGGCCATTACCAGTGCATTTCTGATCTCTTTGTACGTGTCGATAAATTCTGGTAACTTTTCGTGTTTGAACCTTCGTTTGAGCTCATTTCTAAATATGAGCAGTGATTATTAGTCAATGCTTCTTATTTTTATGAACAGTGAGTTGTTTAGGAATTTGTGGTTTTGGTCGTTGGTAGAAATTTGGGCTTCCTTTGCTTCATTTTGGCCAAGCGGGTGGGGGGATGGTACTGTACAAATCAGTGCTTTCATCTTCCCAGACGATAAGCAGCGAAATGTAGGGCCTAGAGGAGTCTATTCCTAGACGGTATGACGGGACCGTGGGTAGGTGTGGTTGCATGCCTGTCCATTGCCCGTAAGCCAATCTCGTCTTGAGTGAATGTGTTGGTTAGCTGGCTCAGGATTGATAAATGTAAGTATCCCTTTCTAGTAGTTATCTATATACAGTTATCCTTTATATTATCAGTCAAAAAACAAATCTTGGACTCAAAACAACCTAACCCTGAGTAGGGCTCATTATACCTCAGTTACTCGACTGAAGTTGGTGGTTGTCGCCGTTCTGAAAGTACGTCCCCAGTGAGTTGAAGCTTCATTAGTGATTTAGTCTTACCGAATGTAGACAGAATTGGTGAACGTGACATCGTTGTCGTTTGTGATCCACTTACACAGCACCAGTAGTTGCAGATGGCCAGTCAAGCATTCATCAATCCGTATTCGCACACATCCTTCGTGCAGAACCCTACGGTAATTTCTTTTGCCTGAATCCTCCATAACGCTGTTTTACTGAGAGAAAGTCTGAGAAGTTTCAATTCATAGGTTCGGTTATACTGAGCGGAATCGTTGGACACCTACGTAGCATGAAGTTCTTCATCATAAATCTGTAGAACTGTCTGTGTAGTGTCTCGTAACCATGCGATAGGCTGCTTTCAGACGTCAACGATTCATCCGACCGTCGTCCGTCCGACGCGTGCGTGCTGCGACAGCAGCGCCTGACCGTTGTTGACAAGACTGGATCACGTGCCAGCGCTGTCAACACTACTCTAGCGACCGCCGTTGCAGCACGCAAGACGGACGGTCGTCGAAGTCTGAAAGCGGCCATAGAGGCCATTTTGGGTAGCATTTCAGCGGCCAACTTCAAATATTTGCATAATCATCACTACCAATCGGTACCCTACACGACCGTGTAGCCGTGCTGGCAGTAATGTTTGCAACCGTGCCCAAAGTAAGCTGTTTACGCGCTTCAACTGATAGCATTGATGCCTTTGAGAGACTGATAGGCTTATTGGTATCAATTTTACGCGCGTATGACCACTACTCATTTTCGCTCGCATGCACTGATGGTGCGGCGGGATGGAAGCAGTCGGTGTTTACCTCAATGAAAGCCTCGCTGATAAGGCACTGATATCCCTGTTTTATCGAAACTGAAACATAGAAGTCAAATCGTCAAATGAAACGAAATACCAGTAACCACTGCCAGTTCGAAGTGCTCTTGGGGTAAATGGCACGTGCAGAATGAATTTTGCCCCCTCCCTCTGACATAATTTCCCTTGCGAGCTCGGTAAGCTGGTGGGCAGAGTCGACGCTGAGCTTCGCCCATCAAAACTGTCCTACTCAAGCTCATCTGGTTAGATTGGGAAGATAGGCCGGAGTGGGGTATCAGTTCAATATGGGATCACAAGAGCACAGTGAAATGTACCATCAATTGACAAGTGGTCTACTTCTCAGTAAATGCTTGGAACAAGTAGTACCAGGGCAGTTTTTGAAGAATCAATGCCTAAGTTGAGCGATTGAACTTCTTTGCAGCTTGGGAGAAAACTATACGCTGATGAGGTGCATGATGACTTGCATGGGATGTCGAACCAGTTCACTGCTACACCGGTAAATATATTTTTATTCCAAATAAAACGGCAGGGGAGAGGGTGCAGAACTTGACAACCAGTTACCGTTTGCAATATACAGTAGTATATGAATCTTATTCACATAATTCGCAAAGAAAAAGTGTAAAAGAACAACTGATACACAAGTGTTGCGTATGTCACCACAGACAGACTAATTTCAGACTATCAATAAATATGCTCGCTCCGTGGAGTCCACTATTGATCTTCATCAACTACCTCCTATGGTTGGTTGAAGATACTTCTTCAGATCACAAAGGATAAACATTAGAGCTTATTGGCGACGATCTACCCCGTTTCGGAAGGCGCCCTGCTTTCGAGTTCCAATCGAAATCGTGGTGACGCTTGAATGCGTATGTGGCCTATACAGCGACCTGCTGTGGTCAGCCGGCGTAGCAGTCACTGCTTTGATCCTTTCAAATAAGTCTGGTACCAATCTGCCGACCACGGAGGGATGAAAAGCTCGGCTAACCTGGGCCGGCATCTCTCCAGGAACAGATCGAAGGACCCCATGTGCGGGAGCTGATCCACTTGGCGCTGCCCTACATATTCTCCTTTTGTTCTTACCCTGCCCTTCGGACCCACGCTTGGAAGTACCTGGTGTTTCGACGTCATTCAGCTTATTATCAGATTGCTAGAACCTAACCTCCTGTGACCCATTCCAATTTGGGCTCGATTCACTCAAGAAGCCTCGAAGAAACAACACCAGGTACCAGGTCTGCCAAAACGCTCTCTTTTGGAAGCTGCTACAAAGGAGTGCGGAATGGTAGACCTGGACCTGTTCCTGCGAGGCTACCTACTAAATGCGGTCTCCCAATCTTGGCTATTGACTTTTACTTTTTCAACTCTGAGAACGCAAAGCCACCGTAATACCGAAAACACACACGGAGACAAGTACTAGAGTAGTTTTGTTCAGAGAGAGATTGATGGTTCCATCGGCATCAGAACAGCACAGGGGACAACCGATAACAGCGATATTGAGGTAATCGGCACCAAACGATTTTTGAACGTTTTCAAAAATGATTTCAGACTATTAATAAGCGACTGCTGTCGACCGATTCGATTTATGAACTCAAAGCGATACCGTGTCCTTTCCGTGGTGGGAGAGAAAGCGAGGTACGGTAATTGGTACGGACGTTTGTACGCACGGCCAATGATCTTACTAAATTCGAGATTTACTGTTTTCACTTTCTGTTGGGTAAGAAGTGAACACTGGAGAAACTGATGAGAGAGATTTTTCACTTCCAGTCCGCAAATCGTAAGAAGAGGCGTGCTTTCTCAGAAGAGTCACGATACGATCTTGATAATATCCCGGATCCTTTTGGTCTCACTCAAGAGGTGAGGATATTTTTCCAAAGCCAAAAGATAAAAAATGATGAAGTCTTTGGGCTTAAAACAATCTTGTCTGAGGGATGCGCTCCGCCTGATAGTTTCATTCGAAATCGTAGTGGCGGTTTAAAAGCAAGTGGTCTTTACAGTGACTTGTAGTGGCCATCCAATGTACAGGTCGGAACTTTTATAAACTCAGAAGAATCAGGTACCAACTAACCGGCTTCGGAGGGATGGAAAGCTTTATTGGCCTAGGGGACCTGAACCCGAGATTCGAACCCGTGTTCATGCGTGTGATAGTGAGCCACTTGCCACTTCACCACCTGCCGTTACTTTTCCAAGCCTACTGTTGATAAACTGGCAATAGGCCATCTCTTGAGAGAAGGTTCTGGATGCTTTTCAAGGTGAAACCAAGAAAGTTGGCAAAAATATCAGAAATGTGAAAAGTCAGTGCGTATACGGCCTAGACCAGACCTACAGGGATCAATCGTTGTAGAAGTCAGCGTTGTCATCCCTCAGAAGAAGTATAGTTGCGATCCATCGACCCAGAGGGAGGGCAGAACTGAGCGGCTTAGAGTTTATCATTCTGGGTCTTCATCTCCAGAACATGCTCATGTTACTGGGATTTTATCTGGAGCTATACCTGATAGGCTGTTACAAAAGTTATATTTCAAAATACTTGTATCCAGTTGGGAGGAGACGCTCCTGGAACTTTCGTGGTAGGGGAAAATATCGAGTACTGACTGTTATGGAAGCAGTTTTCATCGTTGATCGCTTCTTGTGGTTTTCAATCGTTTTACTAGTCATTTTAGAGACACCGTTCATCTACACCTGCATCACCTCTACCAATGGTTAGTAAGCCTTCGCTCTATTCTCCTTGACCTGACTTCATGATCCCATTCCAGCGAAGCGACTATGTCTACGGTGTGGGCCCGAGCAGGAATGTAGGATTTTGTACCTACTTTCAGTCCTCAACCTTTGAGTTTTACTGCACATTTGGTAGAGCTCATACATTTTTTCAAAAAATCCTTTTGTAGACGCCAAGCCACTACGCCTTTGACCATACGGACAACTGGTCCTCTCATTCGCCGGTGAGTAACATTAGTTTTAGTTGAAAACGCCCTAAAGCTGATGAGACGCCGAATTAACTGCTGGTTCCTAAGAAGTGATACATCACTATTACCTCCGTGACCTCGGTTGGCTTGGGTCCGGGAACTTCTCCCTGAAGGGTGCGTCGCGCACGCCGCACCCTCCGCTTATCGCAGGATTGCGATGGCAGATTGGAGCGCGCAATTGGTGAGGTAGGGAGTCCTTTAATCATTTGAATTGGTCGACCGCTCTCTTCAGTTTCAGAAGTCTTGATCGTCGTTTATATAGGAGGAGTCATTTTAATTAATCAAGTCTAATAAACATGAAAACTAAAAAGAAATAGAAGAAAAAGCGATAAAATCCAATGAAAAAGCAAGCCAGTCAAGGAAAAATATCGCGTCCTATCGATTTGCGGGAGGCGGGGTGAGTACGGTAGTTGCGGTGACATTTGTCGCATGCCGCAAGGGAGAATGCCGCATCGGGGAGAAGTTCCGTTACCCCGGTTGGCTTGAGGGTTGGGAGGGGAAGGAAGAGCGTGGTTGTATCTTGTCGGAAACTGGTCCTGGACTGATAGTGCGCCACATTGTAGTACCCTACTTGGCACTATGGCACTAACTCCGCCTAAAAATTGAAGGAATTACCGATTTTTTCCCTTGACCGTTAAATGTCCCTTGACCGTTATATGTACCTAGTGAAAGTGGTCGCTAAAAGCTGTGCCACTTCTAGGATTATCGCTTTACTTCACCACGTTCTGGAGGTCACTCTTATTCTCCCCAACATCCTCATTATACGCTGGTGAGTGTCCTCAATGTGTGGTTGTCCCTTCTTATGATGTGTCTATTATCTACAGCCCAATTCGTCCTACGACTATACTGCGTACAGCCAACCAACTCGATACGTACCGGTAAGTACTTCACCCTGGGAGTGATACCTATATCTTGCAGACGAGAATTCATTTCTAGACGCATTCCGACTACGATTACACGCCGTATGCTCAACCGTATATGCAGCCGGCTTATGTTTATCCACAGTATCATATGGCTCCTATGCCACCCCCACCTCAGGTTATTCTTAAAAATCCTTTGCTCATACCTGGTGCTGGCTGTTCGTACCAATCTGAATTTCTTAGTGTTACTAGTTTGTTACAAAATCAAGTACTGTAGGTCAGTCCAGGCCAGAGTAAGGTTACTGGTTCAAAGATATGACTAGGGACAGCTTTTGCTAATATTTGATTGGAAAGGCCTCTAGATGCATCCGCATGCCTATCGCCATCCGTACCACTATCCACCGGAATGGTATCAGTATCCACCAGCTCCGATGCATCCCATGGCACCACCGCATCCTGCTTCTCCCTATGGGCACCACCATCGCATGCCGCCAATGGTAAGTTACGCCATATTTGTTTCAAAATTGATATTTTCATAGAAGTCGTAGTCAGGTCTCTCGGGACGCAACGTCGCACTCCGCATCCACTCGGAGTAGTGGTGACGTTTCAGTGCTTATGGGGCCTATGCAGTGGCTTCGGACCAACCTCTACGAGTCAGCTCTTTTCTCCTTCCTGATCACTCTGATATCAGTTAACTGATCGAGACAGATGAGATGTTTCGTTGGTTAGCTCCAGAGCAAAGTGACTGAATTGTACATTGTCTGGTCAGAGCTACCCATACCGTAGAGCACATACATACGCATTGAATGGGCTATAACGATTTCGAAGAAAGGTGAAGTGCGGGGCGTTTCCCACAACAGGTCGATCGGTGCCGAAGTTTTTCCAAGATGAATACTATGGCAGAAGATAACGACTTCTGATCAGGCTATTGAATTGATTGACAATTTTTATAGCAACCCGGCTACTATCCTGAACCTGGTGTACGTAGCTCTTCTCAACATCGTTTCGCCTCTGGTAATGAGGTACGGTAGGAATGAATAAGCAAAACCAATAACATGATTTTTATTCGTTCCTTCACTTAGCCTCACGACAGTAATGTTCATGGACAATATTCGATGTCGGATGTCTCTAATGTAGGATTCGATCAAGATCGATTCACATCTTCAAGCTCTTCCGTGAACCAGGACCCTTACGTGAGTTGATCAATTTTTTGAGGTTTCCCCAACTGAAAGGCTGGCAGATTCGTTAGTTAGTTTTTGTTTTCTCTGGGATAGTTTCTAAAATAATCTCCTTGATGATATTTACCTTAACCTCTACTAAATACGGTATAACTTGTATAATACAGATAAAAGTTTCTGCATTTTGTAGCAACTTCGTGACTTCTCTGTAGAATCGATCAGAGAAATCAATGCTCTTCCACCGTTATCGGCTCTGCCTATGTACCATACACCGTCGAAAAATGTCTACACTGCAAAATCGATAAGTGGCGAGGTTTCTCTTAGTTCAAAAATTTGTTAAATCTACTTTAATCTGAAGAAAACACAAGAATAATGCTCAGTTGTCCTAGAGGAGCGCGACAGTTCTAGTAAGAGATGAATATTAGAATACGGTAGAATCCTGGCATACTCTTAAAAGATCCCATGTTTCCCACTTTAGCTTCTGGGAAGTACTCCTCACTTGGACTGGTCCGTCCAGACTGTCATTCTATTCTCGTGAAAGGATTCAGATTACATTGGATTTGTCTGCCGCTGCTAGTTCAGACACAAGTGGACGTCTTGACTCAGAACCTTGAAGTGACAGAGGGTTAGACGGATGCGATAGAATATGATGAGATAGTATATGCAACAATGGGAGTTGTTCTCGTACTTCCCCACAAATGAACAGCAAAAGAACAGGCTCAGTTGGCGATTTCATTTTTGGTCCCACTCAAGCTATGTTGAAGTTGTCGTATAGACTTCTCGATCTGACGTTCTTCTTTTATCTCAAAGAGGAAACCTGTCTGTTTCAAGATGCCCATTAACCTTCTGATCCATGACTGGAGCGTCAGAGGCTCTAATCAGGAATTTCATTACGAGAAGAACTTCCTTGCTCAATGGTATCACTTACAGGAGGAGCTTGAAGTAATTCCCTGCTAGAAATCTCTATGTATTGACAATACACCCAAGATTCTACAAATTTCCAAGGTAAACACATCAGGCTTGCCCCTCAGAGGCAGTGTGTACGATAGATTGGTGTAGATGAGGGATGGAATTCAAATGTTGAAAGTCCACTGAAGTCTGCCTTTACTTCTACGGATCTTGCGATACAGTAATCCAGGCTGTGAGTCCTGGCCTGAGCATCTGGTCGAGATACAGGCTAGCTTTGGACTCATTCCATGTTTCCACCTCCTTCCAACCACCGTCATACTCTGTCATCTCTTCTATTTCACTGAGTATGGATACTGTATCACAAAATCCGCTGACTGTAGAGTTTCTAGTGTACAATCTACTCGTTTTGCAGTTGATTTATTGGGGGTGTACGAGAACAACTCAGTTTTACGATAATCTCTAGCTGGTATTATCGCTTCAACCTCTGCGAAGCCATCCATTTTTATGATTTTACTACCAAGTATCATGTATTATCGTATACTACCATAGCTTTTGACAATTGCTCGCTACACTTCTTTGCCCTGTCAATTTGTTTGATCGTAGCCTGAACTCCACAAATTTAGCCATGAAACTGTCTCAGATCGTTGCCTTAGACCACAGCTCCAGCTTCACCTCTTCCCCTACCCCCCCCCCCCCTTCTCACCGTTTTTGGAACCAACTCTCGTGCACACTGCCTTTAAGCAAAACTTATGATTCAACACAATTGTGATTGGTCTTCGTTTCAGGACAATTATCGCTGAAACATACTATTCCGTTTGTGTTCAATGAAAAGCTCCTCGACCGTACTTGTGTTTTACAAAATTGTAATAATATTCATGTAAATGAATGTTTTGTTTGCACCATTTATATCGTCGTTGACGATAGACAAAGTTTGGCTACATTGATTGGTAGACTTTTTTGGAGTCTAGGACAGTCTGGAGGATGAGCCTACGCTTTCAACTTACATACTTACACTCACTTACTTACTTACACTTGCATAAGGTGTTTGAATGCGTTTGCGACCTAGGCAATGAATTGTGCTGCCTAGCTGATGTATAAGTCAGTGCTTCTATCCTCCCGGGCGAGGGTGATACCACCTAAATGGCCCGCGAAAAGATGGAAGACTTGGTTGGCCTAGGCAGTCTTGTGATCCGCTGTCCCATCCCGTCACCATACTTGTGTGATACTGCTCCATTTGCCATCATACCACCTCTGCCCGATAGACTTCTTAGTCCATATTGAATATTGTATTACAATGTCAAGACGCTCATACTATCCTTCTCTCAGTCCCTGGAATTTAGATGGACCTAATAATAACAGAGGGATTTTTGAAGAATGCCTGTAACAGAGGGATCTTTCGACGAATGCTCGTCCTGTGTAGAAAGGATTTCTAGTATTGAACCGCTATTATAGCTTTTGCTGGTGGTTTGAAGGTCTTTTTTCCGCGTAGAATCGTTCCGTTATTCTCATATTGGAAATACAGTAGCGCTCAAAAGTGTTCGGTGAAATGCTTTGACGCTTTTTCGTTCACAACTTTTTTCTTAGTAGACCAAATCGCGTGGAATTTGGATATGTTGAACTAGAGCATATTTCACCCTACCCAACACTATTTGACTGCAAAGCTGCAACATCCACACATAGAGCAAGGTGTTGCGGTAGCAGATTTTGCTAATACTAAAGTTGTTGACGTCTGCACTAATTCGCACCTTATGCGCGTTTTTCTCATCTACTATGTTCGGCATTACCGCTCCTACACTTTAGACATGTCAAAAAGGAAAGAGATTTTAGAAAGACCATCGTCTGTATTTTCAGTTGGTTTTGAGTTCATGCTCTTTGGAATATCTGGAATATCATCCGATAGGTTAATAGTGGTAAATATTCAGAATACACCCAAATATAAAAAATCCAAATATAGAAATTCCGCACTATTAGATCCAGTAGGAAAGGAGTTACGACTGAAAAGTACGGCTGATGAACCGTTTCACCGCAGACTTTTGAGCGCTAGTGTATGTACGGAAAGGAAAGCTGTAGCTGTCTCACATAGAGCAGGATCGAGGTACTTTTATTATTATACATGAATTAAATCGATCTACACGATCAATGTCCTTTTTTCGCTGCAGCTCCAGTTGGTGAATTGCCAAACGTGAAAGTTCCTTCTCCAACTCCAACTGTTTTTCCATTAACCACGACTTTTCGTCCACTCCAATTAACATGGGAACGAGATCCCACCACAGTTTCAGGCTGAAAATCGTACTTTGTGCTCACTTTTGAAATGAGGTGAACCATTCTTTGGAGAGGCGTTTATGGTGGATAATAAAGGTATCCGCAAGAGGAAGGGAGAGCGACAGCTTTTCATTAGTCTACTAACTAATAACCAGCATTACATGGCTATTGGTAAAAATTGATACTTCATAGTAATTAATGATCATTACCGCAACGCTGATCGATCTCCAACTGATCAAGTAGGATGAATGTAATACTCCTATTCCTATGAATTCAGAAACGCGATTGAGACTGAGGGTTGGTTTATACTTCAGCGTTGTCGCTTTCTCTACTGCAGCAACGTACACTCAGATGAGTTGGGCAGAAAATGCTTAAAGTTTTGCAGGAAAACGAATAATACTCGCCTTAAGTCCTTTTGTATTCGAAACCGTCGGAGTTCTGCTGTTGAGATCACGGCTACCGGTTCCCACTCCAACTATGCGTTCAGTACTAAACAATTGTTAATAATACCTTACTGATTTTATTTTTAAGCAATTTTTAACAAAAATGTGAATCTACCAACCCTTTATTCTCAATATTTAGTGTACGAGACACGTGTTGAACGCTTGTTGCATTCTGATGCTTTCCACTTGGTTTCCCACTATGTGTTAACCATGGTGTTCCACTTTGTGCTGCCCCTTGTTTTCCACTTGTTGCCTAGAAAAATAATTCTTTTGGAACCCCATTAAGGCTCCAAGAGGTACTGCCCTACTTTCCCGATCATTTCCGAACTGGGGAGAATTACCTTGCCACCACCAAGTTGCATACTCAATGGCATGGGAGGTTTGTCGGTCCCAACATCTTCTATACCAACAACTGAACCAACTCCTCGACCGGTTTGTCGTCGTGCTCTGTGAGTCGATTATTAACTGGTAGGGAGAAAGTTCAGGCTCAAAGGTAGTAGTTTTCCTACCTTGAACTGCCACCGATTATTGGCTGGAACATAAGAGTCCTTGACACAACTTGATGGCCACCCGATCCAGGAATATCCTGATGGGTTTCATCAATAACTGACCAGCCTGGTGGAAGACCGGGTATTGTGATCTGAACCGTAAGTATACCATATTCAGTAAATAGCTCAAATACTAGTGAGCGGCTCACCGATTTCGCTTTTGGCTTTGACTCCTCTCGAGCAAGTGCTTCTTTGTAGCCGGATGGCAGGTCGATCTTATCACAGTCAGGTTGACCCATTGTTCCGCAAATCTGAATCATGGATAGTATTTTTGTCGTCGTTGGCAAAGGTGTCAGTCAGCATTCAGGAGATTAGCCCAAGAAAACGGTCCTCTGGACAAAAATTTAGTGAGTGCTTTCTGTAGAATACTTACAGAGAATTTCGTCTGATTGAATCCATCTTGGGTTGAGCCACCTAGTTCGGCACCCATTCAAAATCATTCTTAATCGTAAGCGGGGTTGTAACCAACTCTGTCTAACGCCTCCATTTACAAGTAAGTATGCCGGACTAGTCAGACTTGATCCCGACACTAAGCCTGAGGTAGCTCCGCCCTCAACACTAACCCACCTTCATCGAGAGGGTAGCTATCGATGATCAACGAGCACTTTGACCTTACTGGAGCATTTCTAGGTCTATGGCATACGCGCTCGTCCCTTGGACGGGGAATTTTCTATTTCCTGTTTGTCAAGATCTACACCAATTTGTCAATATCCTTCGGTAGGCTCATTTGTTTGTCAGAGGTTTCAAACTTACCCTCGTAGGTTTTTGCCTTGTTATTGGTTTTTTCTCGTGTAAACAAAAGAGAAAGTTGAGTTGATTAGAAACTCACTGTTTCTCTGTAGAAAACTGAATTTCCCTTCCCAAGGCATTGGGCTTTCACATTGTTCTCGACTTTAGTTTCGCCTATTTTCAGATTCTTTTTTGCCTCCGTTACACAACCTAAATTTTAATATTGCTTGACTGCAACTACCCGAAATCTCTTTGCAAATTGAAGTATCTTCGTTTACAAAATGGACAGAAAAATGTAGAATAACATCAAAATCGTTCTTGTTAGCAAATTCATGCAAGCGAAAAAACATAAAATTGTAATCGCTGTCAGAAAACAGGGAAACAACAAATTCCGGGTTTTTTACAATGGAATTTGAAACTTGCCTTCTATCGAGTATACGCCATACTTTTGACATTTGTAACGTAAATGACCAATTGTAAATTCCTCTCCTTCCTTGTATGTCTTCCCATTCTTACAACACTCCTGTATTTATATGAGGTTGAGAGGCTAATAGGTGAAAGGTGCAATGGGAAATAAATCTACAATTGAATATAATTTTTACAAATATTGATGATATATTTTGAATTTTTGAATTACTTGTTCAGGTAACGTTACAGTTTTTTTTCTCAAATGCTGTTTATCATTGTACTTGAAGCATGGGCTCTAGTACAACCTTTATGCTTTTTTCCTTGCTAATATTAACAGATTTTCAAAAGCTGGAATGAGTGGTAGGAGAAGTTTCATATTTTGAAATATAGATTCTTTGAAGGACATACTTAAAAGGAGTAAACTCTTCTGGCGTTAATCAACCCCGTTCGGGGGATGCGCTCTCACAACCAACTTCCATTCAGATTCGTAGGGCATATTCAATGCGTATGTGGCCTATACAATGACTTGGGGTGGCCAACCGATGTGTCGGTGCTTTTATCCTCCCAGACCAGTCTGGTACCAATTAGCAGACATCGGAGGTCTGAAAGGCTCGGATGGCCTAGGCGGGTATCACTTACCTACTAATAATAAGTACCACTGACTACACAATTAGGTGACGGAGGAGGGAGAGGGTGCGCGGGGGAGGGGGGGGGGGGGGGGGGTGTATAAATATGTATTGAAAAAGTTACTCAAATGGTGTATATTCACTTGATATTTCGAAATGGTCCTAACAACGACACCAGTGTAACCTTGCCTATTCATGTAGACCATCTCATAAAGGTCACTTTGATAAGACCAACCAAATCAGGTTTGATTGTAATGTTTTCTCTCGGTCTCTGTTAATCAAACAAAGACGGCCAAATTTCAAATTCTGTCACTCCATCAATCAGGCACAGAAGCTCCTGATTGCCTACTTGCCTTGCCCCACATTGAATGCCTCGCAGCAACGCAGCTAAGGTAAGAGTGGAACCGTTCTACATCTATGACAATATGACAGCTACCCTCAACCGCTCTCTCTGAGTAAAGCGCCTGTTTGAGAATTCGCATGGTAAGAATTCAAAAGCCTTTGTAAACAAAGAAAGTGGCTATGAAGGCACTGCAATTCACCGATAGAGCCAGGAAATTTCACAAAATAGAGAGGATTTTCATGACATAAACAACGAATGTACAGGTTTGTCGTTTAGTGGGTTCGAAGGCACGGGAGGAGCTTGATCTTACATAGTAAATTCCGGTTATCCTTTCGAAAATGAACGAGCCAAACCTTTGGTAGCCCTTCCAACATGCTGCTGATATTGAAATTTTCCATGAGATGTACCACTGAATGCCTAGATTCCACTTGATCCTTGGCCATCGCTAATAGCGGAAGTAGTAACAATAAGAGTAACATCTGTAATAGAATTTTGAAAATGTTATTCTGCACCCTTTGTCAGCTAAGTGAAACAAATAAATAGATTACAGTATACAAGACAGAGATCATCAATTTGCAGAAAGATTCCATGAGGTTCTCGAACCACGAAATAGTAATTTGATCGGGGACAGCCTCGTGGGTGCGAAGAACTAAATGGGTACCAGGGATGGGTCAGCCCTGCTGAAAACGGGTTTTTCTGCCTATCTTTGTTATGATAACCGTTGAGATGTTATGATAGCTACCAATCACGATTCCTGCCATTATATGTATGGTAAACATGAAAACAGTTAGGTGAACTCGCTAAACACGAGAAATGAGTTGAACCTCTCGACTGGCAATTTACAAAAGGGAAAAGGCCTCTAAAAGCTGTTTTTCACGAGGCCAAAGTTTCTATGGAGTGTCCAGCATGTTTCGGCGAGAGTGAAGGTAATTCCAGAAGACTTCAAGAATGGGATCTATCAAATAATGACTTGTAGCGACTTTGAGATCGGGTTTTGGGATCCTTTGGTATTTGCATTGGCATCTGCTGAAATCAGCCTGCACAATGGTGTCGTTCATATATAAAGGTGGGGCTGTTGTGAGCAGAGTGATCGGTGAAGAACCGTGGCCGTTCAGTCATTATTTAAAGTACTCACGTTTATGTAGATACAGTCATAGTCCCACTTCTTTAGCGGCCTCTTTAGCAGCAGTACCTCCGTATTTGATATTCCTGTACTCCTCCGGAATCTTCTACCCTAGCTTTCACAGAGAACACAGCCTTCAAGGATGCTGGGGTTCACTAAATGAGTGTTTAAATGTAAATTATGGTAATAGGTACCACATTGATCGCCGCATTCGCGCTGGGTCCACTCTTCCTCTCAGTAGCAGTTGGATCCCCTCCCCCCCCCCCCCTTTATGACTGTTTTTATTCCTTCTGGCGTGCTCGTAGTGAGGCACAAGGCCGACACTGTGTACATCAAATGTGTCAGGTGGGTTTTTTATGTTGAAACATGCGTAGTAATTATTACAACATCACATGTAACAACAGTCTACCATTTGAAATAAAATTTTATTTTTAAACGAATTGTATTTCGTTGTTAAAATGTTCTATTCACATGGTCTTCTCCCTGTCTCATCTTGGTGGTTCTTTTTCAGATAAAACGTCAGTGGCGTTCTGTACAACTACGCCCAACGGTGCTCGCATGATACAACTTTCCCGAATTGGAAGCATTTGTACGAGATTTTTCAGAGCGTCCAGGTACTGTGGTGTATTTTCCCCTTCAGGAAACGGTATCTGAAAAGTAGGTGTAATCGGATGGCATTATCAGATCTACTTAGTCTGCTTACTTACTTTCCATCGAAGCATCTGAGAAATGGAAGATGTGTTTGGTAGGGAAGACGCATACGGAAAAGTCGTTCGTATAGTGTTGACAATCTGAACCCCAAGCAATGACGACAACTACTAAAACCTGCCCTTTCGGGGTAGCAGTAGAATTTTACCTTCTCTTTGTCTTCAGGAGTAGCTGGGCATAATTCTATGACCACAAAGTTCCCATACCTGAACTTGTGAGTTTGGAAAAAATTGAAGAAAAGGAAACTGAGGCAGTGAGCAGTACCTTTTCTTCAATTGTGCCACAGTGGCAAGAGTCAACAGATTCCCTTTGTAGACGATTCCAACACGATCGCACAGAACTTCACATTCTTCGGCGGAATCAGTAGCGAACAGAATTGACCGTCCTGCACGTTGGGCTGCTCGCATCGCGCTCCAGGTGAAACGACGGGTCTACAAAGGAGGTTTAGAGGTTCGAAGGAGGATCAGCTTCAACCCGTTTTCTTACCCTGACATCTACTCCTTTTGTTGGCATTTCAAATGCTAGCACGGGCGTTTTGGACAACATTGCTGCTACAACACTGACTCGTCTTCTGTTCATAGCACTGGAAAGCAATTTTAGTAGTCTATTTTGATGACATTCCTTTGAGATGCTCTACTCCTGACCAGGATTCAAGCAGTATTTAGGCGAATTTAATAAAAATATCAGGAATATTTATAGGTCACGTATGTGACGGGATAGGATGTGTAAAGGCTCCGTTTTTTGAAAGGCTACGGAATTGTTGGATTATTGGTTTTCAAAATCTGGGACCAACGATCGTTTAGATGAAAGGTCACTAGGAAAGATAGGTGGAAAGGGGAAAAGGAGGAGGTGGGGGTGGTGGAGAGGAGGAAGGGAGACGCTTATAGGGGCTTTGGTCTCTGAGATGAGAGACAATCCTCAAGAGAGATAGATAAAAAGGGAAAAGATGATGATTGAGACAAGTGAAGCAGATTGTAGTCGACAGTCTATCCTATCTTTCCGAAACCATCCGGAATGGGGTGTAAAGAGGTGCCCGATGAAGAAATGGATCGAAAATTTCTCAAAGAGTGGCACTGAACATGCCTGAGTGATGCCTGTGTTCGTTTTCTGAGGAGAGAAGGTTCATTCCCAGTGGAGGCTTCTACAATTTTACTATTTTTGATTGTAGGCCTGCCTGTAAAGAAGAAATTGTCGAATAAAAAGGTACAAAAACGCTCGAACAAAGACAGGAGAGTCACTTGCCTGCAATTCCAGCGATTATTTTTAGATTTCGGTAAGGGCTGAGTAAAGGATATAGGAATTCTTGACGAGGGCAGAAACCCACTTTCTGGAAAATAGCCCGATTCATTGCAGTAGAGAGGTCAATGAAACTTTATCCCTCTTTTTTTTCTAGAGTTGGAACCCAGAGAACGTCAAAACGTTTTAAAAAGTTGGGAAAGGCAGAAAGAAAAATGAAAATCGTGATTAACCGTATAGCTTGTGAAACAAGGACAAGAAATGGTAGATTGTCTCTGAACGATATCCAAAACTGTTGGTATGGTATCGTTCCTTCTCCCAAGAAATCCTATTATTTCACCCGAACGTATATGAAATGGAACGCCTCGAACCGTAAACGGCTTTTCGGCACCGTTCTGAAATGTTTCCTTTTTTACTTGAATAATTGTGAGTAAACACCTGGTAAACAAGTGGAAAATGAACCTCATCGTCAGATCCGTATTCGCGTTCCCATTCCGTAGAATCGAAATATTTCATTGACTGTAGCGAATTTTGAGATTTGTACCTAAATAATATCAAAATTTTATAACTTGTTTGATGACGGATAAAGACCCCACCACCACCCGACCCCAGAGGGATGGGAGATTTGGTTGACCTAGGCGGATATCGAGTCGGGATTCGAACCAGTGACCATGCGTGTGTGAAGTGCACCACTTGCTACTACACCGGTAAATTGCACCCATAAATGTTGTACAAACTTACAAGCGTCGCCAAAATTTGCTTTCCACAAGTAGTAGTAACAGCATGAATACGACGAATTTGATCAAGATTGAGCAGAAAAGAGAACCTGAACAGAATAGATCGGCACCAGTTGATTTCGAGAATTGAAAACGTTTGAAAATCAATCACTTTCACTTTGTGTGTTAGGTCTATCTTTGAGAGCCGAAAAGAACGCGACTGTAGGTAATTCAGTGATTAGGAAGTTCTGCTGAAAATTTGAAGAAAATTGAAGTCAAACCAAGATGACTAGACATGAAGGGGTAAGTATAAATGCCTCGAGCCCTACCCCCTGAACCCTCCCTGTCTTTGCCACACACGTCCCAGACACTTGTTTCACAATATCGAAAGGGAGTTAACCTGAGTCCCTCTTTGAGGGAACTTGACCAGTAATAGTGTGGTCTATCAGCTTTCGTATCGCTTTCTTTCCTCATCAAACAGCCACCAAGAAAACTCTTAAGGTGCATTGGCGGAGCCTTATCTGACACCGGAGATCCAATCCGGAATCAATTGCCGCCCAGGCCGTCTCCAGAAACGTTTTATGATAACCTGGCCTCAACTGGGTTTGGACTTGCTCATCGGCAGGTCCCAATAACTCATGGTGCAGGGCAAATATCGCAGCGTTGGCATCCCAACGTCCCTACGACCATGATAGGACATCGTTTGCGAGGGCGCATTCTGAGCCAAGACGAGATTGATCAACTTTACAGACTTCTGCCCCTACGGTGTACCACTATAAGCTCAGATTTTCAAGTGGCATGTAGATATTCTCTGAACCAGTTAGACTAACCATATCTTCTCTGATTAAAAAGAAGACCACGAAGGGGTAGCATGCGGTAAACGCAGTGAGAACGATAAAAGCCTGATGAGACGAACGAAAAATCAGCGACATAAAATAAACACATGGTAAACCACCAATAACGTAAGTGTACATTGCTAGGCTGAAATGTTTTACATAATTAGTCGAGATTTCAAAACATTCCGATGAAGAAACTCGGATACAGTCACTTTGGACGAGTTGTACTATTCGCATGTGTCTTATGATCCATGGCTCAGATGGCTAGGGCTTCACGACGAGTGAGTTTACCCTAATACACTTTTGCAAGACTCCAGAAGTGGTTGAGATAATCTGTCGATCTAAAAAGGTCCTAGGGGGATTGACGATCGGTGAATAGGATGTTCTTGTGTACATATTCCTTCCTCTCCCCTCCTTTACCCCTCTCTTCAAGGGGAGCAAGAATTTTTGGTGGGTCGGAAGCTACCAGGACAGGGTTCTGAGATACAGTTGATTTTTGAAACTACGTTCTGTCATTACCTAGTGACAACATCTACTGGAACCTAAAGGTTGTATGACTGAAAGAGTCCAAATGCAAGAACTTACGAAAGTAAAAACGACGGAGCTGAGTGCAGTATCACAACGAACAGCAAGCATATCGAAACAGTTATAACAGCAATCAAAGCGTCGAAAAGGAAATGGGCCAACCAATATGTCAACACCGAAGCACCCGATAAAATCTGCTAAACAATATTTCTTAACGACTAAAATGATGTCATACATCGTTGAACCTATCAATCTCTTTTTCACTGAACAGTCCAGAAGGGAATCTGAAGAAATCGCGAAATGGTAAGAATCTGCGTAAATGGAAGCCTTCTTAGACAGTTGTCTTACTGTCTAGAAAAATGTCAGTTCTGCGCTTCCGTCGAAATTAGGCCCTCCGCCCAGCTCGTGCGCGGCGCAGTCCACTGTGATCTCGATATAACATTAGAGTACCCCTCAGATTAGTGGAGCGAATGGTTTGCACTGATTTCCCTTCAAGCTGATCTCATCGATGGGACTTGCGCAATGGTAGACCAGCGCCATCTTGCTTGCGCCGAAGCCGTCTGAGACAGTGTCCACCGACTATTGTACGAGTTACTGCACCGTACCCCGCAATGCTCGTGTGCTCCATGAAAATCATTGACAGAGAGATCAAGAGAACCGCGCTCTGTTTTCCCTGAGGCAACCTCTTGCTATCTGTCCTTTCTCACTCAGTGACGTTTATTAACAGTACGAACAGTAACAGATACGGTAATCGCAATTGAGGGGCTCCGATCATCGGCAGATTCCCTACTCCATACACTGGGCCCTCCCGGTGAGCCCAAGGCCACGCCCACTCCCAAGGCATGAATGGAAGGAGCCAGAACGGCTAAAAAAGCGACCTTCTTGCATTTCTAGCCTAAGCCGAGCCTTGCGGGTGAGTGCCAGCCCACTCGATGCCCTTCTGCTCATTTTTTCTGAAGAACGATTCCTGTGCATTAAGGAGGTATTTCTCATCGAGTGTGATTCTCCAACTGGCGAAAATTTAGCCTTGTGTTGTCGCAAGTAGTAGGTCCCGTTTTCGACGTTAGAAGCTACAAAGTTGAGGGCCAATTTTCTCGTCTAGTCCTTTAAATAATTTATTAGATTCCAAATTAAATTTCTCACCTGTCTTTTGAAATTGCAACTTCTCTCCTGTACGGGTACAATGACAAATGCTGAGAGGAGAATGACATGGGCAATTCCAATAATAAGCATACTGGTATTACTCGAATCCGATTTCACTGCTGCTATTTCTACATCCACATGAAGCTTTTCCCATGCTGAAACTCTGCCTAATAGAATCAACGGGAAATGGGGGGTGGAACTGTTCCTTCAATAAAAATCATTGTGGACTGATTGGGAGTCTATGTGATTGAACTTACGCATCTTCCAACGTCCTTGTACTACTTCTTGAATAATTGCATGATAACCGAATGTGGCGATATTTGGAACGAGCCAAATTTCATCATGTTCGTCATCCACCTTTAAATAGCCAAATTCTCTTTTGGGAGGTTTCCAACTAGGAGAAGGGCATCTGAATCACCCAAGAATGTTTCGAGTGCGAAACCAATCAGGCTGGCCCAAGTGCACCTCTATCAAAGGCACAGTTGACGATAAAAATGGTTTCTGATATAGTCGTGTGGGATGATTCGTTAGCCCGCCGTATATCGTAAGTGGCGCTGTCATATCGGAAAACGATATAGATACGCTAATATGAGGGTACAAAGGTTGCATCGGCTGTATGCCACACCCAGAGGTGGACGAGTTTTAGCGGCGTCCTAGAGGCACCCTTATTCAGAAGGAACACAGCTGTTGGGACTTCAAACAACTATACGAGATCCTTGGCTATCGTAGAATAGAGTTTTGAGCATTTTGACTTAATGTAGTCAACTCTTTACGCAACTTCTACAACTGAAATCTCGTCCATATTGTTCCCGTCATGGTAATCTCGTACAATTACTTTTTTCATTACTTATGGGAGGCTTATTTTCCGTGGGACTGTGTATTCTCTCGGCCTCTTATAGGTAATGAGGAATGGTGACTCACCGTTTGAAAGATTGTCTTATGAAAACATCCCCAACGCTCACATGTTCCATTCTAAATTATCGATAAATTCAATCAAATTATTGAATGATCTGCTTTGAAAGAGTTTTGATGTACCTTGTTGTCAGTCATAAGAGGATAGGGCATTTTGAATGTACATTTCTCCTCATCCTGAAAACGCCATCAGAAATCATTCAGACCTTTGGACTCCTTGATTAACTTCATAAAGCCTAGTCTTCTTTCCTCGACTGACTGTCCTATTACTATCTTCTCAAAATATTTCAGTCCCATTGCTTTGCACAAGTGTGGAGATGTTATAGTGACAGACAGTTCACACACGTATGGTCACGGGTTCGAATCCCGGACCGTCATCTGTTTGGGCCAACCAAGCATTCCTTCCCTCCGGGGTCAGTTATTTGGTAAAAGACTCGTCTGGGAAGTCAGTTTTATGAACAACGGTCCAATTCCCCTACAGAGCAAAACCTATGGAGCTCAGAGGAATAGAGAGGTTGCGACAGCTCTTCCATCCCAGTAAAGGAGCTGCGCCTCTTTGCGACCTTCAGCAGCTTAGGATTATTTTTTCCAAAGTAATTTCTAACTGACGATGGACTTACAACGACAGCAAGTCCGATGTCTTCACCGAATGCCACTGCTCCAACAACAAAAGGCCAATCATTTGGCCAACTCTCACAGAGATTATCTGAGTGAGTCCATATAATCTGGAAAGAAAATCGCGATTTCGACCGTAAGAAGCAACTTCGTGAGCAATTAGATTCGAAAAATCATTCAATGGATAAAACAACTTCATGAAAGGTCTGAACTACTCCATAGAGGAAGCCCCGAGCACTCCGTTAGAGTTCGAAATGAGCTTTATGGAACAGTTTTTGTTGGAAAAGTGACCCAGGCAAAGTTCATGCACGCCATCTTCGGATTCATTCTGAGATGCGCCCTGCACCCGACATTCATTCGAGGTCGTAGTGGTAATTTAAAATCGTGTGTAACCTATATAACCACTTGCGGCGGCCAGCCAACAAGTCAGACAGTACTTTTCTCCTCCCATTCGACTTTGGTCCTAATCAATCACCCCTGGCTTGAAAGGTTTGGTTGGTCAGAGCTAGTATCGATCCTATTAGATTGATGCATAATTATTGCGGATTTTTTCGCGGCCTTTTTTTCTCTCGATAGAGTTTTAATATTGAGTTCGATTTTTTTCTAGAAATGATCTACTTGATTTCCTCTACAAGAATATTCTCAAGAAAGCCTCCGCATATTCGCGAAATTAGGCTTAACTACCCTGAGAAAGATTGGAAGGTGGCACAGTCATTCCGCGATCTCAGTAACTTCTCGGCGATCGAACAATCAGCCAGAGCCAACCAAGAAATGGGATCTGCCCCTAAATCTGCCATATTCACCAGCAGGAACTTTTATGGATTTCCCGTCAACCGTCCATCGAAAAATGGCTAGAGAATTGAGGTTTCGTCGATTTGGATGACTTGATAGCCGGTGTCAAGGCGTGGATCGTCCGTAAGGATCAAAACTTCTTCGCTTCCGGGATCCGACTAACTAATCAATGGGAAGCACTGCTTGACGTAGATGGTGAATAAGTTCAGGAGTAATTATTTTAATATGTCTTTGCTTACTGTTTCTATAGTTTCTTTAAGTAAAATTTGCTGGAAAAAATCTGCAATAAATTGCAATAATTATGCATCGACCTAATATTTAGAGGCAGGTAAATGCAGAGGAAATAGAAAACATCAAAATAATCGTGTTCTGACCGCCAGGAAGTCATGTGTACTTTCACTAGATCACCTAATGAACGATGGCCGCAAAGTTACTGAGATAGCGGAATGACTGTGCCACCTTCCAATCTTTCTCGAAGTAATTAAGCCTATTTGGGCGAATATGCGGATGGTTTTCTGAGTATATTCTTGTAGAGGAAATCAAGCAAATCATTTCTAGAGAAAACCCGAACTTAATATTCAAACTCTATCGAGAGAAAAAAAGCCGCAAAAAAATCCGCAATAATTATGCATCAACCTAATAGATTCGATCCTCGGATCACGCCTGTGTGAAAGTGCCCCAGTTGCCACCAACCCACATCGAAACAGCCTCATTTTCAGAAAAATCTACAATTTTTCAAAGATAAAGAATTCGAGCGCAATAGATGACCATGAACTCACCTCAATATTGGGATGAACAAGAACGTTCTCCAAAACCTTCCTCGCCTTTTCGGTCATATTATTTGGATCGTAAATGATGAAGCGACCATGGTCATACATATCGAGTGATATGCTTGGAACTGAATCGATCTTCATAAACGAATTTAGATTTAGAAAAATGAAAATCAGTTTTCAAAATGACATGTTTATGCTTTTGACGGCTTTAAAACTTTTCGAACTGTCCGACACAAGATTCGAAACAAATCCAGTTTATGCATATTGAACTAGTGTAAACTAGTCCGCAGATGCTTTTTTGATATTCAGTAACTTTTTTAAACTTTTAAGGCAAACTACAGTCAAACAGTACGATAATTATTGAATCCCAGGTGGGTGTAATGGTGGGAAATCTGAGCGGCATGACGTGTTAAAAAACTAAATGGCCAAGAGAACCTGCAATGGCATGATAGTGAGACAACTAGCTAAGAATCGAAATCGAAAGCGGATCGAGACTCCTACTATGAACCCAGCTTCATGTTCACACTAACCGAGGATCGTTTCTTGACAAGTCCCACATGGGCAATCTTTTTCGCTACCTCTCCTATTTCCTAAACCGGAAACGACAGAATATCGTGGAGTAATTCCCGAATTTCCGTAGTACTTACTGTTCTCCGGGCCAAGTGATGCCGAAAAATAGGTCAGTATCAATTTTCATTACTTTTTCTTTGACTTTCTTTCGTTACGTGACCTTTAAGCGGTCACGCTGATTTGTAGTAAGCATACGCGTCAAAAGCAGCAAACGTACACCTTATGGGGTCGGCATCGCCTCGGTTACTGATGGACATGACTGTGAAAATCACGAGAGCGATTGGAACGGTGACCTAAAAAGAATGATCTGACAGGAAACTTTACTGACAGCTCACGAGAGCTCTAGGAAAACTCCTGCAGATTTAGAAACAAGTTCACTTTCAAGTATTCGAGAGAGACGCATAAGATCGGCGAACTTTTAATAGCCTGGGAAGAATTTCGAGGCTTTCTAACTATCCTTTTCCGTCTGAGATTTACATCATTTCGGCCGGATTTTCGAATCCTTTTTCGTATTGATGAGTTCGTAAACACTCACCACCGCTAAACAGCAATGGCGATTTGGTAATAAGTACAGTCGTTTCTTCAGCAGCACACAAAATTGTCGAGCGAATGGGCATTTTCCTGATAAAGTCATTTTGATTCAGGCTTTTTTGTCGAAGTATAGTAAACTTTTCCAATGATATACCGCGATGGATTTTAGTTTCTTCTTCCAACTGATCCTCTTCTATATCCTCGTTTAAGTGAAGCACTTCAACCCTTAATATTCGTCTTTCAATGAGATTAAAGAGGTCAAAAAATCCCAAAATCTTTGAGCATTTATCAATCCAGTCTGGGGGATGCGCCTCGCCTTCCACTTCCATCCAGAATCGTAGTGGCGATGTGAATGAGTATGTGTCCCATGCAGTGAATTGTCGTTGCCAGCCGATGTGCAAGCCACTGCTTTTATCCTCGTAGACGAGTTTAGTACCAGCCAACCGATCCCAAAGAGATGGAAGGCTTGATTGGTCTAGGCGAGTATCTATCCAGATTCGAACTCTGGACCATGTGTGAGTGATAGTGCGCCACTTGTCACTACACCACCTCCGCCCATCGCCCATCTCGCTTATAGTGAAGGAGCCACTACACCACCACCGCCCTTCGCCCATCTCACTTATAATAAGGGAGCAACATCATGGGAGTCATCAGGGCATTGGTGTAACATAAATTCAGGCCTTTCCTTATATTAAAAGAACAAACCTGCGATACACGTCCATCACTGTGCATATCGTGACATAATATTCCGAAATTCCCCAAATTTCCTTGCTTCCTTCAAGACCACGTAAAAGAGCTATTTGCCTGGAAAATTTACCGGATTTTGAAAAAGCAAGCTCAACGTATACTTGCCTATACTCACTCTTCATGGTTGTTACTGTTAAATCCGAATTGGACTAATTTACCACAAGTTAATCGGAGCTCAGCAGTTGGGACCAATTTTCGAACCACCTGGGTCAGAAAAATCTTGTTAGAGACTTTAGAAAAAAACTGAGTAGTCCGTGAAATTGTACCTTTCCCATTTCTTCTACAATATTTTCTCGACTCGATGCTTCACTGCTTAGCAGAACATTCAAGACATAGTTACAGCCGAACCTAAAGTCACCATTGGAGTTTAAAGAAGTTTTCCTGGACAATCAGGGGGCCATGCAGAGAATGGGGCTCTCCGTTCAAAAGTTCTGAGTTGGATATTCCTCCATTCCTATGCAGCAGATGCAGTGTCCCACATCCATCTCTAGCTACTACCTTCTCACACTTACATAGGGTTGTATCCTTTCGGCACTGGAAATGTAATACCCCCTCCAGGCTAACAACCTCGGACTCTTGTAGGAGCATGGTGTCACTCCGGTAAATATCATCTGACTGAAAGGATGTAGGGGACCAACGAAGATTGGAACATGCACGAGTAGCCAACGTCCACTGGGCATTCCAAACTGAGCTCAGGAGATGATGATCAATAGTTTTTCCAGGGATAGTTCATTGTCAAAACACTGAGTCTGAATTCTTGCGGTGTTGGTCAATCTCGATTTGCTAAAGTGCAGTCCAGGGCTTTTGTCCTCCCATACCAGAGTAGTATGTCTATGTTTGGTTTTTCAATCGACCAGGATTTTCAATCGGTATCTTCAATAGTAGCCGGTATCGATCGGGGATCGATCCCCGGGCCATGCATGTGATAGTGCACGGGAGACGCGCAGTAGGAACGGTTTTGTGTAATCGATGCGCAGCACGCGGCTGTCGCGGACCATTTGCCTCGTTATAACAGTTCTTTCTTCATACAGCTCAGTCGCCATACCATTTTACTTTCATTACTCGCTGCTGCATTCTGCTACATTCCTTCGCGCGGCGTCCCACACGCCGCGACGCGACAATTTCGTTCCTACTGCACCACACCCACAGCACCTCTGCCCATTACGTCGGCAATAAGCTGGGACCGTTTGGGAGGGCACAGAAGCGTCATTAGGCGAATAGTCACATGGGACAAAGGGTAGCTGAATTTCGTGATCAAATCATCTGAAAGTCACTAACTCGGCTTTCAACGACGGAATTGGTCCTAATGCAAGGACTCGGCCGTTGTATAGCATTACAATGCGATCTGCTATCATTTCGGCTGTTTCAGCCGACGACGTTGCAACGAGGAAGCATCTGAATACCCAGAAATGTTCCTCTTCAAGTACAAATTAATTAGTTGAAGAAAAGATCGATTTTTTCATCTTGGCATGAAGTACTTGTAAAATAGCGTAGAATTGTAGTGTTAAGAGGAAAAAACGAATCTTAAGCTATTGTAGAAGTACCTTCCTTCTTTATTACGTTCTAGTATTTTTCTGAAAAGATCCTTCGTCTCGGCATCAAGACCTTTAAAGGGCTCATCCATTAGGACAAGCGAACTGCCGCCGACCATGGAAATCGCTAGCGTCAGAAGCCGCTTCCGTTTTTCGTCCAATTTTGATGTTTTCTGCAAAATAGGTTTAAAGAGCTCCCCAGAAAGCCGCTAAGGGGGCTGCCTTCTGCTTCAATCGAGGGTTTTTAAAGGCATTACAGATAAAACGACTTAGAGGTGGAGTAGAAAACTCAGGTAAATCGAGGTACACTGCTGCCTTTTCTTTCAAGGTTCCGTTCGAAAAAATACCTTTCTGAGGTAGTCGTTCAAGCCAACATCATTTGCCAGACACGAAACATCATCACTCCAATCGGTTCTTCCTGTTTTCAGGCAATAGAAGAACCAAAGATGTTCAAGAACTGTCAAATTTTCGAAAAGCGCTATCCGTTGTGAACAATAGCCAATGTCTTTACAATAAAAACTTTTCCTACGTCCTTTCCTCATATTAAACACATAAATAGAGCCTGAAAAAGGAACTTAAAATCTGAATTCTCAGTTAAAATTTCGTTGCGTACAGAGCGTACCTCGTGTTGCATCGATATCTCCAGAAATTAGCTTCATTATAGTAGATTTTCCACATCCATCATGGCCAAGTAGAACAGTCACCTGGGGTAATTGTTAACTCAAGTTTTGCCAACTGGGTTTCTACAGATCTGACGGTCGCACGCTAACCTGTCCATAGAAAGCTCCGAAAGACACGTCACTGATTGCAGACTCTTTGGTTTGCCAACTTTTGTAGACTTTATCAAGGAACACTGCTCTATCCACAAATTCCTGCTCATTGTCTGACGATGGTTCAGAAGTCATGGACTGGACCTTGTTTGAGCGTAGCTGAACGATATGCTGCTCAGCGGGACCATGTAAAGGGCAAACTAGGAGAGTCGGAGACTGCAAACTCATACAACCCCATTTGAAAAGTTTATATGTGGGCTTCTATAGAGTTAGGAGGTTCTAATAATCGTCGAGGAAAACCGTAGTAAGGGATTGCTATGGTGTCCGGCATGAGCAAAAGGTCTCCCTCGAAAAGGGCATGATCACTCCGCTGTGCTCCTCCAAGACAGCATTCCTATCGTTACATTGCCAAGTCTTGGGAACTATGTTACCGGGTTTTTCAGCCATTTGAACTCTCGTCGAACTGTTCTACCATGGTTTCAGGAATGATGCAACAGGTCTTAACTTCTGTTAGGAACTCCCACCTAAGTACGTGTCAGACAGGCCATCTACGAAGCGTCTGCTCGTCTGCGTCATCTCACCAAGACACAGCCTTCGCTGGCGCTAGGGTAAGTTCTGTATGTAGTGACTGACTGGTTTAAAGAGACCTCGTTGGCCGTTGGCCTCCATCAACATCACAAACAACAAACTAATTCGTCGAGTGAGCGCAACGTAAAGGTAATCGACCCCTTCCCACAGCCCAACCTGTTACGGAGTTCTCGGACTAGGCCGAAAGCGAACCATATTAAATGTCCCCATTTTCCCTGGGACTTTTGTTGTTGGTTTTCAACACCATTGCCCCACTTCGTAAGGAAACTGCGATGGTATGAGATCTATGAATATAAACTGACATTTCTTTGATGCCTCAAAGTTCTAAATATTAACCGGGGATGTACAGTACAAAGAAAAACTGACCTGACATTTGAAATATTCCAGCGAAGAGATCTCAAAGAGAAATAGATAAAGAATCATCAGAAAGCACGAGGTCACCATATAAACAAAGGATTCAAGCATAGTGAAAACATCAGGGTAGACCACAGTCAGTAAACCTTTTTCCATTGAGCCTGGAAACATTCCGTTCAATCGAGTATCGAATAAGTTAGTGCTCTATTCATCTCAGACTAGTCTGGTACCAATTAACCGAACCCGGAATAATGAAAGACAAGGTTGGCTTGGACGGATAACGATCCAGAATTCGATCTCCGCCCCGGATCACGCGTGCGTGATAGGCCACTTGCCACTACCCCGCCTCCACCCATATTATGGAAGTAATGAAACATATACTGTCACAGAACAAGTTCAGTGGATGGCTTAGTCCGCTTCGATGACCGAAACTGGCAGTCACTTCTTGGGTATTACAAGGCTATCGTCCCGTAAGTTTTCATCTGACTCTTTTGACTTTTACTCGCCTGACAAGCCACTCAGCTCCTATCCCTTCACTTTTGCCCTGAGCTAGGTGATACCTTGATTCCTTAGTTATTTCTTGATCTAATATTATTTTTTGGCCTTCACTTATTTATGTATTACCAAAAATGTACTACCTACCTCGTATATGGTATATAGCTATATTTTCGAAAAACGACTTGAAAGAAGCCAGCGGGTTCAAGTGCAAGATATACAAACTTGGTGAGTTCGAATCTAAGCGAGGTGTCATAAGAGATGCTAGAAATAAACCCATCCATACTAGAAAACACCCTAAAAATAGATAATTTTAGTGAAATCACTAATACTGAGCAAAAAATCGGTGAAAATGAAGTTGTAGGGGCCACTTCACTGTGTCCCACGTTGCTAACGCTATCGGCTAGAGCGCAGGGAAGGTAAGGTGTCGCGCTGTGGGTTTGTAATAGTTCCTAAAAACAATTCTGAGCCAGGGGATAGAGTTTAGGCCTTGCGATGAGGAGGGGAGGAGCACCAGTGGGAGCCAAATGCTAACTCAATGCGAAAATTTGGGGAGCGAGAGAAAAAATGGTCTGTAGGGTGCTATCCCGCTGGCTGCTTTCATGATCCTCGATTTTTCCCGCGACCGATCGCGCGTTCGTTCGCGGATCAAATCGTGGACTATGAAAGCAGCCACTGAGAGGGCGCAGACAATGAAACAATGGAATCAAACGGACAAGCCCGCCAACAATCCATATTTTGAAGTTCCGCGACCTGTGATACAGTAACCCCCTCCCTATGACCCGGGTCCGGGAACTTCTCCCCTAACACGGCGTCACACACGCCGCACCCGCCGCCTATCGCAGGATTGCGATGGAAGATTGGAGCGCGCAATTCTTAGGTAGGGAGTCCTTTAATTATTTGAATTGGTTGGCCGCTCTTTTCAATTCCAATGCGGTCTTGATCGTCGTTTATATAGGAGGAGTCATTTTAATTAATCAAGTCTAATAAACATGAAAACTAAAAAGAAACAGAAGAAAAACGACAAAATCCAATGAAAAAGCAAGCCAGTCAAGGAAAAAAATCGCGACCTATCGATTGGCGGGAGGCGGGGTGAGTACGGTAATTACAGTGACATTTACCGCATGCCGCGAGGGAGAATGCCGCGATAGGAGAGAAGTTCCGTTACCCCTATGACCCACCAACCAAGCCTACGGGCTTCGCCCGGCTTTCTTTTTTGATGCGTCGTATATGTGACGGGTGTTTGTAGGCGTTGAATGTGTCTCTGTTTACTGTATAACATTCTCAAGGAATTTTGAAGTCCGTCTTGTGCCCTTTCCAACTAGATGTTCACAGTAAAAAAATCTGATGATGAACTTACAGATCGCTGCGGTAAGGGAGCTTTTCGAGAATGTCGAACAAACGAGGGAGATCAATGCAGCAGGTATGCCCAGCACGAGATTCATGAGTATTATAGAGAACAAACATCCGACCTTGAGTCAACAATATTTGTAATGAGAAAATATTGGAAGGTATCTAAGAGCTTACGTTGATAAAGTAAAACACGGCAGGGAAGATGAGGATTCCAGTCACCATAAAATTATGTAGATAAGCAAAAAGTGCATGCGACAAGTAAAAATCGAGCATATCCGTATCCATGGATATCATAAGTTCCTTAGTAAGACCTTTTTCTTGAAGAGTATTCTCGGACATGATAAGAACCGGCTCACCATGATTTCAGAATTCCTTCCTGCACCTACTCTTTTACAACTCATTACGACAACAGGAACCAAAGCAAGAAGAACTACTGCAATTTATGTCAGATTTATAATATTGAAGCTTGACGCCTTTTGGTGGCGCGTGCCGTTCCTAAGGTGCGTCAGCGTCCGAGAGGCTGACGCCATCAATAAAAACACAAAAAATTATGCGTAGCCAACCATTGCGGTACTGATCGAAGACAGCCCGGATTGGTAATTATCAACAGTGCGTCAGCGCTCAACGGGCCGCTCGAATCTGATAGATGCCAGACGGATGAAAATCAGGAAAGTCCAGGAAAACAATAGGAAACGCTCGACTCTATCGCTCCAACGCAATCCTCAGTGGAGGCGCCGACGCTAACGCGGCTTCAACGTGCTGTGCCCAAATCTCTTCGTTCTACTCTGATTCACCCAATGGCATTGTAACAAAGGTGGATTTGTGCATTTAGTTAGGTAATTTTATCATTTGGAAATTCATCTCCTTCTTGTAAGCTTTGGTAAAGCGTAGTTTTGCAGAAGTTCGTTCTTGAAAAGGTCGAAGGTGGTATGGTGGCCAGTGGCGCACTATCACACACACGGTTAGGGGTTCGAATCCATGATAGATATCTGCCTGGGCCAACCAAGCCTTCTATCCCTCCGAGGTCGGTAGGTTGTTACCAGACCCTTCTGGGAGTATAAAAGCACTGACTTGTACATCGGCTGGCCACTGCAAGTCATTGTATAGGCCACATACGCACTCATTATGCCACTACGATTCTGAATGGAAGTCGAGTGCGGGGGCGCATCCCTCAGACAAGATTGATTAAAACTCTATCCTTTTTATCCTTTATGTCCTTGGAGCCAACGCCCTATAACATAGTAGGGATAACTGCGCCCCTCTCATGCAGGTGCTATATTCATCTTTGTGAAGGTTCAGTACACCGAGCAGATCAATCATTACCGTTCGGATACGTTTCTGTCCATTTCCTTATCCTGAATCCACTATATGGAAATAGTATCGCTTCACGAAAATCCGGCTCCCTTTTGATATCCTTAATTTACCTTGTTCAGTTAGTTCAAAGGAGAGACACGAGTACCCGGTACTTTGCTTACGAGGTGTAATGACATACACCTCGTAAACGAAGCTCAGTCTTAGGGCCAAAATTGAGCAGGTGGTACTGAGTATAAACCATGAAAAGTGTCGTGAACGCGACCATGAATCTGGTCAGGTTTGAAGAACTTTTCCTAGTATTAAATCTAGATGTCTCTGTTTTAGTTGTCTATATTGGTAGTTCAGATAGATCAAGTGACACGACTCCTTCCCGCGCGAAATCGATCGTCTTGGCCATGAATCTAATAGATCAAGTGACACGACGCCTTCCCGTGCAAATCGATCGTCTTGGGTATATAAACTGCAATCCACGCCGGCAGGACATCAGTTTGATCCGACACATATCTTCCTTAATTGGCGTCTTTGTTCTTGTTTTAATGTACGATTCAAGTTTTTATTGTGGTTAATTCAAGTATTGTTGCGGTTTAATTACCCAAGTTTGAGGTAAACGTTGAAATCGAGCTGTGTTGTGTAACCAATAAAGCACCCGCGTGGCACACGGTTTGGTGAAGGCGAGCAGTTTGATGAAACACAGGACAGCTAGATAAAAAGGCTCACTCTTTGGAAAAATTTCATGCAAAGGGCCAAATGGAAATCCACAGGGTATTTTTCGTAAAGCGTCACTTTGGATGGCTCCACATTATAGATGCGTTCACTGAAATGGAATCAATATTTACAGTGTAGTCAGTATTGAAGTACTTTTCGGGAATTTTCTACATTTCCAGCACTCCGCATTGGCACTCTTTCAACTTTGATAGTTATAAGATTTCCTCATTCCCTGAGATAAAAGAAGGCGATTAAAAGCTGAACGGCCCTCCGAAACTCCCCTCTTCTCCACCACTCCTGATATTTCTAATTTCGTTGCACGTTACTTCCTAGTGGCACCATTAGCTCAGAACGAAGGACTATCGAAACTTGTTTGACTTGATGTTTTGGTAACTGCTATTATTTTGCGAGACTATCAAAATTGGTGCAATTGTACCTGTATGAAGTGACCTTATCGACGGGAACACTGAATAAATAGGCATATTACACAGATGACTAGGTATGGGGATAGGACCGCTTTAGTGAGTAATCCATGGAGGCCGATCTCCGTGATGTTATGAAATGCTGTGCATAGCCGTTATTGACATTACGAAATACTGCAGAAGATCATGAAACAAGGGTCATTGCTGTAGTATTACTGATATTGTTATCCTGATCCCTGCAAGATCTTTCGGATCAGAGATCTTCAACCAAAGTCAATGTTGTGCTCACAAGTCACACCTTTTATTTTATGTAGCTATGAAGTTCATGGAGGATCACCTCAGCGTACTCCACCTGTAATATGTTACCCTCTTCAACCTGGTTCATTACTCAAGGTTTAAAGGAGCCCTTGCCTTTTCTCGCTTGATATTTCTTTACTCATTTGGCTGTTTGAGCTCAATTGCACTTATGGATCCCGAAGACCGTAGATAGATGAAACTCCAAGGTGGTTATTCGACCAGTCAGACGATGACTGGGCTCGAAGCTAGGTAGAGCCACAAGGAAGGCTTAGATAGACAATCCCCAAGAGAATAAATGATAGGAAGAAGGTCACTGAACCACTGGACGGAGCCCAGGTTGGCCTTAAATATTTGAATCATATTACACTGACTTATAAGAGTCTTTCCAACGCTACTGTGTCACTCAGTAGCAATTGTGAATGGGACCTGTTCCGCTTTGAAATTTCCTCATATCAAAGCTGTTTATTGGGCTGATGCTCCGAAATATGCCCTTGTTCCTTACCAATCATCTGGTAGTTACAACACCTAGGAGCATACCTTTGCCACCAACTGTTTTGACGGCCATGTTGAGTTCCTTGGTATAATCAACTGTTTCATCAAGTGAACAACACATTTTGTCTACCGATTAAGGAGCTAATGATGGAAGCTGAATTGCGGTGAACCAAGAAACATGGCCATACAACTGTCCCTCTGTTCCGAGCATTGAAGATTCTTTTCTGCATGCATGCGAGTTTTTTTACAGCTCTTTGTGCTTTACTTTCTTCACTTGATAGTGGTTTTTTTACAGCTTGATTCTTTGAGAAAAAAGTCGAAGAATAAAAATCGAAATGAATTCTGGAAAGCTCCATTCGGACCCACGTGGCCAATTTTTCACGAGGTAATTCTGTAGATGTAGCAGATGGGGAAATACTTATTGTCAATCGTGTCTCTCCCATGTTTTTTCGTTGAATGTGATATGAATATTTGAAATGCGGTCTAAAATGTTAATGTATATGTTCAACGTTGAAAAACCTGGAAGGCTATATAAGCCTATACTTTCTTACCTTCTACGCAGTTTTATTTTGTCTTCGAGAACCTTCGCAAAAGCAATCATTCGCTGTAACTGCACAACTAATTTTTTAAGGTCCTGACAAAAATGTGTTTCCTAATAGCTTACAGTTTCATTTGAGGCAAGCTCATTCGGTCTGTTATCCTCCTCATCTGTTTGTTGATCACCAGAATTGGTAGAGCTATCTCTAAATGATGAATGGAAAATGACTGGTAATCATTACTTTTTGACTATCGCTAAGAAGCTGGAATCGACAGAGGAGGACTTCTTCTATCTTGATTTACTTATGTGCCTTTCGAATAACTTTTTATTATTGAAAAGGTGTGTGGTAACTTTTCCCCGAAAATCGCTTCGCGCTCGCCGCATCCGATCCGTGCAGTCGCACGCTATGATTCCTTAGTGGAAGGTTACGGTAGCCGCCGCTGGACCATTGCCGCTTGGCGTGCGATTTTGGGGAGAAGTACCGCCACCCGTTTCAGGAGTATACTTGGATTTATTCTCGGTTGCCTATGATAGACTCTAACCAAACTTAGAAGTACAACGTACTCGGGATCAGTAAGATTCAGGTAGACGTCGCTATGCGTAAATGGTTCACTGATTCCACCCAGAGCAACCCCACCATACTGCGTGGGCTTCTCATCTGCCTGAACGCATTGGATTAAAAGAAAACGATTCAAAATACCAACTAGTATCCTTTCTCAAACAAACCTCACCTATGTGGAGTGAAGACCAGACCCGTCTGGGAGGGTAAAATCATTGACTTGTACATCAGCACTTAATTTCCCGGAAGGACCACAGGCAAGTCTGTGGATAATCAGCAAAATATGCCCGTAACTCGGTTAACTTTTGTGCGAGATCCTATTCTGAGGAAGGGTAAAACATGTGGAAGATCCACGATGGTATCAAGAGATTCAGATAGCTTCACTGAAGACAATTTGGATGCCCGAAGCAGTATCACAATGACAAAATCCCACCATTTCTTCCCGGGTTACCCCATAGCACTCTCACCCTTAATATGAGCATCAGTGGTTGGTTTATCGAAAACCATTTCAAGTTTAATACTTGCTTAACAAAAAATATCATTAATTATGATGTAATTACCAGATTCACATATGTGATTATAAGTATTATTATGGCTATAATGCAAGGAATGAGGATCGCTGCCAGGCTCCAGTATATTGTTCGAAGCAGCACGATAGCGTCCTTTCTGAAATGCTCCGGAATTAATAGTAAGCTGAAGGAACCGTACGTTTTTGGGAATAGCCTACGAGGCTGAGAGGGGTGCAACCCCATCTTGAGCAGTTATCACACCTATACCGGTTGAAGGTGTTATCACAATCAAAATATCACGTCAGGTTCATATCATAGAACATGCTGGTTTGAGAGGCGGTCATTCTTACCTTACACTTTGTCGGGGTATCGGCGCTGTAGGATCCAACTCTGAACGAATGAAAGGAAATCGGGAAATGCGTCCAGGAGAATGCTGTCTCCATAGGCATGATGACCGTATGTGTACATGATTGACAGCACTCCTACACTTGACACACACCAGCACACCACCATGGTCATGAGCTGTGGCCTATTGAGCTTGCCCACGCCTATAAAGTTACTCGGGGCCGTACTACTGTACTACTATAATTGATAGTTCGTGCATTGAACCAAGGGAAGCCGTAACTAACAGAACTAATCAAACACTTACTGGATATACAGCCATGTTCGACGTCTAACACAGATTGAGCGCCATACCATCACTAGCTGCAGGCAAAGGTATGACGAAAATGAACATCCTCACCGTCAAACAAATCTATCGTGATGTTGTTTTATGATAAATCTCATGTTATCACAACCATTCCACCTATACAAACAACTCATGATCTGTTGCTCGATTTGCTCCCTTAATTTCTTTATGAGAACAACTGCTGCAGTAATTCATCCTGGAATCCTTACTTCTCCTTGATCCTTTATATTACTGCTGCATCATGCCTCTCGACCGTTTTGACGTGGCCTTGTACCATAGTGGATACCACCTACAAGCTGTGTGTAAGTACGTGTGTCCAGGAATTTGTACATGTGTATATATGGGTGTGTATGACTGTATGTTTGTGTACGTATGTTTATGCGTGTGTGCGGAGCGTTTTTTTTTTGTGATTCTACCACATCCACAAGTAAAATTGACCCTGGCCATTATGACATACTTCCTTTAGTTTTAACACTATGTCCTTATCAGAGAATCCCGAAAGAAATTACTTCGACGAAAGTATCCAGGCTATAGGAAACTTTGCCCAAGATGGTTCCTTAGGACCGTTGACACTGTGGGTGTTACGGGGTTTTCCTACGATGGAAAATGAAAGAGCACGTTAGTTGTGAGCCACATAAAAAGGATAGATATTCCCATAATTTTGAAGTCCCCAATTTCTTGTTGTCGTTTGCCCATGCATAGCAACTTAACACTGGGTGAATGCATTATTTGAAGGGAGATATTCTTTGTGTCTTCGTGCCTTTTCATTCGAAAAGCAAAGCAACTACGAGAACTCAAAACAACGAATATGAACATTTACTGATGCCAAGTACTCTCAATCACATAAGTGACACACATACATTCGAGAAAGGAGCCTCCACCCGCCCTCACCTCTGTGATCCTAGAGTTCTTCTGCGTCAGAAGTCGGTTACCTAAAAAGATAATTACGAGATTTTCGTCCAACAAATCCCCTGAGAATTCTTTTCTTACTTGGGATGATCTTTGCACTTGTTCTTCGCCACTAGGAGCGGCAGTAGAGGTAACTCTTCTTCTGGTAGCAGGCCAGGTGGTCATGTGGGTCGTTGGCCTTATGGTAGTTGGTCGAGGCTTCTCTGCCGGAACTGAACTGGTACAATAAGGCTTCGCCGAATTCAGCGTAATTTATCCATCTAATTACCGTAACGGTAGCGCAAAATCGTTTTTGATAAATAGATCTTATTCCATATTATTATGGGAACTCGATTAGTGTGAGAACGAAGTTTGGTTCCAGCTGCGTCTGGAGAACAGAACCTAGACAAGCAATCATCAGACAGATATCAAGGAATGGGCATCAATGATACCTAAGTGTAATTTGAGATCAAAAATAAACAACTGTACCTATAACCAGTGAGCTGCTGATTCTCGTTTGTCTTGATTTCTACACCAGCGTATGGACAGCCATCGACGGCAAATTTTTTAGAGAAGTATTTGAGCTTTACCTCGATTTCGGTTCCTTCTGGAGACTGAAAAAGGGATATTACAGTATGTGACAACGAAAACAGCTTCAATTGTCGTTATTACTGTTTCCAACGGCTTTTGCAGAAGCATTTAGTTCTGCGCGACAAAGGGATTCCGTTACATTCAATTTCTCCTCAAAAAACAATGACTCCCAAGTTTCGCTAGGAACACGCTGCGTACTTGGATCCAGTAGTTGCACTTGTTGTACTTTTCCAGAACTCGACGAACGGTACGATTTCCTAGAACATTACTGAGAGTTTTCCAATTTTTTGATGCTTCAATTGTCTTTCCGCATCCTTCATCAGGCTATAAATATAACTAAAACCTTGTGATCCTGGTTTAAGATGCTCTCATACCCTCTCAGTGCATCGTCTTCCAGCATATCCACCAGGACATACGCATTTCCAACAGAAGCGTGGGTGAGGGTATCCACCATTTTCGCACTTCACGATTGCTTTACCATCACACCATTCTGGAATTAAAACCAATGAACTATCTTCGTGTTTTTGGTCCCTGAAACATGGAGGGAGGAGCTCAACAAGAAGGGAAGAGAACTGGACCCTTCATTTAGGTCTTTTTCCGCTGAGAATTTCAAGAGTACTAAATCCCTAGTCGAGTCCTCCAACTTACTTTTGCACCCATAGAGCTCGTTCAGCATTGAGATGTCGGTGAAGGAAATGAATGGTGACCCAAGAGTTTTTTGATAGTCAATATCGAACGGCACCAGTGCTGGTTGTGAACGGTTGATCGATGCACTATTAATAGATGTTTTAAGGCAAAGATGACACTCCACAGCAAACGTATTCGATACTGTAAATTAGCGCTACGGAAAATCACACGATCCAGCTCGGGCACGTTTAAGGCTCACATCTTCGCCACAGCATTGATGATCAAGAAATTCTCTCGAGTAGCTACTTGTGATACTTTTGTTTGGCCATACGTTATAAGCAAAAACGTTTTAAGGACTGACGTCGATCCTTTGTAGTGCATAATGCTTCCGTAGTCGTAATCTAGGCCAAAATTGTGATTTGTCTCTGGCGTCTGCCTTGCAAATTGACTAATCCAAGAACGCTGGAAGGAAATGCAATTATTGGCGTTTTGATTTTGTCCGCCTCAGTCATACCTTGATGTTTGGCAAATTTATGATAACGTAATGATCGCGATCGTGCCTTGACATAGTGTGGTAGAATCCGAGAGTATGACCGATTTCATGGGCGGCGATAGCAGCCTTCTCACATCCCTTTCCCAGCGATGTCTGTTGAAGGCCTCCTGATTTTCCTACATACGACCAACATCCATCCTTTGCTTGCACTATTAGTCTATCCTTAGCTGGAAATACAGTGTCTGGAAGTCAACCCTGTCCCTGCCGTTCATGGAAATTTTCAAATTTGATGTTTGAGTCAAATTTTGATGTTCTCACCTGTACCTTGAGGGTCATATCTGAACTTAACACATGTGTCTTTTGACCATAACCTCGCTCCCTCTATGAAGGCTTTGCGAGCTTTTGCGCCTGTAATTATTTTTTGAGACGTTTCATTCCTCCACTTTAGAAGATTACTTTCATCTTACTTAAAGTTTCGTTAAAGGTGTAGTTCACTCCATTTGTCCAATATTTTAGACCAGACGGGTCTCTTAGTGCTTGACGCTTAGTGCGGTCGAGACCTCTTGATTCTTCTTCGATATCCGTGATGATAATCCAAGCTTGCTCCCTTGAGCATACATTTTCGCTTTAGTTAATGGCTTTTCAGATTAACGAAACATACTTGTCGAGAACAATGTCACTCTGGAAAAGTTCTCTGTCGATTTTACTTTTTTCGTTGATTTCGTCAACGGAGTCCCCGCTCGGGTCAATGCTGTCATGCTCGAGATTTGATACTTTCTGAAAGATTTGCTGAGTAATAATTTTCACACAAGAGCTTATCATATGATTGCTGTTTTTCAATTCTAACTGTGTGAGAACTGGCTCAGCTGGTAGTCACAGTACAAAATTAGAAAGATTAACAAAATGAAATCAATTTTCCTTTGTTCGTGAGCATAGATAGGTTTTTTCCGGCATTTTTCGTAGTTTTGTTACCTCTTGCTCAGATCCTTGAGTTATACTTCTCGTGCAGGTGTACGAGTGCTTGCGGAACGCACCACCTAACCAGTCTTGGTCATTAAATGAGTGTAAAAGCCTCTTTCAATTTTCTTATTTTCAAGCACCCTAGCTTTACCCCCGGTTAGCCCCACCCATTTCAGAATTAGAAGATTTATTCACAACATCGGGCGGAAGTTGTGTAGTGGTAAGCGGCGAAGTGGCAGACTCGTCGGGGATAAAAGCGCTGACTTGTGCATCGACTGGCCACGCATATTCGAGGCGGATGGTCGCGAAAATGAAAGTTTGTTACCTGAAGACGTTGTTCGAGAGATCTCATTATTCCCGGCGTGAAATCGAAGGTATTGAGCACTTCATATCGCATGCTTCTGATCTTTTCGTTGATTTCCGAAACATCTACGCCGAAAATCTACAATGGCGAGGCCTATTTCGAAACAGCGATAAAAATTAGAGACAAATTTGTTGAAAATCCTAGGGATCAAAAAGAAACCTCTTGGATTTTGGTGGTAGTGTTATCCTGAACACTTATAGTGGCATGCGAAAGCAAGGAGAGCGAGATGATTATCATCATCCTGAAGCCTCTTTATTCTCAGAAATGTTTAAAAAACTTTCTAATTACACGGCAACATCGAAACTTTTCCCAATTTCCGAATGGCCTTAGATAGATTTCTGAAGCATTCTGCTGGTTCCTAGTCTGCAAAAATATCTATTCCAAAGCACAGTGCATGGCAATTTCGAAGTGCCCATCTTACGCTTATTAAGGAAGTGCTAATGCAAATATTGCAGAGATGGTGGAGAGCAAAACGCAAAAATGCGACATCTGAGAAATATAGGCAAGGATGCTTAGAGGTAGTAAAAACAAAAGATCGTACCAGATTACGACGACGACGGCGCCATAGAAGGGCTATTCGATCGGGAAGTTTGATATGTGCAGCTGCAAGCAAGCATTGACCACAGCAAGCAAAATTTACTAGAAATTGCCTTCCACTGTCGCCATGGGTCAAGAGCGCATGCACTTTAAAATTTTTGAAACTTTTTGTTGTCATTCTCTGCTGCTATTGTCGTTTTGCTATTATTTTGTTGTTGTTGTTTTTTTGTTACATTATATTTTGTTGCTCTCTGCGACTAGCTCTTTGGAATTTCGGCATATCCGCTCCATTGAGAATGGTGCAGCATCTACAAGAGCGTCAGAAGGCGGCCAACTCTGGGTGTAACTTACAGTGGAGTAATTGCTGAGCGCTTGTCATGCATAATACAGGCGTTCTTCGATCGGAAAGCGGGACATATGGCATTCTTGGGGCTACACATTCATCCTAGAGGAAATCTTGGGATCCATTTTAATCGTGAGCTGTGTCACTGAACTTTGAGGCCATGTGCTAAACTCACAAAGGTGAACTTGTAACAACAAATCAATTTGACCTTTCGAGACCGTTTGCAAGTTCCAAAGCTTGCACAAGAATGTGTTAGAGGCAAGGGTATCAAGGTATATATACGAGAGAAAGTCAATTGAAGCACCTTTTTCAATACACATTCAAAACAAACAACAAACAAACATTAACATTCATTAACAAGAAAGAGCAATTAAGTGCAGTTTGCGATTTGTGAGAAAATCCACAATGAGAACACATAGGGGCTGCCATGTGCTCTATTTTTATACCGACTTTATAGAGCCATTGATTCATATTATTTGGGCTCGAAAGACTGAGGAAACAGTGTCTTCCTCCGATAGAAATGCACAAACTTTTTCGAATATTTTCGAATATCGAATATTTTTCCAATTTTTGTATATTCGATTTTCCTCTCCCTTTCTCTGAACTGACTTCTGCTTTCCTCCATTTTGCTCTTGCGATTTCTCGTCAGTTTTCCAAAGTTATTAGTTCTGTATGGATAGTAGAATTTATCAATCGTTGTTTCGTTAGGTTTCATCGTGTCGAAAACTTGGCTCTGATGGATATCCTTATCGGATTGTCTTACGTATCCGCCTCACGACGTTCATATTCGTACACGATATTAAACACACGGGCAAGCAGTTGATTTCGAGAAGTAAGCCACTCCCACAGGTGAGATTCGTAACTATTGGGGCCGGCCCCCTGTCCTGCTATGTTCCGCACTCGAACTAATCTATTATTAGCGAAATCGATATACATGTAATGCTAGAAGAGAGCTAATCCCAATATCCAATTCCCCTCTCACATTAGAACCTGGACCGTGAATGAAATTTTTACTGCGTACTTCCTCAATTCAATGATTCTTTTCATAAGCAACGCTTTAGCATTACCCTATTTGAAGAAGTGAAGACGTCGAGAAAACCCACCAGTAGTGATAGTGATTTAGCTGATGCGACTTATAAGGGATTCCTATACGAAGCAAATGATCTGTTTGTGCAGGTTCAATTCTAATAGATGCTTTATGGTCTAATTGCCTCTTCCGACATATTCAGTCACATCATACGATAACGCATTTGCAACTGATTATGATAATAGTTATGGTAGTTATTTCGTAATGATCAGGAGCGAAGGAAAGGAGGTAAAAACAAACAGCCCTCACGATTTCATGTGACTGGCAAGCCAGGTTGTTTTTGTAATTGCTGGGCACAAAACAAACAATAGCGAAAAATGCCGAAGCAATGCATTAGGAAAATATGGAAACCGTCATTGTCGTTCCTGTGAACACGCATGTTCGTTGTTGCTCAAGTGACTGAACTGAGTTAGCAAACCCGCCGCACACTGATATGCAGCTCACCGCTCTCACCTGTCGTCCCGTCGACCGACTTGCTCGAGCAGGCGGCAGTGACGTCTCTATTCGTCCCTGTCGTGATACAGTGCAGTCTGCTGGTGCTCGAGAAGCACGGTACATGGTATTCCTTTTGTTCAGGGCCTTCGCGAAGATGTCTGACTATCTCGCTGGCGGCCGTTTATGTGTTCGTTTGACGTCCGGAGGGATTCAGTAAGGCTGCTTGTATCCAACGATCATCGCGAAACTGCATGGCACGTCAGGCACATATGATCTTCGATTTCTTACCAGTACTAACAGCGTACTTGTCCTTCTTTCCCTGACAATGTTCGGGACTCCGGCTCCCTCTTTGTACATACGTGAATCGAGATGCCGTTATTACTTTGTCAACTATTATCTTTGTGATATTGGTAAATATAGCCGTGTTAACCAATAGAGAATAAGCAAAGCTAGATAGGGTAGCGACACAAACTTGTGGAACAATATAGCATAGGCTGTATCTGGATAGGAGCATACGGTTGTATGGTCTTTTGCCTGAACAATGTGCCGCGTCGACCCATCCGCATAACGCAAAATGCGATGGACGATGGACAATTCGAGCGCGTAGTGTATACGGCAGATTTGAACTCGTGGCGCCTTCTCAATGTGCGATTAAGCCATTGCAGTTTGATGCCGCGAAGCCCTTGTTTGAAATTTGCCGCGTGTGCGCGCATGACCGCAATAGTTTCGGACACTATATCTGCCACCATGCAAGCAAAGAAAGCGCTCTTCCTGTTCTTTATGGATGTATTAAAAGGCTCTCAGGCTTTTGCTTGCATTTGTCACGGAAGTCTCATTAGGCTCCTTGTGATGAGCACGACCTCATTCTGGACTCGCAGGGCGATTACTTGAGTAGATGTGGTATTCGCTAATGATCGGGATCTTAGTGTCAATCAGTGCATAAAAGAAGTTTTGCGGACTGGCACAACGGCTGACGGGCAAACAGACACATTAATTTATTGACTTATATAAAAGGAGAATAGCAACATACAGAAAGATGATTAGGTAGGTAACAAACAATACAGGTAGCTTTCAAAACAATTTTCCTCTTCCGTATTGTTGAGGATTAGAATGCAAGTGCTCAGACTCCGGAGAATGACTTCTATCCTTCTCGATCGGTATAAACTCTTGCTCGCCGTCAGCTGACTGTGCGTCCTAAGAAGATATTTCTCAATAACTGTCGCAGAAGGACAAAGATGTTTGCTATAACATTAAAGAGGCGCTCTTCGGTTGCGGACTTCGAGATTTTTTCTGATTTTTTCAGATACTGCCGTGTTACTCAGTGCCAGAGATTACATGAACCCGTTGAATAGTAATATGGAATGACGAATGGTGCCTTCGAAGGTATTCAGCAGGTTGACTATGGACTCAAGCCTTCATTGGTAAGCCCTTCCCATTTGACAGTTTTGTTAGCTGTCTCAAGTTATAGTCAAAGTACCACTTTGAAGAGGATCTGTGCTTGTGCTTTTCAGAAACCACACTAACTGCAATTTTCTGAGTGTTCCCTCTAACATCTTCTTACCAACACTTACCGATTTACCGATTTTTTCCTCTTTTTCAATGGCTCCCATTTGTTGAGTGATTTTTGTTTGTTTTTCGACTCCGAACTGCGGTTGACTAACAATCTCCTTTTCAAGCCATTTGAGATTTGAAGGCTCCTGTGAATTCTGCAGCATTCCTAAAAGTAAGTGGTCATCAGTCACTTCCTGAAAGAGCACAAATTGATTAGTTTTGAATTAGGGATGCAAAACATTCCGGAATCAGTTGTATATTATCAGTGTATTAACATAATAGCTGGTAGCAATGTGAGAATGATAGAGTTTTGCATGTGAAAGAACATCGTTTTGGTTACTTCCTTCGACCCAGGTAATGAACTTCCTTTCGGAACTGTTGTGGCGTATGAATGGCTGTTAAACTTGAACAAAGGCCTACGGGGCACCAACTCCCTTGGCAAGACGTGGTATTCCTGGGCGACTACTGGTTCGAAATAAACCCCTCGAACCAATGTGAAGTGGTAGGGCCATCCTGCTGCTGCTCCACCTCCACATCTGTCAATGTGATGAAAATTCAAGCAGATGAAAGTCGCACCTGTGTTTGCAGTATTCTCCATCGCAGGCATTTGTGCTTCACCGTAGCCACCCTCTGGAAAATTCATCATCACCTCATTTCTATTTATATAAACGAAGTTATGGAGAAATAAGGATTATACTTTGGCCAATCATTTCTTTTGGTGATGCAGCTCCAGCATAGTACGAATCACCTCCACCAAAGCCTAAAATTTAATTGTTCAACTTTGTGGTGTGCACGGAAAGTAATATAATACGGAACGGAGTTCCGATGATCTCCTATACGAATGGACTGATTCTAGCGGGAACTCAATAAATGAAGCGTTTTGCTGAGCAACGACAAGTTTTGTAGGCAGTTTGCAACGTACACACTGCAAGCAGTTTCAATTTTTACTGTCTCCTCTAAGAACGCCATGAGAAACTGCCCCTTCTTCAAGGTCTACTAAGGTATATGAGGACCAGGTTAATCATTTTCGTTCAAGAAGAGTTTCAAGACCGTGCAACACTTATATTTTCGGATAGACCGCTGTAGACGAAAGTTCAGTTTGAGCAAACTATTACAATTTCTCGAAAATTTGAACGAGTACCTAGTACCTACCTTTGGTCAACATCTCCGTTTTCAGCGATGTTATAGGATGGTGAAGATGATTCAATTTTCCGGATCTAAACGTCGCATGTGGCGGCTGCAAACCGTATCCTTGTCGTACTGGACCAACTAAACACAAGTGACATTGAGACGATAGTATCTTCCCTGAAAGCTCCCTTCTATGATTCAGGTACGTGAACATACATGGATCGTACTCATCACTTGCTCCAGCGAGGTGATTCACTTTTACATCCGCACTCTTTAGTTCTTCATCCATCTCTATGGCTTCGTTGACTTGTTCGCTTTCAACGGGTTCTTGAACCGACACCACCCGATACCTATGGAAACGATTACGGTAGTAGTACCAATGTCTTGGAACTCATAAAAGCATCTGATGAGGTTGTGTCCAAATAGAAAAAGTGTTAGTGCTTCTAGGCTGTTGACCATTGTTGTAGAAGTCAGGAGTCTTTGATACTGTTACTGATACTAATCATTTTTGGCCCTAAGCCATAATCTCTGGGGCATATAAAATCCTTCGATTAGTAGTTGTGTTCAGTTTTTCATCACTCTTCATTTTTCTGCCACCTCTGGACGAAATAATCACGACTATGACTTTTTGGAATTATCCGTTCAGCCTCGCATACTACATGCAGTTCACCGACTTTAAAATGAAAGAGGCGTGGCTAAGAATCGCTCTAGACAGAAAGTGTGCTAATCAGAAGCAGCCTTCACGACATCGTATGGAAGCCTGTTCTCATATATTAGCTCATCCCATTTAAAAGTTCGCAGATATCCACAGGGACGGCGGGATTCGGAAAGAGGCTGTCACCATCGACATTGTTTTGAACAGAAGCGAGTACCGTCAGCTAGGACACTGCCCGATTTCGACATCATGGCTGCAGCAGAAAAGGTTGAGAAACTGAAAAGAAATATTACCCCGAGCAGGATCAACGCGTAATTATCAAATGGTGCGTTATACAAGGAAAATCCGACGCTCAAATTGATGGAGCTCACCTGACAGAACACTAGAATATTAGCTTTTTATCTCGTTTGCTGTTCATTTTATTCGAATTAAAGTTGCGAACTTTTGAATGGCATGACCTAATACCTAGGAGGTAACTGGATATCGCTTTACTGTGTGAAGTGTCCCCGAAACGAATGAGATATTCGAAGTCATTCGTGTTTTTCCGAAGTTGTTTTTTTTTCGGGTCATGTTTGAAACTACGATCTGTTGCCCTCTTGTGGTAACTCTGGAACTAGGTTTGGTATGTCTCACAAGGATCCAATCCCAGGGCCACAAGTGTAGCTATAGCTTCACTTAGCATTGCATTATCCGACTTTTAAAAACGAATTATAAAAAAAGCAAAATAAAAAGTTATAAAGAGATGTTGTTCAAATGATGTTGTGCTGAATAATAACAACAACCTTGGCGTACGGTAAATCACGGTAGTTGGTGATGCTGACCATGTTGCTGCAGGCAGAGCACTTTGGTAGACAACGGGGTATTGAGGGCAGTATGGGCAACCTGAAATATGTTGCTACCATGAATACCTTCATGTTCATAAAAATGACTTCTGACGTGAAATTGTGGAGTCCGTTACTCAAATGAACGATGATAAATAATTATTCAAAAAAAATTCTAAAACTAAAATCAAACCAAAGCGAATGATGAAGCTGCTTAAGATCCTGTTAATGCCATCAGTTTTGAAATTTCAGCAGTGCTGAGTCCCCCGTCAGAAAGTTCCCTGTCAGGGGTGAATTCGTAACCTTCCTGAATGCAACCAGGCCTACACCCTCGACCAGCCCCAATGTGAAAGCTGAGGCAACAGATGTATCGGGTTGGACCCTACCACTTCCCACCCATACCATCGTATTCCCGAAGATATTAGATTTGATTATATTCGCTACAACAATTTTCACTGAAAACTTCAACCTACTTGAATAAATCGCCCAGCAGTGAAGAGGTAAGAAAAGCAGAAATGTTTTCGTCATCAATCGAATGGCAACGTACGAGAACGGCGTTTTATATGAGCCACCCTTGTTTTGATCATCCTTGTCGGACGAAGGTGAAACCATCGAGATGGGAAGAGACTTGTGAGGAAAACAACGCAGAAAATTACTAGTATATCCCTCCCATGTTTAACATTTATGGGCAGGTCAAAAAGAGAGGGAGATTTGTCGGAGTTAGGTGGTTCGGTTCGCTGTTCAGGCAACTAAGTTCACATGACCAACCAGGACGAGTTTCTTTGAGTGCAAAAAATGAATCCCTACGAGGAAGGCATTTGTCGTCCTTCGATGCTGACCAATAACTCATTGGCGACATCCAGACTGCACTTCCTGTCCCTATCGAAACAGCGCTGCTCAAATGAATAATGGTGTTTCCGAGAATGAGTTTATTCGAACAGCAACATCACGTTGTTTCCCAAGATGCCCTTGAGAGTCCTTTTTGACACCATTAACTCTTCAAAGCTCCAGATTTAAATGTTTGGGTTGAGCTCTTCTCCCATTCATGTTCCTCGGGTGGGTTTGGTGGGCCTATTGATGGGTGAATGTTTTTTTTCCTGAATTTGATTCCCTGATACCAGCTATTCCCACTTGCGTAGAGCAGCTGATGATACTGTACCGCTCCGGTCTTCAGAATTCCCGAACCTCAACTAGGTCACCCTTCCCACTGTCCACATTCGTATCCTTATGAAAAGTTTAAAATAGGAGCTGACATATAGGTTCACTCTGCCGCTCAGACTCGAAAAAGCCACTCAGAAGGCCGAGTAGTACATTCCGGATCACCTTATGGAGTCCAATCACTTTTCCTGATTGTCAAGATAGTTTCTTTCAGAAAATTCATTTCACCTAACAAAAATGGCAGCAATCTTTTTTTCGTGTTTCTTTTTCCTTTTTCCTGCTTTTTTCCTTTTTCTCTCCTTATTCCCTCCTATTCTCTCTTTTATCAAATCTGACAGCTACAGATGTCACAGAGCGTTCTCTTTTCAACCTACCTCCGTGTGGAGCTATTTATGGGAGGCAGGAGAAACGCAGAGGCTCAGCGAGCCATTTTAGGTGATAGGATTACAACTGGACTAAAAATCTTTCGCACTTTCAGGTTTAGTGACACACGTGACTGGGAGCTCACGTAATGCACTGACTCCAGAAGTGGTTTGCCCTCGTAGCGTGGGTTGCTATCCACCAAGCTCTTCTGCTATTCTGAATCATGTATCCTTCCCTTATATTGGATTAACACTTTTCTTTAACCAGTATCCATTTGCTGAGGGGAAGCTCTATTTCTGGTACTGCACAGTTTACAACGATTCTTAGATAGTTGTCTCGCCTTAGCCATTTCTCTAAGTTATTTGCTTTAGTTAGGTTAACGGTCCACCCGCTGACTGTAACTCTTTACCCCCTTCACTCGTCTCCCTTTACTACTTTTTATTTTTATCCTTTTACTTATTCGTTTCCAAAATCGCTCAATCCCCAGCTTATACGACCGTTTGACTTCACTTAGCAGACCTTTATCTCCTCTGCTTGTTGCCAAGCTATTTCTTATAGCTGCAAAGCCTTTCCATGGAAGAGTATATATATATAATCTATTATAGCCCTACCGCAGACAGACAGTAATCCATCAAGTGAAAGCGCAACTTTCCCTGAGTCTTTCTCTCATTGTGATGGTGTCTCCAGGGTGATAAATGACACTGTGACACCTCATCGGGGAAGGAGTAGCCAGAAATAAACTGTTGACCGTTGTTTAAGTGAAATACATCACGTGCAGATCCTTCTTTCAAATTTCTGCTGAGGTCTATACTTTGAAACGAACACGATCCTGGTCTATCGCCTCAGAAGAGGCTGGGGTGATGACCCGTAGTAGGAAGTGGAGGCGGAAGTTTTCCAGGATCTGATTCCCTGCTAAAGAATACGGTAAGGTTGAATACGAAAGCGGATGGCGCTTGTTACATTATGCATGAGTGGCAATATCCCAGGAAAGCCCAGGAGAGCCCAAAAGAGCCCTTTTGACCAGGTACTCTTGCACCTTCACCTACGCAGTACTACTTCATCTTTGCACTTTTCTACTTTTCACTGAGCAGGCATACTAGATGACTCCGAGTAGGAATATTGGAAACTTTTCCCCATCATATAAGTATGTTACTGCTGTACAAATTTATGTTGGTATAAAAAAATAAAGAAAAAATAAAAGGGGCGTGGAGTAGCTGATGGATGTAGTGACACCCATGGGCCATTCTGCGAATTCGAGTGCCATTTTCATAATTTAGCAACAATCTTTAAATAATGACTAAAGAACAGGGAATTGAGACATTTGAGGTCCATGAAATCCTATTTTTGGGATACCCCCCGCTTGCGGCTTCTATCCCGAATTGTAATGGCGTTTTGGATGCGTGCCTGGCCCATGCAATGACTTGCGATAGCCACCTAATGTTCAAGTTAGAGCTCTTGCCCTCCCGGACTAATCCCAGGTACCAGTCTGCCGGCTCCTGATGGTAAGAGGCGAAAGGCTTAGTCGGCCTGGGCCGCTATCCATCGGGATTTTCATCCTCAGATCATGTGTGATAGTGTGCGCAACTTACCACTGCACCACCTCTACCATTTTATTAACTTCAACTTTAATTTTATTACACAGTTACGATGTTGTAAAGGAGCGACAAAGAGTCTTCTCGTTATTAGCAGTAATGATTAAATTTCAAATAATGATAGTTCTATTCAGGTGAATCTTATCTAATCTCCCTCTGGGGGTCTCAATTTCTTGCGAAATTCGTCTGAAAAAGGCTTTCTATTTCTATCGAGTCCATCAAAAGATTATAAGTTTAACCAAGGGAATTAGCTAATCTGCGCGCTTTTTATTGTTCCCTTCTAAGTGGAAGGGCTTTTCAGACTTTTCCGGGATTGTGTCGTCATAGAAAATGTAAAAAGGCACTATTCACTCTCTCATTCACTCTTAACAAGAACTTTTGCGAGGAAAAGTAGGCGCCACCTCTCTCCTATGTATAAGACTGAGAGAATATGAATATTAGAGAGCCTTGGAACCCTAAGAAAGATTTTTAATCGTTCTTCCAATTATAATGTCCAAGCCTACCACATTGTGAGCTCGGAAGCGCTTGTTCCTCCTACCTGCTGATTAAGATTTTGAAGGTTTCTTGGTAGGCAGAGCGAAGATTGTAAATATTTCAGATATGTTCTATAGCGTCATAACGTCAGAGTAAACTCAGATGAGTTATAGATAAATAAATAAGTAAATAAATAGATAAGTGTGGTTGAATACGTCTTATTTCACGCTTGGTAGGGCAGCAGGTAGGTCAAATGCCAGACCCTCGTAATCATTTTCGGTAAATGGCCTGGAATTTTATTTGACTTATTCGGCCTTCCTTATTTCCACCCTGAGAGAGACCCTTTCCTAGCACATCACAGAGTAGGGCGTTTCACTTGACGTGAACGCTTTCACCACCCATTCCCGTTGCAAGAATCGAACTCAATGGCACACTACGATGGTTATCTACTAACAAGCAATCTGACCTCAACCTATAAGAAAATAGAGCGAACTCTATGTTTTGTAATGATAATCTGTGATAAGAACGGTATCACGGAAGTAACGTATGTCATTTGGTCTGGCAGCTTTTACCCTAGTTCCCGTGGCAGGGTTATGTTAGTGCGCCGGGGGAGAGCGGCTACAACAGAACTTCTATTTTGGATTCGTGATAAAGTCCAATGCAAAGATGACGTCTTCATCTTCCCTTGAGAAATTTTCGCTAATTTCAAAGGGAGTTTTTGGAAATTTGCGAAAAATTCCCAAGCGAGGTTTTGTTATGCTTCCACGCTGCTACCCTTTGAAATTGTCGAAAATGCGCATAATCGAGCTATGCATGGTTATCCCTTTCAATTCCGTTGATGAAAGTATTCCATAGGCCTGGTGCTTGAATATCAAATGACCTTTTCGTAGTTTCCTCCTGCTCTGAAGAAGAGCTGGAGACCAAGCATCAGGTGTTTAGGCCATGCTTTCGAATTCCTTTCCGAAATGGAAGGGGGTTGAATGGCTGACTGTCATGATAGGTCTGCTACTGCCAGCCGATGACCTAGTCAGCGTTTTTGCTCCATTTGTCCGCGAATGTGGGCCACCTTCCCACAACCTTGGCTCTCCTCAGGAAGTCGGGAAACCCCTCCCAGCATAGGGGAATGCAAAATGTGAAATGATGCTTTCTGAAGGTTGCACGGATAGCTCATAATCGAGTTAGTGGTCGAAGACAAAGTTTTTCTAATACAGCTGATGCCCCAGGGAGATTAATCCCTGAACCTTAACGAACATGGACATGGGAGCTCCTAACGAAAGCTGAAGAATGCATATATATTGTCATCTCAATCCATTCGGTATGCCGATGTAGGCAGTAAAATAGTTGATTCAATAAAGCTGCAAAAGCCTGCAGAAGGTAACTCCACTAAAAGAAAAGCACTCCCACGCTCCCGTTGGATTTGCAGATCCCCGGCCTAAACACCACGTCCGGTCAAAATGAAAAATTGAATTACTTCGGAGTTTAAAGAGTTATGGGATTACTCCGAGCGGAAATCTGATTTTTCTGACGTAATCGAAGCTTCACTTTGACGACCACTGAGCAAGCTCATAGTTTGCAAGTTGCTGCAACTGGGACGTAAAAAAGAAAAAGAATAAACTTGGAAAAAGCAGAAAAAAGAAAAAATAAAGTGGGCTGCACGAAGGGGCTGTTCTCCTAAGTGAGCAAAACCCTACGAGCTTGTAAGGTGATCAGGGAAGGGGGCTATTTTCCGGACCGATGCTCCGTAACCTGCGGAGAAAGTGTGCTCCTCTGTTTTTTCCTACAGGTGGCCTATCCGGAATGCGTCAAAGGGCGCGGTGCCTTCACTCTGAATCGGATAAAAAGAGAAATGCGCCAGGAATATGATAATATGTTCCGGTTTCCCCACGCTTACATTACCAATCAAGCTTTTTCTGCAACGCTGCCACGCCCATTCAGGTAGTCCCTCACACTCTCTCAACAACACACAGCTTCTGAGTCATAGCGTATCATTATTAAGTTATTTCTTGGAAAAGTTCCTCTATCCGGCCCAGTAAATCATTCGACAAACGGTTTGACCCCTATAGATGAGATTATTCGAGTGGAGTAACGGACAGGGACACTGTCCTTCCAATCTACCGTGACTGTCTGGCTGTCCTTCTAAGATGTAGAACCATAACCAATCCAAACAATCCTTATCTATACCCATTCGTTTCTTCTTTTTGGGATCTGATAGCAGAGAAGAGGGAGCATCACGTCATTTGGCTTTTAGAGACTCATTTCTCCAACTCTCCGGGCTGATTAACGGTTCATGCTCGCTCTGGATAGAGCAATTGACGGCTTCACTTGGCGATTCTTTGCACAACACCTTTTGGGATTTTAGTGTTATACGCTTCAGAATAAACAGATCATTCAGCTATTTGAGAACAGTGCCATGTTCTTTCTAAAGTGCGGAAGTTTTTCTCTTCATGACGCTCTTCGGCTGACTTGCCTTTAGAATTATTTTTCTTTTTTTTCTGGTAAAACATTGACGCAATTTCGAGTGCTACTGTACTATTGCTCTCCCTCCCGCACCTGTATCCCGAGCTGATTTTACTTTAAGAAGGATGATTTTAGTGCCTTATACCACAAAGTCGCTTGTGCCCGTCTTCTACTTTTCTTTTCAGTCGCTTCCGGCTGCTGAACTTATTCAAAGATTAGCATATATCTGTCCTAGGTGGTGATTAAGCCGTCAAACAAGTAGGTATCGACCAAAGTAGTGTTTGTAAGAGTTCAAGGTCGAGGCAATCTCGTCAAACTTTCAAAGTTAGAAAGTGATAAAGGCCTCTATCTTCCCGTTGATTTCCTCTCTATGATGAGCGATCCTACGAATTCGAAGAATAAATTAAGAGTAAGAACCCACCTCTACAGAAAGAGGATCACAAAGAATGATGGCGGGCGAGTAAATGTAAGTAAAAAATGGGGGAAGTAAGACAGAAAGTCGAGTTTACTGTGGTGGACGGTCTGAGGGTTCCAGAAGCAGATAGCCCAGTTCTGTCAGTTCTTTTCTAGATGGGCCTAGCACTTGGCCTCCATCCGAACTCCCAAAAAAAAACAGGGAAAATCACAATTACATTCTTATATGTCGTTTTCTTTGTTAATTAATCATGCGAACTGTTGTTTTCGTCAATCTCTGTAGCGGATGAAAAACGTTTTACTGAAAACAAGTCACAAGGCAGATGTTTGTGTTTTTATCTTCGCACAACTGCCACCAATTACCCATTTTAAAGGGCGGAAGGCTTTGTTGGTGTGGGTGAGATTAGATCCAATACATGGTCAGTGAATCGTGTGAATTGTTTGTGGTGGCAACTCCTCCTCCTACCCTTTTTACTCCTCCTTCTCCTACATCCCTGCTGCTTCCTTCCTGGCTTCAACTTTTAGCATAGAAGTCCCTAGAAGAACTCGGTTCCAATCTTCAGCTCAAAATTGGTCTTGGTTTAATAGGCCCAGCTTCACTTCCAATCCCCCTTATCACTTTTTCCCAACAGAGGCTTTCTCAGTAACCTATTTCACCCCAGCAAAAGCCTCCTCCATCATGGAGTCATAATTTAGTTTCGAAAAAAAAAGACCACAAACAATTTGGAACCAAAGAGTTCAGTTGTACTGTACTAGAAGCTGTTTTTGTGAAGTTGCGTACACCATTTGGATTCGTGCCAGACCCACAAACTGGGAACTGCACTATTATCCTATCACGCATTTCCTGGGATCGCCTTGCGTTTCATTTCGTCACACTTTCAAATCGAGGCTATTGGCGATAATTCGTTTGTCTCACATGATTCAGTCAGCTTGTAAACAAGTAAAAGTGCAAATTTGCGTCAATTTATCGTCATGGTCTGCCAAATCGGGGGCATTTCTGCACGCTAATAGCGCGACGATGGTGAGTGGATAGAGAGGCAAAGGCACGTGGGGACGCACCACTGGAGTTGTTGAGTCTTTGCCAGAATTCCCACGAAACCGCTCTTGCATGCAGCCGTTCTTTGGTAGTGGCTCCGTAGCATCGAACTGCAATGATCGTAATCTCTCAAAACCCCGCCGCAATCATTCAGATCTGAGTTACACCTTGGGCACACAAATCACCCGCTATGACGCGTGGCGGCTGCGGCGAGCGCGTACGCCGATTTACTACTATAAACCCCGCTAGGTATCACTGTGAAGAGTCGGCTAGTCGACCGTAAATTTTCTGCGTCAAATCGATTGAACTCTAGCAGTTACCAATATTCTATGTTGTTTTGGGCCCATAAACATTTGTGTCTAAGCCCGGAAATCGTTCATACCTAGTAATTATGTAAAAGTAGTGAAATATAATGATTTCATATCTTTCAAAAATGACTATAATTCCTCTCGACAATCTCCATCACAGAGACCTGAGAGCGACCACTCGGGATGTGCCAAATATTCATGCAGTCATTAGGAACGGCCAACGAGGCAACACTACTGTGAAGTAAAGCTCAGCGCTTCTACGAAGCAAGGGGCTTCGAGCTAACAAAGAGCGCCTTACAGTTCTTGGCCCTGAACGCGTGAATTTTTTTATAGAATTGAATTTTGAATTGTTCATAACATGCTTACAAAATTAGGGATCTTGGACCCTCATTTATTCGAAGTTCAGGAATTTTTCCAGCGCTGAGGGAACATAGGTCAATACTTACACATTTTCCTAATTAGATCATTTTTTCTATAGCATTCGAATGCAATTGAAAACGTATTAATCCTTTGGGGTACGGGGACTTCTCCCCTAACACGGCGTCGCACACGCCGCACCCGAAGCCTATCACAGGATTGCGATGGAAGATTGGAGCGCGCAATTTGTAAGGTAGGGAGTCCTTTAATTATTTGAATTGGCTGGCAGCTCTTTTCAATTCCAATGCGTTCTTGATCGCCGTTTATATAGGAGGAGTCATTTTAATTAACTAAGTCTAACTAACATGAAAACTAAAAAGAAACAGAAGGAAAAACCATAAAAGCCAATGAAAAAGCAAGCCAGTCAAGGAAAAATATCGCGTCCTATCGATTGGCGGGAGGCGGGGTGAGTACGGTAATTGCAGTGACATCTGCCGCATGCCGCAAGGGAGAATGCTGCGATAGGGGAGAAGTCCCGTTACCCAATCCTTTGTGCACTTTCATTGAGACAGGTGTGAAGCAGTGAGGCAGGTGGGATTGCAGGGGCAAATAGAATTCATGATGTGTCATAGAGTATAGGAATGACAGACATTGACGTCAATGGCAAGCCAAGTTTGACTCGAATCTTTATGATTACGGTAGACTGGCACGATGTAAATCGAAAGCTGACCTTCGACTACGGCTTTCTGATGTATCACCATCCATAACTGCGGTTGCTCGTGTTGAATCCATTCATTTTTTGGCAAAAGTAAAGCTTAGGGGGACAACCAGTGTCCAGTAGATATATAACTCCCCTATGACGGTTCTGGTATCACTTTCAGATGTCCACGGACTGAACTCTGAATATCCCTGCCAGCCTCCATCCTCCCGTAGTACAGAGTTGGTAGAAATGCCCCGATTGTGGGAGTAATCCAATTCAAAATTTTTCAAAAAAGTTGAATCATAGAGAGATCCGAAAGGATCCAGAATACATGCTCCAATACAACCGATCAATTCCCCCCCCCCTCCCCCCCCCCCCCCCCCCCCCCCCCGAATATTCCAGGTCTACTTTCCGAAGTAATCCCTAAAAAAAGATGACCTGCAATGAGTCATCCATCCCCTTCGAACCACATCGAACTACGTCATCGAAGCTAATGCATCCAACAACGATGGGAGTGCTAACGAAATTAGTGCCCTTTCAGTTCATTGCTTCCACCCATAGTGGAGGCTCCCTGCGCCCACTCTTTCGAGTTTTTTTTAGTTAGTTGTCCCAAATGTGCTTGTCCCCGCCCTCTTTCCAGAATAGTGCTCACTGATTGACAATAAAAGGATGAAGGATAAAATTATCGGGCATCAATCGTTCCCGTCTGAGGGATGCGCCCACGCATTCGACTTCCATCTAGAATCGTAGTGGCGTATTGAATGCGTATATCGCCTATACAATGACTTGCGGTGGCCAGCCAATGTACAAGTCAATGCTTTTATCCTCCCACACGAGCTTGATACCAATTAACCGACCCCGGAGGTATACGTATGTATCGATCAGGGATTCGAACCCGTGACCATGGGTATGTGATAGGGCGCCACTTGCCACTACACCACCTCTGCCCACTACCTAGAGGTTAACTGGAGTTGTAAAACTTGCCTCCGTACGTTTCCTTTTCCATATTTGAGAATCAGTTCTCCTTCACATTGGTGGGATACTTTCTCAGAAACATTTTAACTATTCATTCGTGCCTTGCGCCTTCTGAACCGCGAGATAAGTCCTTCAGGATCTTACTCTTGCACTCGTTGGCTCTGCAGCAGTAACCTAATCGACTTTATCTAGACTGATTGTGTTTGAGATATTTGGAGCTTTATTCCGGATGCTTGCTATGTGTGATTCCTCGTCTCACAGTGACATTTAACTTAAGAGGATCTTATAATATACTAAAATCTTCTGAGTCTCCAAAAAGCGACTGATGGTGAGGAGGACGATGACTTAAGCCGAGCCATCCACTTTTTGCCTTCATTCCTCCTTAAAAAACTGGTCATCGACATGGTCCCTGATGCGATTGCTCTATGAGACTCAGCGCATCTCCGTTCTTCTATAAAGTTCGGTCAACATTCTCACGGTGGACTAACGTTTCGACCTTTCGGCGTGTTTAACCCTTTAGCCTACTCTGGAAATTCTCAGCTAATTGTAATCGTTGCTCTGAACTCTGATGTTAGACCTTCTAAGTGGTCAACAACAAAGTCTAGACCGACATGTCCCATCGTTAAAGAACTCAAGAATGAGATTTATGTCTACAGAGCGAGTTTGGAAAGTATCATGTCGTTTCGTTAGTTTGTGGATGGAATGGAGGGTCCCTCTGCGTCTATGATGGCTTAAGATAAATCGTACACATTCAAGTAATCATGTTTTCCAAAACAAAGGTAAGTGCATGGCCCATCCTGTTTGGGGCGTTCTGTCGCTTAGAGTCTTTGATACCGATTGGAAATCGCCTGTTTCCTTTGGAGGACACTCTCGCCTCTTACAATTTCTGGTCTTTGGACTGGTTTCTAGAGCCTTCCGGGCAATTTCCAAATCACAAGGGATTCTTAGCTGTCGTAAATCATCTGGGAACGATTCCTTTGTGGGGAATCATCTATAAATTGGCTATGACGTCTCTGCCTATTCCCAATATGGATGTGCAGTTCAGGAAGACCCTTTTTTGCAGTCCCACGAGTCTAGAGTTCGCTCTTTGTTTCACGCCCATTTGAGAGATCGCCTATTCGATCACCTCTCCCTATCTAGGTTGTTCTTTCGGGGCATTTATATCTTTCCATTTTCCTTCTATTTCTTCCCCTAGATATGACGATGCTATTCTTTCGATTTCCCATTCTTCATAATCGTTTTTTGGACATGGAATCTAAATGAACCGTAGCCATTGAAGGATAGAAATTATAAATTTGATAGCCTCTCCTCTTCCAGACTCCACCTCCTACCATGCCATCGACTAATGCTCAGTAGAGCCTAGATATCCTAGTTGTTTAGCCCTGAACTGGGCTGTCTACGATCAACCGGACATCCCCGACTTGTCTTTGTGCCACTTCCTGTTGCTTCCTTTTCGCTCCGTCTCCCATCTGACTTGACTTCTGACTTAGAGCTTCAAACACTATAATTTATTTTAATGTCTTTCTTTTCCTTTTCGTCCTGAAACCACTAGCTTTTCCCTAATCCTCTAAGGAGGCAACCTATTCTCAGGGGAGAAAATAAATTTCTTCCTAGATCCGAAAATGTCGAGCTTATCGGATTTGGAAGTCCTAGTGGAATTCTCCCAAATCGCTGGGCAAAGTACCGTAACGTGGACATAATTCTGCCATCTTTTTGGCAACAAAATGGAGCTGGCACATTAGTTATCCCTCGACTCGAACAAGCAAACCTGTCACTGCTTAACGCGAATGATTGACGTCGCGGAAGCTTTTGATGAGAAAAGAACCCAAGTTATCGGAAAAGGTGGAAGTCTGACAACGACAGATCAAAGAAGAACGTTGGATGAGCTCGTCCCAGCCCTGATAGCTCAATATAGCTTTGGGTAGTAGGAGATTCTTGCGTGCTGCTAGTTACTTTTGAGTTTTTCTGAGAGCACCATAGGGACAGAACTTGACGAAAAACCCGTAAACTTAGCTGGAAAATCATTGAAATTTATCCCAAAGTTCAAGGTTTCTCCTTCACGGGCAACACTCGAAGCTGCTTACTTCTAACGAAAGTACTACACAACGGACTTCGAGACGGAGTTTCGGATTTCAGCTATCTCAAACGGAAGGTTCTTATTTCACGTAGGGTAAGCAAATATTAGACTATTCCGGCGGTCTCAATATTTTTCGTTGAGAGATTCCTGAAGGTTGTCGTATGGCTCAATAAGAATTAGAATGTTAAAGTGGCCCTGAAAACAATTCAAATGAACTCAATGTCTCATTCTTAGAGAAGTGTCCAGCGACCGGATGGGTCCTTCTTCCCGAATGGCGTCCTACGCTTGCCAAACCCGATGACGAAAAGTCGCTCACTGTAAACGGTAAGGTTTACAATTGCAGTGGAAGACTACTGTAATTGTAGTAAAACCACTGCCGCTTGATGTGGGAATTCGGATATAGGGACCATCATTCCCAGTGACCTTCGAATAGTAATGTCATCTTCGGTGTTTCTGCCTCAGCTCCCGTGATCGAAATAATTATTATTATATAATTATGCATATATTATATGTCTATTAACTTGACACGGAAAACACTGAAGACCATGAAATTATGCTGATTGCCGAACTATTAAATTATGTTAATATAAAATGTAATGTAAACTAATCTGAAAAACTTTAAACAGCTCCTTTAAGGGGCAGCGAAATGGTGGGATTGCGAAAAATCAGAAGCTGAATGGGTAGTTCCAGAATACCTCCGTTCTCAAAGACACAGATCAGGACAATTCCGAGGTATCTGTTAGACAAAAATAATGAAAGTCATGGCGAGACTGCGGAAATCGGAGGATTCCGAAAAAATAAAGCCTTCAAAAAGTAGCAAAAAGAGGGCTGTATTTGGTAGCTGTCTCCTTCCGTCTGGATGTCTCTTACATAAGCGTACTATTTGTCACGTCCTGCGAATAGTGCAGGTATAACAAGGCTGGCCCATCACGGCCACTTTCAGGGTGCGCGCCGGATGAACCGGTATTAGAGCCTTAATTAGGCCTTGCATAGACCTTTATCCGGTCTGACAACGTGCCATTTGCTCATCTTGGGTGCCACAGAGTCATTATAACACCAAAGCTTAAAAGCCATTTTATCATGAGCTGCTCCTTTAACGAGTCGCTACGTTTCTTCAGCGAATAATTATAGTTAGAATAGGCAAGTTCTATAAACGGATAAATCTTTTCACCATCCATCATAAGAGTCCCGCTCGGAAACCCCGTCAAAAATGATTAACGAACTATGGAACGTTTTATTGAATGCCAAACAATGCCCTTTTGTTTCTTTCTTAAAGGAGCTTTGCACTCAGTAGATCGTCCTCGGGAAATATGTCTAACCAATTTGCTTACTAAACAAGCGTTACATAAATTCTCCGATTATTCCTTTTCTCCCATCCCTCAACAAGGTGCTTTTCTTTGTTTGAAATCATGAAAGGAGATTCTCAATTATCCGTGAAGGCCCATCTCTTTAAAGGCAGGAGTGGCGCTAGGAATGTGGGCTGGGGCCAGGTGAGAAGCCGACGAGGGTGGGCGGAGCGATCCTCTCACTCTAAATCCTGACAGCTCAACTTTGCACCCTGACACTCACAACTAGCCTCAGCAGCTTAGAATGGTGTGCTGCACGACTCCTAGTTAGTTGTCTCGTCGCACCGTATGTCACTCGAGACCTCTGAGACAGCTAGGTGTGTTGTGAGACTATCAGAACTTTCTATGAATCTAAGATCGGGGCTGAGTGATCAGGTTTTAATGTTGTGTTGCTAACGTGATAGCTTCGCCCTTCGAGGACCTCTACGGTTGCTGAGGCAAAAATTTGTGCGAGGCACTTTTTCCAGCTAAAGGCTCATAAGGCATCTCATAAAGGCTACATGATATCTTTTATACGCCCATTCGAGCTGGCAAGGCATTTGGAACATTCTGGAAGCTGCGTTTTTGACAACTACAGTAGGTTCATGAATCCGTTTTCGGGCCGTTCTTAGGTCCCCAAGAAAGCGATCCTGTCCTACTTGGCCCATTTCCGAATCGCATCCGATCTTTACTCTTTCCATTCCGTTCCATGATGCTCTACTTTCTTCACGCTGACGTCGCCCACAGATTTTTGATCACAAAGGGCTTCGTCATTGCCGTGGACACCAAGTTAATTCCTGAGAGTGCCCGAATCCAGTCGCTATATGTATATGGAAGGCAGTTCATAGTTCCACTCGCCACTGCATTACCTCCGCCCACCGTACCGGGTAGTACCAGAAACTTAAAAAGTAGCGATTTGAATCTCTTAAAACCAAGTATCTCCGAGATTATCCGGATTGGAACTGCTGGAAGAAGGTGGGAAGCCCCCGGAAAACTTACACGGGTGCACCCAATTGCAGTTCACGTCCTGGAAATGTAGTCCTTTCTGCTGGAAGGTTTTGTTGTGATACAATCATCCCAGTCAAAACAGCCCGTCATCAAAGAGTAGGCTTAATCGGCATACTCGTCCAAGATGCTCTGATGATCCTCTAGGGATGCCAGTTTCCTTCCAGATTAGGAGCTCGCAACAGCATGACGCTTCTACGGAGCTATTTTTCATGTGAATACAGCATCACACGTTGCTCTAATGGTCTCGTCTATAACTCACATCATTTCGAGAATGTTATTAAATGTACATAAATTATTCATTTTTATAGAATCGATAATGAAATACATGGAATTCACTTTTAATGCCATACAACCATCGAATTCTCTAAATTCCCGAACCAAATGCATAAGTGGCGACGATCGGGAAGAATAAGGTGATCTTGTTCAAATTTTCAGATTGCGCCATGCTTTTCGCTTCCATTCCATATCGCAGATGAAGCTCGACGTGTTTCTGATTCCCATGATATGTTCGCCAAATCGTTTTTTCTAGTCAAGTCAGGCTGTACGGAGCTCCGCATCTTTTCTGATTTCAATTGGTTACCTGTACGGAGCTCCGCATCTTTTCTGATTTCAATTGGTTACAATTCGTCAGTTTAGTCTTACTGGTAACGAACAAACCCTTTTGAGTGAGGAAGGAGGGTTCGCTGAACTGAAGGTGCCCAAAAAAAAGCCCAAACATCATCACTGTCGACTTGTATGATTACCATCGGTTGCTGAAAGATATGTTACGTCCTATAATGAGGTAACAGGGATGCGCCGCGCACTTGATCTCCTTTAAATGGTCTTCGTACGATTGTTTGGCCTACACCATTACTTTTGCGAATGAATCGATATATGAGAATCACTCCCTACCCGACTATGCCAATTCCCTGCCAATCAATAATTTCAAAAAAAATCTATTTTTTCTCTTTTTTTTGGTGTTTTGCTTGGTTTGGGCGAGTTTTTTGGAAGGATCAGGCCATGGACTTTTGGGTGTACTGGTGGGACCGCCTATCTCACGCACATCATTATCCATCCTCAGACCCTTTAAACGTCGTGAAAGTAGGCCAATTCTATGTATATGTGAAAAAAAACTTAAGGCTGAATGAAAGGACTTTTTCATTTTTCCAATCCTCTCCATTAGAATTCAAGGTCTTTCCCGGTTTGCCCTAATGAAAACGTTATAAACTGCATGGCTCATTTCCTTTGTAAGAGCCAAATTAATCCCATCGTCCATATGAACAATCTTTAGTGCTCGTCAGAAAGCAATTTCCGTTCTTCAAACGTTCATTCACGAGAACGCCTACATTATAATATGCATGAAAGGGCCTCCTTTTCTTTTTGGGAATTCGTTCTTTCCGATAAGGGGGGAGAGAGGGCCGAATTGGGAGTATCTGGTTTCTCGCAACACCACATTCGTGTCCAATTTGTTTCCCCTAATCGAATCACGTTCGGCATTATTAGCTACGTTGAGCACTCAATATTTTTGAGACCAGGATCCACAACCCTCGAGAAAAACCCGTCAAGTGGCTCGATTCTATCCGGGAAAACTGTCTATTCAACACAATCTCTCGGGGCCCGCTTCTACAGAGCAGATCTTCTTCGTAGGACCAAAATGATCACTTTGTTGGTCGACCCAGTGGAGCTAACGTCACTTGGCTTCTGGTTTCTAGCTTGATTTCGATCGGAAGTTTTTTTTTTTTGTTTTCTCTACTTTGTAGTGGAAGTTGTCAACTTCTGCACGGCTCCAGCTTATGGATTCTATCTTTCCACTACTTACTTCTTTTCATTATTTACCTCCCTTTATTGTGAAAGTCATAGGTAGATTCAAAAAAATATCGTTTTAGTATTGGGCCGCTGAATTCCAGGAAAAAAATTTACCGTTTCAGCATAGACTCAAGGCGTCAAATTGTTCCATTTGATCCCGGTCTCCTTGTTGTCTCTTCTTTATCTTCGGAGGTGGTTTCATGGTCTTAAGGGTAAAGTCTGGATTACTCTGGGGAGCTTGCTAGTAGTAAGAGTGGGACCTTTTCTGGACCGAGCAAGGTCCTAGTCTTTAGAAACCCTTGAATCAGATCCCAATTTCTTGTCCACACCTGGACAGACGTCAAGTTAGTATCACCATCTTGTTTACTATGCGCTTCATTAGGTACTCCAGGCATTTTCAAAAAAATGAAATTTTTAATATTTAATATGAAGCATGAATTTACGACTTCTCTATGGGCCCCACCTCACTCACTTGTTAACACAATAATTTTAGTATGAAGCCTTACTGGAACGTTGCCAAAAACGATGAAATTCTAGATTAAGGACTGATGTAATCTGACCCCTATGCTTGTTTATAAGTTCTAGAATTTGCTATCAAGTATTGGATATACGTCTCATCTTTCATATTAACTACGCTGTTTCCTGGCAGCCCACAAGGGTAGAGGATAAGATTTTTGAAGCTCATAAGACCCATTTGGATTGCACCGTTGCGTTCTACTTTTATTCGGAATCGTAGAGTCCTTTGGAAGGGTACTTGCTTGGACACCAACCTAGAAAAGGATCGGGTAGCGATCTGGAGTTCGATCTCCACACTTCAAATATGGCAAAGGTCTTCACAACCCTTCCTCCGTCTTTGATAACAATACTGCGCATTAGGTCTACTTTATACTTCTTGTATATTAACAGATTCGAGGTGGTGTAGTGTCAAGTCGACGTTCCGGCTAGCCAAGCCTTCCATCCCTCCGGGGGCGGTTAATTGGTTCCAGATTTGTCTGGGAATCTTAACTTCTGGCTTCTACATTGGCTAGCTACAGCAAGTCATTGTATAGACTATATACGCATTCAACCGCCACTACCATTCGGAATGGAAGTCGAATGCTGTGGCGCACTCAATAAGGGGATTAACTGATGTCAAAGACTGCATCTGTTGCATTCATAGGACGTCTTGATAGGGAAGGGTTCAATGGTAACGAAATAGTATATTTATAGGAATTTTTAATTGTTTATAAACGGACTTCTTTATTGGAAATAAGAGGAATGCATTGTTAATAAGAAAAGTACTAAACGGCCGAGTTATTTTGAATTCATTTAATTTTTTACCTTCAAAAATAGCTTTGCTGGTGCTTTGAGGGCAATTGTACTTTCTATGTATTCGACTCGCCGTCTGTTCATGCATAAGCACTCTACTTGAATAACGGATTTTTTCTGTCTTTGGATTCTTAATGGAAGTAGAGTGGCTTTTCCGTAGCAAGGCTTTTCATAAAGCCATTACTTTTTCAGATCCTTTTAGGTTTTTGAATGAAAGGCTTACTTTTTGGGTTTTTTTCCGCCCGATAAAAAACTTTTTCGGCTAGCATTTGCAGAAGAATGGAGAAAATGGATGTGGCATACTAAAAGTCCTTTCTAGCTCTGAAGACCTAAGTTGTCCACTTGGTTGCAGGCAATTTGTGTAGGCCCAGTTTCGAACCCTTGATGACGGTATCTCACAACCTAAGCGGAGTTGGTCCCAAAAGGTTACTTGAGTTCAAGTTGCATAACACCTCTGTATCCTTTTCAGACCTCTTGGGAGTCCCATTTTGACAACCTTCACAGCCAGCTTACTAGTTAAATGGTATCTGGTACGGTAACCAACTGGCTCAAAAAGTAAATGTTTCGTGGACGGGTGCAGTGCTTTGATGGGTGTAGTCAGCAATTTTCTCATAAACATGAAACTTCACAATTTGAAAATACGTCATAATTTTGTCCCTTTTTCAGCTTCACACATAATAGTGACTTATGAAAAGTAAAAAAATAAAATAAAAATAAGTAAAATAAAAAATAATACGTCTGACTTACTCCAATTACAAGACAAATTTTTATGTTGTTATTTTATCATTTTATTTAACTATTTATTTTAATAGAAAAATTTCCTATTTAGGTTGCTAGAAAAACGAAGAGAACTTTCACTCTAGTGGAAGTATCTACCTAATATTCGCAGCCATTCAGATTCTTCCCGGGATTCTCTGAAAGCTTCCAAGAGGTTTCTATTTGAGGTCACTATCCAGCGTGGGCGCATAACATTTCTGGCTGCCTCTTCTTTGCTTATTCAACCCCATAATTGCCAATTTGTCTTCTCATATTTCTCATATCCGACTTATGCTCGCTTACGAGTTCGGATCCGGACACTCTGATGTTGAATTACATCGTGCCAAGCATTTGGCTTTGAAGCCCTTTCTAAGCGATTTGTGCGCACCTCAATCCAATACTACACAGTCCGAAACAAGGTCGGAGATGAGCCTATGCTGATCATCCGATTACGATATCATGAAATTTCTTGATATGATATACATATAGATGTGGCCAGGGTCTTTTTATGGCACTTCGATGGAATCTTCCGGGTAATCCCGGGAGGAGTCCGGCCGACCGTTGGAAGCGGAAGATACTTTCCGCACAACCTCATGACTTTCCTGTCGAGCATGGCAGAGCAGCTTTATCTGCCCTCTCTTCATTCCTACAATTCGCTGAAAACAGCTACGAAGAATTTAATAATGTAAATGAATTATTCATATCTACAATGACGCCCTTTCCAGCTGTTCTCCAAGTACTTAAGGGCGAACGACGCTTTTGTATTTCATTTACTTCCCCCTCGATAGTAGTGTTTGAAGTACTGACACAAGCACTTTTGCCTCAGTGGCAAAATGCTCCACGTCTGAATGCTTAGGGAGCTATTTCATGATGCCATTCGCTATACCATGCTCATATTTTATGTGCATCATACGTATCTATGGTAGTAAACGACCTTGTTTTGTATCATTCCCTATAGAAATGGCCCATCCAATTTTGGCCTGTTCTCTTTCTCTCCCTTCATTCTAACCATCTGTTTGATGTCGCCTCCGACTAGAGTAGGAACTAGCTGTTAGTTATCCTTGCTTCTGATACGATTCACTTGGGCAATGGATTCAGAATGACATCAGGTCATCTAAATAGGGTCTTTCTCCCGGAAGTGCAACGATTAACTACCCCAGAGTACTCAGAGGTTGAACCGTTTAGTGCTGGCTAAACTCATTTTGGGACATTCTACGCAATTGCCCTCCTTTCCTATCCTGTGGCATTCAAATCTGAAATTAGTCCGTTACATTCACTTTCCGGTCCTTGGCTTTGATAAACGACCTAGGTTTGAGACAAGATCCTTATACTGGAGCTTAGTACGATACTTCTAGTTCAGAAGGAACGGGGGATAGATAGACGCGAGCAGAATGCAACAAAGACTCACTTCGAATTTCATGGATGTATCTAAGCACCACTTACATATCTGCCCATTTGGGCACTTCCTCGGTCAGGGCAATGGCTTACAGTAATCAAATAATGTTGAAATCAGAAGTTTGAAAATTCCAAGAAAGGACCAGAAAGAGGGCGATGTCCCAGAGGATTATTGACTTCATTGGTAAGATCTAATCGGATAAACTACCAGTGCAAGTGCAACCACCATGTTCAATACTACAACCTCCACCCCAGTGAAATCTAATAGCTTGGGATTCATTCCCGTTGGCTCAAGAAAGCTCAAGCATACCCACACTCGTTCATAGTTACTTATGTCCGTTTATAGTTTCAGTATACTTATGTAGTGCTGGGAAAGGATGCTCCCGCAACGATTTTTTTTTATTATCTGAAGTACTGTCCTCTATCATACTACATACAGAAGGGTTCAGTTCCTCGTGCCAGTGCCTTTTAGATTCTTTCCTTTTTGTTCTTCCGACCTATTGAGCATCGAAATCCCACCGTATTCAAGCCTCGTTGTGCACGGTCGATGTCATCAAACGGCTACGTTCTCTGGTAAACTCTTCAACGCACGGTTTATAGATTGTCCTGAAGTCTTCACACCGGTCCTACAGCGAACAACCGTGGAATCGGCATGGAGAATATTCGAGAGTCAGAGTTACGTGATTTGTTCAAGGAATTTGACAAAAACGGTGATGGCAAAATAACGAGAGAAGAATTAGAGGTACGGCTTGATGTGACTGCTTTATTGTCTTCATATTTCATACTAGTATTTCTAATTGTTAGAGTCTCCATCATGCCATAATGATGATTTCAGATGGCACTTATACAACTTGGTGAGCTACCGTCCAGTTCACGAATCGAAGCCATCATCAGTCAAACAGATATCGACGGTAGGTTTCCGGCAATTTTAATTTTTTTCGCCTCTAGCCCAATTACCTTTTTCACTAGTCCTACCGTAATGTGGCCATCAATGAGCGATGTTTCAAAGAAACACTATTCTCTTGGGGTAATCTCTACCTATTGAGTAGCTATGAGGGATAGAAGCCCAGACATCTTGTCAGTGGATGATACAAAGGGAAGAAAAGTGTCCCTGATCAGATTTCGTGATAATTGGCGACCACTGTTGCACTCTTGTCCCTAGAGGCTGAGGAGAGGTAGGCCTAGTAACGCCAGTGCCACGCTGATGGCCCGGGGAACAGAGCTCTACGTGCTTGGGCCAACCTGGCTGGCCCACCGTCCACAGTTGGTTGATTGAACTGGACCTTTTTGGGAAGGTAAAGGGGTGACCTTATAGAACAGTAGCTGCCCTTGCAGGGCTACATATGAGGCACATATGCATTCATTGCATTCACATATGCATTCATGACAGCTATGTCTAAAAGAAGATGAATCAGGGCGCATTCTGCTAAGCACTGACTGAAATTGTTTTTTTTTTTTTTTTTTTTATTCTTTACTTCAACCCCTCCAAAATTAGTGTACTGCTCCAGAAGCCATCCCCGTGCCATGAAAAAATCTTGATGACAGACAATCTCACTCCTTTCTAAGCTCTTCATGGCCCAGTCATGCCAGCTAAGGCTTGCTTCTTAGTGGTCTCAGCGGGTGAAGTTCAATTTGTTCCACTTATGCACAAACACTAATCATGGGGCTGAGTGCAGCTCTCGGACGAATCTTCAATGTGGTGCATCAGGCTGTCCCCCAGGGATTGGGAGTTGTTCAAAGTCCACACATTTCAGTTTCAAGAACTAGCATATCCCATTAAAGGGAAAAAATGTGCATGTTTAGATGCAATGATCTATCTTAGCTCCCGGACGAATCTCCAATGTGGTGCATCAGGCTTACCATTACCATAAGGCTTTTAGCATAGGACAGGGCTCGGACCTACAGGTATTACTCAACTGTAGAGTTGAGTTGACGGTTTATCGTGTTTTGCACATGGAATCGACTTTTCTGAGGAGTCATTATAATGGTAATTGGCGGCGATATCACTTCATTATTAGTGGATCGACTCGAAAGTACCAAAGTTGTACTAAAGGACAGAAAATAGATTTATTACGTCAGCTAACTCATTAATCTAATCGATTATGCATTCCAATGGCTTCATATTTCTGAAGAAAATAGGTGAAGCGTCTGCTACTCCAAGGGGTTGTGAGTAAACTTTTGGGCAGAGCGGAGGTGGTGCATTGGCAAGAGGCGCACTTCACAAACGCATAGTCCCCGAGTGATATCCGCGCAGGCCAAGCAAACCTTCCATACCTACGCGGTCGCCTCATTGGTATCAGACTGGTCTGGGAGGATAAAAGAGCACTGACTTGTACATTGGCTGGCCACTGCTAGTCATTGTATAGGCCACATACGCATTCAATACGCCACTACAATTCTGAAAGGAAGTCGGATGCGTGGGCGCATTCTTCAGACAGGATCGATTAGGGCCACCAGACTTTACTTATTGGACTTTAAACTTACCGTGTTTAGGAAATGGCTGTATAGAAATCGATGAATTCCTTGAAGCTCTGCGGAAAACGCTGCTCAATCCTCGTGAGGAACGAGAACTACGAGAAGTATTCGGTGTATGTTTTTTTTCTTCTCTACGGTATCCGAAGGTGTTCCCGAAGTTATAGTTTTTTCGGCACCTTTGAATATATTTCAATTTGCCCTTGGTTACCGAAGTTGCTCCTTTTGTTCGAAAACACCTGGTCAAAACGAAAACTCGACGTTTCATGAATTACTTGATTGTAATACAGTAATGGTCCCCATTGTGATATATTATTCAAAGATAAAAGATACGGAAATGTTAGTGCTCTATCGGGAAGAATGCAGATGTATGCAAAGGAGAGGAAACCAATTGGCAGAAGAAATAATGTGTGGTTGGTGCTTGCGGGAAGAAATTTGTTCTGAAAGTAACGCAATTAGCCCTAGAGAACCCTGCTTCGGCACTTGCCTTTCCTAATGGAGGTATCTCGGAATAATGGGGACGTGTCATTAAACATGGTAAGATACTACAAGAATGGTAGTCGGGGCTTAGTCAAAAAGCTTCAAATGAATAAGGAATGGGGTCAAAAACGACACAGAGGAAGGGAGAGGAGGGGCTGATGAGGGAAAGGGTAACAGGGGGGATCAAACTAGACACCCATGGTAAAAACAGAGTTACGGTAGCCAATAAATGAAAAATGGATAAGGGTGAAGGCCAAAAGGTGGTTGATGAGTCAGGGAGGGGAAGCACGAGGAGAAGTAAGAGTGGTATATAACTGCATACTGTCCGATACAGTACTTACTCGTACCTACTCGGAGTTCTGTGCTGTGAACGGGACAACACTCGGGAGAGAGCTCGCGGTAGATGACTTCCAATACTCATAATTACCACTTACAGACATAAATTATCACCGCTTCTTCCGAAGTTCTAAGCGATAGACTACTTTTAGCTGAGAATTATGAAAAATAGCCGAAATGGTTTCAGGTGTTTGACAAAAATGGTGATGGAATGATATCGGCTGATGATTTGCAAATGGCAATGCAGTCGCTGGGCGAAAAACTTAGTGAAGCTGATGCTAATGACATGATCAAAGAAGGAGATGTGGATCGAGATGGCATGATCAATTTTCATGGTGGGAATTTCGTCTATAATTTTTCCTTCCTCGAAAGATCTCTTCACAGTAAACCCATAAGCACCAAAACTTCGAACTTTCTTCAATTGAAGAGTAGTTCAAATGGGGTTTGCAACCCTGTCAAGAAAAATTTCTCTTTTGTAAGACGGTGACGACAGATTCAATCAATCCCGCCCACCACTCCGCTCACTCACGTATAGCAGTGTCCCTCTACGATCTAGTCCATGTTATCTGAGTTTTTGTCCATCACTGTAATCTATGAAGGACTAGCTAAAAGCCAAAAGACAAAGCCATGGAGTGTTCAACGACATTCTATCAAAAAACGATATTTCCGTGAAATGTATTTAGGGGGTGAGTCATCCATTCAAAGGCTAGTATATCAAGAAATGAACTCGATGAAACGCGTTATGCCATGTTATATCGACATGCCAATTTTTCAATAAGGTCTTTCGTAGAGAAGGAGCACTGCGGTGGATAAGTTTTCTTTCTTTTTTTCTTTTTTTTTTGCAGGAGGTAATCATCCCAGCCACCCAGATGCTCCTACCCTACCCTGAGCTCATTGGGGAAACTAAATTTCCTTAGCTGAAACCGCATAAAAGAGCTAAGGTAGTCGGTTCCCATCATCCTCTACGCATCCGATACAGTGCTAATATAACAAGGACTAACACGTTAGACTGGGGAGACGGGCGTTAGGAACGATTTTGGGTAATCGATTTGCCGCACGCGGCTGTCGCGGACCACTCATTCGCCGTTATTACAGCTCTAGCGTTCTTCATACAGTTCAATCGATATGCGATCATTATTTTATGTATAATTCTACTATTAGTACTTTTGTTCTTGTATTTCTTACCTACTGCTGCATCCTGCTACATTTCTTCGCGCGCCCGCGACGCCCCTCTCACCGCGACGCGACCATTTCCTTCCTAACGCACAACACCCCGTTAGACTGAGTTCATTTCTTGATATACTGACCTTCGAATGGGTGCCCCCCCCTAACTACATTTTCACCGATATTTCTTGCTAATGACTGATGCATCTTTGCCATTAACACAACCTCAGCTTTTCAGAATTCATCATGCTTATCAAGGGACGGCCATAAACGGAAAAATAATCATTACATCAAAAAATGGATTCGCGGCATAAGTGATCCGATTCAATAGATCTGATGGAAGCAAATGTACTCCCGTATGCCACGGTATGCTTTTTTCTCCCATAAAAGGAGAAGACGGCCTTTTTTCATTTTGCTTCTAAGCCTGGAAGCCACTTCTACGCCTGTCACTGTCATAGCCAAAAAGAATCCTATTCCGTAGGATTTTCTCACCTCCATAACTGATTTTTATATCAAATCTATACTCATATGATGAGTATATGGTGTATGAGCTGCTGTAACATTAATAGGAAATGGGATCGAGCTTGTGGGATGGAATCCTGCCTGAACGAACCGGGCGAGTGCCTGCTCTCTTGGCATCTCACATTTGAAGAAGAACTCATTGAAATCGCTAGAAATTTCTCAGTAAACATCATATCACAGTTGAGCTCGGGAAAAGCAAAAGGCTTGTCTGACTCAGGATTCGATCCCACGAACTGCCCATGTCGGTGCAAAAACTTTGACGACCCGCAGTTCCGCCAACAACCTGATTGGTGAATATTGAATGGCACCAATCAGGTTATCAGCAAAGACGATTGTATCGATTATTAATTTAAGTCATATATGCCTTGAATGAATCGCATAATATCATGTACAAATTGATTTTTACTTGAATTGATGGTATAAGCAGCACTTCTAAACAACATTCAACATTGAATGTGCCTTTATATGTGGCAGAGTTCTATTTTTTATGCAGAGTATAAACGCTTTGAGCGATCTTTACCTGTTCCTTTGCTGATTACCTTTCAAAGAATTCTTAACGAATAGATTTTCCAGAATATTGTAATCGACATTCAAAGATGTCCTAATTAAATGTTTTAAATAAACGCTGATTGCCGGCTTCGAACGTACAGATCTTCTTCTTCAGTTAGTCTCGGCAGTTATAGAAATTTTCTTCAGGTTCAGATAATTACGGAGCTTTCAAACTCCTAACCTACCTCACAGCGATTTTGGACTATCCAAACCGATCCTACAGACATCAATGAGTAGTGTTTTTAGTGCAAAGCCCCATGGAAACTATTCACTAGATAGCATTAAGCTCACAGGTATAGCCACTCCACATTCTGGAGATATCTGCCTATTTATAAGTTATCGTCACTAGCAAAGGACCATACTTTACGTATGATCGAACTTTGTTCTGAAACAAATATATCCAAGAGATATCTTCAAAACATTTCAATGCCAAACACAAAAATATAATTTATTTCGAGGTAACAGCACTTCTGGAATGGAAAAAAGAATGCCTAAGGATCTTGTTAATCGATGAAAATATCTTCTCACTAAAACAATAACAAAAACAAAACAAAAAGGAAAACAAGAGAAAATGCAAGCTTCAAGTTCAAAAAACTAGTGCAATAATAAAAATTTGTTAAATTCAGTTCTAACTATTACTGAATTGAACCTAACTTTGGTCCTATCCTTAGTAAATATTAAAACTTCCAAGTACTTCTAATATCACATGAATTTAGCATAGCACTAAGATAAGGCACCAAGAATAAATAGCATGCAACCGGGAAGAGCCCTGAGCAAATGGGTAAGCAAGCTGACAATTAGGTATCGAACAGTATTTCTTAAGAAACCGCAGAGTTGGACACTTTCGAAGATCCCAACAAGGCACTCACATTTGTATAATCCCTAATACTCATTCTATGATACTTGGAAAGATGAACTGCAAATCGAGCTCTCGCAGCAAAAGATACGTTGCAGGATTTGCAGCAGAATGGTGTTACTCCTAAATAAGAATCTATCAGAATCAGGAGATTGAAGGTCACAGGTAAGCCTGAAACTATGCCCTTCACCAGCTCCTGGTACAGACCCTTCATCTGACAAATTTACTGTGTTCCAATAAAGTCACAATTCTCGACCCACAAAACAAACATACCTTTGTGGTGATTAAGATGGTCGTCTAGCAGTCCACTAGTCCTGAAGGCTTTCCCGCAACCTTCCCAATAACAATAATATTTTCGAGTTCTTCTATATTCGGTGTACGCTTTATCATGCACCTGAAACTTCATTTGCATGGTCGGTTGAAGCTCTCAATAATAGAGACCAAAAATTTACCTCTATTGAAGCGTTGCTTAATGAAAAAAGTAGGCACGAAGGCAAAAACTGCGCTCATTGAAAAACAACAGTTTTAGGCCCCCGCCTATGGAAGCTCTTACTTATCCGTAGCGCCTTTCCAACCAACCAATGACAGGTTACTTACCCTTTTTATATGTTTCTTCAAAAGGTAGGAGTTCCGATAGTGTTTACCACACAGAGCGCACTGCATACCTAAACACATTCCGTAGCAGAGCCTTTTATAATACTTCTCCACAAACTCGAACAACCGTAGCTTGGCAAAAGAGACGTACCAACGCCATTGCTTTTCAGTTTTGTGAACGAGGGCTTTTTGAAATCTTTGGATTCATCACAATCTGACGAAATATCTGACGTTGATGCACACTCGGATACCGATGCCGTTGTACAGCTAGCCAAACGTTTGTGCTCAGATTTCGGCACCGATGAACCTAGAAGTGATCCTTAAATTTCCTTCTCTCAAGGGTTCTTCGGTGTTTTGATTTATCTAACAATAGGCTCTCACTGGCCGGATTCGAGACCAAGAACGAAGACAATGAAGCGCTAACCGTCTTCGGTCATGATTTCGAATCAGGCCAGTGAGAGCCTATTGTCGGAGAACGGGAATCAAAACCTGTCAAGGCAAAGAACAAAATTTCGCGGAAAAGCTAAGTGCAGAAAACTGTGGTAGTGAGTGGAAATGATGACTAACAACTCGTTCCTTCCTCTCGGTCGCCGTCAAGCTCTTCAAGGAGGTTAACATCACATTGTTCGTGGAATGAACGCAAATGGTTATCCAAATCACCCAGTAAGACGTGAATAGTACAATCCGGCATAGGGCACAGAATTCCTTTCTCGTGGACGCTTTAAAAGAAATATCACAAAATTACCTATACAATTCATAACAATTAGGGAATTTTCAACCACTACCGCTTCATACCCACTTCATCAAGTGTGAATTGAAATCCTCCAATTCACTTGTAATGAAGTCACACTGAGAGCAAGTGAAGCACGAAGTTTCTTCCGATGGAGCGAGCGTTGACCTCACGTCACGTGGAGATTCAGCCGGTAAACGTTCGAAATGCACTGTCCGCAAGTGATGTCTGTAATTTCAAAAAATAGCGATTGAAGCTTGTTTGCCATATAGTTCATACTTCAAACGCCATCGCGCCACGCGCATATTACAGCCAGCTACAGTGCAGACAATCCCCTTCTCATGATTAGCGAGAGTGTGCTTCCGAACTTCGGCGAGGACCTTAACATCAAATAGTTTGGAATATTCCATGGAATCAAATCGTTAAAACGACACCATAGGACATCAGAAACCAAAGAGGTCGCTGACCTTGCTTGAAAATTGGCAAAACTTGCAACGGTGAGCTACCGGGTGGACAGTAGCGACATGTGCGCGTAGTTCCACGAAGTCATTGAAACGCTTCCCACATTTTGAGCACGAGTGAGATTCTGAAAGAGAGAAAGTAGTGAAGATCAAGGGGTTTCAACAAAAGGCTGAACAAAGCAGACGGCAGTAACGCACTACTATGCTTGTTGTTGATATGACGCTTGATTTTGCTTGGAAATGGAGCTGAGTAAGAACAGTGAGGGCAACTGCAGAAAATTAAGTTATCGCTAATATTCTTGAAACCTCTGAACCTTCAGAACAAAAATAAAACCTACGTATGTCTATTAGCTGAATCACGTAACCGTCGCTTGGCATCTTCCGCGAGGATTTCTTTCCTCGCCTTCGTACCAACCTTAGGCAGCGAGCGACGAGATTGCTTGGCTTTTCCTAAAGTTTGAGCAATGCCGTACTACAGCTCAAAATCAAATAGAATCGGTTCGAATGATTGCAAGGCTCTTCAGAACAATAAACCTGGGTAACAAAACAAAAAATAAATAAATAAATATAATAAAAAATAATATAATATACTATAATAATACACATAACAAAAATAAAACCTGAACCTTACCTGTACATGGGATTGATGGTGACGCAGGATTTGGAGAATCCACCCTGCCTCGCTTCGCCTCGTTTGAATTGCTTGCAGAAGACGGTACAGTTTCTACCGTTTCGATTTTTTCCGAGCATGCGTTTTCAAATTTTTCTGAGGAAGGTTCGCGTGACGTTTGATCGGGATCCTCCTTAGGCGAGGAGTTACACTTTACAGTTAAAGTTGACGGTGAAGTGCACTTCCTGTGAAAAAGATTTCTTGAAGAATTAGCTGACTGAATGTTTAACCGGCAACAGAACTGCATATATAAATCTATACCTAACATCACTGCCATTCGAAACTTCATTAAAAGTTTCAGTTTTGGGTGAGCTTGGACACGAGCGAACCACACCATTGTTGTTGTCCTGGAATTCGTTGTAACCTTTGAAGAGGAGCAAAATCTCGTAAATAGATCAGGAACCTCATACCCTCTTCTGAATGCTTACCGATGAGTCACTCTTGTCTTCGGAACCACTTGGTACAATGTTAGTATACTTTGTATGCAAATTATCATGTGTGACGCCTCTCCTACCATTCTTCAGAGCTCGAGAGTCTGAATAGGCAAATGGTAAGTTCTCAATCGAGCGCTTGGTTAAAGCACGTATCTATCACGCGTATAAGAAATCGAACACAGAAAAAAAGGTGCCAAGTCTCATCACTGGGCCCCTCGGATGGATGCTTGACGCTTACTTCAGAAAACCACAGTTTCATGGAATCCTCTACAAAACGACTACAATTCCTCATCGAAACGACCTTAGACATCATCGGAATGAGAATTCCAAAGAGAAAAACAAAAAGCAAACAGGGCTGTGAATTTGTGAATTGGATTAGTACACACTTCTTTGGTAATTCAAACCAACTCTAAATAAAAGAATATGAAGATTGACGACTCCCACATAACTGCTCACCTAATCCATCTCGTCTTTTTCGCCGTTCCTTCTTTCGGCTCTCCCTTGCTACTTCCATTCTGAACATAACACAACTTTAGAATGTACACAAAAAGAAGGAATCAATCCAAAAACCCTGAAGGCCAAATCGCCAGCAATTATCAAATGCAAATTCAAATACTAAGTGCAAATCAACACATATGTAAAACTTTGGCAAAGTGCCGAAAAATGTTTATGTTCATAGAACAACATGAAAATTACTCAAGCAAAAACAACAACTGCAAACAACTAGAACGATCTCACAATAACAAGTACAATTAGAGGAATAATCACTATTGAGCATTTGTAGGACTTCTATTGAAGGTATCACAGCTGCATATTGCATTAACAGTGATCGTAAGCATCAATCCTCATCGGGCGGCAATAAAGGAAACTCTGCATTGGCTTCATCCACCTAAGAACAGCTTTTGAACAGAAGTCTTCTTATAGTAAAAAGGACGGGTAAAAAGAAAAGAAGGGGTCATCATATAGCAGTAAAACAGTAAAAAAATTGATGAAGTTTTGGCCTACCTCATTCGGTTCTGGCGGCAATACACCGAAGATCTCTGCTGCCTTTTCTCTTTCATCATTTGTTATTAGTCTGGTGAGTTCCCCTTTAGGAATTTCATTCAGATCGCCACTGCTCTCTACGTTGGCGTCCTGAAGCGAGCATAAGATGATTAAACTTACATCGCATCACTTTAAATTGAATTAATCAAACGACAAACAGTCCAATTACCTCAGTACAAATCCTCTGCTGCATCCAGTCAGGGTTTCTCTGTATCAAAGCCATCATAGTCTCAACAGCGTCATTAAACTCATCTACGGCAGGACAGTTGGATGGTACTCGGTGGTCACATGCATCGTCAATAGAATGTATAAGCGCAGTCAAACGAGCGAAGTTTGAAGGAACTAAAAAGCATGATGAATGCTTCTTCAAATCGCCCTCCTTGTATTTCACACCAAGAGATCATCTTCAAAGGCCTGTTATGGAAATAATTCGTGAAAACTCCTGAGATTACACTGACTACTAAAACGGAAGCAGCAAAAAAGCTCACCTTCTACTTCTGGAAGTCCCAATATAGCTAACTGGCTAGGGGTCGTTGGCGAAAAAGGAAGGCGACAAATAATATACTTATTGACAGGAGCTGCTTCTGTACATTCCTGCAAATCACGTTACATAAGCACATAAGCGGATGAATTTAGCTCTAAACTAGAATACCTTAATAATCATGTTTATAGCAGGAACGAAGAGATCCGGAAAAGGACGTCGCTGTCGCAAATTTTGGCCGTCGAGAACCAACTGGGAGCATGGTGATATAACGATCAACACTTTAGATGCTCGACAAATCGAATCGAGGAGCCAACGATATGGACGAACAACTGAATTGCGAAGAGCCATCAGAACACTTCCACGAGACCAAATGTTAAAAAACAGGAAAAAGCTTACATTCTGCTTATCTATACAGAAGTAAAAGCAGTTTTTGAAAACCTTACCAGAATTACTCATCTCGTGATGATCCAGAAGTACAGTGACTTTTGCATGTTCTTCTAAGACACGACTGAGGGCAAGCACTACTGCCGAATATTCGCCACAATCGTCTGGCGTCAGTAGAAGAACCAAAGGTTTCACTTGTAGTTCAATGTCTCGCACCTCAGCTGGTGTTCGCCGCACCCGCCGCCGCAAAACAAGTAAGTAGAACATACTACACAATGCTACGCCTAGAAGTACACCTGAAATATCTCCTTACAGTTGTGTAACCAATCAAGACTGTTGGAAATGAAAAATTCTTATTCTCAATGTCCCAAAAACGAAAAATTTACATGCGAGGGCAAACAAGATGAACGAGCTTGAGTCACGCATCCGACGCAATCCCTTCCATGATAAGCTTGCCCGATCAGCAGGGAGCGAGAAATTAATAGCAGTGTGAGCACAAAGACGACAAGGAACTGAGCTAGTCGGAACGTTATCACAAATGAGCATGCAATCGTGCCGCGGAATATGTGCATATACAACGTACTCTCCTTTGGCTACGTTGCGCCACTGAAACCTTTGCATGAGGGGAGTAGTACTTTGGGTGATAAATTAAAAATCGAAGGGTAACCTTGAGTCTATAAAAACATTGAGAATACCAAGAATTTCATCATTCTTACTCAAAAACATACCTTGAATCCAGTAGATGGGTGGACAACGTTGACTGATTGCAAAGGTCGAAGCACACCATCGACGTGACGCTCGAAGATTGATACAGTAATTACTCTAGCTGAACAGTTTCAATTGAGCACATTAAGCGAGTATTCGAATAATGAGACATTGTGATGTTTACCGTGCGATGAGGATGGTCCTTCAACGCGCAACCAAAGCCCGTCCTCATCACCAAAGTCAACAATTAGCAGCGGTGACCAGTCTGGAGTAGAAATATTCTGAAAAACAAATGAATTATGATATGATACATAACTATGTGAATGTAAGTAGAACTGGACATTTCTACTATTTCAGAAGAGGAATTACCTTGTTTGCATAAAAAGTGCCAATTTCTGGAGATAGCTGGGAATCCGATGGCGAAGTGACCAGTAAACTCGATCTTAATAGACTGAATAAATGGCGTACAGGAGAGATTCAATCAAACACCACCATATATAGTGTAGTTATAGTGTAATGTAGTTAACACAATCAAAAATAGCGTTATCTCACAACTTCAACCGTCACTAATAACAAGTCAAAGGAAAGGTTACACCAAGAAACCGAGAACCTGTATTGGCAAAAGCCTTTCCGGCCAAAACCTTATGTTTCCCTTTCCTCCATAAATGTAACACGGAGCCCTTTCACAGGCGCACATGTGCGCTTTTCAAACTTTCGAAAGAACAAAGGTTTTTAAAATTATAATTGCTCGCGTTGTTGCTGCTCTGTTACTATATGCGCTCACGTACCTGCACTGCTGAGGAAAAATTGTGACATTCACCATGTACTGAGAAAGACCAAACATTCGAAAACAGGAGTATCCGAACGTAAAAGGAGCCTAAAATCCATACGTGACGAGTCTAACGACTTGCTAAGCAGAAAAGTCAAAGTCAAGCACTTAAATGCTGCCAACTCACAGAAACATCTTCGCCTTCATCAAATATAATTGCCCTGCATGGCCACAACCATTTCCCTTTAAATGACATTCGCGCAGCATCATGGCAATAAATATCTTCGGCATCAGGAGCATGTAAACATTGCAGCCGGATAAAGACAGAATTCGCATTATCATAGACGGTAGCAGAAATATTTAGCTCTATATGGGGTAAACTGGAATTTGCAGTTCTTCACTATGCGAAGAGCCTGTTTGGAGAACTGTAAATAGTATGTGTACCCACAGATTGTTGTTCTCAATCCGAACAGTGGGAGTGACGCTAACAGAAACTAAACCAGTAGGGCAAACAGGATAATCATAGTCGGGACCTAAATGTACAAATGAGGAAAAGAATGCAAGTTACGTTGGTTAGAAAATAAATAAGGAAATAAAGGTTAGAGATGAAAATTAGCAAAAGTAAGTATTAAAAGTCGAACAGTACCTAACGGTGATGATTTATTGTAGATCTCCGCACAACTTTGCGAATTCCCAATAATTCTATATACAGATTCAGACGTGCTAATATTTTTATCGACGTTGACTCTTGTGCTATTATAACATCTATCGGGTGTGGAGAATCGTATGAGGAAGAATAATAAAAATAAGAGGCTTTTGAGTAATATAAGTCTGATACAGACTAACATCTCTTCAGCGAATTCTTCTAAGCAGAAGCCTCTTGAGAAGCCTGAAAAAACGTATATGCAAAAAATCACTTTTGATAGGAAGAATAATAGTTCTGCCGCTTCAACTTAGCACCATCATCCCAGGGATTCTTTACGAGGTTTTTGACGGAATGTGCAGTAATGGACCGCGCCGGGAGACTGGCAAAACCTTAACGCCAAAGCCTTCTTCGGTATTTAAAAGAACCAGAAAACGTCCTGCTCCGGGCACTCGAAAGACCACAGATGGTGAACGTATCTTGTTTTTTTGCGATGTCAGCTACTTGAATGAAGGTACGTATAATTACAAAGAAATAATGCTCCATACTGCAACTCGAAGAGAATTAGAAGCGGCAAGCTCATTAAGTTGAAATATGCTTTAATGAGTATCAAAAGCAACCTCTGTGGCTTCTTCTGTGGCTTCTTCACTATCGGCCCCTATCTCTTTGGTTTGCGTTGAAGCAGCCGCAGCTTCCCTGTTGTGCCGCGCTCTAATGAAAGTCTTCGGATGGATAGGAAACAATCCAGACAGACCTGTAATCAAATACTGAATTTAACACTTGAATCATTTGGCCTCAGTTTTTGCTTAGTGTTGATTACATGGCTCGATTGCCCACACTTCTTTGTCGTAATATGTATTTAACCACATGAATGAATTTATGGTCAATGATATGAAGAGAAATACCTTGAAAACCCACCCAGAAGTTCCAGAACGGGAACAGATATATGAGCGTTACGCTCTCCAATCCAATACTTCAATCGGCCAAAGTTGAAAGACACAAGTTTTTCGTTTCTTGAATTCGGCAGTGGATCAAACGTCCCAAGCTGAGACTACCATCAACATTAAGGAGTGTTTGTTATATTTGAAATGTGAATAATACCTGCTCGATAATATTGCCTTCGTATCTCCTTCCCAGAGCTCTATCAGGAAATACACAGACGTGGTAGAATGGCCGATTTGTGCAGCCGAATAAAGCCAAGCCAATAGAAGGACGACCGTAGTATTTCGGGATTACAAGCTTCCGCATCTTACCGACAACAAGCTTTCATAGACTGGCGAACGGAATCCCACTCAGTCTGATAGAAGAGGGACAAAACTGGAGAATAAAAGCCCCCAGAAAAATTTGCCAAAATAGCGATCACAAACGCCGCGCTGCGACCGGTTCGCCTGCGCAAGCTAATTATTGGGGCGCGAAAACTGCGCATCTGTAGAAATTGAAGGATTTGCCGAGATTCCCTGTGAGGAACGATTTGGTTAAGCAAGTTTGCCGGCCCTCGGTGACTGATATTGGAGATCTTGCCATAATGTTAGGCCATGGTCCCAGGTCATAGGGTTATGCACCATGTATTTTAATTCGTTTTGAAGGGATGTTTACAAGTAGGCATACGAGGTTTTGGCAACAGTAACCAGTGAATATTTCTACCAACAATAGAATCGCCTATGAAATTATCCCTCTAAGTTCATCGCCAGTGAGTGTTAGGGTTTTAACCTCACTTTTCATGATACCAACGCTTAGGTAGTTCTAACAACGTTTCCCTTATAATTTCTCTTCCCTATCCTTCTCTGCAGCCGGAACCATTCACTCAAACAACGTGTCGCGTTCACTTTTTCGAAGCTTGCATTGTATGAGTAAGGTTTGAATTTCTAGTGAACGACTACGGTAACTGCCGTGGGAAGTAGTGTGTGAGTCCGCCCACTGTCCATTCCTATTTCCCTCTCCCAGTCCGGTGGCTATGAAAATTAACAACAGTGAATTAATGGCCAACCGAAATGGCTCTTTCTTCGATTATGAAAAGCAGTTTAAATCCCATATTCAGGAAACAATCACATTAATAAGAAATCTCAGCAACTAGAGTAGTCTGTAGCTAATACAGTTGCAACAAATAAATAATGAATGCCAAACTTTATGATTCCGTTCCAACATAATAGAAAATACGGATATACTAGAATATGGATTACTGGAATGATTATTTGATTATTCAAGAACACAACTCATTTCTGTGAAAAATACCATTATTAAAACTCTCTGTGAATAACAACAAACAATAGTTACTTATCATTATGAAAAGTTGAACATAGAAAAACTCATAGAAATGTGAACGTATATTTCTTCGCCTGACTAGCTATTAATCTGGAAGTCGTATTTTTTTCCGGAACCTCGAGAAGAGCTACGAGAAGAGCTTCCTCTGTAAATAAGCACCATAAAAATTCACAGGAAAATTCAAACACAGGCCCATTCATGAAACCTCGCGGTTGAGGAAGCGATGCCAGACGGTTGCTCGGAGCTGGCAGTAAAAAATATGCTTATAATCGAGGTCAAAATGAAATAGTGTGAACACCCTCATTTGCTTCATAGAAAAACGTGTAGTTCACCGAAAATGTCTACGAAGAAGAAATGCATGGGAAAAAAGGTGGACGGCAGTAAGGACATATCACCTAACGTTCTGCCCAATCGAGTATTTTTCAAAGCACGAAACTCAAAGCCGTGAAAAGGAAATGATAAATGACAATATGGAAAACTAATTTCTAGGATGCTGAGACTTTTCTGCTCTGGACAGTGGATTTGATCTAGAGTAAGACCGTCCTTTCACCCTATTATGTACAATTAGGAAAAAATAGAGCAGTAAGGCCAGCTAAAAAAAGGCGGCCTCTATAAATGTAGACTCGACAACGAGGTTCAGCAGCTGTCAAATCTGGATCAGGTCCATAATTACGTTTGACGGACAGTTTGAAGTACAGTACCCGTGTTTTGGCTTCTTTATTCCCAACATCGCTGGTGTTGTCATCATCTGATCACATGAAAAAGTAATTGGTGATGGAAGTGACTTGTCAGTGTTCGCGAATACATCCGAAATATGGTTACGGTTTCTATGTCCAGTCGATGTGAAGCGATTCATTGGCTGTAATGCACCATCATTAATTCAAAGGTCTCAAGCAGTATCCGCTGTAAGCAGGAACGTACACTACTGTTGAGTATCGGTGTGCTCGTAGCAACATTGAGAAATGACAGTCCGCTGCCAGTCTCCATTTCATTTTCTCCATCGATACCAGAATCTCGAATATGTACTTTACTAGTGGACTAAACATGAAAACAGTAGTCACCAACCTGAACTAGCAATCGGCGGAAGGGACCTTATGCCTTTTTGTAGCTCCTCAATTTGTTTTTCGTGTTCAGCAAGTCTGAAATCTACGCAAAAAGTGCAAAAATAGCGCATGTGTCAGGAGTCTCCATCGAGGTCACCTAATCGAAACTAGGTTGCTTCGTGCACCACATTTTTAAGCTCAGAAGTGAGTCGTGGCGGATCCCAACAGTACAAGGCTATAGTCACTCAAACTCACTATCGAGCAAGTAAAGTGAAGCAGAGATCGAACGAAACTGAGACAGCCATAAAAGTATCGGTTGATAAACGTTACAAATGAGTAACTACTGAACTGACTTCGTCTCGAGCTCTCGGCAACGCATTCGTTCCATGTCCAATTCACATTTCAAGCGCAGATGTTCTTTTGCAGCCTTACTAAAATGAAATTTTATTGAATAGATTCTAGAAAGAAAAGAGAAGAAAATGAAGATTAAGAAAGTAAGAGCGAAAAAATCCCACTTTTTTAACTCTATGTGCTTTTTTATCTCATCCTGGGCTAAGTGAGCGAATTTTACTGCTTTTCTTTCCTAAAATCAATAAATGATTTCAGATAGAGTGGGTATCAAAATCAAATTATGACAAGAGGGTAACTCACTCGATCACTGATAATTTTCGCAAGCCGTGTCCTGTTACTTGATTGAAATTCCAATACCTGCGAAAGTTTTTTCATGTACATCGTTGCGATTTCCTTTGGATTTCGGAATAGTATCTGAAATTTTCCACAGAAACTCTTAAGAAATCAGGACTGCATATCTGGACAATGCACTGGGGTGCAGTCAGAAGCACACTCTATTAACAACGCTTCAATCACAGATTTCGATTCTGGGCCGCCTCGCATGCATTTCTGAAGTCAGTTGAATGTAGGTAAAGAAGGTGTGAGCGCTCGTCCACTCCTACCAATCAGAAATTATTAACTAAGTACTTCTTATAGCGGAAAAATTGATGACAAACACACGTCTTTGAGTAACATTTTTAATGGAAGTGGACGCAGTACGCGAGTGGCTGAAGAAGAACATCTTCTGGCGGCTTTTGGGCAGTTTTACTATATAGCAATCGCAAAAGCAGGGGGGATTGTCAAATTTCAAGATAGTACGCATGAACACGCTACAAACTTACAGCCGACTGCCTCATGAATCATTGGTGGCTGACTGCAAGGTATGACTGTTTATAAAAGCTCTAATACAATCTGAATGGAAGATGGGATATGCATTAAACGCTGAAAACCTGTATGAGACTACAAAATTTTAAAGAGTCCGCGTTTTACTCTATTATGGCAACGCTCGGTTAACCGATACTGCAATACCACTCATTATCAACAACCTGCAAATCAGGATGAAGATTTCTGTTGATCTCAACGAACGTGCACTTCTTGTTGCAAAATGGGCACAAGGAGTCCGAACCACAACCATCAGGCTTATCTAAATTAAAACGAATTAGAACCACCCAGGGCAGGAGGAAGCTTTTTCAGAGACGTTGGGGAGCTCTAGTTTGGGAGGAACAAAATCTGGGGGATACGTTGAGACCTACAATTTCAGAGCATTTATTAGAAATTTAACAGGGCCAGAGATCCCCTTGATGTTCAAAATTTTTGAGGAATTTTGTCGATTGCTGTTCTGGCCCAACGATTGGGAAAGATCTCAGAAAAGATAAGCATTGAAATTTCTAGATATCTTACAATTCTTCGAAATGGACCTAATGGGAAAAGTGAGATCAGTGAGTGATTAGAAAATGTACACGCTTGAAGGAAATCACCAAAGTTATCATATTCGTGCAAATGTGATAAATCCCTTTCAAAATGATGTAACGGTATAGTTAATACAGAAAATTGCATTCCTAAACCTTAGTCTTATCCTATTAAAGGGTAGGTAGGTGAAAATAGGTAGGTGTATTATCTGAACAACAAATAAATTTTAAAAAGTTGAAAATAAAAGAGAAAATAAGGTAAAATGCATAAGTTTCCGAAACTCACTAGCAGTTGAGCTGCATTTCTGGCAAATAATGTGTCCACAACTGGAAATAAAATAGACAACGCCTTGAGCAGGTTGTCGACCGCACGCGTTACAATGAATCCAGTCACTACCCATAGTTTCTTAAGAAAATGTAGCAATTTAAGCAGCTTATTTACTTGTGGAGGAATCTTTAAAAAGTCACTGACTAAACAACGAAGCAAATACTTCACGCGCACAGTACTAACTAATACCTTTCATAATTTGTTTACAGCATTTGAGCGAAAGAAGAAATGTATTCAAAACACTCGCTGAAAGACATCTAAGCAAAAATAGATGGAATAAAGAAGATCGACAGGAAATAGTGGTGGTGCAACAATAAAAATTAACGACTAAGAAAATTTCAAAATAATTCAGATCCCCTCACATCAAATGTTCCTACACATCTACCCCGCTAGATTTCATTTCTAATAGTTAAAAAAGACAACAGTGGCAATTCGAAACATGATTTACGCATAACTTAATGGCTAAGACCAGACATTCTAAAACTGATCGGACAAAATCAAGGACTCACTACGATGGAATAAGTACAGCGCCAGTAGGAAATCGCAGTCGCGCCTACGACGGGGCAGCGCACGCGACGGCAATTATCGCCGTCGCCATGACGCGCAAGCCATGCGCGCGGTAATCGATACTGCACTTGGGGACGAGTTACCCGTGTGTCGCGGCTACGGCGACAGCGGAAAACACTCAAGTCCATCTTTTATACTTCGACGTGCGTGCCGGCACGCAGGTGGAAACGCAGGTACAGCCTTGCGTGCGGCACGCGAACGGCTATGCTACGGCGGCGCTATCAATGTGTGTGACAGCAGTGACACGTGATCCATCGGCGTCCAATGCTGTCAACACCTCTCTAGCGCCGCCGTCGCATAGCCGCAACTTATCAGGTGATCGAATCCTTGTAAGTAATGTGACCCGATACCGATTACTGCGCACACATTGTAAGCAATGAAGTGCTACGTAATGAGTGTAAATTTTCTTGAGCTTGTAAGTTCATAGTTGGAGAAGCGTAGAGAGTATGAACGTGGTGTTATGAGATCAGCCACTACAGATTAGATGCATATCGATCGTGAAGTTTATGGAATTGTGGAAGCGCTGACTTAAAGAAACATGTAAAAGCAGAGGATGAAGTTGTTGAACCTGCAAGCACGGGTTCGATGCGTATCGACTTATGTCGTCATCGCTGCACGTTCCCACGTTTTTGCCAGAAACAAGATCAATACGTATTGTTAGCGCTGTTGTTGCTGATGATACCCATCCTGCACTTCAGCACCATGACGAGTCTTCAACGATAAACACTACTTTGTAGTTTGAACCACTACAACGGACATTAGGCAGAGCTATGCAGGTCAGTTTCGCCAATCATTCTTGGATATTCACAAACAAGGTCTTTCCTGTGAAACTCGATGGAGTATGTAGTGTAATCGTTTGCGAACGTAAATACCGTTATTCTTCAGCTATCTGTCATACAAGAGTTTTGGGTACTATTCTACTATTACACCCCCAAAAACTCAAAATTTTAATTTTCGATGGAACTTCGCCTATAGGGGTAATCCGATGCCCTGATAACGAATATGACCTTCATTTTTGGCGTTGGCGCCATTTGGCGCCAATTGGCGCCAAGGGTGTTTTCACCAAATTTGCTGAAAACTTGCGTTTAGGGGTTATTTGAGGTCCCGATAACGAATATAACATTCATTTTTGGCGCTGGCGCCATTTGGCTCCAATTGGCGCCAAATTGGCGCCAATTGGAGCTAAATGGCGTCAACGCCAAAAATGAAGGTCATATTCGTTATCAGGGCATCGGATTACCCCTATAGGCGAAGTTTCATGGAAAATTAAAATTTTGAGTTTTTGGGGGTGTAACAGTAGAGTAGTTCTGGGGGTGTAATAGTAGAATAGTACCGAGTTTTGTTACATGTACAAATGCCGATTTACTCGAGAGGACTTATAGGATTGAATCGTGTGCAGATCTATTTTAGTTTTTAGTACTTATTAATCCTTAGCATTCAACTTGCCTTCACTATGTGGGGGATGGGACTAACGTGCGTCCGAGGGTGCGCGCGGCAACTTGCGCGGCGAAGTTCGTGCCGATTTGTACGACTACGACGCCAATTTTCGTAGCACAAACTAGAAGTAGAGTAGTTCAGTAGGGTCAGATGATCCTTCTGATCTACTCCACTTGAAGTTTGGGCCCCACGATAGGAGCTAAAGTCGTTCAACTCGTGACAAACTTCGCCGCGCAACTTGCCGCGCGCATCCTCGGACGCACGTAGGTCCACATACCCTAACTATGTAGTGGCAGATTGAATTCGTATGTGGCCTATACATTAGTTTGCGGTGGTAAGCCGATGTACAAGCCAGTGCTTTCATACTCCTAGATGTTGGTACTAACTATCCGAACCAGGAGGGCTGCAAGGCTTATTTGGCCTAGGCGGGTATTGATCCTGGATTGGAACCCGCGACCATGCGTGGTGAAGTGCTCCACTTGCCACCATACCACCGCGCTTTTGATCACCAATCTCCTATAAAGATGGATTTTATGGCTCTATTGGCACGTTTTACTAGAATGACAGCTGTCATACTGTAATCTTTGAGACCCAGTACATGACTAACAATAAGTAAACGAAATACCACAGTGGTGTGACCACACCTTTCCATCACATCATTTCTACGTGATTTACGACCAACGTCTAGAGAGTGTTGTTACCCGTCCCAGACATTCTCTTTCTACCCCTTTCACCCATCACGTGACTCTCGATTTAATCTTATCATTCCCCTAGGTTGTAAAAAATTTTATTTTATGATGTTCAAACATCCAATTTTCTACGAGACCGTAGCAATATATTAGGATCATCCGGGAAAAAAGCTTCGTAGACGCGCTTAACAAAATTCTGGCAGAAATCAGATAAGCTCCATCTATTCGTGCTTCATTACTGGCATAAGCGTCTCTGTCAGGAAAGTGCGATCGGATAAAACATCGAATAAAATTGGGAGAGTAGTGTTTAAAGGCACAGCTCACGATAATTTTGGGTAATTCAGATTATGGCGGAAAATGGAAGTTAAGATGGAAAATAGTGCGAAATGAAGGCGAAGAAACAGCGTAGATCTGTACTTCCAAAATGAAAGAACGCTTCGAAAATTTGTTAAGAAAGAATGCTTCGAAAATTCGTTAAAAAAGGCGTTGGACGAGAATGAGACAAGAAAAAAGGAGAAGGATGGGGCGTTTGGACGAGCTATACAATGTGTGTCATTGCGCATGTGTGGGTCCTGTTGCGATTAGCTGGCTACGGTAAGCGGGAATTCTTTCACTCATAAGCATAAATTAACAAGAAAAAACTCAAGTGACAGCAGAAATAGCCTTCCTTTCTTAGCCCCCTGTTAAAGAAAATTAAATAAGGGATTGCAGCAGCAAAAAGAAAAACAGGGAGTAAAAGAGCAGCAGAAAAACATCGTCTCATCACTCGGCAATCAGCTGACTGTGTGTGACTGTGGGTCCTAGAACGAATATTGCAATCTGTATCGCCTCGACACTCGTCTGTCGTGATATCGACCAAGGGGAGGGAAGTATGGGCGATCCTGTAACGGGGCTACCACAATGCCCTAGCTGTTGAGTTTTGGGACTTGACAGCATCCTTCCTGCTGCCTGTGGGGGCACTGGGTATTCCTAGGGGGAGAACTTAAATACCATTTTTATCGTGAACTGTGCCTTTAAGTGTAATGAGCCATGTTCCTCGCCTTTGTTCAATTTTTTGATAATAATTCGTGGACTTTTCTGCATACATGCACATACCGAAGATTCGCTTTGGTGGCAAGCGACTCTCTAGCTTACTCAGCCTTACGACCAGCTCCTCAGAAAATGTCATCTACTTGTTGGAATGTTCCATGATTATGAAAAAGAATTACGAATTTTCCCACGAACCACCTCAGATCCGTGATCCCATCGAGTTCCTGTTTAGCTCTCTATGCGGAGAAGGTGCACAAGATTACAGCTAGAAGGGCGAATAGTATACTGTAGCTTGGAAACCGATCTCTGAATTGAACGCTTGTGTATTTAATTGACACTACATTTCCCTTATCACACTTGTGACGAACTTTGTTGTGGATACTTGATCAGCAGCTTTAACAAATTCCTATCTATTCGGCCAGAAGTTCACTTTTTCGAAAAAATCGTGTTGCTCCCTAATGTCAGTCATCTGAAAAACGTCACTGATGGACAGCCCTGGCAAAATGTCCAGATATTTAAGGCCCTTGTTCGAGGTAGATCGGTATTTGAGCAATGTATCGACTCGTTGTCTGTCTGGCTTCGATTCCTCTGCTCTATACGGCTCCGTCCGTTCCCTCAGAGCCTGTCGTCGCTTCGTCGTCCGTTCCACCAGAGCCTATCGTCGGTTCGACGTCTGTTCAACCTCTTGCCGGATCATTATGGAATCTTCGGCAAGTGGGCGTGTGCACTCTTCATTATAGTCCTATAGTGAGTTTCCTTTCCATCGATCTTTGGAGACTTTTTTTCGTATGTAATTCTAGAGGTAAAGCATGAGGATGGAGTTTGTTCCAGTGACGATCGGGGCTGTCTATCCTCTCCCAATCGCACGTGAATTTCCATTACTGCTGGTGAATGCCTTATTAGAATATTCTGATCTAGAGCAACATTATCCCTTCAATGGCTTAGAGGGTAAAGGACAGTCAAACATTTGCACCGGATCTTATAAGGGCCACCTCTCCTGAAGTTCTCAAGCCATACTCTTATGTGGAGTAAACTCAGCAATCTTAATATCTCTCCACGAATTTTACAGACGAAAGTTTTGATAATGGCAAAAGAGACATAGATCTTTAGCGTATCTTTTAGGTTTAGGATTCTGAAAAAGTCCCATACCGCCGCTTTTCACAAGTATGTCTTTTGGAAACCATTCCATTCAAAAAAAAAATCGTATGTACAGAAAGATAGCCGACTGCATGCAATGATTCTCGGCTGGTTGTCTCGCCGCGCAGCAAGTCATAGAAAGTAGCTTTGACGAGGAACTAATAATTAGTGGTCACACCTGTCAGTTATGGTATCTTTGAGCTCCCTACGAGCACTTGAGCAGTGGATGAGTAGTACACATAGAGATTACGTTTGTTCAGCTCCAGTGTCGACTGACTGCCTAGCAACGAATTTAAACGTATAAAACGGTTTAGCGTTAAAAGTTCGTCCAGTCCTCTATAATGTTCGAAATGTCATGCTAACCCGATACCGCTGGAACCACTGAATTCCTCTCAGTCTGATAGATCTTACCATTTATGCTCAAAAGAAAATTATTGCAGCGCTACAACAACTATGGTTGTTGGTGTGGATTTGGAGGTTCACACGAGCCGATCGACGAAATTGACAAGTGAGAACTTTTTTTTATCAAACAAAGCTTTGAACACAGTATCTTCTCCTTACACTGCTGATGTTGGGATGAGCTGGGGAGATACCCTGCTTTACCGGAACAAAGTGCTCTTTACGTCACAGCATCTGAAGTGCAGCTCACCAACCACCTACGATTGTTGGCTTAGACCTGAGATGTAAACTGCTGGTGCATAAAACATTAGTTGCTTCTAATTGGGATGCTTTTTGATGGAAAAAATGTGAACCACGGCGCATGCGCAGCGGGTCATGTACAGACGGGTGTGGGTACTTCCACCCGTCTGAACTGACTACTTCAAGCCGCAACTGTACAGAATCTACAGCCACAACTGTCTACCTTCCCCTATCCCTCCGGGTCATAACAAGTTTTTTGATTTCCCTGAATTGACTTCCCTGCGATTGGTGCAGCCTCTACAATGCCGGTGGAACTCGTCCGAGGATACACACAGTACAAACTTCAAACTTTTATAACTCCCTGTCCAGGCCGTTTTCAGGCATGGCAGTGCCACATAAGGCATACGATGGGCCTACAAATTCATTCTAGAGAGATATCTCGATTCATTTCTATCATGAATTGCGCCTTCGGGTCTGACATCCGAGCGCGAAACCCGAAAGGGGCCGATAAGGCGCAATCTCAGACGACGCCCTTGTAACGACTTCGTTTGCTTGCCGCTGTAACTTCCGACAGCATTGCTTTGTTTGTTGCAGATGCTGCATGCATCACGATAACTGCTACCGGGATGCAGTTGAGAACAAGTTGTGTCGGGACACGGCATTGGAGTACGTACTTGTCTACAATTGGCAGTGCACTAACAGTACGGCCACTTGCCTTGGTTAGTTTGCTAATACCACTGAGCCCCGAGGTACCCTCTGTAGATGGTATTTTTCCAGACGCTGAAGGAACGTGTAAGAGAGCTTTGTGTGACTGTGATACTGCAGTGGTCAATTGCTGGGCACAGCAACCCAGGCCGAAACGAAAGTTGCGATGCAATCGTACGAGGCCTGCACCGACGTCGGTATATTTCCAGCCTTAAAAATACCCTTCATCGGATTTATTTCTTGTCCACACTTTGAGTTGGTTATCCCTTCAGATTATTTAGATATAATGGTTGAATCTCTTCAGAAAACATTTTCTTGCTAGAACTTAGCATAATGATGCTTTGTATAGACGCCTTTATAGTTTTTGGTAATATTCTACACTTAACCACATCCTTGTCATCATGCTTATTCATTGTTCGGAGCTGTATTTGGATAAGCGATAGTCCTAAAGAGAGAACCAATTTTCAGGAAATAGCAGTCAGTATGTTTGTATATTTATTGAAATCCCCTTTTTTCCAAAATCAGGTCAAGAAATACTTCGGAAGGCTTTATTATCGATAACTAAAAAATGAATATTTGAGAAGAAATACTCGTCACAAAGGCTCGTTCCACGCATCCAAGAAATTAGGTTTCGCGAGCTCGCGCCGCAGCCGTCGCACACGGCGCGAGCTCGCGATACTTGACGGACGTCGCAGTTGTTACTGGAGCAAGTGGTCGGGCTTGATCCACGGCAGTCAGCTTGAATAGAAAATAACACGGACAAGAGCAAATCGATCGCTCTACTGATACTTATTGGTTAGTGGTACCGTAATGCCATCTCGAATGGACACAAAAATGACCACCTTTGACCATGAAGTCCGGGTGACGGAACTTCTAGCCGGAATCCTACAGTCAGCGGCAAGGTTTCGCAGCGACTCTCCGTACCCTTCCACTGGGAATTCAAATCTTCGTCCTCATAACGCGCGATCGCATGCGGAGAGCACAGCACACCGTTCGAGGAGAAGATATCAGACCCATGAAATCCACATGAGGGCTGCAGTCGCGGAGTCTCCCAGATCGCGATCAAAATAGGGAACAGCCTTTGATGAGCTCGGTGGTCTTTTTACACGGCTTGAAAAAAAAGTCAAGAAATAGTTTAGTAATTCAGAGGAAAGCCTTCATAGAAGTATTACTATTCTTCAGCCCAAATTGCATGGCGTTATAAACAACTTATGCTGCTAGGACCATTCGATGTGAGTTCATCACATCATCTCTGCGTGATTTACGACCAATGTCTAAAGAGCAGTTGTCAGGCATCTCAGACGTTCTCTTTCTGCCCCTTTCACCCATCACGTGACTCTCGATCTAATCTTATCACTCCCCTATGTTGCAATAAATTTTGTTTTATGATATTCAAACTTCCAAGTTTCTACCGGACTCTAGCAATATATTAGGACCATTCGGGGAAAAAAATTCCCGGACTCGGTTAGCAATATTCTGGACAGAGATTAGATAAGTCCCATCTGTTTGTATCTCACAACTGACATGAACGTCTCGACCAGGAAGGTACCATCGGAGGAGGACGGTTCCTTAGCTACTCAGCCTTGCTTCCTAGCTCGTCCTTAGCAAATGCCTTCTACTTGCTGTAATGTTTTGACTTATCCCGTTCACAGCACCCTGGGGCTTCGATCTGAGCCCATCTTCCGACTCTAAAAAGCTTTTGAGTAGTCCATTCTTCACATTGAAGCTGTTTCCAATCTGCTTCCCACTACCTATGCAGTGAAACTTTCTAAAACTGCCTCAGAAAACTTGCTTTTCTGCTGGCCACATGTTCTGTCTATATTCCGGTCAGATCCCAGCTCTTTTGGAACCATCCCTACACAATATTCAGGACTTCAAGTTAAAATCCAACTTTCCTGCTTCATAAATCAATCCTCCTCTGAGCTATCGCTGTAAAGCCTGACTCATTTCTCCCCACCCTCAGGAAATCCTCATCGACCCTGTTTATCATCGTCCAGGCAAAGTATGTAGAAGTTTCAATAACACCTCAGACCCTTATCACCCTTATCATTTGCTGTTTGCACTATTTGCCAATCATATTACTACAGTTGTTACATAGTAAATTAATAGCCACATTCCTACCAATAATGAAGCGGGAGGCCATCCCAGATAAAGCAATTTATGTAAATTTTATCAGGGGCATTCGCTAAATCACTACTTCTGTCAAATTTCGACTATTTATTAGGTTTTTCCGTTTTTTTTTTTCTGAGTCATCAGACATTCAGGTGGTAGCCGCACCCACCTCAAAGACTGATGACTCAAAAAAACGGAAAACCTCCATTTTCTCTATTTAGTTGACTACTGTTTTGAATTTTCAATTTCATTCCTGTCTTATAAGTTAAGTGGCCCTGATGTCCAGTGGGAGTTCATAGAAGCGGTGCCCACAACGAAGAGGAACAAAATTACGAACTCCTACTCGAACCACCTTAGTCCGTAGTCCCTTCGAGTCCCAGTTGAGCTCCCAATACGGTAAAGGTGCATAAGATTAGGACCAAAAGCAGAGAAAGCATACTGTAACTTGGGAATTGATCTCTAAACTGAGCCCCTGTGTGTTTAATTGACACTTCATTACCCTTATCAGAGTTATGGCGAATTTCGTCGTGAATACTTGATCAGCAGCTTTCGCAAATTCCTATCTATACAGCCAAGAGTTCATTTTTTTTCAAAAAAATCGAGTTTAATCCTAATGTCGCTCTTAAAAACCTCACTGATGGACAGCCCTTGCAAAATGTCCAGATATTTAAGGCCCTTGTTTGCAGGTGGACTGGTACTTGAGCAATGTATCGACTCTTTGCCTGCCTGGCTTCGATTCCTCTACTCTATTCGGCTCCGTCCGTTCCCTCAGAGCCTGTCGTCGGCGCGGCATCCGTTCATCCTCCACAGCCCCTTGTCGGATCATTATGGAATCTTCGGCAAGTGGGCGAATGTACTCTTCATTATAGCCCTATTGTGAGTTATCTCTTCTCATTATTCTTTAGTTACTACCTTAGTATATAAGACTGATGGTAAACCTGAAGACGGAATCTGTTCCAGTGTAAATCGGGTGACCACGTTGTCTATTCTCTCCCATCCGCACTTTAATTCCACCCTATTCTGAACACTCCAAAGCAACTTGACCACGGACTTGGATGACTAAGAGGATAAAGGGCCGTCAGACATGTACCAGATCTTATTCGGGCTACTCAGAATGCCTATTTTCCTCGACCGTTTTTAACTGTCATTTTACATGGAGAAAAATCAGCTGTCTGATATCTCTCCACGACGGAGAACGTCCGTTGCGCGTGTCCGTCGAAAGTAGGTCACCCCGCCCACTTCGCGCGCGGCGCATCACACTGAGGTCTCGGGATGACATTACAGTACTACCAAGGGTCATTGGAGCAAATGATTTGCATTTGTCTGTGTTATCTTCTTCTTGAACTGACTGCCGTGGACCAAACGCAAAACGTATGCCCCAGTGACAATTGCGACGTCTGTCAAATATCGCGGCGCCGACTCGCCGCGTGCGTCGGCTGCGGAGTGACCTAGTTTCGACGGACACGCGCAACGAAGCGCACCCCTCCACGACCGACCTTGAAATGCACTTTTTTCATGAACAACGGCATTCTCGAGTCACCCAGATAAGTCTCATTTATTTGTTCTTCATGAACTGATCACCCCACGCATAGCACGCATATCTGTGGAACGAAATCCCACTGTAATCGTCATCACCCTTTCGCCTTACATGAGTTGAAATCGAAATTTAAATGAAAAATGGTTCAAACAAGGTTGCCCTTCAGGTCAAATACCGTCTCCTATCCGTATTTCTTCCAGGAACTATTCTTTTATAGAAAAATCATGTGCAGAAGAAGGTAAGGCCACATCGCGCGGTAATTCTTGGTTAGTTGTCTCGCAACTGCGCGGCAACTTTCAGTTAATAGCCTTGTTGAGCCTAGATAGGGCCTAATCCCTCAATTGTGATCGCTATGACTCCTCTATGAGCACTATGATCAAGAAACGGATGAGCAGCGCACACGATCAGTTTGCTTGACTACATGAGAGTGATTGACTGATTGTCCAGTTAAGAAGAAAGTTCGTCAATCACGTATCACCCTTTTTGGCTTGGAATTATTCCAAACTTCGATAATTTCTGAGTTGTTACGCTCACCCAATACCACTGGGATGGGTGTGTTGCGATTCGTGCGATTCTGGGTGCGCGCGGCAAATTGCGCGCCGAAATTTGGTGCGATTTGGACGACTGCAGCGTTTACCATTGGGGCCCAAATTTGAAGTAAAGTAGGTTTGTAGGATGGTCCGACCCTAGTAAAGTACTACACTCCAAGTTTGTGCCCCAGTGATAGGCGCCAGAGTTGTTTGAATCGACGCGAATTTCGCCGCGCAATTTGCCGCGCTCGCCCAGAATCGCACGAATCGCACGTCCCCCCACTGGGATCATAGAATTGCACTCGTTTAGTAAATATTACCGTTTATGCTCAAAGAACATTATTGCAGTGTTACAACAATTATGGTTGTTGGTGTGGAATTGGAGGTTCACACGAGCCGATCGATGAAATTGACAAGTAAGATTTTTTTACCACTAAAAAAAGTCTTTTGTCTTTTCTGTACACTGACGATGGCGTGGAGAATATTCCCGAGGAAAAATACGACGCTTCTTCACAGAAACGCCCTGTTCGGAGTGAGATAAAGAACTTGGCGCCCTACCGATTGGCGGGTCCGGGAACTTCTCCCCTAACACGGCGTCGCGCACGCCGCACCCGCCGCCTATCGCAGGATTGCGATGGAAGATTGGAGCGCGCAATTTGCGAGGTAGGCAGTCCTTTAATTATTTGAATTGGCTGGCCGCTCTTTTCAATTCCAATGCGGTCTTGATCGTCGTTTATATAGGAAGAGTCATTTTAATTAATCAAGTCCGATAAACATGAAAACTGAAAAGAAACAGAAGAAAGAACGATAAAATCCAATGAAAAAGCAAGCCCAGTCAAGGAGAAATATCGCGTCCTATCGATTGGCGGGAGGCGGGGTGAGTACGGTAATTGCAGTGACATTTGCCGCATGCCGCAAGGGAGAATGCCGCGATAGGGGAGAGGTTCCGTTACCCCCGATTGGCGGGGAGGCGGTGTCGCGGAACCACTGTCAAATATTCGCCGCGCGCTTGCGCAGCCCATCGCGAACCTGGGTCTAACGTCCGGCTCCCAAGTCTAAAACCCAAAATAGGCCTGCAGTGTGCAGTCTCAACGCTGTAAAAGGCGCCATCGTAATGATGTCATCAGTTTGTTTGCCTATATGTCTTCCGACAACACATAGGTGAACAAATATGGTGAGGGGTAATGTTTTGTTTATTGCAGGTGCTGCATGCTTCATGATAAGTGCTATGATGCTGCAGTTGATAACAAGATATGCCTGGACGTGGCATGGGAGTACATAGATATCTACAACTGGCAGTGCACTAACAATACGGCTACTTGCCTCGGTAAGCATGCCACTACTACAGAGCCTTCAGAAGGGTGTGTTACGATTCGTGCGATTCTGGCTTCGCGCAACGAGTTGCGCGGCGAAATTCGGTGCGATTTCGACGACTACAGCGTTTATCATTGGGGTCCAAATTTGAAGTAAACTAGGTTAGTAGGATTGTCCAACCCTACTGAAGTACTCTACATCAAGTTTGTGCCCCAGTGATAGGCGCCGAAGTTATTTGAATTATCGCGAATTTCGCCGCACAATTTGCCGCGCGCGCCCAGAATCGCACGAATCGCACGTCCCCCCCCCCCCCCCCTTCAGAATCCTCTTGAATGGTATTTTTCCAGATGCCGAAGGAACATGTAAAAGAGCTTTGTGTGACTGTGATACTGCAGTAGTCAACTGCTGGGCACAGCACCCAAAACCGAATCGAAAATTAAAATGCAATCGTTCGAGGCTTGCACCGAAGTCGATATATTTCCAGCATTGAAAATACCCCTTCATCGAATTTATTTCTTGCCTGTACAATACGTTAGTTGTCCCTTTACGTTTGAATTTAATCAGAAAACACTTTTATTGCTAGAATTAGCATCATGATGCTTTGTATAGACGCCTTACAGCTTTTAGTAATATTCTACTCTTAATCACGTCCTGATCATCATGTTTGTTCGTTGTTCAGAGCTGTATTTGAAAAGCGATAGTATTAGAGAGAAAAGAGTCAATTGTCCCAGAAAATAGCAGTCACGATGTTTGTATATTCAATGTCATACCGTTCCCCTTTGTTTCTGAAAGCGGGCAAGAAACACTTCGGAAGGCCCTAACATCAATCGTTTAAAAAAAAGAATGAAAAATGAATATTTGAAGACAAATAGTCGTCGCAAAGGCTACTCAAGGTGAACAAAGCAATACGAGGTACAAGGTACTTTGGTTCGTGGAGATGGAACCGGTACCCGGTGCTGTCAAGAACCGTTTTATGGCTGGAACTACCTTATCAGTATATACCATTCACCTGAATTGGAGGGATTCTTACGTCCCGTGAACGTGTGTGGAGGGATTTTAACGTACCGTGAACGTGCAACACCGTAACCCCCTAGCACCCCACCACACACGACCGTGGGCTTCACCTGTGGTACCTTTGTTTTGCGTCGTATATGTGACGGGTGTTTGGAGTCGCATCTGGCTGTGATCGGGTTTCTGTGTCACATATTCACGGGGCGATTAAATCGGTCTGTTGGCGAACGATATTCGAAGATGCTCAGTTCTGGGCAAAAAATCAAGTTATGGATGAAACTCGAACCCATGATTTTGTTTTTCAAGAGATGCAGTTTGAAACTAATTGAGAACGACAGGAAATCAATGACAGCTTCCTGACATTTTTTGCAGGTACCAGAACTTCGTGTTCAAAGTTGAGAACTTTGGCAGTGCGTTGAAATAAGTGCTGGTAGCTTGATATCCCAATGGCTGACGAAGCTGCACGACGACGGAGACTGCGAAGATGACACTGAGTAGCAAGAATAGGAACGGTGAACGTGCGACGAACGAGCGATGCGAATGGCATGGCAGTGTCGCGTGCACATTCTACGCCACGGCGCCCAGTGTAGCCACTGGAAGTCGATACGGAGCGGCGCGCAGTTTGAAAGATGGAAACGGTACTGCGCGTAGGTTACTGCGCGTGTGCTGTAATGACATCCCTTGTGTGGAAAAAGTCGTGGGACTCGCGACACTACTGTTGTAAAATCAAAAACTTTTTTATTTTTAATATCTACACACATCTGTAATTTTTCAAGCAGAGGAGAAGGGACCTTAGTAGCAATTCGCCGTAAAAGATTCGTAACAACATTTGAATATGAGGTGTAAGAAACTTAACAACAACAACAATAACAACAAGTCTATAATATAAGGTAAAATTAACAAGTGTGCAAGCAGTAGCCCAAATGTAGACTATATTTTTATGCCGCGTGGGACTGCCTGATCACAAAAAATAGCCAACGTGGACCAAGAAATCCACATGTAGGCTGCAGTCGCGTAAGGAGAAAAGGCCTGGTCCCACGCGATTCTTTTTCCTCATAGCGCGATTGGCGCCAATGTATACAGTCGAACGGAACTTTATACCTCTAATAGTCTTCATAATAATTCATACGCTCCAAAATAAGCTGACCATTTCCACATCCGATAGCCAGGAAAGCACTATGCGGTGAAAATTCAACGCACTCGATATTTGGCATCTGAAAAAAACAAAAACAAGCATCGGCTCTAGACATAATTCCCCTTATTTGCGATTTACAACAGATGTTAGAATAAAACCATCAAGTTGCAACCTCAGACAAAGTAAAATACTTGTGAAATTCAATTGCAAAAACTGCAAAATCGTAGTAGAAAGGTTGCAAAAGTGGAAAACGTACTTTCTCATGCCTTTTCGGAAAGTTCTTGAATACCGTGCTGCTAGCGACGTGGAGAAGTTTTATTTGATTTTTCTAAAACCAGTGACAGCACTAGATCATTTACTGAGTAGAACGTATGGAAATGCAAGAAGAAAGACTACATACCTTCACATTGCTACTGAACGCCATCGCTTGACTGTCATGACTGAAGGCAATCGAATCGCATGAAGTAAGTAGATTTGGCACAACCGCGCGAGGTTTGGGCTCAGTGCTGTTTCGAGCATCAGCCACGTCGTACAAATTCACTATACCAGTATTCGATCTGAGACAGATGCAGATACAGACAGATCATACTGAGACCGATGCGAGGCGTTTTAATCGCTAGAATGCCTTCTATCACTTACCCGCATGCTATCATGTTTCCGTCAATACTTAACCGAATTTTCGTGCCACGCACAGCACCTTCGTCCCGGAACAAATGCTGATATCCGTTCAGATTCCAAATGATGACCTCACCGCGTTCTAAGAATAATATGTGTGATTAAAAACTCTGGAACTATGACAATGGAGAGGAACATATTAGAAACTATTGCGCAGTTTTTGTGTAAAACCAATTTATGCTGCGAAAACTACTTAATATGAGATCGCATGATGGGAGCCCATGCAGCCAATCAACACAAGATAAAACCATTTTCGATAGATATGCTTGACACATAGAGCCACAGTGACTGCACAAATCAAGACTTCAAATATTCAAATGGAGTTTCCAGAAAAGATCGAAATCAGTCTTCACCTGTCAAAGCCCATATTTCATTATTGGATCCAGGGAAAAATTGTACCGACGCCAAGTCCGTAGGGGCAGATAATGTTTTAACCAATTCCATAGACTAAAGAATGTCTTGAAGGATTTCAATGCGAATACAAGTAACCCTCGAAACACTTACCGATGAGGAGAGCACATACACCTGTGCATTACGTGCAATCACGGCCAGCAGAGATCCATCCTTAGAAATGGCAAAACGGCCGATGTTCTGATTAGGTATACCTATGACACGTAACATAAATATTATAAAAAGCAATAGCGCACTATGTAAAGCTCGATGCTTCTCGAAAATCTCACATTTCGGCAGTCGCACCTGCATTACAGCGCCTTCTTCGAGATCATACTTCATAAGGTATTCCTGAAAGAGCTCATTACTAATGAAACACAAAAGCAAAGGAATAGCCAAGGAAATTATCCAGATTCTTGGGAAGAGACTTGTAAAACTGTACGTTGGCGAATGTGAATAAACCTCTCAAGCTTGTAGGAGGGAGTATCTCTAACGAAGTTTTCGACGCAAGTTATGAATAATAATAAACCGCAATGAAAATATTCAGTCTCAGTACCTGTCGTATTGATCCACACATTAATGAGCATCCTCCTGTCAACATTCCCATACTTGTGACTGGGAAATTAGAAAATCGCACGTTCTGCAGAAAGTTGCCCTCCTCCGATCTATCGCCGACCTGTATAGTGAACTACAATGAAGAAACACCTTGAAGTCGATGATTGGTGTCTCACCCGAAACAATTGGACCATCCCAGAGGCTCCACCTGCAACAAGTACGGGTCTAACATTGTGGAACAAAATGCAGTTGATTTCTCGCTGAAATAATGTAACCGAAGTTTGTGAGGAAATACTAGATGGATAGCTTTCGATGAAACAGCTACCGAATCGCGATGTCCAATTGTGATATCTGGCCAACGGAATGAAGACACAATGTCTTTGGTTAAAAAGTGATCCTTCTCTACGTATCGAATAGATGAGCGTGTCATCTCATCGAACACTTCTTCTATCTCCGCATCCGACTCATCGCCAGCAGTTTGCACTGGAGCCTTTTCTGAAAAAAAAATCCATGATTGTTCATGATGTCACTGTAGAAAAAAACTGATTTGGTACTTTGTTCCAGTTTTGCCCACTTTGGGGTACCATGATGATGTCGCTGAAATGCTTTGCGAAGACGATTCTGGTATTCCTGAAAGAGAACAACTTGATTATCTCGTCGGATAGACTTTGATGAACTCTCTACAGCTAAGCTACACTTGCATTTGCTGCTATGGATCCACCACTATCGGTGCTTCGCTTTAGAATGACGGCTGTTTTGCCGCTAGGAAGTTGAACTTCTTCTTCAACGTCATCATCATCACGCCAAACTGAATTTAATTCTTTCTGAGTGCCCTGAAAAATTTCCTTAAGACAGGACCGTTACCAGCTGAATATCAACTAGTTTATTGCAGCTAAAAATAACATCACCAGCTAAACGTAAACCAGCTTACCATAGTTAAAAAACAATTTCCAGACAACAAGGTAACAGAAGGCATGGACTAAACACAAAATACTCTTCAAATAAAACTACGACTAAATTATCAACGAAAAGGACGCCGCTATCTAGCTGGTTAGAAAGAACTATCTAGTTAACGGATCAAGCTTCAACTTCAACCAGCTTAACCTAAAAATGAAAAGTTCTTCTCAATACAGAGTCCGTCGAACAAGAAAGTAGAATAGAAAGAGAGGTAGAAATGAATCAAGGAAAGTAAGAAAAGTCAGCATACCTCCTCTTGTACAGTTGAGTCCTCTTCTTCGTCTGAAGATGATTCTTGCTGTTTTTCAAAATTACCAGAAAATAACTTCTTGGCAAGATGATCCTCATCCTCCTCATCAAGAAGGCCCTGAACAGATTTTCTTGACACCGCGACTCACTCATTGTAAAGAGTAAAATAAGCCAAGATAAACAAAACAGAAAGTAGAAGACCTGCGCATGAACTGGACATGGTCGTTTAGCCTTCGGCTCGGAAAGTGCCATGAATCGAGGCTTTGTTTTGAAAATGGTGTCGAATCTTCACAAAAGCAGGAAAGTCTTGAATCCTCGAAAAATGAAGTTTTTAAGGCAATAAATAGGGAAACGATCCTATTCGAAAAAAAAAACAGTGAAAAAGAAGTGCACATGTTTCACTTTCTCGTGAAGGACAAGCTCGATGCAATGTTCACGAGAAACAAGTACGGTGTACAAATGCGAATCTCAAGCTAAAGTTTGGCAGCTTTTCAACAAATCTAGTGAAAATCTGAAATTTGGATGAAAGCAAGTTGGAGAACTACTGAGGGAATGCAAAAGTCGGAGATACAAAACCGTTACCATCTCCAGGCAACGTCTTATGGTAAAGTGACTTAGTTTATAGCCCTGCAACGAAAAGAGCCCTCCTAGCAACTTGGAATCTTAAAAAAGAGCAAGTTGACGCTCAATATCCGAACCAATTTTATTAATGCTAATAAAACCGGTAATAACAGTACGGTAGTTTCAGTTGTACGCAAATGTACGTGGTGCCCTTTTCCTATTGGGTCAGAAAAAGCGCTTGGAGCATCGATCAGCTTAGGTGGCGGAACTTCTCCCCGAACACCCACTGCCAGCTGCAGTGGTTCGACTCTCCGCGTCCTTCCACTGGAAATCCAAATCTTTCCCTTTAAAGCGCGCGATCGAGTGCGTGCGGCGAGCGCGACGCGCCGTTCGGGGAGAAATTACCAGACCCGATCCAATAGGCCCACATCTACCGAAAATAGGTCACGATTTACCAGGTAGGTGTCTCTTTCTTTTTTGGTAGCGAAGACGATCGTATTAGCAAGATATTGGCTTACATGTTCGTATCATTCACTGAAATTCGATGTGAAGTTATGTGTTCCGTAGATATGAACGTGATGGTTTTGGGTTTTTGTTCAGCTCCCTGTGAATGATGTTTGGCAGTTGTAAGATTTGTTGTCCTTGTTGTATATGATGTAAAAACATGGTGCATAAGCTTTATCCTACAAAATGTAAGTTATTCAATAAATTCAATAGAAAATAATCAAACAGCGTTTAACAGGAATTCGCCGCTACTCAACAAATTTCAAAACCTTTGATTGAACCTGAAGTTCAACAAAAACAAGCGTGAATCAGTACTTATCTTATTTTCTGTCATTTGCGCCTTTGAGGAGAATAATGCGATGTGTAAGTTGTTATGAGTAATATCATGGGGAGACTACCATAAAAGAATGTTCCCCGACGCGTTTATATACCTATAAGACTTGGTGATTTTCCTTCTTTTCGAGCTTTCATCAATTAGTCGTGCCTACGTCCAAGCAACCCTACCCAGCTGCTGTAAAACGAGTGGTTTACGTTATTATGATCCTGTAACTTGTATATCTTAATTACAATGTTCCACAATCTCAGTAATACTCAGGAATTATAGAATGGATTCCGTCTCGGTCGGTACAGCGGTTTCTATAGGCCATTACAGCTTCTATCGTTTTATTTACCAAGGACGAAGAGTCCCGTCACTCCTGTGCAAGATCAACGTGTTTCGCTCTTCCTCATTCTTATTATCATCCCTAATTCCGCGTGTACCGGAGCTTGAAATCAAATGTTTGTGTTCGCTCGGTTAGGATGCTATCTGATGGGAGAGGGCAGTAGAAGCTTTTGTGTAATCGATCCACCGCACGCGGCTGTCGCGAACCATTTGCCTAGTTATATCAGTTCTAGCGTTTTGCATACAGCTCAATCGTTATGCGATTATTACTTTCGGCATGATTCTACTGTTAGTTCTATTGCTCCTGCAATTCTTCCTTGCTGCTACATTATGCTACATTTCTTCGTCCGCGGCGTCCCAATCGCGACACGACAATTTCGATCCTACTGCACCACACCTCAATCTATTTGCGTGTACCCCAAACTGATGGCACTGTTTCTTTCTTTTTTATTTTTTATTTGACAAGATTTGTACTCCCATGCTTTAAAATCAACACAAAAGGGAGTTAGCGAACCTACCAAGAGAAATAACACGTCAGTCCTTCCTCTCACAACGGAAACAACGTTTATCGTTGAAGGGCTGCAAACGAATGGAATAAAGCTTCAATGATAATGAGCTTCTTACCACCCTTTTTTAAATGGTTTATATTGCTTCAGCATTGCGTCGACGGGGATTACCTCCGTTGAAATTTGTTATTTCATAGACGCTTTGGAATGTACCTTTGACTTCACTCCTCTTCCTTCAGTTCAGTTTTTTTTTTTCAGTTTCCTTCTTAAGGAATAAAAGCCATTAAGAAGGCGAGGGCAGGCGGGGCTTCGATAGTGTAAGGAATGAATAATTCGGTGCACGAAAAGTCTACCACGGGTTCAGGTCCCGTCCGAGGACAAAGTTTTGCCCTCTACTCGCCATCCTTGTGAGGTTGCGAACATTTTTTTTTATGAATCAATGCCCTACGCTGTCCACTTGCAGCGCGCGACAATCCGTGTCACTAGTTAGATGTCTCGAGGGAATTCGACCAACTAGACATCGAGTATTCATTGTGGCCTTTTGTTGCAGATTTTGACTTTGTTCCACCGTCGCTTTTGTTTTTGTGTTTTGCTGCGTTTCCTTCAGTCAGTAGGCAGACGGTCCGATTATACCGTTCAATCATTGTCACAATTGTTATTTCGCAAATGCTCGCTCAGTTGGATGGAAGAAGTTTCTCTTCCTGCTACATGACGTAAAAATCAACTGTTTCAGTAATCTGCCTACGAGGCTGATCTGAGAAGTCGATCATGATGCGATATCCTCCTACTCCGGCGGCTCGCAGAACGGGTAAGATTATAGAGTTCGTTTGTATGACATTGTTTTGCTTCTTGAATAGTAATATGCTACTTGTAGGAGCCTCTGAATATGCGCCGTCATCCAGCAAACCTCCCTATAACGTCGTCCTCATAGGTTTACACAAGAGTGGTAAGCTATGCCAAAATAACGCCATTGCGCGGAAATCCATAAATTGTTTAGAGGGACCTTCAAAGGACGAAAAGTCGCCCGCAGTGGGACCTTCAAACGACGAAAAGTCGCCTGCAGCGGGACCTTCAAGAGTTGAAGAGTCGCTCACTCTCCGAACTGAGGTTCCTCCAACTCCTGGTATCATATTTATTTTGAAAACGATAAGCTTTTCTCCTTCGACGAGGTCCACTTATTAGATAGTGCCGCCAGTAGTGCTTACACACGTGGACTCCAACAGAATGTGAGAATGTTTCCTGCAGTGGCCAACGTCAGTTCAAAGGGTATTCACCCTGTTCTGAGATATGATATTCCAGGTGAGCAGTCGTTTCAAATAAGATAGAATTAGATATTTCTTTCGGCTCAATAACAATGTAATCATTTTTAGGAGGAAATTTGTGTTACACATTTATGTACCAGAGGACCAACGCTCGTTGCGATGTCTACCTCTGTGCAGGTTGCAGAAAACTTGGCACTAGAGTGCCAGTACCGGTTCGTAATCAGTCGTGGTCACTACATGATAGCGTGTGCCCATCCTATTGAACAGTTGTGATGTTGCTTATCGCAGAGAACGAGTATAGGCATCGTTATTCCAGGTGCTGAATGGTGAATTCTTCACTAAGGATCCAGGTCGCCTGCCGCACGTATGCTCACCGTGGAAGTCCGTGGAGGACGAAGTGAAGCGATTAATTTACAAGGTGAGGCGTTTGATTAAGGCGTTCTTGACGGTGTTGAATTTGTGAGGTACTTAGGCATGCCAAGAGGCTTGCGTTACACCTGAGTGTGCCGACAAAAAGCCTCGGCAGTTGTATCAGGAAATCGATGACTATGTTGATATCCACTACAGCGAAGGTATGCTACGCTTACGTAATCCTTACCTTTTTCTCTCAGAAATTCGTTTCAGATCCAAGTAGACGCGAAGAAATGCTTAACTTCTTCCACCGCAATGGATATAAGGCGCGGCGCACCACCCTCGCAAGGTAGTCTTTTTGGTTGCACAACTACTCTATTAAATTGCGCACAATTTAGAGCACTGAGAAGGCTCCGTAAGCACCGTACTACATTGGAGAAAATGTCAGAACAGGGAGAACAGGGCTCCGAGACCACGTCAACAATTTCTGAACAGAGCCCCGAGACCACGCCAACAATGTCAGAACAGAATCCCGAGACCACGCCAACAATGTCAGTAGAGAACCCCGAGGCAACGCCAGCAACAACGGCCAGCTGTAGGTTCATTTCTCACTACGGGTTTTTTCGTCGTTGTTCCTGCTTTGTTGTTTTCCAGCTATCAATAAGAACGTTCTTTCAAAGGCACAGTTCACGATAAAAATGGTTTCTGAGTTCTCCCCCCGAAGTACCAGTGGCCCCCGATGGCAACAGTAAGGACGCTGTCAGGTCCCAAAACTCAACGGAGAGGGCATAGCGGGAGCCCCGTTACTACATCGCCTCTCGACCAATGGTGTACCGAACGAGTGTCGAGGCAGTACAGATTGCAATATTCGCGCCAGGACCCACATATTCAGCACGCAATCGGCTGATCGCTTCGTGATGGGGCGATGTTTTTCTCCTTTTCTATTATTCTCTGTTATTCCTTTTGCTGCTTCAATCTTCACTCCAATTTTCTATCTCAAGAGGCTGAAAAAGGTAGACTATTTCGCTGTTGCTAGGGGTTTTTAAACTTATGCTTATGAGTGGATGAATTTTGGAGGAAAATTACTGTAGTCAGCTATTCGCATTAGGACCCACGCGTACGTAATAACACATGTTGTATAGCTCGTCCAAAAGCCCAATTTTTCAATTTTTGGTCTCATTCTCGTCCAACCCCCTTTCTGACGATTTTTCGAAGCGTTTTTTGCCTTTGGAAGCACTGATTCACGCACTTTCTTCGCCTTCATCGCACTATTTTCCATCTTAGTTCTATTTTCCGTCCATAATCTGGGTTATCCAAAGTTGTCGTGAACTGTGCCTTTAAAGCGCTTAGTTTCGACTAATCGTGGGGGCGCACCTCCATGGTGTAGTATTTGTGTTAAAGGTATTACTGATAGGAGTTGCAAGCGTTTGGTTTTGGAGCGGTGCCTGCTCTTGCTTACAATACCACACCATTGCTGTTTCTGTCATTCCCTTGCTGCTTTACTGGCTAATGAAGCTTTATATATTGTAGAGACTCCACTTTCGATGGTATATCAGTGCCTGCTCGTTGGTTCACGACGCTACGAGAAAGATCCAAAATGGATTACCAGTGAATAGGCATCGAAGACACGTAAACTCTGACAAAGAACACGAAGATGATAATGATGAAAGTGAGAAAATAATTAGGGTCATATCTTTCTTTGAGTATAAAGGCATAAATTATTTGTAGGTCACTTTTTCCTTGTGCAAATTATGAGGGCGATGTTTATTGTTGTTCAGCTTTGCTTATAATTGTTTATGACTGTGGCTGATGTATACATCATTAATTCGGACAAGTTTTTAACTCCCTCTTGAAATGAAAATCTCAGGTTTTGCATTGTTGTCGCTCTCTCGGTTAGGTGAATTGATAGGGGAAACAGACTTTCTGATCTATTTTCTCGATCACTACTCACATTCAGAAGGAGGGGGGGGGGGGGGGGGGGGTACAAGTAAATACGTATATGTATTATAAATACACTCATATCAAACGACTTGTGGAGTACAAAGAATGTTTGCTGGTGAAGGGCCGGTATGTTGGCCTTTTTTGCACTCGTATTCTTCAATTTATTTCACTTTCGCGTATAGTTTTCACCTCTAATGTATATATTCCATCGTCAATCATCTAGGCTTCAGGTCGGTGGCAAGAAAGTCATTATGCTATTAAAGTGGAGCGCAGGATAGTGATATAATCTTTTTTTCTTTCGTTCATGATGTAATATCTCGCATACAGAAAAATGAATGATCGCTACATTTGCAAGCCGCCGCATTCCCATCCGAAAACTTCCCGGGGAGCCCAAAAAAGATTGAACGAGGTCATCACTCACTATGAACACAGCCACTTTTCATCAGAGTTGTACACATTACAAAGCCGAAGACGCCTGAATCGCTGGGTTTTGGCTTGCGGCAACGTCAGTAGTTGTCGGACTCTTCTCGACATAGCTCACTGCTGGTTCTTCCAAGGTAAGTAACTCGATAAGACCGGACTTTTTATTCCTCCGTTTCTGTCATATTTGCGGCATACGATACCCATATGCCACAACTCAAGGATATCGGAGACGTAACATGCCAAAGAAGACAGCCGAAGGTGGCTTGTGGACCTCTAACCCAGACGTAGTATCGCAGTGTTACAAACACACTGGCGGGGCACCAGGGAGCTCTTTCTTTACATGATCCAAGAGGAACATGGGCGAAACAAATGGGTAGAATGACAGAAAAGGCGTATGGAAGGTCGGGTTGTTCCGGATTCCAGCGCTGAAACTACTGCTTTCCCACTAAAAAATGAATTCGTAGCTCAGTGAAGCTCGTTCAGGTCAACCAGGTCTTCTTATCTCTTAGGTTGATTGAGTCATATGGTACAGTTCCGATCTGTTAAGCTAAATGTACAGACTTGCATTAAGCGTGAGGTGTACGGAGCACTTGCAGCTTTGGCATCAACAAGTGTGCTCCGGATGCAAGCGCGCGGTTGCACAACGGACGTTGTTTTTTGGACACCCACGTCCATTCAGCAAAACATTTCACGTCTCTACATTTCTGCGGTTGTTTTTTTTTTCTAAGTAATAGCTGTTTTTTGAGTTGCAGAGGTGATATATATAGCTTCAATTCAAAATATGTGGGGTATCTCAAAACTCTGCCTGAAAGAGTAGCAGATAGTTTGCGGGACGTTCAAAATTGCTGTGGTTCAAGGCCATCTGTCTTGTCGATGAGGTCTCTACATGTACTTTCCTCCATTGTGACATCATTCATGTTTTGAAAGTCTTCAAGCATTGCTGATCGGCATTTCATATTGCATGCCTATCATGCTTTGGTCAAACAGGTGATATTTGTTTATTGCCTATGAATTTCAATAACATTGATGTTTACTTTGGTCGCTAGACCAAACATCAAGTTAATCACTGGTCATGTTGTATTGTTTTACGTGCTGTTGAAGCTGTATTTTTTCATTATACTGCATCAATCTTCGTTTTTTTTTTTGGGAAACTCTATGGCTCTGATTTCCAAGTAATCAGATGTGTGCAAGGCTTGGGAGTTCTCCGACTCTCATTCTCTTCTCCATTGCTTTCCCTGTTGGTACTTTTCTATACACCTGAGTTGGTAATCTAACGGAACTTCACTCCCCATCCCACCTCAATCTCATCTTGGAATCGTACCTGTGAAAGTAGAGGGGATAGCTTGTGAAGTTGCCTTTTCATAAATTGCTTTTGCATCTTGTCGATGAGTTTTTCATGAGGAATAATTCAAGTGCTTATCTCGGAGCCAAATTGTAATTTCCTCATCTTTCTATAAGAAATTACGCTGTAAAATTGATAGTTGAGTGCTGCCAGGCATTATCTGATTCTTCACGTAGTGCACATTTGTGCAGTAGCGCTGCATCAATAACCCACGAGGCTGCCTGGGAAAGAAAATCTACATTGACAACTTATCCATCAATATTTTTCTCTAATGTGTGTTGCGTCGAAGACGGGACCGGTTGTACTGACTATCAGAGACCAAAGTAGCGTTTTGACTAGTTCTCCTTTTCAGTCTCAAGTTATTATGAATACTGAGACCTATTCCTTGATCGGTCAACAATGGCTGCAATCGGAGATGTAACTTTTTGGTACTGCTGTACACGCTTAGCACGAAACCGTTTTTGCCAGTACCATTGATCAACAGAGGAATAGTGCCTTCTTTCTCCAAAAAACATCTGTGCAATCGTCTTATCAATGAGGGCCTTGCCCTGCATCTCTGCCTTTATTATCGAGCGTACCCATTGGAGAGGTAGTAGCAAGTGGAGAATCTGCGCTTACGAAGGCTAGTTGCATTCGATTTACTGTTCAAATGGCGTTTTACACGATAACTTTAGTGTCGATTCTCTGAAAAATTGGGAATCTCCGAATAAATGTTCCATCTAGTACGCATATTTTTCTCGACTTCGCTTCTATTCAAGGTTGTGATGTGTATTACTTCATAATCAACTCTCTTGTTTTCCTCATTACTTTCCGGAAAAATTATCTTCTGCTCCGTCTTGATTTCTGTAATCATCATGTCGATTATGCTCCAAAAATGCGAAAGGCTCCGTTTCTTGCAAACGGGGGATCTCCTACAATTCATGTTGCTGTTCAGGAATGGTGAAAGTGGAGACTGTGCAAACAAAGCCTTTTCAAGGGCAAAAACCAGGAACAAGTGGACTAAGAAAAAGGGTAAGTGTAAATAACTAAGTTTGAACTGTTCTGTCATATTTTTGCTCTTACTAGATGTCCAATTTTCAGATTAGGGGTAACGTAATACATCAACAGTAGCCAGTTTTTTTTTTGAAATTTTTACTTTTGGTAATGTTTCTGAGCATTTTTAGCCTCAAGAATGAACTTCACTTTTATTAAAAAGTTTCGAAAATAGCTGGTAGAGAATGCCCTAGCTTTTCCTTGCCGATTATTTATGCAAATTACCATCTTCATGAGTATTTTGACTTTTTGTCAGGGTTGGCGGTCATAATCCATTTTTGGTGAAAGTTAAACAACCCACAGAACCTTCCTGGATCACCAGTTCTCCACCGTTGCCCTCTATAAATTATAAAAACAAATCTGTAATCAGTAGTTGTAATAGATCACTATGTTTTTTCTTCAGGTTCCCGAATTCCAACAGCAGCACTACACCGAAAACTTTATACAAGCAGTTCTTGATGGAGGTCTTGGCTCTAAGAAGAAGGGCGCCACCCTCGTAGTCGGTGGAGACGGACGGTTTTTATCAAAGGAGGCTGTAAACGTCATAATAAAAATTGCTGCGGCTAACGGGGTTGGTGAATACTTCTCGAATTTCTTTAGTCGAGTTCACTATGGTTCGCGATGCTCTCTCACGGTTTCTCACCCTTCCACCCTTTAGGTAGCTCATTTGATCATTGGACAGAATGGTTTCTTGTCAACACCGGCAGTTTCCAACTTGATCAGAAAGGGATTTGAAGGGAAAAAGATCGATGGAGGTACATGTTTTCCTGACCTTTCGAATATTGTTGGCCATTCTTATTCTTCCAGGCATAATTCTCACTGCTAGCCACAACCCAGGAGGGCCTAAAGGTGATTTTGGCATCAAATTCAACTGTGAAAATGGTGGTCCAGCTCCTGACGCTGTGAGTTACGAGCATTTTTCTGGTTTTGTGCATCAAAGTAGAACTGTAAGTAACGCTCGGGCTCTAGTTGTTAGCTTTAAGGTAACGAATGCTATATATAATATCACCACACAAATGACTACCTACACCATCTGTTCGGAATTGCAATGCGATTTTTCTCAAATTGGAAGGTTAGTTCCCAAGGCATCAGTTTCGAGAAAGTGCACGATAATCCTTTTTCAGGAGTGAGTTTGATATAGACAATGTCGGACACTTCGTCGTGGATGTTATCGACTCTGTGAAGGATTATGTAGAGTTAATGCAAAAAATCTTCGACTTTGCCAAGGTAGTGTTATTCGTTTCTGCTTTACACATTTGTTAAGTAAGGCTTCCAAAACCTATCCAGTGCACTTCTTGTATTGAACATGTTTACACATCAAAAGCAGCATGCCGTTCATTTGAAAACTTTCTTCTGGGGTAAAGAGGGGATGCGGTTTCGAGGAATGTGTTTTAATTATCTCTAGCTCTCCTACTGTTCTGTTGTTTGAACAATTTTCAATATTCATGCTGTCCTCACTCTCTTCGCGAGTTTAAACCAAGTGGCTGTAATATAAGAACATGAGAGGGCAATCAACAACTCTCAAGATTCAGCACTCCGCGGATCTGTCCTCTCATGTGTCATACGACATCTTTTTGAGTTCACGATTGATTGTGTTGATGCATGCAGTGATGTGGAAAACCAATGACTGGAATCGGTTTGGAAATTTTTTAACAGAATCCGTGATAGGTGGAGGTCGTACCTTTGCATCAGACTAGAAGAACTGTAGGGAAATGGGAGAGTATCATCTCAGAGTGTAAAATTAGTGCAATCCATTGTAAAAGAAAATTAGCTCAACCCGAAGATGTTCTGTTAGTAGTCAAACGACTCACTGTTAAATCATTTTTTGACTAGGTTTTTTCAAGCTTTCTTAATATTCATGCCGAATCTATTCCCATATGGTCACTTTCACGGAATCCAAAGTCTGTTCTTATACAGGCAAGTCAATAGTAGATCGGCAGCGAAACACCATCAAGGAGTCCGTAAAAGTTCATATCCTGTTCATTGCAGCGCACTAGGTAGGGCTCCTGGTTTGAATTGGCTATTTATAGTTAAACATATCAACCATATTTTCGATCTGCCAAATTAGAACGTTTCATCGAACGAAGCCAATGGCAGTGTCTCCTCCCCACATCGTAGCACAGGGAGGAACGTGTAAATGTTTTTGGCACTTGCGGATTTGCAGCCATGAAAAATAGCTCAGCGGTTACCAAGGCAGGCCTGCTGGCAAATATCAAGGGCTTGGGTTCTTTATCAATGGAGAGCGTAGTCGACATCTTCAGCGAATTTTTACTCACTGTTTTCAAAAGGGTAGGGAACTCATAATCACGAGTTTGTTGAAATCGTTTTGCAAATCGTGGAAATCATGATCAGGGTCCAACACAGTTTCTTCACAGTGTGTGTTAAATTACAAAAATGGTTTTGAGCAGAACTCGTCCCATAGTCAGAATAGGCATTCCACCATTCTGGTGTGTTTTATACTGTGGATTTTCTTTGTTTCAGATCAAGAAACTCATTTCTGGTGAGCTCACTGGAAAGCGATTTGAAGTCCTTATCGACTCTATGCATGGAGCGACTGGCCCATACGTGTCTACCATCTTGTGTGACCACCTTGGAGTCGAATCTCGCGGTCTGCTGAGGTATGTGTAAAATGTGCGTAGAATTGAAATCGAAGGCCACGTGCCACGCGTGATTTCACGCTGAGGACGAACCCTTGTGGAAGCAGAGGAGAAACGTGATTGCTGGACGATATTTCACAAAAAGGTTCTGCAACTACATATTTTCTTTACTTATACTAGATATTTTTCGTGAGAACTGTCATCGTGAGTGGTCTTTTCTTCATCGAACTAGTATCTTGATGATCTTCATGATAGTCATATGGTGGGCATAGGTTTGCATGGCCCTAACTCCACCTTATCTTCAAACTTGTACTATATCTTAGTTTAGCTCATGGTCCCTCGGCGACTATCGCAATGACTCTGACCTCAAGCAATATACTTGTCAGTCTTTTCTTCACTTCGACTTTTAAATGCCAATTTTTTCTACACCAAACAACAACAACAACAATTAATGAATGCACACGAAATAATATAATGATTTATTTTGTGATCCTGAGCTTTCAGGGCTATCCCAATTAACATATTCAATTACCTTTTTCAGAACTGTTCCAAAACCGGACTTTGGGGGTGGCCATCCTGACCCTAATCTAACCTATGCCAAGAATCTTGTTGAGCAACTCCGAAGAGGAGAGCACGATTTCGGAGCAGCATTTGATGGCGATGGAGTGAGTTGTCTTGGTACTATCTTATCCTTCTCTCATTTAGTTTTACCGTTTGCTTTAGGATCGCAATATGATCCTAGGAAGGAATGGATTTTTCGTTACCCCGAGTGATTCTCTTGCTGTAATTGCCGATAACCTAGGCTGTATTCCCTATTTCCAGTCCAAGAAAGTGGCAGGTAACTATTGCTTTGCTCATCGTAGCAAATATGGTATACCGAAACATTTTTCAGGTTTCGCACGTTCCATGCCTACGGCTGGTGCTGTAGATCTAGTTGCCAAAGCCAAAGGCTTGGAGGTGGGTTCTGCCGGGTTTTCGGTATCGAGTTGTGGGCCAATTAAAATAGACTAACCAACTGGTACTGGTAGAAATGGCTGTGCGACTGAGCTTTTTGGTAAAAGTGTGCGAAGTACTTGTAAGAATCAACACAAGAGTTTGAGGTGAGAACAGTGGAACAAAGCATTTTTCACAGTACACCAGCCGCACCAGTGCTAGCGCTTTCTGAAAGTTGTTGTTTCGCTGGGTAAAGCGGGTTTTCAACGATTATTTGTCGCAACCGTTGTAAGTTATTTTGTTGCTGTGTAGGTTTTCGAGACACCTACGGGATGGAAATATTTTGGCAACTTGATGGATGCCGGACGCATATATCTATGCGGTGAAGAATCTTTTGGAACTGGCAGTGATCATATAAGGCAAGCTTGAACCTTGTTCTTCAATTTAAATAATACAAAACAAACTTGTTTGCAGGGAGAAGGATGGTGTATGGGCCATGCTAGCGTGGTTGCAAATTCTTGCCGACAGAAAGCTTTCTGTAGAAGATATCGTGAAAGAACAGTGGAAGCGCTATGGGAGGAACGTTTTTACGAGGTGATTCTCATGTTTGCCATTGATTATCTCTCGCAAGGGAGCATAGTTTCATAGGCGATGCCTGAGTTTACTACTATCGTATTTCAGATATGATTACGAAAATGTCGACGCTTCGGGTGCCAATTTGTTGATGACGTTCCTCGAAGCGCAAATGGCAGCATTTGTCGGCAAAGAGCTCAGCGCAAACAATGTATCATACAAGGTTGTTTTTGACTTCTTTCAAACCGTTTTTCCTCAGAAATCGTAGCTCTATCTGATTTTATACACTAGGATGATGTAGTGTTTTCTTTTCTGAAGCTGGGAAATTGTTTCATTCAGAACTTTACCCCTTATTATTCGACTTCAACTTCTAATCGAAAACTTTCTGCACCTTCTTAACTTGAAATCGAATAGTCTCAAGCATTCCTGTCAGAATTGTTAGAAATGTGAATCGAAACTGGAAATCTTCCTTTGAAATGTACATAGTGGTTTGTTTAAATACTTCATTGTTGTGGAATTTAGGTGAAACTCGCGGACAACTTTCAATATACGGATCCCATCGATGGTTCTGTAGCAACGAAACAGGTGCGTTTTCTTTTGCCTTGCTAACACAGCCTTTTGTGCTCCACTTCCCTCGAACTTTTTTCGAAAACATGTTTACCAGCGCATGAAGCAATGGAAATTTAGGCTCGATAGTTAGTAAACTGCTTCGAGGGCGTTCGCTGTTCCGCATAAATCTTCGGTTTATTTTTCTTCAAACAACGTTTTCATTGCAGGGACTCCGAATTGTGTTTGAGGATGGTTCTCGTCTGGTATTCCGCCTCTCTGGAACAGGATCAGCGGGAGCCACCATTCGTCTTTACGTAGATTCATATATTCCGGCGAGTGATACGAACAGGCTCTTCGCCCCAGCACAGGTAATGCCAACTCTAACTCGAAATGGAATAAGAGCCGAAATGGGTGGCGATAACGCATCGTTCAAAGTAGATTCGGTGAAGAGGAATACTAGCTAGCCCACAATGCGGTTCAATACATTATTCATCATGGGTGGGAATGTGGAACGTGTGAGTTACGCTAATTGAGTGAAGGGACGTCGATGAGTGTCGTCGACAACCTCCAAGATTGGCTCTTGAATCAGTGTTTTCTGAAAAAAAAAACCGTGGTGTGGCTGTGTGGCTGTAAGGAAGATGTGCAAGGCTAGGCGTGGTACTGTAGATGTGGGCTAGTTCGATCTTTTTTGGCTCCGATTACTCTGCTCTAATCGATGCGTACTCTTACCGGGACGGGCGGTAAGGGTAGGTGAGCTGTTGGACGGCTCATCTGCTCATCTTTAATTATGTTTACTTCCTTTCCGTCCAGTAAACAGACGAATTAGTTGTTTACAGGATCTCCTCAGACCACTCGTGCTCATAGCATTGGATTTGTGCAAAATGGAGCAATTCACTCAACGAACGGCGCCCACAGTGATCACGTAATCGTAATGTTGTGCACTGTCGTAGATGAAGGTGCTGATGACTCAGTAAATTGCTCACTGTAATGCTCAGATTTAGGTACAAATTCTATAGATGTTTAAAATCCGGTGTCATTTTTAGTGGAGCGTGTCTGTGTTATTCGCCGTTTTGTAGCGCTCTCTAGTCTGAGTTTTATAGATGCAACATGAGATAGTTTCAATAAAGAGTTGAATGTCTGGTTTATTTTATCAGTGGCATGTGGAAATAGAGACCATTTGGATCCTTTTACAAACGGCTTGTGATAAGGACGTCATTATAAGCGCGTCGATTCCTTTCAGAAGGTCATCTGTTGTAGCCTTTAATCAATGCAATGGGCAAGTCAATGTAATTGTGCTACTGTGGAAGTAACTGTACCAATCGTTACGTCATTTACTTTTTTTGTAAAGGTCTGTTTTGATAATCGGAACGGTGAAGCAATCTTGAATTTTGTCTTCCTTCAGAAGACTATAGGGTGACCAGGCTTGACTAGCAAAAGTCGGTGCTGAACGCAACCGAGCGTTTTCGGATTGGATCTTAACGGTATATTCTCTTGGTAGTAAACAGTTTACAATAATCTCGGTTCTATAGTAGGATTTTACGGGTGATTAGTTTACGCATTCGGAGTGAGGGACCATTTTCGTTGACTGTTTCAGTGAAAATGGACAAGACGGATTTTATCGTCCCGTGAATGTGTGACACAGTAACCCGAACACACGCTGAAGCGCCTTCAAAACACCCGTCACATATACGACGCAAAGGAAACGTACCCGAAAACGTGGGTGAGACCCAAGGGGTGGGTTGTGATGTACTAGGGGGTTACGGGGTCACACATTCACGGGACGTTAGAATCCCTCTAATTGAGAATGGTCCCTAACTCCAAATGCGATGACGGACTGTTTCAGTGAAAATAAGAAGACATGTGCGATAACTCCTCATACAGGACAATCCCCTTGGAACCGGTACCCCCTGGTGCGTATAATGCGTAAGTATCGACATTATTGTTATGTTTATCAGGTTATTTGAAAAGGCGGTATAGAGAAATAGAATTTCTTTGACGTAATCACATTGTCGGATATAGCACTACGGCGACATCGATGACTGATCGCCAAGGTGATGTTAGCAGACCGTATGCTGCCGAAGATTATGCATATCAAGCGTATATCTCCTCAACAAGTGAACCGACAACTACTTCCGATGGAAATGGATACCCTGCTCCTTCTTACGGGTATTACGCAACTTTGTCAAAGTATGCCCCCGAAGAGCCCGCCTTGTTTACCGGTGACTCATTCTCTGGTAAGATGCATTTCTCACACTGTATGGATGCTGCCTTTTAGGGGAATGATTTTAGGCTATGCACCAGCTCCGCCAACAGTTCATGTACCTTATTCAGTGCCCACAGAGACAACTTATACCGTCGGAAATCAACAATCACATGGCGACGTGGATATGCGTGAAAATAACGCCGTGCTGTGTGCGACCAAAACCGATTCTTCATCTTCTCAATTGGTAATATTGAGAACATACTTTTACTAGGTGGAAACAGAATCAGAACGGACTGCTATGAAGTTTATTGATTGGAGGTATCCTTGTCTATCAAGCATGTTTGTCGAAGGTTCGGTGTCAGGAACTGTGCTGTGTTTGAAATGTTCACTTCCTCAGGATTGTTCCCGGCTCTCCAGCAGGTCGCAGAGCAGCATGGATGAAGATTCAAATGATGGAATGAAAAATTCTACTGCTAAGAAGATAAAATCTCTCCCGTTACCAAAGGTTAGTCTTCGAAGGGGTTTTTATCCATGAAAAGCCTTGCTCTTTTAAGGTTGGTCTACCTCCGCGGCAACCCAAGTCGAAATCCGAACAGTTCAAGGAATACGTGGGAGAAGTAGCGAGACTTAACGAGGAAATCGAGCGGTTGCAAAAATTACAGGAGCAGGTGAGGTTATTTGAAAAGCCTTGCTATGTACATCTGGAAACTATTGCTGCCGCTGGGTCCATTAGTACCTAATAACCAAAATTCACTCGGCACTCCGTAATTCATTGGGTCGCAACAATCCTTTCACGCAAAATCGTTTGGATCTAAGAACGACTCAGGAAATTCTAACTAACATCAAACCAAGCGTTTTGCAGCTTCGTCAAGAGGCTAAGAAGATTGCAAGAACAGCCGCGGATGATGACCTCCCTCAAGAGGAATTGTTGGACGAAAGCACTTCTTTGCTTGATGGTACCGGAAGCAAAAGCACGCGCAAGGTTGATTACAGTTCTTTGTTTGTTGGTATTGCAACAATCTTCCTCAATAATGATCGTATTTTTCTCTCCTCCTTTTTCTTGGATTTACGTAAGAGCTATGCTCCAGTGCTATTGTGTAGTTCTACTCGATATGGATGATTTGAGGTTTTCCAAAAGAGATGAAGGCTGTTTTGCTCTCATAATTCCTTTCGCTTGTTTTTGGACACAAACCTGATTTGTAGACCGAGCCGTCGACCATCATGTACTTTAGCAGTCATCTGCACGAGAAGTGCCTGCAGTTGCCGAATATATTCCTACCCCACTGGCGGAGTTGGAAAGAATGAAGCGGGAGGAAAAAAAGAAAAAGAAGAAAAAGGAAAAAGAATACGAACCGTCATTCGAAGAAGTAAAAGAGAAAGTGAAAGCTGGGCCGAGCAAGCGACGACTACTGAGTGAAGACGAGATCTCCACGCTATTCGAGGTATTCTTTCTAAGATCCTACTGTTTCTGTGGTGATGAAGTCCTTTCCCACTTTTATTACCCATTCTAGCTTAAGATTTTCCCAGCATTGTACGGGTGCGGGATGAGTGAATCGTGCGATCCGAATTCAGTCTCATTGTTGTAACCTTTCGTGCTTGTATTTTCTATATACGACCCTCTTCTTTATGAGTGTCTACTTATTGAGCGCCATACATGGTACTGTAGCGCACTCTAAACCAATGGGACCTACTGAGTGCTCAACACTCCTTTCTTCTTGAAGGAAGGTACAGGGGTGACCAATTTGTTTGGTTCTATGTGCTATTGCGATAGAAACATGCCTCCTATTTCAGGACAAACCAGAGCCTAAGCGGAAGAAGGTGAAAGAGGCAGTTCCTTCTACTACTAAGGTAGGATCATAACCCTTAAGGTTTCCGAACGGTTTTTACTCATCAAACTTTTCTAGCAGTTGAAATACTTGTACGTCATTGTTCAGAAAGAACGGAGCCATACAAGAAGAGACAGCATCTCACCTTCCAAATCCCCCGACGTATCAGCGAAGTCGGAACCTCCACCAAAGTTATCGAAAAAGGAAGAGAAGAGCAAATCAGTGAAGGTTTCGGAGGGCGCTGAAACCTCATCATCGACGATCTCAGACTCAGCGGACGACGTAAAAGAGACAAGTCCGGAGATAGTAGGAGCCACAAAGAAACGAATCGCTAGAGAAGGGGTGAGCCTACAATACTTTCTTACATGAACCTGTGTTGTATCCTAATTTCTATAGAATTTGGGGAAAATCGAGACTTTTCTGAGCGATTGTGAATCCATTGCAGAGGTGTCATGAGAATCAAGCGTTTAATAATCGTTTTCTACGTATAGATCAGAACGATGTTGATAAAGCAAACCGTTTTGAATGTCACCCGAACTGTTACGAGCTATCCGTACCGTGATGGGGTGACGCTAGAAATTTGTGTGAGGTCGTTACCTTATTCCGAACTCGCACTTGCTTTATGTTACCCGTTAATATTGATCTTTTCCTTCCTATGGTGTGGATATTATTGTAGCCTTGTGCTACTCTTCGAGTACTAGCTTCGCTCTTTTTGGTGTCAAGAAACGCAGGCTTTGTGATTCGGGTTCTTTGCAAGGGCAGTAGAATTTGGCTCTGAACCGAATGTCCTCTTCGCCGCGGGATGACAACTGTATTGTTAGAGATTTTTTTTGTGTTTGATCAGCAGACTATCCTACTAGAGTGTTGCGAAATGGCACATACAACTGGTCCTTTGTGTTACATCATTTTAAAAAAAGGATTGATAGCGACCTCCCTTCCCAAGTAGAGAGATTTTGTAATTTTAGGTTTCCTTAGATGATTCTGGGCAGGCCAAAAAGACGGCAGAAATACGTCGGTCCACGAGTGTTTACCGCCAAGGGAGTGATTAAGAATTCGTTGTCATGAATCCTAATATTATATTAAAGGAGATGGCTATCTGAATCTCCTCTACAAATCTAGGGACCAAAAATGTATAGGGAGAAAAATGATGACTCACCAACGTGAAAAGAGGGGGGGGGGGGGTAATTACGAAACTGTGACTCACCACAAATATAAAGGAGCCCCGCGTGCAGAAGTACATTTTATGACACGTTTTTCAGCTTGCTTCTTGCTGATTTAAAGCTATTGAACCTATCTTGCCTCTTATTATCTCCAACGAAGTATTTTTTGCGAGAAATTATTCTCCTATAACCTTCCAATCGAGTCATCGAATCAACTTTCGAATTGAATGCATGGCGCAATTCATTGGATACAGCTCCGCCCCGAGGAATCCTTCCCAATTTTCACCAGCCTTTCATTTTTCCTGAATGCGACGGAACAGAACGTGATATTCTGTCGAAAACGTATTTTAACAGGAAAACCACGTGAAGACAGGGAAAGACTGGGAGTTCTAAATATATAGAGAAGCCAAAGCAGTTTACTTCCGGTTCGGGTTTTTTTGGAGACCTCCCCGTCTCCCCTCCCCCTCCCTTTTTTGCAAAGAGCATTCTAAGGACGGTTTTTTCTAGGAAAGTGTACTCTCGAAAAAATAAACGTGCAAGCCAAAATCGGCGTATATGTAAATAAAATATGTATATGTAAATAGATGTACAGATTTCCTGCATGGGGTCGGTTTATTTTGCTAGAAAAATGTCTGTGGTAACGTGACTAGATGACTTGTCGTCTAAAAATGTGTTTCTGTTCAGTCGATGTCGAATCTTCTCTCTTGGAATGATCTCTATCTCTTATCACTATATTCCCTTGTCACAGGGTAATTTAATGGGTTTACTACTTTTCAGGTACAAGATCGTGCCCTCAAAATGGCCACAGCGGTGTCTAGAAGGGTTCCATCTGCAAGTGAACAACTTCAAGCCAGAATGGCTTCATTAGCAAAAGAGAAGTCAATTTCTCCAACGTTTAGCTCCGCGGTATGTTTAGAATTTGATTTAGTCCTCCAAAAGTAGTGTAGCCTTGTTTAGCTGTCCAGCAGCGGAATAAAATTTGTGGATTCTTCTGAAGTAGTACCCATTGGTACTGTTTTTGAAGCTCATATGTTAAATACGCAACTTTCTGAGCTCCATAGTGTTCTTTCTGTGTCTGCAAGAATCGTGTTGTTTTCATATTTCAAAGCGATGACATTCAGAAACCAATTACGCTCGAGCAGATGTATGGTCATAGGCGTCCAAATGTAGTGGGCTCGATTGCTAAAGGAGAATCCAGAACAGCTCGGACCAGCTTAGTATCGGTACTGTTGTTATAGATTGTGTTTTACTGCTGACCTACCGAATATGGGATTTTTTTTGTAGAGTAGCCAAGCAGTTGCGACTCCAAAGCTACGAGATCCCACAAACAGCAAAATACCTTTTTCGCTGCGGGTGAATTTTTTGAACAAGATCTTCTCGCAGTACTTGGAAGTTTGTCCGGAAGTGGAAGCAGTTAGAAATGTGAGTTCATTGTCCTTTGATGGTTTTCTATGGCACATTTTTCTTGTTGAATTCCTCAAAAAAGATGAATTGATCCCTAGCATAGGAATTTCCTTATTAACCGTTTAAGTAGGTGTTTATAATCTTGAGATAGGGTTGTTGTGACGAAGTCCAAGTTGCCACGTGAGACTTGTTATCATCATACCTTCTCCACACACGCCTTTTTGCACGCTCTTTCGTTTGTCATTCCTATTTAGTCAGCATTTGGATCCAATTACACGTGCCACTGTTGACTCGGCGGGGACAGCCTTATCATTTGGTCTTCCCGGTGAGCATAACTTCAAACTTCCGGTCATAAGCTGAAAGAAGAAGGGACGAAGTGAGACCGCTAGATACTCATGAAACTTCCATTGGAGAGGGCTGTGATGATTGGAGTATGCCTCAGCACGGTTGATGTAGTCACAACACGGTGTCATTCATTATGGTGGCTGTCATCGCCGTCTTTTCTTAGATAGGTAGCTTTTTTGGGGAGATATCAAGTTAGGAGCGGTAAGCCCGTTCTAGTTTTGAAGGTTTTGTCATAATCTTTGAAAAGGTTTTAGCATATTCAAAGAAGGGGGACCACTCTTCCCAAAAGGCTATCAATAGTTATTAGTATATGTTCTGGTTTCGAAAAGAACGTTCGAGTGTAGTTTGCTTTGTGAACTTAGGATATCTATTACCTAACTACGGTTTTGCCAAAAGTTCAGCCTCGCCCAAGATACGAACCTGGGCTTTCTAAGAACCCTCTGCTTTGACGTAACCTCTCTTGCCGTCATCTTCTCGATGGAATTTCGGACCTCTCTCCTAAAACTTGACGAACAGATAGTGAACCGTGAACCTATCAGCTTTCGAAAGTACTTGTTTCATCCTGTTGTTATTTGTGATTGCGCCGCCGATGACGGCGCCCGCAAAACAAGAGTGCAGGCTCGAGTTCTGCCCAAGGTTTAACGAGGTTTTGCCTATAACACAGCAAAACATGAGATTTTTGCTTCGTGGCCACCATCTAACAGCAAAGTAAAACAAATTGTGTTTGCTTCGGTTCCTTTCGTTTTGCTAGCTATAACTGCTCATTGATTGTCGTCAATTTAACGCCATACGCTAGAAGAAGAAAGAAGTTTAAAAAAGTTAATTGCAGGGTGTGTCTAAAAAGTCATAAATAGCATTCAAGAGGTTTTTCGCTCCGATTTCTGAAATACCTTTTTGCAGTCTGAAATTGAGGAGAAAGCAATACTTGATAAGGTTCGGCATGCTCAAGGCTACAAAGTGGCAGCAATCAACCTGATCGGTCGCATCCGCAACGCAAAATCAACTGGTCTTAGTAAACCAAGAGCAGGTAACCACACTTGTTTTCGGGGAATATATTTTTGTGTATCCATTTCGTTAGAAGTTTTAAAATCTTTGACATGTTCAAGTTTGGACAGCTCCCACAATGAACTCAACTCTAGTACAAAAAGCTTATTTTGAGCAGTTTTCAAGAAAAGTAATCGAGCTGTTTGCAGTAAAAGCGGTAGTAAAACGTTATACTTCTTCATCGTGTTGCTACTTTTTAATCGAAACTTTCAAGACTATGCCCAGTTTTTCTTTCCACTTCTTAGTTTTTGATCCGTAAACTATATTGCCTACAAGTCCACCATTGAAAGGAGAACAAATCATCGATTCTGTTCGTGAGCGGTGATGAAAGCAAAACAGCGTTGTTATGGCGGGGGCTGCTTATCATGCTGAAATGTCCCCTTTTTGTCCTCAACGATAGAGGTGTTATGACCTTGTGGTCAGTATTTCGTTTTTATAGCTTCTAAGGTGTTGTGTCGGTTCCACCGTACATGCTACCCATCTCAGAATTTGTGCTGGTTGTCTTGATTCTTTGTTTTTGCACTATCGTGAACTTTAATTTTGTGCATTCCATGTTCATGGCCATGACCATTTGCAACTCTTCTTCTCCTCTAACCATGGGCTGAACAAGAAAAAGCTTGATGTAGTTTTTTCTAGCGGTCTTCTTTTGGTTTTTAGCCCACCCTTTATTGTTAGACCAGCATCCATAAGCCGTTATAATTTCCCACCCTCTCTACTTCACTGAAAACTGTCCATTTCCACAAACACTTGATGGGGATAAAATATCTGCTCCGCACATAATAATTGCCTATCTCGTTTTATGTAAGCTTCGATCATTCGTAATGACCTTCGAGTTCATGTCCAGGATAATGTAAAAAGAACGAAACCCTTGTTAGACTGTTTCCGAGTGGATTCTATTCTTTTTTCTTTTTGTTTTACCTCTGTTTTTAGTGGAAGGAGAAGTGAAGTGATAGAGTAAAGGTCACATCTATTTCCTCCTGAAACAGGAAAGAACGTTTACGTAGAAGTGACAGAAAATTCTACCGATGTGCATAGTACTATGTAGATTGCTAAAGTTCATATACGTTTCCACATGGTTCCTTCACATGATATGTCTTTATCACAGTTTCCGTTGAATTTCAATGAATATACATAATTTGATGGTACTACTCTGTGTATAGGTAGATCTCATTTGCTCGCGCTATGCCCTGAATCCGAACTCTCTATACTTTTAATCGTAGTTTTTATGCGTGTACTTAGGTTCATAGAACGGTAAGCTGTATTAAATGTACTGAAAGGTTGGGTTTTTAAAGCGACGGCAGTTGTCTGCGACAACATTCGTACGTGTGAAACTAATCCGAACTCCTTGATGCGCTTTCGTGACTCTCCCAACCTGGTTTTCCAAAGACCACCATGCTACACCAACCAGCTTTCCTGTGTTGAACATCGTAGATTTGGTCAGTATGGCAGTTACTGTGGCAATGCTAGCCACCGAAACTTTTTCTGTATTTCTTACTTGTTTTCTTGGGTGACACCCAACAATTTCGATTTTCAGCTCTCTCACATGATGCTGTTCTTGCTGGACGTCATGTCAATGACATATCAATTCGGGTTCGGAAATCGGAAAAACAGAGTGTTGGTTCGCTCACCGAGAAAGAGTTCTACAACATACTCATTGAAAAGTATCTGATGACAGAAGAACAGCTGATCAGAAACGGGTGAGTGCAGTCACATCCCAGATTAAAGTAGTTTGTCCTGTAACGTTCCTATGGAGAAGACCTATGCTCTGTTAAGGTATCCACGAGCCGTAGAGGGTGAAGAGCAATTGGTGACAATAGCGCCGACTCATTTTGAGAAATCTAAATCACAGAAATCATGGGCTGAAAAAGACGGTGAGTAATGCTGCGCTCTCAGTCGTGTATTTACTTAGCCCTTTTGTTTCTTTTTTTGGTAACAACATTAATATTCTACAAAAAGGATATCAAATATTGTTATTTTTCGTGTTTGTTAGACTTGTGTTGTTGAGTTCTATGTATTGAGCATTGAATAATGGGATCGAATCGAAGTTGTTGTAGACCTTGAGCGCCTGTGTTCACGATGTCATAAGGAATTCCGGCTCGATCCTAAGGGCAACGTAGTTACAGCTGAGTGCATCTACCACTTCAAAGGGCTGCAGAGACGTGGAGGTATGCTATATACTCAGTTGTTTCCCTTTTTCTATCGATTTTCAATTTTCAATCGTTTTTTTTCATTTGTCTAATTCATCCCTCCTTCTTCGAGTTCACCTTTTTTTCTCCTCTCTTTCAATATCTCTGCTCTTATGAATTAATTGACTTCAGTTCTCTTGTTCTTACTTCCTTAATACACTTTTTCTCGTGACAGGTATGCGTGGTGAGTCGTATTTTTCGTGCTGTGGTGCAGATCGCAACACGCCCGGATGTTGTGTGGCGGAAGCCCACGTCTCTGACACCCTGAATGCAGAAGCTCTACGCGAATTCTGCCCTACACCTCCTTCACGAGGAGAAGACGACCCTAGAAATGAAAAGGTTTGTGTATGAAGCTGTCAAAGTACGGCTTCTGCGTTATTAATATTGCTTATTACAGGTATATGCCATGGATTGCGAAATGGTCTACGGGGTATGGGGCCCAGAATTGGCTCGTGTATCTGTTGTAGATATGGATAATAAATTAGTGCTCGATCTCATAGTAAAGCCCCACAATAGAGTTATCGACTACAACACACGGTTCTCCGGTCTGACCGCTAACCAAGTTGAAGCATCTACTATTGATCTCTTCGAGGTTTGTTTCGTACTTCTGGAGTATAGAGTAGCGTCATGATTAATCATTTTTCAGGCTCAAAATCGTCTTTTTGAATTAGTAAACGACCAGAGTATTTTGATTGGACATAGTTTGGAATCAGATTTGAAAGCAATGAGACTTCGACATGAAAAAGTCGTGGACACTGCGGTCGTTTATGAGCATAGGTGAGCTTTAGCTGCTTAAGGCTAGTTAACCCTTCGACAACAATGGCACCCACCGGTGGGTGCCACTAAGAGTGGTGCATGGGACATTGGCACCCAAAATTGGGTGCACCATACTTTCTTGTTTCTTACCGATTGCTAAGTTGAGTAAGCCAGTGAAAGAATTTTCTCGTGGGACAATGCCACCCACCGGTGCATGCCAGTCGCGCGCGAAAGGAGGAGAGCGTGGCCCTGTGGGCGCGTCCGTCGAAATCCGCTTTGTCGTCAAAGGGTCAAGTATAGAGTCATGCCAATGCTCTCATGTACATACTTTTATAGGCAAGGTTTTCCTTTCAAGCGAGCTTTGCGGAATCTTGCCAGTGAGTATCTCCAGAAGATTATCCAAGAAGATGGTGAGTTGATGGTTTACCAATGGGTTTGAAGATCAATCCTTCAAATATTGACTCAGTCGCGGAGAAATAACCTGTCTGCTTTCAGATAGCGGTCACGACAGTCAGGAAGATGCTGCCACATGTATGAGTCTCATGCTATTAAAAGCGAAGGAGGATTGCAAATGATTTTCTTTGTAATGCCAATAATGTGTTCAGCCCAAAAGTAGCCAGCCCTCTTCGTTATGTGACTTCTATCTCCCCACTTCTTGTTAAAATATTCACATTTTTCTTCTGTAAGCAAGCGGTTCGTGTTGGACCTACGTCTTCTAATCTGTTCAGCAGTTCCGCTGCTCTATCTTGACTGTCCTGTACATATGTGTCATCAACTCTCATATGAGTTTGGAGCGAATTTACGCTCATACTTTGTTTCTAGTCTTGTTTCAATTTGACAGCAATAAATTCTTCTGAATTTCTACAAGGAGACTGAATTTGAAGGAGAATCCATGACATACTTAGTTCATTTTCGAGTGGAGTTTTTGGGCCAATCTACTTTATTTCTGCGTTAAGAGTAGCCATAGACTCTCTAAGCATTCTAGCTGTAGCAATGTCGGGAGTTGGAACATGTATTTCTCGCTTCAGATATGGCGGGCGTTGTGATGAAAGTCCAGAAGCTAGGCAAGACCCTATACGAGCATAAAAAGAAGACGATTGCTGCAGGAATTCTAGTCTGTGTTGCCGGGAATTATGCAGCCACTTGGCATATGTACGTGCTTTTTTTTTTATAGAAAATTAGTCTATAATGCTAGAATGACTTGGTTTAAATGTTCTGTTTCCTTGATACGGCAACTTTTTCACCTAACCTTTCTGCCGTTTCGTTTTAATGATAGTTGTTTTCTGTGAAGCACGGTCAAGTCGCATTTGATGCGCTTTATATCTACCTGTTTACGTGTATATGTAATCCCGCTAGGGTGGTTGGTCGACATTGAAATATTTCTTCTCTTTCCATTGGCTAGCGATAAAGGGTGGGAAAAGCTTGCGTCATGTATGTGCTCGATGTCCCACTGTCTTATTGTCCTTCGAAATCGATTAGCAATACCATTCCCTTCTGCTAAGTCCACCTTGGGTGGCTGTTCTGATCAAGAGTTTTGACCTAGGACATCCAGGGAGTTGAGGTGGAAGTTTTCTGATGTATGTCGTTTCACCATATAACTGGCGAAGTTTCGCTTCGTACTTGCAACTTCGCATTTACCTCTATGTTTCTGTGATCCAACTCGAGTATGCTCTCTCATAACCTCTTTTAGGAACAGCAAGATTCGCAGAGCATACGCTCTTCAGGCAAAGAAATATGGTGATGAGCCAATATCACGTAAGTAATTCATTTTCCCCTTTTTCACTTTGACGCATGTTAAGGTTAACCCTTCCAAATTCAAAAATATTAGTTGGTGATCTCATTTACCTTTATGCATCTTTACTGGGCTGTCTTGGAAGTACTTTTTCTGCAGGGTTTCTCATTCCTGTAATTAATGCTCAATAGTAAGGGTTTTGCGAGAAATTTCTTCGTTTCCTGCTACAACGTGCTTTTGTGGATCTATGACCTTCTACTCAAATTCTTCTCCTGGACTGATCCTTACAAATAGTCTCGATTTCAAATCGTTGCGCCTTCAGGCTGTAGCATGGCTCCCGGAATCGTTTGCAGTAAGAATAAGGGTAGCCTATTTTTTGGAGATTGATGGCAACCACAGGTCTGTATTATGCGTGCAAGCTGATAGGCCTGAAAGTTAACGTTAATGTTCTCTTGTGGCCACTTTTCTGCGAGAGCACTGCAATTTGTCGAAGTAATCCCCAAAAGAGAACTTTTTTCAGCTAACTTTTTCGGGCTAAGGAAGCAAGCATCTCTAGGTAGGAATCGTATGCTTTGAAAAAGCCCCGGTATTAAACGTTGAAGAAATATTTCACAAGTTCCGGCTCAGTATACTAAACATGCTGCCCAGTGTATATTGTAACCAAAACACCACCTGATATTCGCAACATCTGGTTGTTGTAACTCTTCGTTACTTCCTCCTGCATGTTATGATAAACAAAGATAAAAATGTGACAGGCCCTCCAAAAGTCAATCATTTTTGAATTATTCCTTTTTATAGCCGAAGAGACTCCTCGACGTGTTCTCGTGCTTGCCAATACCTCATCGAATGAGCGATCATGTTACGATGATTTCACGAAAAACGCTTTGCCATTGTTGCATCTGGCAGGTCTCCAAGTGGATATAATCAAGGTGATATAATGTTTCTTTTTGGTCAAAAATATGTTAGTTCCAAAAGTTGTGGCCTCTACACAAGGTTTCCCTAGCAGTGCCTGTAATGAACTATAGTGCTTTTTTGTGATTTCTTCTTTTTCTCTCCCTCAACATTGGTCCCATGAGGTGCTGACGGCGTGAGGCCAATCCTCCCGTGATCCTGATCTAGTTGAAGTTTTTCTTGATCACGTTTGCTATCTTTTTGGGGCTCCTCGTGGTCACATCTCCTGAGAATGGTAGTTTATTACTTTTCTTATCTTCTCTGCACGTGTTCATACCATCGCCATCGCTGTTCACGTATCTACAGCTGAACAGAGGCTTTTGCATGACACCCTGACATCATAGTTTCTGATGCGATTTTGTCGCGTCCTATCGCAGGTTTGTATGAACTTCTTCATTTCGGTGGAACTTGAAACTGCGTCAGCTGATTTCGAACCATCCTCGTTTGCATCATCGCTGTCCGGTATATCTTTGTTTTAAGCGTCTTGGAGCCCCTTACAATCTAAAACACGACACCATTGGGGGCTAGGTCTCATTCAGATATAAAAAGTATTGCATTTTTGCATTTCCCCTCCCCGCTCCACCCTCCCTTCATGAAGCCCTCACCTCTCTGAGTTAAGAAACTTGGTCTTCTTTATGTTCAACTTAGAACTCGGAGCTCATCTTTGATGTATTCTGATCGTGGTCGTAGAAGGTGCACATAGATTCGATTTTCACTTTTACTGCTGTTCTTTGAAATGGTTTTCCTTGAACAGGCTGAAAACGAGAAGCAATTAGAGGCTCTGGCAGCCGCTGTAGATACACAAGAAGCAGATGCAATCTACATCGTAGGTGGTGATGGTACTCTTGGACGAGTTGTTACTGGGATTCTGCGTAACAGGTTTGTCGTACTATAAACGCGGTTAACCTTTTCGCACAGAACTGCCTTTATTTGCCAATTTTCAGGGAAAAAAGTGTGCTGCCTATAGGAGTATTCCCTGGTGGATATGACAATCTTTCACTCAAACGGCTTGTTCCACATGTTTTTGGTAAGTTTTTGTGGAAGTGATAAACAAAAGTTTGAAGGTTGACGAGTTATGGATAGAATTTCGGCCTCGGACGGGACTCGAACCCGTTTTTGTGTATCTGAGCACCATGCTTTTATCCTTTACTCTTCCGAGACTCCGCTTGCACTCGCCTTCTTACGGCTTTCATGTCATATAATCTTCACTACTTGTTTGTTGATAACCACAATTAAGTTCCAGAATCAACGAAAGATGTTCGTAGAATGTGTGAAAGTGCCATGGCTCTGATAGAAGAGCAAAGTCGAAAAGTTGCAGCCTTCGAATTTGTTTTGGTGAGTCACAGCTTTCTGTATATTCCTCGTCTATATCGAAGGAACGGTTTCAGGAAGGTGATGAGTCAGCCGCGGAACCAATTTACGGCATTGGTGATGTGGGGGCAGGCTGGTTCCGTCATATCGAGGAACGCAGACGTAAACTGTGGTATTTTGGAGCGATGAAACGACGTTGGGCCTATTTTTGGGAAATGCTCAAGGCTAGTGCAAAAGTTCTTTTTATTCTCAAAAGTCTATTTTTGTTCTTCAAGACAAAGGTGCAATGTCACCAGAATGTTCTGAACAGCGTAGCATATGATGTTCGGTCGTAAAGGTCGTTTTCGTCAACACAGCTGTGATTCGCGATTGATTCGCGTTATCACTGTGTAATGTCCAGCTGGAAAGGTATTTATGTCGCCTGCACGTGCAGCACCGTCTTAGTCTCAGTACATCGCGGCGCGTGTTAACGTGCGGTACATCTATCTTCCATTTATAAAGCTCATATATTATTTTTAAACATGCATTCTTCATGTTTCCAATGCTTCATGTCCCTTATGTTTAATGCCGTAATTTATTGCTTCGGGTATTCCGACGTTAAAAGAAACTTTTGTTCCACTCGTGCCTTATATTAAGACGTTTCCATGTTCTAGCGTTCACCCACGGATATGGAAGCGAAACTTCAGTACGAGGAGGCATGTACCGGCTGCCGAAGGTGTCGTCCGCCAGTCGTATTCGAACCACCTGCTTGGAGATGGTGGCATATTCTTACTGGGCCACCACGTATTCAGGAATCAGCAGAAGGTTGGGAACGTGTTTTTTTTTCTCGAGTTTCGAGAGCGAATTTTTCCTGAGCGTTTTGTTTTTTGTTTTTGAATATTAGGTGTAAGCCAATTCTTGTACCCGGTGTAAAATTGTTTGGGAAACGTATTGTACTTAAGTAATGGGTGGGAGATTGATCACAGCCTCTCAAAACCGCAGCCCTAGGGTCACAAGGGAGGATTACGGTGAACTTCGATGGTGATTAGATCGTAGATCCTTTACCCGCCTTATTGACATTGTTTGAAGGGGAATTGAGGCAGCGGAGGAGTGCTTCATGTGACAGCGAGCACGAGCTTCGAGACTCTAGAGAGTAAACCGTGATGTGCCGGACACTGTAGACACTGTAGGTGTAGGGGGGGAGGGGGAGCTCATGTAGTTTCGATCACACAGAAGCTTTTGTAGATCCCTAGCTTACCGATGCCTCGATTTTCCGCTTGAAGCTAATAATTTTCGAGCAGAAGAGCGGTAACAAGTTCCGAATTGCTACTCAAATATATAATTTACGGCCATATTTGCTCAAACAAACCATTTTGAGGTTCAAATTGCGTTTTTTCAGAGAAAAAGGACTATTCGAACATTGTTAATGAAAACTGTGGCCGTGTACGAGAAGTCGATCTGAAGGGCACCGACCTAATCATCGAACAGAACCAACAAGAGGTATGGCGTTTTTTGCATTGATACACCTTGCAGCTCATATAATAGGATGGGTTATGGTGGCTTACGGTATTTCATGAGTCCCTGCTATTCAAGGGCACGAGAATTCAGTATTTGCCAATACAACCAACCTTTGGATCTTTGTCTTCACTTTTGATGATAAAATCAGCGATGATAAGGCACCGTGCCTCTATTTCGAAACAAATACTCAATTACCGTATGCGGGTACGAAATTTTTGATGAACAGATTCATCTTCATTTCCTGAAAAAAACTACGGAAATCCACAAATTTCACATGACAGACGTCCCGAGGGGTTGATTGAGCACCTTTGTCGTCTCTGATTTTTTTTGCACTCCATTTTTTTCTGGACTTGCGGAGCCAACTGACGGCTCTTCATGTGATTTTCATCCCCGAATTGTAGTTCGAAGCTGAAAATCACATGAAGAGGCATCAGCTGGCTTCATAAGCTCAACTATGACATCTCAATTTATCAAGACAGTCGGACAAGAAACAGCGCAGAGCTGTTTTTTGTTTGAGGCTGAAATTCATAGTTGGCTTCCCCATTCATCTTCTACAACGGCTCTTTTATTTACTGATTTGTCAGGATAATGCTTGCTTACGTGTACGCATGGGAGGCAAAGAGGCAGGACGACGTGGAGTTATCGCTGACGGCTGGAGAAGGTGCACGAATGATCGAGTAGGAACGAGTGATAATGACGATTTCTACACGACAGATCTTCTCGCAAAAGCGATATCACTCACGTTCGTCAAATTGCCAGTGAGTTGCCTTATCATCCGATGCTTGCAAACACGTCTGTCATCTTGGCCGCTCTGCAAAGTGTCTTCGGTTGTCTACATCGCGTAAATTCTGGAAATTTCCCTGAACGAGACTGTTCGAGTCTCTTACTCAAATAAAATAAACAACGTTAGCGGGGAAAGATTGGTAGGACAAGTACTGCTAGCTGCTACCGTACCTTAAAAAGGGGGAGCGACTCCTCTTTTGGCTGGTTTGAAAGGTCAGCCACAGAGCGCTCTCCGGGTAGCAAAACGGTTGGTAAAATGACTTGAGTGATCCATATTCCCAGTTCTCTCCTCTTCGCAATTGAACCGTTTCGTATACATGTATCTCCCCTCCCCTCGTACACGCGCTTCCCTTGTCCCGAGCCCTGAGTTTCGTTTTGTGGTGGGATTTAGGAGGGAAAAAATTAAATGTGCTGAATAAGGTTGATTGGTGAAGTCCTATCGACATTCTTCATCTGATTTGTCAATTTATTCTTCTTTGTGTGGAAGCCGGAGCTCGCCGATAACAACCCTAACAGGCATGTCAAATGGGTGTGCACTCATATCGCTATAGACCTGATAAATGGCAACACTGCAGGTGATTGACGGCTCTGAACTGTATGAACTCATTTCCAAAATTGTAACGAGTGTTGGTGTGCAACCCCCTCCTTTTCCACTTGGAAAAAATTTTCTCCTAACATCTCCACTTACTCTTCCCTTGTCTCAGTAGCCTTATATGATTGCAATGGACTGATAGACCTACCTGTATTGGGGTTTTAGGACGTCATTGATCTGGGTCAACAGCTAGTGCAGCCTTGCCTTGGTACGGCTAGCTGCGCCCTTTACTGTCGATACTCCAGATAATACAATTTTCGGGCTTTTGGGACAATTTCTGTTCGGGAACCTCGAATGCCAGCGCCTAGCAGGTGGTTATAGGCAATGCAGAAATACGGATGTAACACAAATTGTACTATTTGTTTAAAACAGCAACCACTTTGCTGAATTCATTCGTCATTTTGCACTTGCAAGTTTCAAATCAAGTTTCTTCTTTAATTAGAACTGAATGTTCAATGGTTTCTTATCTCCCAAAGGCGACTGATCGAGGAAGTTGAACACGTCATTGGTTTGGGCGCTCTTTGATGAGCAGGCGCCCATGGAAATGATGCAACTGTTGTGATCACTAATGCACTGACTGTAAGATTCCGGTTCTTTATTTTGGTGGGCTGAAAAACTCTAGTGATAACACATGTAGGCTGGTTTGGAGAAGTCACAGGCGTGGGGATCAGGCTTCCCAGAGGTTTTACAGCTGAAAGGGGAAGTCGTTCAGGAGGGGAAGTTGTACGCTGACTGGGCATATTATCAGTTTCTGAACTGGTTGATGTGATTGAAGGCTATTTTCGATCTCAATGCAATTTTTCCTTATTTGACTTGATTTCAGGATTTCATTCACCGATTATACGTATCAAGTGATCATGTCAATGAACCGCTTGAAGGAAAGAAAGTCACAGTGAAAAGTACCGATCGTTACCTGGAAATGTACTTGCCCAATGCTATCCGTGTCGATATCGATTCCTTATAAGAGCCCTACACGTCTCCTGCTAAAGTAGGAGCCTCTACTCGCATTACTGCCTTTCAAGTTAATAAATGGGTCTGAAATCGCTTCCAGTACCAATTCGGTTCCAGTAGTTGGCTTTTCACAACGATACGTTCGGACATTCTGTCTGTGCAATTTAAAATCTGCCACTTTGCATTTGGGTAGTAGAAAACCTACCGTAATCTTGCATTCCGTCTAGTTTTACTAGTTTTTTTGCCAGTCGACTGAAGTTTTAGTGAACGTCATCGATTCGATCGTCGCTTTCTTAAGTTTCATATTTGTTTGTATAGTGTAGTTCGCTTACTATACGGTTGTTACTGTCGTTTCTAGAAGTTACTTGGAACCTTTATTTTGTTGTTATCTTAGAAATTAGGATTTTCTATTCGTTTTTTCTGGAGATTTCCCTCTCGGTCTTCAGTGTTATTGAGAATTTCTCGGAATTCCAGTAGTTGATGCTCAGAATGTCTTTTCACCATACGGTACTGATCTATACAACGATCAAGATAAACTGGTAGAATAGGTAGAAAGTATTTTTTTCGATAATTTTGTCAGTATGCTTGATTTGCAGTGTATCTGTGTTGTCAGATTGTAATATTTGCTCAAGACATAAGCTCAAAATTTCTTTCTCCTTAGTGATAACTCATGTTTTCATATTTTATTTTGTTTATTTTTATTTTTGTGATATATTAAATAAATATGGTTCGTAAAGTAGTTTTATTGGTGGAAATAACTTGTTTTCTCTTTCATTGGCTGATAGATAAGCAGTAAGGGCGCTCTGTATTGATAATGAAGTGACAGAGGTCAATAAGTACTGTCTGAGGTTCTCGGTCGTCGAATTTTCAAAAGGTCGGAAAACATGTTTGAAGGATTGAGGATAAAGTCTTTGGGCGCTGATCAATCCCGTCTGAGGGATGTGCCATGTATTCGACTTCCATTCAGAATCGTAGTGGCGTAATGAATGCGTATGTGGCCCATACAGTGAGTTGCGGAGACCAGCCGGTGTACAAGTCAGTGCTTTTATCCTCCCAGACGAGTCTGGTACCGACCCCGAAGGGAAGAAAAGCTTGGTTGGCCTATGCGGTTACCGAACCGGAATTCGAACCACAGGCCATGTGTATGTGATGGGGTGCCACTTGCCACAACACCTTCTCTGTTCGTTGAAATTTACCTCCATTATGTCTACAAATATTTTTTAGCCCACATACACACGTATGCATACTCACGTACACGCACATATGGCTACATACAGGTACCCAGACAACGAACACCCAAACCACGAAGCTTTTACAATAGGACTTAAATAATTTGAAAGACAATGCTGGTCAGCCTTATCAGAATTCGTCTACTATGGGGAAGCCTAAAGGACTCAGGGTTTATCCGATTCTACTTGATATTTTCTATATGCCCTGAGGTTGTCGTAAATTTGTGGGAAATAAGTTTGAAATGATAGATGGGTCACGAGGGTGTACCTGGCAGCCGACAGCATAGATTCTTCCAGTAAGAAGTAGTTGTCTAAGTAATAATCTAGGGATAAAGTTATGTGATTTCTGAGTTCTCACTATTTTTATTTGTCGCCAAAAATAATCTTTTGTGCTGATTCTGTGAACTGTCCTTCAGCGGGAACGGAAGAACTTGGCCGTTGTACTTTTGATACGTATTGATTCAGAGGCGTGGCTGAACCTCCGGAGTAAATCTAAAGACAGTGTAAACCGTAACCATTTCTAACGTTTTCATTCGCTTGGTGGTCGAATAGCTATGGATCTCAATGAGGACATACAAGATGGGAAAAACGATACAAAAAGGAAGCAATTCACTCTATGTCCAGAATGTCATCAAGTGGTGGGTACGGTAATGTCTAGAAGGCCTTGCAGTGAAAAGAAACAATCGTGCATTTGCGCTTTAACATTAATCCGGACTGCGTAGGTGTTTTATTGCTTACACCCCGTCTGATTCTTCGTTAATTCATTCGCAAAGTACAAAAAATCTGCTCCCAATTCTCCGGGTGGGAAGGAAGGGGAGGGGGCGGCGCGGGGGGGGGAGAGGGGTTAAGGGGGAGAATTTCAATTAATTTCTCCTTCCTTTTAGATCTAGGAGGTAACGCCAAACCATTCCCAAATAGACCTCAGTACCACCATCGCAAAAGTGCTAGAGAAGGCCCAACGAATCATCTTTCCTGGGTGGTCCCTGGAGAAGTCGGTCTAAGTAGGAAAGATAGCATTTAATTGGATCGCCTTCATACAGATTGTCATAAAAGTTGCTGTTTCGCTTGACCTATTTATAGATTGTGGCAAGCTCATGTGATGGTTTGAGTCCCTGGACTTCGACGTTGTCCCGGTGCATTGGGTACGGTAGGTGGGATGCGTAGATGTATTGGAGAATGGCTTGGTTTCTTGGCGAACTCCCAAGTGGCGAGTTTCAGTGTGCTCCTGAACCCACCTATAGAAAAACTATGCAAGAATTTGTGCGTCAGCCTTACAAGGTCATACTTTGCCCATGTCTGAGAGCTGAACTATCGAATTAAGGGGCGATCTAAAAGTGCGTTTGGGTGTAGACGATCCCGGAGTGCTGGAAAATTACTAGTAGTCGTGTCCTCTGTTCTGTAGTTCTGTTGTGTACCACTTCACGGAATGCTCAAGTCAAATGACCCCCCTCTATTTGTTCCAAACCCGACCGAATCAATCAGCTGTGATCTGTACGTATAGATTCCTCAGAACAATTATCACCTGATGACACAGCCCATGGAAAAACCCTTTTTGAACTTTTCTAATCACAGACGAACTCTGTCAGACCCCTTGAGGGCAGCATGCTGTTCACGTGCTCCGTACATGAGGACTCAGTCATATCGGCGAGACAAACTCGCATTGTACTGAGTGATAAAGCGCTATTATCACTGATAATTACTCAGTGCACAAAGCTCTACATAGTAATGATCTTTAGTCGGATTGTGGGGGATGTGAACTTTAGAACTTTAGGCCAGCCCAGGTATTTGAGATCGTCCCGAGGTCATGGAGCCGACTGAATATAGGAAGAGCGGGAGAATTTCTGTCATGTTACTCATTTTCATCCGTTAAGTGAAGAGACAAAAAGTATCACTGCAAAAAAAAATTGCGTCATACTTAAAGGGTGGAAGATAGTCTTCGGGAGTTAATCAATCCCTTCTGAGGGATGCGCCGTGCATTCAACTTCCAGTCAAAATTACTCACTTACTGGTTTGATTTTATCTATTGTTGAGATTTTCTAGTCTCTGGGAAAATGGAGGCACAGAGCACTTTACAGTAATGCCAGTGAACACCGCTGGAATCTGGAGTATTCCTTCGACCTTTAGAGCCTTCCAAGATTGATATTTTCCACGTTCTCTTTCAAATTGCCAACTTTTCAAGCTAGACGTGGAGCTCAGTAATGAATGAAACTTCAGCGAGACCTTTTTTGGAAAGGACTGAGAATGAAAAAGAGCGATTCCACGTTTTCATGCGATTTTCCGCTGTGGGCCGTCCCTGAAGAACGGTTTCCGCTGGTAGCTACCCAAGTGAGTGAGTGAAACGTAGAACTCCCATCCAGTGAGTAGAAGGTTCACGGAAGAGTCGCCATACATAATTCGCGCTACACTTACTGATTGGTGATTATTGATTGCTTGAAATTTACTAATCCGCAAGTTGATCAATAAATGCACTGATATGAAGTTCGACATGTGGGCAATCGATTATATCGCAGAGGGTCTATTGGAGCTTATAACCCAGTTCATCTTCTATGTGGAATTTAAGGCTGTTGAGAAACGGATCAACCGGCTCGGTGTGCTGTGCTGTCTTGGAGCATGGTGGATATGTGGCCTTGGTGTTATTTTCTGTTTGTTAGTTTATTCCTGTATAAATATCGTCACGATTTCCATTACAACCACTTTTTTAGGATGATGCGCTCTGATTTCTGTAATAATTGTAACAAGGAAAAGTTCCTACACAAAGCTCATGAAAGGCGACGACTTCAGGTTTGACCTGCAGCTCATTCAGCTTGACAGGACTAGTGGAAGCCAATAACCTCTAAAGGTAGAGGGAAGGACAGTGTTTCTACTAAAACAAATTCAAATGATGGCCTCGAAGGCAGTATTGTGTTCCCCATGCTCCCTGTGCCGGGGGAAGGCCCTTTCCTCTGGTTTCGTACCTACTAGAGATAACTAAGTTTCATTCTTTGAATCGAACCCACACAAGCCCATAGAACCGGAGCTGCAACAGATCTCTTTGACTTCTAAAGACAATTTTGGAATTCCCCCCCCCCCCCCCACCCCGAGAAAAATATTGATTGCCTCCCCAACCCCAATAATCAATTTCTGTTACCCTTCAAGAATATTCAGTGAGTGTATAGCACTGAGGAACTTACACATTAGGCCTACCAAACAGCGTAAAAAAGTGGGAGCTTGGGGCTAGTCATGATAGAAGAGCGAAGGTGGCTTCTCATCGATGCTCTAGCTCATGGGGAATAATCGCAACGATGCTATGACATGAAAGTTGTTGCAACTTCGTTTTCTCCATTGTTACTTATTTTTAACAGCTCTTATCTTCAATTGTGATGATATCTCTTTTTAGAAACCTCTTATCAACAAATCAACAACAACCGCTTTCCAATCCCCTCTACCTATCTATGACCTTACTTCGCTCTCTGTATCACTTGTAGCAAAGGTCAAATATGTATGTCATCAAAACAAAATTGTTCATCAGCACAGCCACCGTTTTCCAAAAACTTGGTCTCGATACGACCTCATCCCTCAAAGGCCTCCACTCGAAGACGATTACTCAATATACCTTTGTCCTGCTTGTAACGATGGCTTCATCGATATAACGAAGCGTGCAGCCAATACTGTGGTTTTTTCCATCTACCGGTCTTCATCAGTTGCTATCACTTTCTGTCACCAGCAACCAACCGACACACCTGGCGACCTTCATATATTGGCGTTACTGCTTTCCCTAATACCCCCAAGCCGATAAAAACGATCCAACAGAGAAGGTATCAAAAACTGAACAGATCCATATGCCTGATATTCACTGAAACTGAAAAATTGATTTTTTTTTATTATTGTGTTCACATCCATTTTTTGAAAGGAAACTAATCTTTTGGTTCTTGAGCCTTCGAAACAAAGTCGGGCTCTTCCAAATTCATGCAATATTTTTGTTATCCCTAGCAACGGCGCTCGAAATCGGACCAAATAAGGAAAGGTGTGAAGCTTGAACTGGCTCTGAAGCCTCAAATCAAACTAGTTTCGAAGGAGACATTACACTCAGCGTCGCGTTTCTCATGCTTACCATATAGCACTACAGACAGCCTACCAATAAATACCGTACAACAATACTGTGCTCAGCACTAATTTTTCAGCTCTACATGGATGACCGGTCTTTGTGCAACCCTCCGGTTGGAGCCGCTGAGAAACTGCCACAGAGGCGATACATTGTTCAACCAAAATAATCGGATCAGCTGTGAAACTCATCCATTTCTGTTGCTTTACAAAAATAACCAGAGCTCGTTAATAAAGGAAAACGAAGAGCATTCCACTGAGAAAACACTTTTTCCAAAAGCTCACGTTTTGATCGGCCTAAGACGGAGATCATTAGTTCGATGATTGACAACTGTCACAACTTCAGCCGTGGTAGGCTGTCATTCGGGACAACTGACGATCAGAAAAGAAGAAAGGCACAAAACGCGAGCCGGACGCTCTGCACGTTCACTGCAGTATGCACTTTCGGAACTTTTAAAAATTGAACAGTGTAACAATTTTTCATTTTTGACAAAACGATCTTTACTCCCTGCACTACACATAGTTCTATACACCAATAAAAAAACCCCGGTCTCAACTCAAAACGAATCAAAGTTTAAAGAAAAAAACAGGAAAATTGATACCCATTCAACAGGAAGAGGAGATAATTCGATAGGCGAAGCGTTTTGAATAGGAATTTGTTAAGAATGAAAACAGCGAATGACTACAAAACGGTAAAGCCTATCATAGAGGTGGAATGTTCCCTTAAAAATGATATTCGCATCGACCGTAAGGATTGTAAACGAGTGAGAACCACAATGTCAAGATATCATTTCGAGGTTTTACTCATCAGAATGGGCAAAATACATATATCACACACATTAGATAACGGGTAAATGACGATTATTATTTATTGTTACTAAAATTGAAAACGAAGATCGAGCCGAAACTGGGGCAAATATTTGTATAATTCTTGTAGAGAAGACAAACCGTTCTTAATGCTCCATGTACGGCTTTCTATGAACCTCGGCATGATTATATTACTGAGTTTGTTGCTGTCTTGAACTCTTCACGAGGTTTTTAAATAACCTTTATTAGGCTGACGTTTCGGCGGAATCGCCTTCTTCAGAGCCTGAAAGGATCATAACAATTTGTATTTATCCGACCAAACGTCTCCACCAACCCACTAAGTTCGAGACCCCCAGGGCACGCAGGTGGTTGAAAGGAGAACCACTCACCGTAACCTTGTGGATTCTTCGAAACCACCCAACTAGTAGTGGTACCAACCGACCAGTGTCAGCGGGGGTACGTCTTCATTAAAGTCTGTGAGGGAAGGCCAATCTTATATAAGGCCGTAGCTCCCGCGTGATTGCGAGGCATTCTTCCTTACGATTCATTTTGGGATCGGTGACCTGAATCCAAAATGCCTCGAGGGTTTTACGCGCGCACACTTGCGACTCCTGTGCTACGACCTCCACGGTTACCTCAAAATCGCCTCCGTTATGCTTCTGAATTCGGTGGCTCCCTAAGGCAGTAGACTTTTTCAATCGCCTCATTCCATCTATGTGCTCCTTGACCCTCACGTGAAGTGGTCTTGCCGTTTCTCCAATATACTCTTCACCACAATCCCGGCAAGTAATTCTGTAGACCACTCCAGACATGTTACAATCACCTTCCCTTCCAGCTGGACAAACCACACAGTTTGAGGTCGTACATAGGCGATCGTATATCCTGTTACGAATCAAGCGCTTCTTTAGATTGAAGGGTGGTACGTTCACAATAGCTACTAGATTTTCCAAACCCGATCTCTTTAAGCACTTTCTAATGGAGGCGCTGACCTCATCAGAAATAAATGGTAGTACAAAAGGAGTCTTGCCTTCAATCGAGGTACTACCATGTCTGAGGATCACACCACCAGAAGAAGCTCTACGTGAAGTTGGAAGATTGTAGTAGCCATTGGACCAAGCTATATCGCGTGCCATTTCGAGCGACTCTCTTCGCTCTTCCTCCCCAGTGCAGACCTTCCTAGCGGTGCGAAACATATTTCTAACGACCGCTCGTTTCACGTAGAAAGGATGAGCTGAGTGATAATGGACAATGATGTTCTTATTGCTAGGCTTTCTGTACCACTTCGTAACAATCGTATCACCCTGTAGCCTCACTTGAACGTTTAAGAAAGGAAGCCAATTCCCGGTCGGTTTTTCCCGTGTTAACTTAATGTGCTCTGATTGTGAATTGAGCAGGCCAAAACACACATCTACTTCTTCCTGTGTCGCGCAGACTATGAAGCAGTCGTCGATATATCTGCAGTAAAGTAAGGGCAGATATTCCAGTACAGGCGCTTCAATCTTGGCCATAAATGATATGGCCAACACAGGCGCCAATCGCTGCCCCATGGCCAAGCCTCTAGTCTGTGCGAAATACCTTCCCGACCACTTGAAAATGTTACAACTGAGGCACTCCTTAACAAGTGTCATCAGTTGGGATATAGACAGCCCTCGCATACCAATTTCGTTCTGGTGCTGACTAAGAAGCTCGAATACGGCTTCCATAGCAGACCCATTGCTGACATTTGTATAGAGAGCTTCTACGTCGAAGGATTCCATAACGCACGAACCACTGGGGTGCAGTGCGAAAAGGCGATCCAAAAACATTTGGGTGTTAGTGAGGTGGGAAGGAATGAAGTTAAGGAGCTGCACTAGAATGGTATTAAGAAACCATGCGATTCGGTCAGTAGGACCACCCACGCAGCTTATTATAGGACGGACTTTCACGGAAGTGGGATTGATTGAAGCAAGGTCGTCTGCATCTAAAAACTTGTGCGTCTTTATGAGCAGATACAGGACTGGACAACAAGGCGACTCAAGTTTGAGCCGTGTTATTAAGGTTGAACTCCTTAATAACACGTCTGTTATGAGTTCAACCTTAATAACACGGCTCAAACTTGAGTCGCCTTGTTGTCCAGTCCTGTATCTGCTCATAAAGACGCACAAGTTTTTAGATGCAGACGACCTTGCTTCAATCAATCCCACTTCCGTGAAAGTCCGTCCTATAATAAGCTGCGTGGGTGGTCCTACTGACCGAATCGCATGGTTTCTTAATACCATTCTAGTGCAGCTCCTTAACTTCATTCCTTCCCACCTCACTAACACCCAAATGTTTTTGGATCGCCTTTTCGCACTGCACCCCAGTGGTTCGTGCGTTATGGAATCCTTCGACGTAGAAGCTCTCTATACAAATGTCAGCAATGGGTCTGCTATGGAAGCCGTATTCGAGCTTCTTAGTCAGCACCAGAACGAAATTGGTATGCGAGGGCTGTCTATATCCCAACTGATGACACTTGTGAAGGAGTGCCTCAGTTGTAACATTTTCAAGTGGTCGGGAAGGTATTTCGCACAGACTAGAGGCTTGGCCATGGGGCAGCGATTGGCGCCTGTGTTGGCCATATCATTTATGGCCAAGATTGAAGCGCCTGTACTGGAATATCTGCCCTTACTTTACTGCAGATATATCGACGACTGCTTCATAGTCTGCGCGACACAGGAAGAAGTAGATGTGTGTTTTGGTCTGCTCAATTCACAATCAGAGCACATTAAGTTAACACGGGAAAAACCGACCGGGAATTGGCTTCCTTTCTTAAACGTTCAAGTGAGGCTACAGGGTGATACGATTGTTACGAAGTGGTACAGAAAGCCTAGCAATAAGAACATCATTGTCCATTATCACTCAGCTCATCCTTTCTACGTGAAACGAGCGGTCGTTAGAAATATGTTTCGCACCGCTAGGAAGGTCTGCACTGGGGAGGAAGAGCGAAGAGAGTCGCTCGAAATGGCACGCGATATAGCTTGGTCCAATGGCTACTACAATCTTCCAACTTCACGTAGAGCTTCTTCTGGTGGTGTGATCCTCAGACATGGTAGTACCTCGATTGAAGGCAAGACTCCTTTTGTACTCCCATTTATTTCTGATGAGGTCAGCGCCTCCATTAGAAAGTGCTTAAAGAGATCGGGTTTGGAAAATCTAGTAGCTATTGTGAACGTACCACCCTTCAATCTAAAGAAGCGCTTGATTCGTAACAGGATATACGATCGCCTATGTACGACCTCAAACTGTGTGGTTTGTCCAGCTGGAAGGGAAGGTGATTGTAACATGTCTGGAGTGGTCTACAGAATTACTTGCCGGGATTGTGGTGAAGAGTATATCGGAGAAACGGCAAGACCACTTCACGTGAGGGTCAAGGAGCACATAGATGGAATGAGGCGATTGAAAAAGTCTACTGCCTTAGGGAGCCACCGAATTCAGAAGCATAACGGAGGCGATTTTGAGGTAACCGTGGAGGTCGTAGCACAGGAGTCGCAAGTGTGCGCGCGTAAAACCCTCGAGGCATTTTGGATTCAGGTCACCGATCCCAAAATGAATCGTAGGGAAGAATGCCTCGCAATCACGCGGGAGCTACGGCCTTATATAAGATTGGCCTTCCCTCACAGACTTTAATGAAGACGTACCCCCGCTGACACTGGTCGGTTGGTACCACTACTAGTTGGGTGGTTTCGAAGAATCCACAAGGTTACGGTGAGTGGTTCTCCTTTCAACCACCTGCGTGCCCTGGGGGTCTGGAACTTAGTGGGTGGAGACGTTTGGTCGGATAAATACAAATTGTTATGATCCTTTCAGGCTCTGAAGAAGGCGATTCCGCCGAAACGTCAGCCTAATAAAGGTTATTTAAAAACCTCGTGAAGAGTTCAAGACAGCAACAAACTCGTTCTTAATGCCATGCAATCGCCCCAATCGCTGGTTTCCTTTACATATAATTGAGCAGAAAGTCCTCTCACACATGTAACCTCTTCTCAACAGAACAAATAAATAGTTAAACCAACTTAGTTACCTTCACGAGGGTGATGGTTTACTAAGAGCGTCGATTCAAAAAAAGTGAAAACCTAGATCACTCGAGATGAGTGATGATGATGTAACTGTGGATGATCCTCCAATCCATCAGACTCCTCAGGTTTTGCATAACAACTGACTCATCCTCAAAGAAATCCAAGAGAATGAGGTCCTATACAACATTGAAGAACTGTACACCTAGTAAAAACATATGGTGTGCAATATATTTCGCTTCTGATTTTTTGCTTCAAAATCTGCCAGAATCTCGTCGATCTCGTTGTCCAGGTCGTCACACTCATCCAACTGAAATCGAGTAAAAACATTGTTCAACTATGCAAGCATGTCATATTTGATTTTGTCGCTCCATTTTATCCTTTCATTCATTATTTCCTTCCAGTACGTCCAACCTAGATTTCAAAAAGACCGCTCTACTCACTTTTCCACATAATTCACAAACGAGCCATGCTCCTATGGTGGCTTCTTCTGGGTTATCTTCGATGTCAATATTGATTACATGAGCTGGATTTCCGCTAGTTGTTGGCCTAGTGTGAAGATGATCGACTACCTGTAAATCGCCGTGCATTCGAATGAAGAAAATGCGTTTCTTTCACATTACAGTAAGGTCATGATGGTACGAGAAGAGAGAGACGGATTGCACCGCGTCAAGCATTTTTTTCATCCTAAATACTGATCGTGCAGTACGAAACCCTCCAACTGCTACTAGCCAAACACGGCCCACAATGGTGACGTAGTATGTATTAGGTTGAGTCATAAGTCCTCGGACAAAATGATAGCGATGACTTCTAGAGATCCCAACTCGGGAAAGAAGTGACGAAAATGGACGCGTGTGGCATTGTTAGATAGAGTATGAAAAGCTTCTAAATACATACCAACAAACACACCTAACTGTTCCCTTTCCTGCAACTATGTCCCATAATTTCAAGCCGTCACAACACCACCTCCGCAACACCATCCTGTTTCTTTTTTTATCTGGCCAAGAACCCGCAGAGATCGATAGACGTATTAAGGAAGTTCACAAAAAGGGTGCTCCTGCTAGGTGCACAATTCACAAGTGGCACACGAGGTTCACGTCGGATGACTATTCCATCGAAAATGAAGGCCGTCCGGAACGCTCAATGGAGTTGGATTTGGACGTGCTGCGGAGCCAGGTGGAAGCCGATCCGTACCAAACTACTCGTGAACTGACATTCACCCTTGGGAAGTCAGTCCACAATTATCCGAGGATTGAAGTCAATCGGCAAGATCGGCAGAAAGCTCGGTCGATGGGTGCCTAATGCTTTGAAGCAGTATGCCATGGATTTCTGCGCCGACATGGCACTTTCTCCCCTCACGCTCAAGCGCAGGAGATGGTCAGGTGTCTTCTTTGGAACGTATTTGAAAGAGCTTTCAATACTCTATCTGATGATGCCTCGCGCGTCCATTTTCGTCACCTCTTCCCCGAATTATGATCTCTAGAAGTCATCACTATCACTTTGTCCGAGGACTTATGACTCAACCTAATACATGCGTTTCTAAAGGACCCGTTCAAAGTCCTTAAAATCGCACTTAACAACTGGTGCAAATTCCATAAATACGGCATAATAATGCAAAGTCACCTGATCATAAACCCTTTCCTCAAGGCAAATAATGACGTCAAACTCCTTCTCTTCATGCTGAAACTTCTGGGGAGCAGGTTTTATACGACGGTTTCGATCAAGCATATTCAGAAGGCCATTTTGAGTATAGCTGAAATCAGTTTCATTAGGAAAGACAATTGTTTAGCACCATATGCTACCTACTATGCGGAATCTTTTGCTTTGAGGTCATTGTAGATGAATTCGTAGGTGGTTTTTCCAAACTCATAACAATTTGGTTTGTCTATAGCTGTGCCGGGTAATTTCACCTGATTACCAGATCCATATGACTCAATGTTGAAGCCTCGTTTTCTGAAAACAGTCTTCATTGGCGAATAGTAAACAAAACAACAATCCATTTTATATACAAGTATACCCACTGCATGAAACTGTGGGCTTCCATACTTCGGTTCATATTACTGGAGCAGCTGACAGCAAACTTCAACTTGTTGATATCCATGCTGCCGTACTATAATTTCTCTTTCAATTGTTATCCAAGAAGAACATCGTATTAACGAAAAGGCCACGACAGGGATGAAATACGATACAATAGCGATATGACACATCGTTCAAGATTTCTTATGAGAAAGGTTGTCTGTGCGTTTAGACGACGCTGCAATGGAAATGCGGTAGGCAGTCTGTCTCTTTACTGTTGAAGGATCTGTGATATCCTTCCCATCAAGTTGTTCAAGTTGTTTCCTCTCTTTCTCCGGTCAGCCGAACATATCGAGGAGCTGATCGGGAAACGCTTATACTTTATGGCGTGATCGCAAAAGTTGCAATCTTCACCAAGCACGAATAGCATTCTTGTATAGAGATTTTTCAATTGATGACAAAAGAAGCTAGTGACTAGAAAACTGAGTTTATCTTGACATAAATCACTAATTGTGTTTCTTATTAGATTAAGAGCAAGTTACAGGAAGAAGAAAAAATAGCGCAAAGAGCTCACTCCAATTGATACAGGATAAATCCCAACAAATAAAGAGGTGTAAGTTGCTGATGGAAAGACTATGAAGCACTTTGGGAAGTAACCTGACTTATAAAAATAGAAGACAAAGAAAACATTCGGAATCAAGCTATGAAGGCGACTTATCCCGTGTGTAGGTGATAGTTGCGGTCAAGGTCCTGCAACTGACGTAAAATATGTGTTAAACGTTCGAAACGTTAATCTACCATAGTCTGCAGCTTTTATCCTTAACTCGTTCGTTGTGCAAAGCTTTGTGAAGCTTGGTCTCTTATTTTGCTTTTTTCTTCCTCACTTTGACTTGAACGTATTTATTTGAGAGACATTTTAAATCAATCTCAAATCTTTTCTATTCTCTATTCTGTTCTATTCTAATTTTTTAATTTTAAATCAATTATTTTTCAGGGAAAATGTCTATAACAATACCTGGATCCCTCGTAAACAAGACCAAGAAGCACTTCATGGGCATGCCTGCTCCGGCAGGATATGTTCCTGGAGTAGGAAGAGGTATACATAAACTTTTATTCTCAGCACCTTTTTCTTATGCCTAATTTTCGCCATGGACAAATTTTCAAAAAGGAGGTAATTAAAAGAGATGCTTAAGGTATGGTTGAAGCCCTTTTCAGGTGCGACCGGATTTACGACACGTTCTGATATCGGACCAGCGAGAGAGGCAACTGATGTCCCTGAGGCCGGCACGGGACCGCCATCGAAGAAAGCAAAAGAGGAAACCAAGGACGATCCCGATGAACAACTCAATGACAACAATTACGATGAGGTGATTTTCAAAATAACTTGCTCCCTCATTTCGGAAATGGAATCTGTGTGTTTTAGTTCGAAGGATATCAGGGCAGCTTATTTGCAAAAGATCCTTATGATAAAGAAGACGAAGAAGCGGATGAAGTTTATTTAGCCGTAGAAACTAGAATAGATGAGCGACGGCGAGAATACAGGTGAATCGTAGTTACCTAAGTTACAATTACTTTTACTGCTACTTTTATTATAATAAAGAACGCAAGATAGAAATTGGAGACTATAATTGTTGTTATATTTCTTGATATTAATGCTTGAATGTCACTATCTGTGGCATCTAACTTCTGTGCTTCCAGAGAGAAGAAATATAAAGAAGCCATTGAGAAGTACCGCAAAGAAAGGCCAAAGATTCAGCAGGAGTTCTCTGATTTGAAAAGACAGCTCAGCGAGGTAATACTTCTACTGCTTTGGTGAGCGATCGTACTCAAGTAGTGCTGATCGTTGGTAAATATTGCGTATTCTCTCTGTTATCGGCATTAATCTTGAATTTCTCCGGGTAATCAATGACTGAAGAATGTATTTGAGACAACCTTCCTTGAATAAAGCTATTTTGAAAGTTTTATTTTGTTAAGCAGAAGTAGTTCCTTTTCATATCATTTCGTTTCTAGGTCACTGAAGACGAATGGGTTGCCATACCTGAAGTAGGAGATTCTAGAAACAAAGCGAAGCGCAATCCAAGAGCAGAGAAGTAAGTTTTTTGTTTCCATTTCTTCTATTTTATTTCTTTTACTTCTTATTTTTATTTAGCTTTTCATTTATTTTATCTATTTTCTTTTTTTCTTCTTTTATTTTGGACTTATTTTATCCTGGCCTGGATTTCCTTTTTTTCCACCTTAACCTTTTGTGCTGTTTCGGTGTGCTACATACGCCAGCACACGCTTATTTTCAATATGCAGTGCTGTTTCCAAATTGAATCTTTGAACTATTAGGTTGTTTGCAAAAGGAATGCAGGTTTTCCTACCTTAACTCTAAATTAACTACAACTTAGCTCCAACAACATTTATTCAATCAAAGTAATCACCCTTACAATCAACACACTTCTGCCAACGGGAAACGAGCTTCTTAATACCAATATCATAGAAGTCTGGGTTTCTGGAAGCAATGAACTCATTGAAGGCAGTTTCTGCATCATCTTGGTTTCTGAAGCGTTTTTCCCGCAAGAAGTTGTCGAGGTGCTTGGAAAGGTGAAAGTCAGTAGGTGAAAGGTCTGGCGAGTGTGGTGAATGATCCAGAGTTTCGTAGTTCAACGTCTTAGTCTTCAAGTATATTCGGCTTGACCTAACAAGTACCTGATTGTGGGTGAAATGCAGTAGGAACGAAGCTGTCGCGTACTTCTTAGTCTTCCCATTTTGCTTCAAATGGCGAACAATTGTAGTGTGATGGACATTGAGTTCCTTCACAATGTCTCCTGTCGTTTTGTGCGGATCAGCTTCGACGGAAGCCTTCAATTGATCGATATCAAGTGTTGGTAGACGACTGCCATGTGGTTCGTCTTCGAAGCTGGTAATGCCGGCACGGAACTTTTGGAACCAACGTTGTACTGTGCATTCGTTGACACTTCCCTGGCCCCATACTTCGTTGATATTTCGAGCGGTTTGAGCGGCAGTCCGACCCAGCTTGAACTCGTAGAAGTAAATTTGACGAAAATCGCGACTAGACATCTGAAAATAAAAACCACATTTTTTTAAAATTAAGCAATTTGAATGAAATTTCACATACATATTTAAAAAGCGCAAGAAATAAGCTTTCCAACAATGTATAATACCCAATGAAAAAGGCTTAGTTTTCTTTAAAAAAAATAGTGTTGAAACTAGTAAGACAAAAAACCTGCATCCCTTTTGCACCAACCTAATACAATAATATATGCACAGCAAAAACGAGGGTGGGTGAAACTGTTGGTTAATAACTATATGCGTTTCCCTTGCTTTAAGACCTTGAGTAATATCTCTTCAGATTCACACCTGTACCAGATTCACTTATTGCAATGTCGATGAGTTACGGGGAGACGACATCCGTGCTTGATAGCCGCGTTCAGTCTGGAATGACTACGCCTTTCGGCTCAGGGTTTCAGAGCACTTTCGGAGGAATGCAGTCGACCCTAGGTACGTTTCCATGGCTTCAATCTCCAAGATCGAGTTTCTCCAACATTTTCTGTAACAACAGGATTGTTTTCTTTTCTTTGTGTCGTTCTATCTTTTGATACTTAGGTTTTATTGCATTTTCATCCGAAAGAATTTTTTAAACATATCACACCTTGCTTTCCTTATCTAAATCTAGGATAAATATGCTAAGCTCGTCTCATTGACTCGTTCAGGTGGATGGAAAACAGGAATCAATTCGGGCATCTCTACTGGACACGATCTCGATCTGATTAAGATTGGTCAGGCTAGAAATAAAATTATGGACATCAAGCTGAATCAAGTATGGCAATCACATCCTTTCTTGCAGTTGCGATTTTCTTCAAATCGTATTTTAGGTGTCGGATTCCGTCTCAGGTCAGACTGTTGTTGATCCCAAGGGTTATCTCACTGACCTCCAATCTATGATACCTCAATATGGAGGTGATATTAACGATGTCAAGAAGGTAGTTTTGAATACATCTTTGCAACTGGTTTTTGAGTGCACGAGATATGGTTTACAGGCTCGAATGCTATTGAAATCAGTGCGTGAAACAAACCCAAAACATCCACCGGCATGGATTGCAAGTGCGCGTCTTGAAGAGGTTGTTGGAAAACTTCAGGTGCGATTTGGACCGCGTAATATTTTATTGATTAAAAATTTTATATTGACTGATTTTCTCTATGTAAGGTCGCAGTTTCGAAGTGAAAGAGTTTCTTTTTATTCTTCTTTTGCCATATGCCTTTCAAATGTGCCATAAAAATTTTCAGGTCGCTCGTCATCTTATTATGGAGGGATGTGAAAAGAACAAAAAGAGTGAGGATATGTGGCTGGAAGCTGTCAGGTATGGGTGACTAGACATCAGAACACTCCTTTTTGTACTTTGATTTCGTTCCAGGCTTCATCCTCCAGAAACTGCGAAGGCTATAGTCGCGAATGCAGTGCGGTCTATGCCACACAGTGTTCGATTGTGGATGAAAACGGCTGAAATCGAAACTGATTTGAAAGCCAAAAAGAAGGTAAGGTTTTTGATGATGCAGTTATCGGAAGCTGATTTGTTTAATTTTCTAGGTCTTCCGTAAAGCCTTGGAGCAGATACCCACGTCAGTTCGTCTTTGGAAAGCAGCCATTGAATTGGAAGAACCAGATGATGCCCGTATTCTGCTCACTCGTGCGGTGGAATGCTGCAGGTTGAATCCACTCTGCTCTTTTCTTTGTGGTTTTCAGCTTCATTTTAACAGCCCATATTACTTCGACAAATATGTATGATTTTATTTTAATGTTTTTCTTCCCATTCAGTTCGAGTACCGAGCTCTGGCTAGCTCTGGCCCGCCTTGAAACGTACGAAAACGCTCGAAAAGTTCTTAACAAGGCTCGTGAACATATTCCTACCGATCGTCAGATTTGGTTATGCGCCGCTCGTTTGGAAGAAACTCGTGGTCAAAAAGACATGGTTGACCGAATTGTGCAGAAGGTAAGACAAAATCCATCATAGGAATGCCTGTGCGCATTATAAATTTGAGGAGAGCTCTCAATTCAGGCGCTGACTTCTTTAACCGCTAATATGGTGGAGTTGAATAGGGAGCACTGGATGAAGGACGCCATTGACGCTGAAAGAGCTGGTTGCACGCTGACTTGTCAGGCCATAATGTAAATTTTAATGAGATACTGTTTTTACTATTTCATCAGTTAAAGTGGAAGTGAATTTGTTAAAATAGTTGGAATCTATGTGATTGCCATGAGATTCAACCGAGTGGAGGAAATACATTGTTCTGTTTAAGCCGTCATGTGATTGGAGCAGGTGTAGAGGACGAAGATAAAAAAGCGACATGGCTCGAGGACGCTGACTCCTTTGCGAAGCAAGGTATGGTGCCTTATTATCAAGCATTAATCTTCATAGTTGTGTTGTTACACTGTGATAGAAAGAGGAAATCTTGTGGACAACTTTCTGCTTTTATTACTTGACAGCAGATTTACGAAATTGTGTCCTCAAAGTAATCCCACATTAGCGCTTATGAGAACGCGACTCTCTGCAATGATTTTGTAATCGTAACCCTTTTTTGTAGAAGGTGCATTTACTAATGAATTGAGTTTTGCTATCGTTATGGGGTGCATTCCAGGAGCCCTTGCCTGTGCTCGAGCAGTCTATGCGCATGCATTGCAAAACGTCGAGAAAAGAAAAGGAATCTGGTTGGCCGCTGCACATTTCGAAAAAACGCATGGAACGACGTGAGTGATATTTTCCTATACTTTATTTCCATTTCTTTCGAAGAGTTTTTCCTTCTTCTATCATAATTTTATACGGTGCTGCTTTTTATTTGTATTTTATATAAGTCTGTTTCCATCTTGAGAACCTTCCGCACATGTCTGTCGTTGCAGTGAAGAGTATGAGAAAGTACTGGCTGACGCTACGGCCTCCTGCCCTCAGGTTGAAGTTTTGTGGTTGATGTACGCTAAATCAAGGTGGCTTCATGGAGACGTTTCTGGAGCCCGTGAAATCTTGGCAAAGGTAGTGCTCAGGCTCAAGCTTCTCTCTGTTTCCATTAAACTTTCTCAGATTTCCAATGTTATTTGAGAGAGATGAGGATTTTATAATTCGGTCTCATCCTCTGGTCTTTTCCAGGCTTTTGAACATAACGCTAACTCTGAAGGAATCTGGATGGCTGCAGTAAAACTAGAATCAGAAAACAATGAATTTGCCCGAGCCCGCCGTCTTCTTGAAAAAGCTCGACGTAATGCTCCATCAGCTCGAATATGGATGAAGAGCGCCCGCTTGGAGTGGTGTCTTGGCGATTTGGATAAGGCCAAGGAACTTATCAAGGAAGGTCTCAGCAAGTATGTTTTCGTGATGATTGCGTGTATAGCTGTAAGTTTTATAGTGTGCTTCTTAAGTTAATGGAAAGCCATTGCAGGTACGTGGATTTCGCGAAGTTCTACATGATGTTGGGACAAATATTGCTTCAAGAGGATAACGCTGAAGAGGCTAGGAAAGTGTTCACTGAAGGAGTCAGTCTGTTTACTCGTATAGATTGGAGAGTAACGATTTTTCTTTGAGCATTCTATTGTTTTAGATCAAGAGGTGCCCAGGGGCTGTTCCCCTTTGGATACTTTTGAGTCGATTGGAGGAATCACAAAAGCAGATAATCAAAGCCAGATCTGATTTGGAGAAGGTTCGATTGTTTTGATATTTTTGTAGTCTATAGTAGCAGTTGGATTCTATTAGCGTCCTATGAAACCCAAAACTAACCTGGCCTTCCAATCTTCCCTAAAATCTGTGTTTGGGGTGACTATGGTGGCTCTTGGCTGTTCGGGTAGATTAGGTTGGGCCAACTACTTTTCTTGTTGCTGTCTATCAAGAATATTATTTCGACGTATCACAAAATTTGTCCCTTCTTTCGTCGGCTAGTCCCTATACGTACGCGCGTCCCTACCCCTGTTCGATTTCTAAAGCTGTGTTTGGATGTTCATATGTGCTCCAAGGACATCTAAATAGAATTAGTACGTGCATCTTTAGCGGCTAACTTATACTCGTTGTGCTCAATCGTTTTTCTGTTTGAAGTCTGACCTACTCCCTTTAAATGACATTCCAGGCTCGTATTCGTAATCCACGAAATGAGGACCTATGGTTAGAGTCTGTGCGGCTCGAGATGCGTGCTGGTTTGCGCGAGCTGGCTTCAGAACGATTGGCTAGGGCCCTCCAGGAGTGTGAAAGTTCAGGTGGGGTATTGATTATTGTATGGATATAATAACTTATACAGTATCAATATATTGAGTATATTTGCATAGAGTACCTCCTTCGAATGAAAGTTAAAAGCGGAAATTTCAAAATGAGAAAAGTCAAGGAATTCCTTTGTTTAGGGAGGCTCTGGGCAGAGGCTATTTGGATGGAAGAACGACATGGTCGAAGGGCAAAATCAGTGGATGCGCTCAAGCGATGTGAGCACAATCCTCATGTGCTTGTGGCGGCTGCTCGTTTGTTCTGGTCCGAGAGGAAGGTCTGTTTTATGATTTGATGTGTTATTATTTGCGGCTGAAATTACAATGCTGATGTGTTATAGGTGAAGAAGGCCCGAGAATGGTTCCAACGCGCGATTAATGTAGATCCAGACAATGGCGATGCATATGCACATTGCTACAAGTTTGAGCTGTTACTTGGCACAGAGGTTGGAATCATTTGCACTTTATTTATGTGCTATTTATGTTTATTTCACATTATTTACCATGATTTTCTAATTTTTCTGAGTGATTTTTTCCATGAAATACGGTTAATTTTAGGAAGAGCAACAGAAGGTTATCAAGAAGTGTGAAGATGCAGAGCCACGACATGGTGAATTATGGGTGGCTGTCTCGAAGGATCCAAAGCATTGGAAGAAGCAGACGGCAGAGATCTTAAAGACGGTTATAGCCAATATTCCTATTCCTGTATAGTTTTGAATGTTAATTTTTGTGCAAGTATTGTGAAAAGTGATTAGTAATAATTATTTGTTGTTGTTGTGCATTGAGTGTTATGGTGGAGGATCTCACTGCTACTTTATAGCCTTTGAGGTTCTTCTTTTTTGGTATTGGTCCTATGATTTTTGAGAAATGTCAATTTGTTTGTTTTGGAATGTTTCTGTGAATATCAAGCCAATACACTTTATTACCAATGAAACCTCTACTTCCCAGAACGTAGTTGCTTATGAGCGAAAATGAAAAATGGATCCCGCTTCCAGGTCAATTTCTAGAAGGAATTTGTTAAATGTCACTCGTTATTCCACTTTCCCGAGAAATTTGGTAACCAGTTGAGTAATTCGGTCTAACCAAAACCTTGGCTGGTTCATGGATACACCATGAGTTATAGTACTTAATTGAGCGGTTGTCTCCAACTACGGTCACTAATTAGTTTTTTTTTTATTTTTTGAATAAAAAGCAAGTATTACATTCAATAAAATAGCCATTTATTGGCAATCAAAGGGCTTCCTAGCGAATGTTTCGGTTTATACTGCACATCTAGGACCAAATTCTCGGGAAAGGAATTCTGTTAGGGATACAGTTTCGGTTCATCCCGGAAGAAATAAACAGTAAGCCATTATAGATGAAAGTTAATTTTTATTCACAAAAACAAAATTACAAAAAAATAAGGCTGGTTATTTATAAGGAAAGGCAAGGTGAACAAAAATGAAAACCCCGGAATAGAATTATTAAGCCTCCACGAAAAGCGGCTCGGACTGAGCATTTTCAGGTGCAGATGTAGCGGCAGCAGTTTCTGCAGCTAGTGCTGCCTCGGCGGCTGCCAGTTCTGCTCGAAGCTGCTCGACGTACTGAAAATGAAGTCTTTTACTCTTACTGGTGAGTTTCATTCTGCTTGACTGGAGCTGCTGATGGTGAGCTACCCGTAGGACTCATAGTTTTGGTTTGAGATCATTCAATTTTTGAGGGTATCTTTTGAAGCCTTTGGAGGAGGAATTTGATTGGTTAGTTTTCTAAATATCCCATGAGCTGAAGTTTCGACAAATTTTTTTTTGATAAATGTCGTTTCGGGGCACGCCCATGCTTCCAGTCCTAATGGTAGTAGCATTTGAATGTATAGGTGGCCTTACAATGACGTACGATGTTAAAGTTGTTCAGTACTTTTATCCTCCCAGACAATTCTGGTGGTAAATAATATACCCCAGATGGATAGAAGGATCGAATCCAGGGTAGCTCAAGCAAGTACCATCCTGGATTCGATCTCTAGCTATTGCGTATGGTAGTGCGCCATTTGGCACGACCCGACCTCCGGTCCTAGTCTTCATCTGGAGAACTCGAAAAGGGGCTGGAAACGTAATCGACAGTGGATCTAAGAATTCATGAATAAGGATGCATGGGCAGTTATGAAGCTGTCTAGCTAATAGACTGTAGAGTGAATTGAATAACCACTGGTTGATGGTCAAACCTATTGCTACAGAAAGCAATAGGTTTGACCATCAACCAGAAAGACTGTCAGTGCGAATCCCCACCTTCATACTTCCATCCATGCAAGTTCATTTTTTGGCTTTTATTTTCATTTTTTAACAGAGTAACCCATTGTACTTGAACAAAAATGCGCTTAGTGGTGGAATTTTTTCCAAAAATTTATGAAAGAAGCTATTAACTCTCAAGACTTTACCTCTTGTGCTTGTACACTGTCCCGTTGTTTTTTACACTCCAACTTGCACTGCTCATAGGCGTTAAGCACCTGAATATCTTGTGTTCGAAGAGTTTTGTTTTGGTTTTTCGTTTTTATGGGCTTAGAGCATTATTTCGTACTTCAACCTTTCTACTATGAAGCAAAAAGGGATTAGAAGGTCAAGAAACTTATTGTCACCGTTCTCGTCAATAGCGGCTAGGGTATGTTAAGGAGGCACATATTGTGTAGATAAATTTGATGATACCTTAAGAGACTTTGGCCTGACGATTTGTCTGCGTTGATGGTGATTGATGGTGTCCACTAACGAGTCTGCATTGTGTGCATGTTCTTGGTTCTAAATTCATCATCCTATCGATTCTTTTCAATACTTTAATCTGGAACTCTTACCTTGGCACTCGTTTTGACTTTTCCAGTAACTTCAGGAGCCTCGATGATCACTTCGTCCGCCACTATTTCCTCTGTTTCTTGCTGTTTTTCCAATTTCTCTGCCTTTTGTGGTTTTTGCTGTTTTCCCAGTTTCTCTGCCTTTTCTGGTTTTTGTTGTTTTTCGAATTTCTCTGCCTTTTCTGATTTGACCTTCTCTTCCTGAAACATCCAAGGTTGTTAAAGAACTGTTTATTTTTTAGAATTAGGTCAATGGTAGTGGAAGTGCCAGTCAGTGTATTGATCTTTCATTGGAGCTACCCGTTCCTACGGAGCAAGTTGTTGGCAAAACTCGACAGGTTTTACCCGAAATTCAATTTCCTGAGGGTATAGTGGCACCGTAGGAAAGAAAGATATGCAGAAGTCGGTGCGGGAAGGAACGAGGGTCCCAAATGATATCGTAAGCTCCGGCAGGCAAACAGCACGCCTGCAGACAGCTGACTCCAATTTTTCTGAATGGACGTGCTGTCTCAGCTATGGGGCCTTACTTTTACACTTGATGAGATTACCGAAATCACTGAGGCGAACGGTAACGGTAATAGAAGAAAATCATTGTTACCCCTAGTTATGATTTTAAAACAACAACATGGAACGCACACATATGAGCTTTGGAACTATTCATGTTTTCCCCATGAATATCCAGAAGTCCAACGCGAAAGCAGCAACCTTGACTTTAGGAGTTCTTCATTTTTGATTTCCATTCATTTCTTTTGAAATGTTAGGCATCTAATGGAGCCGATTTTTGGATAATCCTCTTTGCTGTTGGGCTGCTGCGCCTGCTACTACTTTCAAAATGTACTTATTATCATACCTTTGGAGGTTTTTGCTTTTCTACTTTAGTCTCCGAATTTTTATCTTTGTACTGCTTATCCTTCGATTTTCTGAAAAAATAGGAACAGATACATTTTTGTAAATCAATTATAAAAATGTTACTTGTTTTTCGAATCCTTGTTTTTCTTGCAATCAAATGATGATATGAGTAGAAGTACACAAATTGTGATCACTAGAACACTACCGGTCCTCATCCTGAAAGCTGTTTTTTTTATTTTTTCCAAACAATCATAAATGTTACAAGTTACTCCTTAGCAACGACTTTTACATTATGAGTTAAGGTAGCTGATTCCAAGTAGTAGCAAGATAGTGGATGATCACTAGAGCAATCTTAATGTATCCATGATTTTGATGTAGCAACAGCACTTTTGAGAAGGGCTATCTTCCAAAGTCGGTGGCAGAATATTCTCAAGCCGACTTATGGAAAGTCGATCGCGGTCATCTCCATCTCTTTCTCCCTCTCTCTCTCTCCCTCTTTCTATCTATCTATCTATCTATCTATCTATCTATCTATCTATCTATCTATCTATCTATCTATCTATCTATCTATCTATCTATCTATCTATCTATCTTTCTTTCTTTCTTTCTTTCTTTCTTTCTTCTCTCTCTTTCTCTGTCTCTTTCTCTATTTCTCTCTTTCTATCTCTCTCTTCCCCGTTCCTTCTTTCTTTATTTATTTCTCTCTCTTCCTCTAGATTCCCTCCAAGATCTTCAGGACCTCCTCTAATGAGCGTTCACTTATTGGTTAGACTGAAGGGTATCATAACGGTATATCATCTGGGCGAAATGCTTGCATTCGAGGGACTTGGAAGACAGTCTAGCTTGCCTTAACTAAACTAGTCTGCAGACTACCCACGTGGCTATCCATATGCTGAAAACAGTGGTATGAATGGGAACTGTCTCCCCGGAATCTATGTATTCCCAATATAACGGCGTTGGGTAGGGTTGCTCGGGAAGAGCTGCCAGAATCTCAAGACTGTAATAGGCCGCCATAGAGAGAAAGTTCAGAATGGCGATCTGTACTATGTACATCGGGCAAAAACCTATGGACGACGATGTGATGATGCAGAAAGATTACGTTTGACGTCATCGGAATGAACGATACGACGGGACATTGCTCACTACACGTTGTTTTCGAAATTGGGAAACAAGTGTTTTCTGGAACATGCGACAAAAGAAGCGCTTTTGGTATGAGTGTCCTCTTCAGCTCGCACATGGCCACTTAGCTTGGGTGGTAGAAAAGTAAGGCAATCCTAGTCGGGAATTCACGATTGAAAGAGTATTTTACAATTCTCGAGCACCTTCTTTGATGAAATTTGATCGTCGGTATGAAAGTGGCACCAGCACGAAGACCCGACCAAACCTCATCATAGACATTTTCGAAGTTATCAAAGAGATTGTTTAGAGGTTGTTTGGCAATGGGCTCGCACGACTTCTTGAATGATAACAAATACTATTAATGATTTTTGTGAAGTAATACGAGACATGAACTGAACGTTAATTACCAGTTTCTCTGTTTTCCAAGGGGGAATTCCCAGAAAAATGCTGCTCGCAACGTTCTCCCTCATGTTCGAGGAGTTCGGGGGGAAAGGTACTGTAATCCGAGTTTCTTTTATCTTTTCTAGGATGCGCCACGTACGCCTCTGTCGGAGCTGTTGTTTGGACTGTTTTGGAGGGGTTGTTTGAACGTCTATGAGCATGTTCACCGACTTGAGATGGGAAGATACCGTACAAGCAGTGAACCTAACCACCTAATCGTGTTAAGTAAAACTCAAAAGACGGAAGGTTCTGTGAATCTACTTGACATGGATCCAGAAACTCCATGTGTAGGGGCACCTGGGGTCACTGAAACAATCCTCTTTCCCTTTTTTATAGGGTCAATTTGCATGGGTCTGGGTAGGCTGTTCCAGAGCCGAACACGAATAACCCAGAAACATTGAAGTAGGCTTGGAACAATAATTATCTTACATTTTACAATCGGTCGGAAAAAAAAGGACTTTGCTGACCAGTTACTGATTACTACTTTATTGAATAGAAACAGTAACCAGATCGATAAGGAGTTTATTGAAAGATAGAGTAATAAGTAGAGTTATGTGACTGATTACGGCTACTGGAGAGAGATCCTCAAATCCAAATTTTCTCGACTTAAACAACAGCGAAAAGCAATCGGTGATGAATGTTGGTGTTTTCGTGGATATTGGAATTCAAACGGCCATTTTATACTGAGGTATAAATAATTACGATGTTTACTTTATAATGCATAACAATTGTCAATAAGGGATGCTTTTTCAAGAAGGAAATAAGGAAAAAAGAACATGTTGAAGGACATCAGTGACGAGTAAAGTGTTCCCGTGGGCAGTTGGGTACTGGTTCAACTCTTATCACTGCTGATAAGGACAAAACGAAAACGCAAACAGCATTGACGTAGCCATCATCCCTTACTGGTACACGCAAAGGTAAGTAGCACAGACATGGCCCCAAACCAAACATACTTGGTAAGGTAGTGCTCGCACATAGAGCTATGTAGCTTAATCGAAAGATGCCGGTCAGACAGTTTTTCTATGAGGACCTTCGGTCATCGGTGTCCTTCAGAAGGCAAGGCTGTTAGTGTCTATGGGAAAATTCTATACCGAAAGTTCGGCTGTAGTGAGCCTCAGTTCTCAGTCTCCGAGTATCCCGTGAGCTACCCGACCCGTTTACGGGTCAGCTGATGTTCAGAGCAGTACTTTTATCCTCCCGGACGACTCTGCTACCAGTTGACCGACGCCAAAGTGCTGTCGACTCCGGGATTCGATCCTCGGCTCTGGCCGACCTCCTCCTTGATGTTCTAAGATGCATTTGAAATTAGACCCTAGGGGTTTCGAGGACTAGTACGAGACAAAATATCATCAGAAGCCGTGGAAGTGGTTTCTCTCGAGTTTGGACGCAAGGTGAAGGCACACCGTAGTCAAATTCTCGAGCTTTTATCTTATTTCTCTTTGAAGGGTTACTGTTATCAATGGGCACATTTTCAAAGATCCCCGCTATCGTGGAAATGCTGAGCGGAAGATTAAGTAGTGTGTCCCGCATTTTCATCAAATAGAAATGTCAAGAATGCGAAGCGTAGCGCCATAGTTTTGGAAAATTTTCTGGACAATTCAAGTATCTGCTGTTGAAAACTACCAAGATCAATGATTATGGGAAGCGAATAGTGATGAGTGAGTAACCACCTGAATTCGGTCATTTTGTAGGGTGGTGATCTTTGAAGCCTTATCTACTCGTTTACTTTATATTTACTTAGCATCAGATCCGATCAAATGATGTAATCAGTTGCTTGTGGTGAAGGTGGTGTAGTAGCATGCGCATTACCGAATGCACTGTCTGGGGATCGAACCTCGGTGCCGGTCGATTCGTTCTGAACTTCTGTAGGAGGAGAAACATTGGTTGGCAACCACAAGGCATAAATAGGCGACGTATTCATCCAAAACACCTCCGTGAATCTGAATGGATATTGGTTACAGGGCGTATCCCAAAAGGAACTAATGAGAGGGCTAAAGGACTCTATACTTCATCTTTTATTTGATGCTTGAAATGGTGCAGGTCGTGATGCAATTAATTCAATGAAGTCTAAAAATTGTGAGGATTGACAATGTCAATAACCGTTCTGTTCCCCTTGAAGAATTATTTCTTTCTTGGGAAGCTTCCCGGGTTCGGGAACTTCTCCCCTAACATGGCGTCGCACACGCCGCACCCGCCGCCTATCGCAGGATTGCGATGGACGATTGGAGCGCGCAATTTGTGAGTAGAGAGTCCTTTGATTATTTGAATTGGCTGGCCGCTTTTTTCAATTCCAGTGCGGTCTTGATCGTCGTTTACATAGGAGGAGTCATTTTAATCAATCAAGTCTAATAAACATGAAAACTAAACAGAAACAAAAGAAAAAACGATGAAATTCAATGAAAAAACAAGCCAGTCAAGGAAAAATATCGCGTCCTATTGATTGGCGGGAGGCGGGGTGAATACGGTAATTGCAGTGGCATTTGCCGCATGCCGCAATGGAGAATGCCACGATAGGGGAGAAGTTCCGTCACCCGAAGCTTCCCCATACCTTCTTGCAATTGAAGACGAAAGTCGTTTGTTAGAAATGTTGCACTACGCCATTATTTTAATTGTTTTCGGACTTTAATATATACTCTCTTAGCCTACGCTTACCCATTTTTTTTCTGGAAATAATTTTAGCGTTGTGGGAGTTGTATTTTGGGAAGAGTTGTACTGCTATAATTTTTTTTTGTGACCTCATGCTGAATACGGTTTTCGCAGAAGGGAGAAAAGCCCAGAAATTCGAGGCGCTTGTGAGGAAAAGCGACAAAAAAGCATCCGTCTCAGGGGTAGTATTAGGTTGTAAGGAAAGTTCTGGTCGTTCCCACGCACGCGCCATATGAATTCAAATTTTGGCGGCTGTCCATTCAGATTAATCGACATATTATGTTCCTTAGGTAAGTCACTAGTTGCTCTTTCTGTCATAGCGCTTTCCGCAGAGTCTGTAAGTTTTGGAATCCTTGGGAGTTTTTTTTTGGTAGAATGGATAGGACTGCTTTTTTAACGGTTTTACTTCACGAGTTCAAACTTGGTCGAACCACGAAGGATGCAGCCACAAACATTAACGTTGTGTGGGGAGAAGGCACCGCATCGGTTCGTCGCTGGTTTCAGAAGTTCAGAAAAGGAGATGGGTCAATGGAAGACGAAAGTGAGTTGTTCGACGATAGTTAGTTGATCACGATGTTTTGCTAAGAGCAATGGAAGAAGATCGACGTCAACCTTTGAGAAAGGATGCCAAGAAGATGGGTGTCTCCCACACAGTCGTCGCTGCCCACCTCGAGCTGTTGGGAATAGTGAAGAAGCTTGACAAGTGGGTGCCACAAGATTTCACGGAGCTGCAACAAGTGAAGCGCTTCGAGGTTACGAGTTCGCTGTTGATAAGTAATGATGCTGAGCCTTTATTCATCGTATTGTAACGTGTGATGAGAAATGGATCCTGTATGATAACAGGGAGTGTTCTGCTCAGTGGATGGGTGTGGATGAGCCTCCAAAAAATTTCCAAGGCGAAGTTTACTCGTCACGAAAGCAGTGATCACAGTTTGGTGGTCCTACCATGGATTAATCCACTACGCGTTTCTTCCTCCAGGTCAAACCATCACCACACAGTCATATTGTGATCAAATTCACAAGAAGTACACAAAACTGGGGCAAATGCAGCCAGCACTAGTCAGCCACCACGTTCTACTGCTCTTACACGAAAATGCGCAACCGCATGTGTCTCGAATTGTCTTCCAGAAGTTGAACGACCTGCAAATCGAAGCTCTTCCTCATCCACATTACTCACCAGACCTGTCACCAACTGAATACCATCTATTCAAACATCTGGACAGCTTCTCAAAGGAACGAGCATTCAAAAATCAAGGCGACGTGGAAGCTGCCTTCCTCGAGTCTTTGGAATCCAGATCTCCGGACTTTTATAAGAATGGAATAGACAGACTCGTATCGCGTTGACAAACATGTGTAGAATCGAATGTGGCTTGCCATGAATAAAAATGTTCACTTTGAGATGAGATATGACTTTTTGAAAAATAGCTGACAAAACGGCCAGAACTTTCCTTACAACCTAATAGTTGACTTCATGTGTCTGTTAAGATGGCTTCCACCCAAACTTTGCCTTCTGATCTACAGCTAACTTGCATCGTTGACGCCCTTGGAGTTCCAGACGGTTTACAGGAATGTGCGATCTTAAGCTGCTTATCGCCAAGTTCCCGTTCAATTTCTCAGCGATTAGAAGCTTACCCCAAGATCAACTTACCAAACGCTCACAGCGTGATCATCAGTTTCCAGACAAATTGTTAATGGAGCTTTATCAGGAACTTTGACATACGTAAACAATTTTTTCATCCTTTAACGGCCTGTCAGCGTAGCTTTATCTGGAACTCTGAAAGGACTGACGTAATATTGTTTGACGTCTGTTGGCACTAGTTCGGTATTTTTAGAAAGGACTTATTGGCCGATAGTAGGGCAATCTTATTGAGGCAATAGAGAGAATATTCCCTATGAAAGGAAAGGTGCCGACGTTGTTTGACAATGATCAATCTCTTTCTGGGATGCGCCTTTCCAATAGACTTCCATTCGAAATCGTGGTAGCGATTGAATGTGATGTGGCCTATACAATAACTCACGACGGCCAGCCAATGTGCAACTTATGACTGACTAGTGCTTATGTCCTCTCAAACGGGTGTGGTTCAACTAAATGACTCCGAAGGTATGAATACCCGATTGGTCTGAGCGAGTATACGATCCGGGATTGGGTCCCTGACCGTGAACATGTGATAATCCAACAGGTTCCATTACTCCACCTTCGTCCACTGATCAGATATCCTCAGTAATTAAGCTTTCCGTAAAGGTGAATTTTGTCCTTTCCGGGACAGTTTCCTTTTGCCGAATCAGCCGGTACGATCAACTCCCATTTTCTTCCATCAAACCCTTCCCGGCCGTGCTAGGTAGCCAGTTCTAGAGGACGTTCCGCTACGGTGATCAGAACGAATCTGCGCCGTGCATGTCTTCTCTGAGATAAATTTACTTTATTCGGTTTGTTATTTTTGTTCCGATGGGACTTCCATGTCAAAGTTTAATTGTCAACCTTGCTGTAACGAACCGATCCCCTAATACGATCAGGTTGCATGGTCCTGATGCTCCTCCTTTATAATCCTTTCGTTCGTCCTCTTCACACTTGTTTCGGCCCCTTTTCATCATTCTTCACCGATAGTAGCACGTGCGTCACTCACCAAAAGTAACCAATGGGTTCATGCATGAACGGAAACATTTCGTTGAAAATGGGTGCAAGCACGTACTTTGCAATGCCGAATCAAACCATCAAAGACGGTTGCAAAGCTAAAGATTTCCGGTCGTTTTCGGCTTGCATACGTTTTTGTTTCCGCTTATTCATGCATTTTCTCCTAACGAAATATGTCGAAAGTGGTCAACGATCTCTTGGTAGACCTATCTGAAATGGGGCTTTACCGAAAGACGGACTTGTTTCACTCTTCGACTGCGAATGAAGGCCTACCTACAATCTCTATCCTGACTATGTTGGTACTTTTGTTGTTGTTTGATCTCATTCTTCCTTCGGTGGTCATGTAGTTTCCCTTTAATTCACATAATAAGGTGGTCCGTTGATAGGTAAATCCTTAGTGTCAAACACCGTCAATGAACACCAACGGGCTATGATATCGGGCTTGAAATCGTTGAGAATGGGATGGACAACGAGTTGGAAGATTGCCAAATAGTCCGAGTCGCTCATACCAACATCATTGAGAGGAACATTGACGGTGTTCGGCAGTACAACTTATCACTCGTAGGTCTGCCGCTCATGAAAGCAGCCCAGCCAAATAAAGCTTGATGGATAATTTGGGGATTGTTGGGGGAGCGATAGCCTTAGACCGAAATACGGTATTCGAATAAGCGGCATGTCCAAAATCATTGCATATTAGTACGAAATACATGAGTGAAGTGAGCTCAGGTAAAAAAAGAGATTGAGAAAGATCACCTCTAATAGGCGGAACTCGATATCAAGGAGCGGTTCTTGTAACGAAATTTCGTACTTCATCAATTCTGAGACAAGTTGTAAGCCGAAGCGCTTCTATAAGAGCAGGGTCCAGTGTGGGGCCGAATTAGTGGTCTCCTAAAACTCCTGGATCTGATCGTCGTGTGGGCCTATTCAGTGAAAAAAATTGGCGATCATCGATTCTCCCTACAAATTACTACGTAGTTTAGAAATCTCTCATGGTGTCCCACTAGTTCTGAGTGGAATATGAACGCATGGCGCAACCAGGAGCAGCTGACCGCTCTCCCACCTTGTTCTTTCATTCGGCCCCATGATCTCTGTGTAGTATTGCAGCAGGTCTAGAGAACCGGGTGACTAAGCTTACTGAATGACGAACTGGGGAAACCCTAGTTCAAAGTGATAACGTCAAAGGATGAGTGATGTTTATTTATTTCTGCAGATGGGCTTCTTTCAGGCATGCTGTCTGAAAGAAGATTATTTGCACAACCCGAATTTAGAATAAAAAACGGAGTTCGGGAAACCTTTCATTAATCTTGTCTCTGTTCTCACAGCTTGGTTCACATTTTGACGACAATTCGTTGAAGCCCCTCAATCAGGATCTGATTGACAAATAACAAGTTGATTTTGCATCCATCTATGTGATTTATTCGTTATCACTGGGCCAAGTTGGTGTGGTGACAGGGCGCGTTATCACGCATGCATGGTCACGGGTTCAAATCCCGGATCGGTATCCACCTGGGCCAACCAAGCCTTCCATCCATCAGGGGTCGGTTAATTGATACGAGATCCGTCTGGGAGAATAGAAGCATTCACTTGTCCATCGGCTGGCCGCAAGCCGTTGTATAGGCCACATACGCATTCAATCCGCCACTACGATTCTGAATGGAGGCCGAATGCGGGGCGCATCATTTAGAAAGATCGATTAATTACGAAGACTTCATCTTTCATCCTTTAGGTATTTATACTGTAATTTGAGTCAATAAATAGTAACAATGGTTTGATTAAAGTAGCGCACGGATAATCTGAGTGATAACCGGATTCGGACCCTCTGGTTTGGTTAACTCATCTGCTTTGGTAAGCTCAAATAGTACATTGTTGAATGGACCAAATACCTGCGAAAGAGTCGAATCTTTTTGACCGCTACCCAGAACCTCGCTGTTTGTTTCATTTGACTATCCCCACAGTAAAATCATGGCCCATGCTTAATTCTTAGGAGTATTTGGTAAGTTACAGTGTTCAGCTGAATATGGACTCGCTACAATCCTCAATATACTTTACTTCTACCTCCAATTGAAACTTTGATAGGTGACGTGAAATGAATCCCTACCTACTGTATTGAATTATTTACATCCGTGCCTATTTCTAATGATCCTTATTACACACTAACAACTTGGTGATTAATCCTCTAAATTTGCATGGATTCCTAACTTTGAATTAGCTTTCATATCGCTATCAGAGTGGAAAAACATCAAAAATAATTTTTTGAATTTTAATGAGAATTGTTCAACAGAGCCTTCTGAACCCATTGTTTCCCGTGGCACAATTTCAAGCTACACTGAGTAGATTTACTCAGCGGAACAATTATCTGAAAGAATGAAGGATGCAGTCTCGGGGCGATGATCAATCCCGTCTGATGGATGCGCCCACGCATTCGACTTTCATTCAGAATCGCAGTGGCGTATTGAGTGCGTATGTGGCCTATACAATGACTTGCGGTGGCCAGCCGATGTACAAGTCAGTGCTATCTCCAGACGAGTGGGTCCGGTACTAAATAACTGACCCTGGAGGGATGGAAGGCTCCGTTGACCGAGGCGGACATCGATCCGGGAATCGAACCTGTGACCATACAAGTGTGATAGTGCGCCACTTGCCACTACACCACCTCTGCTTTTAGAGTTAGATTTATGATTCAGAACGCCATCGAATTTCCTGACCTTATTTACTCTCCTGGGTGTGCGTGGATTATCTTGATTATTAGTAAATCGCAGCACTTTTAATTGAAGAAATAGTGTAACAAGGTTCGAAATTCTTGAATCTTCGGTCAGCCCTGTAAAGACAAAATTCGCTCGAAGGATAAGTAGTTAAATGATGGTGCCCTTCATCCCACCAGTTATCGCGTACTCAGTAACTCTCACGCTTGAGATGGAAAAAGGCTAGAGTCTTCAATTCCAAAAAATCGAAAATCTCCTGTGTTGGTTGGAACCCACGCTCCAAGAACGTTTTCAGATTTTCGCCAAGTCTTCAAGGTAGCCGTTGTGAAAGTCAATTTCTTTCTCTCTGCAGCTCTTGTGCTCAACACCCCATCTCGATCAAATAGGTCCAAGTCCCCCGTTTCCAATGTGCAACCTCAACATGTTGTTGATTTAATGCATATGATTGAGTAATGGGCCAAAAGAAGAACAGATGAATACCTACTCAGGAACTATGACCTTTCCAATACATATTCTTTCCTAATCCTTCTTTTCATTGTGGTAAATCTTCCTTACTCACTCCTTGCCTATTCATCGGATAAGTGGCGCACGCATTTCCCTATAAGCTGTACAAAAGGCTCTGCAGATGCTCTCCTTGTGCGTCTGCATAGGTATGGACTAGTCTTTGGAAAGCCAGTGTTTGGTAATTCATCGTTGAAGCAGTTGGTGTAGCAGTACCGAAACGCTCATTACTACTCTTTTGATCTGGTGATCGATTCTCGGATATTCTGGGCTCATTAAGTCTGCCATCCATACGGATTTGGATAAATGGTCGCAGACTCGTCTGGGAGGATAAGAACTTTTACTCAAGTATCCTACGTCCTCAGCCAGTAATTGTGTGCTGCTCATACGCATTCAAATGTTTCAACGAATCTTAATGGAAGTCAAAAGTCTCGGCGTATCCCAAAATGACGTTTATCAGCGCTAGAAAGACATTGTCTATCAGAAATGGCTGGAAAACCAGGCTCTCCTTACTTTCTATCTAATCCCATGGAAATACCTGCAAAAATCAAAATTTCGGGTATGAAAGGAGAAAACACTCTGAATGTCACATTTAAAAATGTATTTAACAAACACCACAGAGTTTATTCCCGACGACAGCATGAAGAATTCACTCAGAACACAATCAATCGGTCACTTAAGTGAATGAACCGGTATGCGATAGCTAATGCTAGCTAGTAACAATAGTTGTGTTGACCAGGCCAAACGACGAGGAGACGACGACGACGACGACGATGACGACCATGGTGGCCATCATCTCTTCCAGAATTTTCGTGAAAACATCTGTTTACGTACATGCAGGGCATCTGAATTGTTCTCGTTGACTCTGGTGAGCAATTGTGAGACCATCGACTGTAGATCGTCCTGTCTGGGTACATGCAAACCTGCTGCTGATGTGCCATCAACGGCATTACCGAGCATCTGAAATGGGAAGGTTTGAATCAGAGAATTTAAAGAAGTTGAAATCTCAAAAAGTCGACCAAGCAGTACTCTCTCACACCACTCACTCGCACTCCTTTAGCGCTTCCATCAGTCCAGCACACTCGTCCCCATCCCTGTTGCCCTCGCTCAAAAGCATGGAGCGAAGTAGGAAAGTTGTAAGTGAATAGGGCTACTTTCAGAGGGCAATTGGATTCGAAGGGTAAAGTTTTCCGCGTTGGTAATCCCCGTTTTAGGATGCACCCACGCCTTAATCTACTAGGTTTAGAATTACGTTAAGTGGGTATAGAATTACTTGGGACTAAAAACCAGAGCAAAAATTAGCTTTCACCTACCCAAATGAGTTCAGGAAGATATAATGTGTGGTGGGCCTGTGCGGGTACCATATTTGAACTTGTTTCCCGGCCCTCCGTATGACAGCAGCACCCCTTTCCACTGCCCCATCGGCCCAAGCATTTATACTAATACACAAGTTCGGTAAGTATACCAGCCGCTCCTTCTCAATAACTTCCTGGACAGAACTATCACTGCAGCTTCTCAGTCCGCAACTTCAAGTACATCACCACCGACATCTTAGGCTTAACTGTCCTTTGGTGGAATCTCACGCTCAAACCACTAAAACCCAGTTCTGAATGGGGTGGATCGTTAAACAAGAGCTCTGGCAGGACCAGTTAGCGCGGATTCCGATCGCGCAACGGAGCCCACCTGGAAATTGGAGAAGAAGGGGTCTCTCCTTGGATGGGTCTGCTCGAAGTTCTACTGGTATGGGTATTCCTCATGATGGCATTGATAAAAAGTAATGAGGGAGAAGTAGGGGAGTAAAGTAAGGTGGAAGACATACTTTACTTTGCAGTTCATGATCTCTTCGTCACCCCTGCCATTTCCTGGATTGAGAATACAGCCATGATCCCTTCCCCTTTCTCTACTTTTTTCCCGGGTACTCCATGCAACATACCCGATTATGTTTTCTACGTCGTCTATTCTTGCTATAGGGAGGTAGTAATGCAGACATTATTATCACCAATAAAAAGCCCCATATGAAATTATTATGATTGGATAGAAGAAACAAGAATTTTTTCTTTGTAATAAGCAATTAACTATGTCAATTACTTTATATCGTTGAATAGAAAGAATTATCAGATTACGAGAACATTTTTTATTGCCTTTGACTTATACATTCTTGGGAGGTCTATATAAAAGATAAAACACAGCTCTATTGGGAAGTATCGTGTTGGAATAGAGAAAGAATCCAAAAATTCCATGGCCTACCAGGGTCGTCTCACCCACATGGGTAAAGATGATACCCAAGCTAAGAACTTCATATGTAGAATAAACTGTTAAAATTCCACATAGTTTTACTTAATCTTGAGGAAAACATCATATCGAGGTGATTTTTTGGTTTTCTTTTTTTACATTTTGAAAATTATTTATGATGGAATTTCTCTTGCAACTGGGGCGATCTGAAGGGAACTTTTTGGGGCAATGTTCCTAGGATAGGTACTGTTTCATGAAATTTGAAAAACGTTTCCAAAAAGAGTGAAAGTATTGTCTTCGGTGTAAATCGATTTCGTTTTCGGAATGCGCCCCGCATTCAACTTCCATTCAGAATCGTAGTGACGTATTGAATACGTATGTGGACTATACAATGAATTGAGGGGCCATTCGATGTACAGATCAATACATTTATCCTGCTAGACGGGTTTGGTACCAGTTAACCGACCCCGGAGGGATGAAATGCTTGGTTGGCTCAGACGGATACCGATCCGGGATTCGAACCCGTACCATGCGTGTGCGATAATGCGCCAGCTGCCACTACGCCATGTCTGTACATAGAAATTAGAAATAACTGAAAGTTTGGAGTTTGGAATCTGTCTCGTTATCGAGTTTGCATTCCACACATGCCCATCAACCACCCTTATGAGTTGGAAAGCATGCTGAGCCTGAGCTGGGAGTAGATCCAGGTCTATCCGTGGATCCTACCGGTGTGATTGGTTTGATCGTGATGCGCCCCAAATCCGGCTGTCTTGATCTTTTAAAGTAATCGATAACCGCCCAGAATATGGACTTTTCGACAGCGTTGAATCATCGCAGCCCCCTCTAGTCATGCTTTCAATTTATAGCCAATTTATAGTCTATAATAATAACAGAATAAAATAGCAGTAGTCCCTAATAACTTGTTGTATCTCATTAAATACAGCCAATTAATCGAACACGAGTGAGGAACCGTGACTTCTGCATCTGACATGAAGATTTGCAGAATGTTTACTTGGAAATTTGACGTGGATTCTCCAAAACAATTATAAAGGACGTCAATAAAGGATGTCAGCACCAACGTAGATAGAGGAGAAGCACGAGAAAAATCTCGATTCGAATCATGATAGTTTGTAGGACCGGAAATCACGAAAATAAAAATCATATCGAAAATCATTGAAATAAGTGGATGGAATCCACCTCTAATAAAAGGAATCCCAAACAGAGAGAATAAAGCTGAGTTCTACCTGAAACCTGAGAATGCGCCATGCATTTGATAATAACTATTGTTAATTACGAATAAGTTATAAAATTATTCGAAATATCAGTGCGAAATGTAACAAGGCACAAATTGCCTTTTCTATAGTTCTATTGTTTACATTTTCATTGAACAAAATAATAATTGAACACTCAGATGAGTTTTTTCGTCAACACCAGCACCCAGACTGATGAAACCTGGCGAGGGCTCGATGAAGTCTGTCAAAATGTAGGCATTAAAAACAATTTATCTTAATTTTAGGTTCATGACCATTTCTCACAGCTGCTCTTGCAAACTCGACGATGAAGGACAACTAAGAGGTTGTCGGTTGAAATTGGCGTGGGAGCTCGAACTCGCGATACTCAGATAGTATGAGAATCTGGCGTTTTCCCGACTAAGCTAACTGGACCGGCCGATGCATGAAGAATCCATGCATTTTCAGTGTGTTTATGGTTTTGTTGTTTCGTTCATTTTTTGTATTTTAGGTGTTATATATGTAATTTAGGTCTATTATCATTCATCATTGATTTCTAATTCGATTCTGATCAGTTAATCGTCTTCGAAGACCATGTTTTTTATCTCTGACTTGTTCCATAGTAAAGTTTTAGTCAATTCCGAGTAAAACTTGTTGACTAACTTGCTTCAGGATAATGTTTCTACCCATAAATTCTGTTTAGAAAAATGTGATTTGGCAAAGAATGTCAGCGAAATCGTAAGGTTCTTTCGAAATTGGTCTGACCTTATTGATAAGTAACCATATTCCAAAATTGTACCGGGTCTGGTCCCGAATTTCTGGGTTCAAGGGCCGTGTTTGAGCCCTGTTTTCGGCCTCATAATCCAGCTGATTTAGCTTGGATCCCATCGTGGAAAATGGTATGTTGTGCATGCCTGGAGATGGAACATTTGTTATCGTACCCTCTACATTCCGTTTTCATCAAAAACGTTAATAAATATTTTCCAGAAACCCGGACGATCCTGCAAATTGTGTATTCCTTCAGTGATCCATCACGTTTCTGATTAGTTTTCGCAAACAAGGATTTAATAATCCAATTTGCCGGGGAATCACTTTGCACCAATAGTTTCGGGCCCAGAAAGAAGTTCCGCCATGGCTAAAGGGTTCAAATATTGATATAATTAATCCTAATGGCTTTTTACGGCTGCAAAAGTTTTACTTCCTCTTAGGTATGTTTACAGGAACTGCTCACTGGCGGCGTCAGGATATTCACTTTTGTTCGCAATGGATTAGCCGGATATGGTAGTGGGGGATGGTGACATTTCCTGTTGCCTCTTCTCCTTAGCTTTACTTTTATACAACAACAAAAACTCTGACGCAAATTTGCGCTGAGGTCGTCTACCGGATGACTTTTTCTGCAGGAAACGCTGAGGGTGTTTGAGATATTTTTCCCTCAAAAGCATCCAGCACCTTAATTTCCGATTATAAACTTTATTGAATTATTTTTCATCGAAAAATGGCTGAGGTATAGGCAAACTCCCATCTGGGATGGGTCTCGAATCTGTTTCGAATACTTGAACCGTTGATGGGGGAGGGGCAGCTAGTCTTCAGGTAGATTTCCAGAATCAGCTCAGATCCAATGCTTTCACGAATCCACACTCTGAGATCCTTCGAATGGTCTGGCATGGTTCGATCCCCTGCAGGATGCAAGCACGCGCCTCTATCCTCTGGGTTGCCCCGACACTTCCACTGGCAACGATTCAGAAGAATCTCCCCGACCAACACCTTTTTTCACCCCGACCGACTCCTTTTTTTCTCCCCAACCAACTCCAACATCCTTCCGGAAAACATACTCTTCCGGCTTCTATAAGACCCCTCCACCACGGATGAATAAATGAATTCTGGCTACTTGTTTATGTTGTTCACGCATACACGACATGTATCTTTGCAGAAAGGGTGTTTCGGTCCGTTGAACGCAGCCAATAGTTTTGTTTTTGCCGTTGGAACTTGTTCATTCTACCCTACCAGATTAAGGTGAAAAAGACGCAAACGGAAGTAATGCTCCTCCATGGGGCAGGGCGTATGTTGCTAATTTGTAATAACGAAAGATATCACGCTCAAATGAAACCGAATAGGATTGCATACGTCATGATTCCACGTGAAACTAATTGTTTTTCCAATAAATCCTCAAAATAGGGAAATAATGGGTTAATGGTGACTGAGAAATGGCTTTGAATGTCGTACTTTGAGTGCGAACGAAGTTTCAATGGATAAAAATGGATGCTTACGACTCTTAAATGTAAGGGAACGAAGATTGGAACGAGAAAATCTTGAATATTTTCTTGGGTGAGCTCCCTGCAAAAAATCCGCGGCGTAACGCTGCGAATCCGAACCCCTCACTTCTCGAGAGGGAGTCCGGCCTCTTACCCGTTACACCGTGAGACCACGTTGCTTCGCCTTGGTCCTCGGCTATGTCAGCCCTGCCAATCAGTTGGATGGCAGCTTAAAGGCACTGTTCACGAAAAAAATGGTTTCGGAGATCTACACATGGTTTGAATTCGACGCCCCTCTGATACCATTTGTGCAGGAATGAGGTCGGAAAACGGTCTGGATAGGGCACAATAAGGGCAGGAACATTGGGGGACGGGAGGCCTCCGCCCCTCGCTAGGCTGACTACGAAATCTAATTGCCGTTCATCACTTTCTCATTGGGCGAAGTTGTCTGCTTGGGTGTGTTGTCTGTTATTGCAGACATTGCGTCGCCTAACTGCACTCGTCCCAATACTCCCTTAACCGCCGTTCTTCCAATGTGAAACTCGTCCAACCCCCCTTTCCAGCTCTTTTTTGGCCCTTTCTATTTCTTTTTGTTCATCGTTTTTTGCGCTTTTTTCGTTGTTATCGCTTTATTCTAGAGTAGTTATATGAATTCCCGTCAAAAAATGGTACCCTAAATTTATCGTAAACGGTGCCTTTAAGCACACTTCGGCTTCACCGAGCTGTCCGATGGGCCGGCGGGCAGTTTGGCTCAGCAGGACCGAGCCCACACCCCTCCATTGGAGGGAGTGTGGGCTCGGCCCTGCTGAGCCTAACTGCCACGTAATGCTCGCATGTGCAGGGGGGTGAGTGGAAGGAGACCAGGGGGTACAGCATTAGAAAGAACAAGGAGGAAACGCAGTGGTACGGAAATAGGTGCATAAATAATTAGTGACGTCATATACAATGGCGAGCTAACTGAATATGTGCTGCCCTGTTGGGAGCAGAGGAAGCAAGAAGAGGAGCTGGTGTAGTGTTCGAATCGAAGAAGCAGTTCGGGGTGTGATACTCCAAATACGTCCAAATGTCGTCCAACATTTTCACACGTCTGGACGATAAGCAACATTTGTACAGGAGTAGATTCCTCATCCTGCAGATTTTACAGTGCATTGCTACATGACCCCCTGTCATATGATCGACATGGTCGATCTCTCCCCACTCCCCATCAACCCCACCCCACCTTCCTTGGTTCGTTTCCATAACGCTCTCCAACTCTCCAACTTAGAGGTTTCCGTTGAGCGAACGGGGGAATGTACGGTGCAACAAGGCATAAGGTACCCACATGCTCATGGCATACCAGTAACACTATATTCCTGAAGTTTCGAAGGGAACTTGTTTTGTTGGCTAAACTGACAGTTTTGGGAGGATTTAAAGATGGGATGTAAAGGGATTGCTGCTAAAGCTCCTGTTAGAGCAAAAACTCGATCTGTGAGGTGATGAACTACAGCTCCCAGTTCTTTGCAGAAGTAAGACATGACCTTACTATGTTTTCCCACATACATTAAAAGGTATCGGGCAATCCGAAACCGATCCCTTGGTTTGCCAAACGTTAGCCAGCAGCCGTAGCCGCTGCACCCACCCTTCACCCACGTCCATCGCGTGAGAGCACTACCAGTTCCAAAAGGAAAAGTGAAGGAAATTGAAATCTGGGGTTACGTGAAAACGAGACTCACGTGTTCTTAGTTGTTACAGATTACTTGCTAGAAAGAACCGGCCAGAACTGAACACTCGACATGTCAGACATGGAACCCCCTCCTTCCCAGCTGCGCTCTCTGCTCACAGTTCTGGACGATCATTTGGATTCATCATATCCGAGCAACGCCCGACAACTTTAGCTTGTCCAGTACAAAGCTCAATTCGTTCAATATAAGCCTTAAAAATATCTCTCTCTCCCCCCCCCCCCCCCCCCCAAATCCATGAATCCCATCTACCTTCCTGCTCAGCTTGTTAGATGTTCTTCCGACCCCCCACCTTCACCTAGCTCATACTGGCCGATGCATTGCTGTACAGTTGGCTCTGTGGAATTACCCGACATTTGCCTTACCCGCACCATTATTATCACCTACCTTCTCGACGTATCTCCCACTGTTCGACTGGAGGTGGTAATCTTTGATCGAGAGATGACAGAGAAACTGACAGCACTCGAAAGGCTTTTTACGGGTTTTATTCATTAGCGCACTTCTCTCAATAGTTTTTGTCCCAAAGAGTTCATATTTCACAGATAAGCACCCCTGTAACCTTCCCACTACATCGATCCTTTCCCTCTTCCTCTCTCAAATTCGTTTCATCCTTAAATTAAATGTAACAATTGAAAGCCACATTATTTTTGCGATTTTTGATTGCCCTTTCGCTGTTTCTATGACGTGCCCTCTGTGTTCCTATAAATAATTCATTTGACGACATCAATTCGGAATTCATTGTGACCAAAGAAGCATATTATGAAAATGATGGCCAGCAGGCTCAAAACTTCGAAGACCAAAGTCGAGCAATATATTTAGTGAGTTGTCTTGGAAAAAATTTACTCCGATGTGTCATAAATTTTAGGAGGTCCCTTTCACAGTACAAAGATGAATTCCTTTCGAAAAACATTGAATGGGGGTCTAAATGACTCTCCTTAAGTGGCTCTTCATCCTGACCAGTTGCTCTTCGTGGGCCAACTCGGGAAGGAACTCAGCGAGGATATTGGCTTCTAAAGTGAGGTGTGACAGTCAGTAAGAGTCAAGTAATCCCCGTGAGATGATGAGAAGTCTAATTTTCTTTGGTTGCCGACGATTTTGCCCAGCTCACTGTCTCTTAACTCTGTCCAAGCCTTTGCTAACCGAAAAAACCTCTCTTACACCTCCTCCGACGAAAGGAGGAAGAGTCAATCACTGCTGCAAAGATAGAGGCATGGCGTATCCCGAAATGGTGTCTATATATAAAGCATGTCTAGACTTATAAAAAGTCATAGACGTGCATTCGTTTTTAGACTATTTCTGTCCAACAAAAAACCTCTGTAATTGGTCTTAAAATACATATTCCTTTAACAAAATTGAGCTAACGGAATAAAATTAGCTGGCAAATGAAAGGACGAGGGTTTTTTCCCGGTTTTTTGATTGACTAGACCTTATTCCCTTGAACTTATTATATTCAAGTTACCTGGACAAGAGAAATATGAGAAAAAGACTAAAAGTTCATTTTTACTGCCTCAGAAATCGAGTCCAACCAAAGCTTTCCACGATTCCCTAATGACTAATTCTGAATACTTTGAGAAATGCAACATTCCCCCAACGTTATTATCATCCGAGCCTGTAAGTAACTCTCTCTAATGATATTAATTATGTAACCTTAAATTAGTTTTTAAATGTGCACCTGCATGTTAATGTTTCCCAGAATGCGCAATGCAGCTTCAATGCATTCCCATGAAGTACAGATGTATGAATAATCAAGAATTCCGAAATGTGGTAGGCGTAATTCCATTCCTTTGAATATTCCAATAGATGAATTCTTTGGGCGTCAATCGATTCCGTGCGAAGATGCGCCCCGCACTCGGCTTTCATTCCGAATCGTAGTGGCGTATTGAATGCTTATATGGCCAATACAATTGAATGCGGTGGCCAGCCGATGTAGAAGTCAGTACATTCATCCTCCCACTCAGTCTAGCACAAAGAAACCGATTCCGGAGGGATAGAAAGCTTGGTTAGGGCGGTTGGTCTGGGCGGTTACAGATCCGGGATTCAAACCCGTGACCACGAGTGTGTGATAGTGCGCCACTACAACCTCCCTCACCCACCGAATTGATATCCCCAATGAAAAACTTTTTTTGTCTCCAAAGCAAAAGATCTGTCTTTTAGGGAAGGCCTAGGAACAAACCGGAAGCTCTTAGAAATTCCTTCAAACTCAGTACACCACCTCAGTACAACACCAAAATCCTCAACAAATCCGAGTCGATGTTAAATACGTGGCTTATCCCCTTCCTTAATGTTTCCATTTTTGATAGCTCGATTTGTTTCATAATTTGAACCGATGTAATGTTGACTCGATTATGTCGTTGATGTTTTACTTCACTTCACTGTGCGTGCATCAAAATAAATAAATAAATAAATAAATTTGGTGCGTTGTTTGAACATGCTTCTGGGGGAAAACGACGGCAATTGAAATTTTCGCAACAGCCATATCCAACATTGGCATGATGTCAAATTTCCAAAACGAAAACACCTTTTCATGCATACATAACTTGTTACAGTATCGTTCATTGGTCACCTCCAGAGGGTTTTTTTAGTTAAGAATTATCATAACCATTTATCTACTGGTTAGTAGTCATTAGTCACGCAATAGCTGGATGCAACAAATCATTTTCAATAGCCTCCCCCGACAAAACCGAAGTCAGAAAAAAGATGTTGAATTCCACGGCTATTTGACATCCTAATTTTCCCCCAATGAGGTGATGAACTCCGACGAAGTAAACTCCTTAATACCCATACGCTATTCTTGCTGTATTTCATTAAATTTGACCCATTTAGGATACTAACATGCTTGACAATAAAAATACAAATACAGTACTTGTTATACTACTTTTTACGATAAATTATGTAAAGGTTATGGTAAGCTAAGCTGCGAGGAAATCACTTAAATGTTGTTTTTGCTTTTTTTGCGTCACCGCTTGTATGTTCAGCGCGTCGAATTAGGCGCATAAAAGGATGAACAAATGAATTCCAGTATGCGCCATGACTTCGACTTTTGAAGGAAATTGTGGAACTGCTTGGACGCTTTCAGCCCTGAGCGTTGTCTCGGTGAAGGAAACCGGTCTCAAAAACAAGTGTTGGTATACCAAATTGAAGGCAGCGAGTGGAGTGCTCCCTATTCTCTTGCTTCATTCCAGATCCCCGAGATGAGATCCCGCCTGGGGCAACGAATCTTCTGGCTCTTGGTAAGTAAAAGAAGGAGGTACAGATTACTACTCTGCAAATAAAGGACCGTGCTGGCCTTTTCGGGTGCTTTTAGTCACCAGTACGATCTGATGTTTTGCCGATAATCTCCAGTACGGCCTAAAGTCTGTAGGAATACCTCCAGAGTGACTAGAAGTCGAGTACGCAGCAATGGTATTCAATTCTTATAACGGTGTTTCATATTGACTTGAGTCAAATTATCTCGAAAGAATATAAATCATAAAGAAAATAGAAAAACCAATTTTTCAATTTTCAGCTGAAGAGCTTAGAAGAGCGTCATATTTATGGACCAGATTGGACCAAAATTTAGAAACAAATATTGTGAGGAGCGTCACCTTCAACATATAAAAATGGCTTTCATTGAAATGCTTTTTCAATTACAATCCCTATTCCAGAGCCCTATTAGGTTTCGATACTATGAGGGTAAACATTCAGTAGAACGAAATAAAGAGCAGGAAACACGATTTCCAGGCAAACATCATCATCATCAGACAAACATTTCTCATTATTTCCTATTTAGATTATCTACCTTCCACTGAGTAACTATTTAATCCGTTCTAGTAAAGCTTGCAAGAAAAGATAAAGTCTTTATCGCTAATCAAACTCGTTTTTGGGATGCGCCCCCACACTCGATTTCCGTTCTAAAAGCGGAAAGGCGTTTGAATGCGTCTGTGCCCTATACAATGAATTAGTTGCGGTGGCCAACCAATGTGCTCGTCAGTGCTTTTATCCTCCCAAACGGATCTGATACTAGTCAACCGACACCAGTAAGGTAAAAGGCTGGTTGATCTAGATGCGAGATTCGAACCCTTGACCATGATTGTGTGATAGCCCGCCTTTTGCCACTACACCACCTCCATCTTTGAACCCGAAGCATACAACATGGCCAAAGATCTTTCCATTTCCTTTCTGGAATTGGAAGATTGAAGTCGTCCATGAGCATATGCACCACTGAGCATAATTATCAAAAACGAAGGGTATTGGCTGAGTGGGAATAAATGACATCAAGACACTTGAAAACCTTTTCAAGTGCATGAGGTCGAGAATCCGAATCTCATCTGGAAAAGTACAAGTACATGTGCTAATCATGGCTCAATTCAGATTAGATCTCCTTTTCCTGGAAAAAGTAGTGCAATCGGGGCGAGGGGGGGGGGTGGGGGGAAGCAGGGAGGAAATCGAGCATTTCTTTGCAAAAAAAAATCTTTTTTTAATACCCATGACCTCATTATTATTATTGACAATGTTTAAATGTTACTGCTCAGTCATATAGATATGATTAGATATGATAGTATCGTCTAGTAGCTTCCATGCGTATATTTCTATTCATGGATGAACTCGAGACTCATTAGTTGAAGCCCAGGTTTACTAGGCTATCCCGGAGATCACCTCTAGGGAAGGTAGAGGCAGACAGACGAGAAGTCCTGCATTAATTCCTACCGCCGATGGAATCAAAAACTTCCGGAACTGATTGAAGTCTTTTTTTTTCAAGAAACCTATTTTAGAAGTGTTTCTTCGAAAAAATTTGTAAAAAACGTCCATGAGAGTTTGAGCAGGAAATTTCCAACGAATCTTATTGTTAGTCATTTGGAAAGGCTTCAGATAAGCGGTTCAGAATGAAATCGTCGTTAATCTCTAATTCCATGAGAATCTAACGGGAAAACATTCCAAAAGTTTCCATAATCCGGTCTGAATCATCCAAGCAGCTGACTTTCCTAAGCTACTTGATGATTTTTCAAGGGAGCTACTCGTCCCTCATATTCCTCAGTGGCAAGCGACAGTTCTTCAGAGGAGTGAACAGATCAAGTTACCTCTGTTCTTTTGATCCGATCTCCCGTGAGCCTCCCTTCCTCAAGCTGCTGAAGACTGAAGGAACGGGGGACTTAGTGGGGCCGAACTTAGCCCAATAAGTTCCCCATATGATTTGTGAGAGACAATAATTGTTAGGGACCATAAAAAGCTGCTTTCACATTGATTGGATGTTGCTTGCCATTATTTAGACAAAAACATCTTCAAATGCCACAGGAATTTTGAGGAAGATTAAATTTACGAAACATCCTGGAAAGAAATTACCCTGCAGCTTGTCGAAAGGCTTCCCTAGTATTTTAAGAGCTCGGGAGTTGTGATGGGTAGCATAATGACAGGTGGCGCCGTTACCATTCCCGTAGTCCCGGCAAGAAATCCTATGTGTTACCCTTCGAGGCTGCCCAACCCCTCCAGGCCGCCAAGTTGTCCCATTCCGTACAAATTCAGTCCAATGCAACTCCCTCTCGAAACTAAAGTGACGTCAAAATGTATGAGGATGAAAAGGGTCTGCAGCCTGGCCTTGATCTCCGAACTATGCGCGTGGTAGCAGGCTACTTGAAGCTCTTTCACCTCCGCATCGCCTGTAATGATCGAGAGTAACTTCCGACATTCTAACGATCAAATTAGAGAATAAAGAAGGTGGCCTTTGAAATGTTACGTACAAAGTAATGAAGCGCAGCAGTTGTAGAGCAGTAAATTCACAGTTTTTTGATTAAAATGTGCCTTCGACCTTTGCGACAGCGCCATCTCTAACAAGAATGTTTGAACCTTAAAAGAGATCTAATGAGAGGAAGAAAGAGAAGAAAGAAATGTGATAAAGAGCGAATCGTAGATTTCGAAGATTCTGTCAAAAGTCATCCAAGCGTGCAGTAAGAAAAGGAGATGAAGTTTGAACAGCTATGTTGATGAGATGCGCCATGTATATGATATTCAGAGTAAATCAGGGATCTGTAGAATTATTCCTTAAGGAAGTCGTGAGCTCTGGAACCGGCTATTCGACGTCATATGGGCAGGCGTTTGACTGGTTGTGGTAGGGCTAGGACTGAACTCAGAACTGCACTTGTGATAGCGGTCCCACTTGTTATTGCCTCAAATCTTCCCACATCGAGTAATGAGATCTCCACTGGGAGTTCTCGTAATTGGAAAGTGCTCTCAAATAAAGACCACGACTTCTAGGATTACCCATTCACTTCCTCTCGGAACACACACGATCACGCTCCTATTTCGGAAGACAAAGTTAGAACACCCACATAGAAAAGTCGGTGTTGAGCGGCGGCTGATGTACAGAGGGAGAGCAAGATGACGGTGACGAGCAGTGGTAGACGACGAATCGGCATCAGTCTGATTGTCGCAGATCCGCTCATAGAGAATGCCAGCAAGCCGTCGACTCCGCCTTTTGCAACGCTCTGATGGCAACGAACTTTTCGCCATCTAAGGGGGCGGAGTCGGTACAGTAGCTATACGGGATAGAGATATACGCCCATTCATTGTTTTACTCTTACATAGACCTATACACATAAACACATCTTTGAGCTGATATCACCTCATTAATATGGGTCGCTTCGATGGGCATACACGATCAGGCGGCTAAGCCAAGCAGAAACCCATTGAATAAAACTGCTCATCAGACGGAAAACCAACGAAGATATCAGATTTCTGAACAGAAAAATATTTGCTCATCTTACGATGATTCAACGCCTTTCAGCATAGACCAATCTTGTTTTTTGGATGCGCCTCGCCTTCGACTTCCTTTCAGAATCGTAGTAGTGGTTGACCTCGTATGTTTCCTACACAATGACCTACTGTGGTCAGTCGATGAAAATGAGTCAGTGTTTTCATCCTCCCAGACCAGTTTATCACCAATTAATCGACTGTGGAGGGTTGAAAGGCCTTGTAAACCTAGGTGGGTGTCAATGTCGGATTCGATCCCCGGACCATGCTTGTTGTGTAGAGCACCATCTGATTTTGCCTCACTTCTGTCCGTTGTATTAATTGAGTAAATAAATAAATAAATAAATAAATAAGCAAATAAGCAAATAAATAGACCAGGCTGTTGTCAGCCCAACTGTTATGTATCCCAAAATCAATCTGAGATGGGGTTTTTCCCTAGTAGAATCATCGTTTGTGGTATGCGCCATGCCCAGCATATTCTTACAAATTAAGGCATCGCTAAAGAGTCGTATCAAGGCTCTGATGTTCAAGTAACAGCTTTTTTCCGTCTTATGAATTTAAGTCAAATTAAGTTGGCGAAGAACATTTAATTAAATGATCTTTGAAGTCTCAGGGTCTCGGAATGTTTTCTTGCCCTTCTAGAGCAATATGTGAGCTGATAACATACTTACCTATTCAATTACCATTCAAGGTAACCGATGCTTATTATTCTAGTATTATTCTAGTATATTGTTTGCGAAATGCTTTTATATAAGTGACGTTTTATGTTAGGACAAAAAACAATTGAAAAGACCTAATTCGAGGTAGCATAAGTTTTTGTGAACTCAAAAACCCAGTCAAACATCAGTATTGTTACACACTGAAGACGAATGCGTGGCGCATCACCGAATGGCTACCTTCAAAATGCTGACTCAGGCCGAAAGTGCTCAACAGCACGGAAACCATGAGGCAATTTTGAAGGAAAGTGTGATGCAGGCAAAGACTACGCCATGAACTTTTCTTCGCATTGATTTTGGATGCTCTGATCACACTTGTTCTAGCAAACAGAACCGTAATTATGCTAATCGTACTCATATTATTTTAAAAGTGATGGTCAATATAATCATCAAACAATGTGCTTGCTTTGTGTTCATTTCTGGGTAATTTACGCGATTGAGTACGACGCGCTCACTTCTTTTTCGAGCAAAAACGGGTTGTATCGGCTAAAATAGTGCAAAGCACTATAAGAACTCAACAAAAAAACGAAAAGAATAGAAAAGCTATTATTCTAGTGAACAAAGGAAGACCCACCTGGGAAATGTCGCAACTTTTACAGCTGCTATGCTTGAAATGACTCTGAATATTTGCTCGTTCCCATAATGACTACATTCTTATGAGTATCAAATTCCAACCCTTGTGATCAACTCATCCTTTCCTCCCCAAACTCTAGGCCTCCAAAGAAAATGGAGTATAGGAGAAGATTGGTTTTATTGCTTTTAATCGCTCTTGAAAATGTATGTCACGGCAATGTACTTTGTATCGAACCAAGTACATTGACGTGACATACAACAATGTGAAGTGCAACCGAGTTCAGCCTAGCCTGTTCACCGAAAGAGGCAGGCATCACTCTTTCCAAAAAAACCTTTCACCCAACTAATCATATCACCCGAACAACCCGTTAGTTTCAGCAATGTATGTCACGGCGATGTATTTGGAGCAAGTTAGATGGTTCAAAGGACAAAATAGCAACGATACTCTTCAAACACATTAAAAGTAATGAGCTCAATCTCACTTTTACAATTTTTATGGTACCTTCACTGCTCCGAATGCTATTCAGGCTCTTTGAGTCTGCACGCATTCAAAAGTTCGGAACCTACAGAACGCCCTTTGAAAGCCTGCCCGCGAAAGAGAACTCTGACCAACAGCCACCACCACTTGGCAATTTTGCTTATTATTCACTCATTCCCTATAAGGGCTTCTAGCTTCCACCTGTCCCTCTTTCATGACAAGACCTTCTTATTACGGAACATTTCCTGTTCTGGAATTTCTTCCGCCAATTATAGCCTAATCTTCATGTCAACACTCATTAATCCTGTCTCCCTTAGGAATGAAAATCATTGACGCGAAAGTGAATGGCTGCATTTCCTTGTAATTAGGATTTCAGTACGACTATAAAAGACAATGATGAAACCTTGGAGTGTAAGCTTCTTTTTCCAGGTAGCCCGAACTTTTTTCAGTTCTACACAATAAGAAAGCTGTCAGTGAACTGGGAAAGTGACATCACCGTACAAGGGAGATTATCCATGCATTAATGAACTTATTGAACCAAAAAGGAGTTATCACTCTTCTAGAATTAATCGAGTTCAGGAGCACCAAAGATCTGAGACTGCAAATAGTCACATCCCACTGACAAAAAACGGCGCCATACTACACGTCTGGACCCTGGAACGAATCCAAAGGCTCCATCCCCTCAGAACCGGTATTTTGGAAACAGCTTTGCCGAGGAGGTAGGAGTGCCTTTTCGGCAATAAAACACTTTCACGATCCTGAAAAGAATCCGAATACATGACGCATTCCAGAAAGGATAGACCCTTGAGAAAATTAACCTTCACATAGGTCTGACCACAGGTTCGAATCCCGGATCAATATCCGCCTAGGCCAACCAAGCCTTTCATCTCTCCGGGTCAGTTATTTGGTACCAGACTCGTCTGGGAGAATAAAAGCATGACTTGTACATTGGCTGGCCACCTGAAGTCGTTGTATAGACTACATAAGCATCCAATATGCCACTACGATCCTGAATGGAAGTCGAATACCTGGGCGCACCTCTCTGACATCAACATCCCAGAACTATCCTTTTATAAGCCATAGGATTGCTCATGCACACTCCACCTTCACTTACGATTGGAAGGAGCTTCGAGGCGGCGGATGCGACATCTGTTCATAGTCGGCGACGGAGAATCTATTGAACACAGACAGGGAATGCACTTGAAACTGAGTGGAAGAACTGTGGACTGGGTCCTGGCTTAGCCACAATATAGACCCTGGAAAGATACAGGCTTACAAGACCTTATTTACAACTTTGTAACTTATAGGTTAGTTAATAGTTATTCTCGGGCAAGAGACTGGACTTTCTATGGGCTCTTATTATCCATAGGAAAATTCTTGTAGGGAACTTTTGATTCCGCAAAAGAAAAATCTATTTCAGTCCAGAGCGTTAATTACTGCAACCTGAATACACGTCAATCTCCTTCGTGGGCATTCTTTCATGGGAATTTTCCCATAATTCCAATGTTGGGCATTTGATTCATGACGCATTTCAGATGATCTGACAAACCATCCGTTCTACATGCCTTCTTACGATTAGGGGGTAGATAATTAAGCTGACGAAGAAGATGTCATCATCTTACGAGTACCACTGCACCTTGTGACTATTCATAACGACATTCCTACTGAAGGGTAAAGTCTTTGACGTTCATCATTCCCATTCTGGATTGCACCCCCGCATTCGACTTCCATTTAGAATCGTAGCGGCGTATTGAATGCCTACGTGGCCTATACAATAAATTGCTGTAGCCAGCCAGTATACAAACCGGTGCTTTTATCCTCCTAGACGGGTCTGGCACCAAGTAACTGACCCTGTAAAGGATGCAAGGCTTGGTTGACTTGGGCGGGATCCATCTTGGAATGGAACCCGGACCATGTACTTGCCACTACACCACCTGGTTTCTTATTATTAGTCTCTAATCAGCTGATTCGTGTATGCGTCTTCCATACACTTAGATAAAAACTAAACAAATGCTGGATCGTCAAGGATCGCGTCACAAGCATTGGTCTCCTTAACTCTCATGGCCCATAACTGAACCCATTCTAAAGAAGGTAGTTCTCTTTTAGAATGGCTTCAGCTATGGGCCGAGCTAGGAAAGACCCCTGTCTATCAGGAGACACACAGAGCCTACATCTAAAATGGGAGCTTTTAAATTCTCCCAGAAAAACTCGCCCAGTCGGCGACCATTTATGTTACTCGCCGGCATGGGGTTCCTCGCAAGCTCAAAATTCTGGGAGAGCTGCACAACTGCCTATGAGAGCTTTCATCAGTAACCTGGCACACCATATCCTGGCCGACAATTGTTTCCTACTTGGGCTAGCTTTAATCATGTAGAAGGGACCGAGTTCTCTATTCGAAATTGCTAAGCCCACGCCCACCCACAAACACGCTCCTCCGCTTTTGGGTAAGGTAAGGGGCTGGGTAATCACGGGATTCCTTGGGAACGAACCCTATAATTAATTGCATGGGCTGAACTCTTCTGTAATTCATATGTCAGGGATTATTCATAGCGCATTCCAGTTGACCTGACAGACCATTAATTCTACCTTTCTTTCTAAAGAATAGCTACTAATTAAGCTGTCAAAAAGGACGTCATCATCTTTCCATTGACAACGAGTACCATTGCGCCCTGTGACTATTCATCAAGGCCTTCTTATTATCTCAAACCAACTGATCCTTATAAATGTACGTCTGTAACTAAAAATAACTAAAAAGTAAAAAGGGTAAAGCCGGAACAAGTCAACCGGGTCGATGACGCACGTACAGTACTATGCACGAATGCACTGGACAGAAATAGCCTCGGTTGGGTCGGTGACGGGGGAGGACATGAATAGCCGACTAATCCCTTTTGTCCCCCACTTCAGATCAGGTGACTCTGAATCAAGAAAAAAAAAAGTTCCGGAAGATAAAAAAAAGGATCATGGCACCTGATTTCACATCAATTTCCTGTTTCTAAAAAAAAAATTTTGAAAAAAAAATTTATTCACAACATTTCCACAAATGGTGATTTCTCATAAATAGCATGACATCAGTGTATACAAACACATTTTCAAACTGAAAACAAAGTCCATTTGGCATTTCGAGGGCATTTTGGAAAGAAAAGGGTGATAAAAAGAAAGAATAACAAGAGGTAATAGGAAATAGCATTACTGACATAATTCATGATTCATTCCACCTAGAAAATGCCGCCCACCAACACCCACCACTCCGATAATTTCTGATTTTTCAAACTTTCCTACAATTTCATCAACTTACTGACATTACTGGTGTTACTGATGGCAACAGTGGGTGGCATTTTCTAGGGAAATCCAATTTTCTAAACTATTAAATCATAATTTAAAGCAAAGTAAGAAAGAGTCATCAAAAATTGCAATTATCGTGCCTAACAATCCGAAAATGTCAGTAAAATTCGTATAAATGCCAAGAAAAATTGGAAAAAAAGCACGAAATACAATAGAATGAACATTACAAAAGAGATTCGCAACAATATGAAAGAAGGAATAACCCATGATGGTAATTAATCCGAAAACAACTGGTAATAAAACAATTTAGTAACATTGGCACGATTTTCATGCTCAAAAGTGATTAAAACCACATCGAAAGCCCTACCTTTCCTAAGAAAAATGTAGGAAAAACGTATCCAACGCTGTAAAACGGAATTTCCTATCAAACTGCTCAAACAGACATATACTAAAATGTAAAAAATTCAAAAAAGTTGAAGTTTGCGTAGTTTACTATACTGCCGAAGAACGAGTAACTCCAGGAAAGAAGTAGAACTGCTTCAGAAGACGTGAGTGAAATTCGGGCATCTGCAAAGGAAAAAAATTGATTAATTATTTGAGAATTGAGAGAAATAGAAATGAGATTGTCACAAATTAGATTGCTTTTGAGGGGGAGACAGGAACACAGGCGATTCCGGTCTACTTTATTTCCTGACTTTTTTTTTCTAGAAATTGGTTTTGCACTTCATTTCCTGAACCCTAATTGGAGATACTGCCGGAGAAGGATAGGAAGATCGTCTGATCAAAGGAGGGAATTGTCACAAAATTAAGCAAGGCCAACACGGTTGGCAAAAAATAGACCTTGGACGGGATTCGATCCCGTTCTTGGCAGGTACCGCGGTTTGTTTACTTGTCATTAGTTTTGCCCATGACTCGCCTACCTTGTGAGACTTTCGGATAGCATATAGCGGAGAAATAACACCAATTAATAAAACATCAAGTCAAAATAAGTTATTTGGCCTGCGCCCAAAGCCAAATCTATGAATACTATAGGCGCACACCAAAACAACCTTCCCACCGAGCTTAGGGAGCTCGGGATTCATCAGCATGGCCATTTTTGGGCAGTTTTTTTTTGCGAAGTTTTTTCATGGACGCTACCGTTGACCAGTGAGAAACCCCACATTAGGCTGTTTAAAGGCTGAAAAGAATTCTTCATAGAAGGATAGCGGTCCTGAAGAGAATTGCGTGAAAGAGATTAAAAGTATAGTTAAATTGTTACTCTACATCCCTTCCATCTTCACCATCTTTTACTTCCTCTAACTGGATGGATATTCCTGTTTCAGCGACAGAAGCCAACCATTCGCTTAGTATAAAAGCAGCTCACTTATAATCTGGTCGCGAGCATGCGTAATTTGTAGAAGTGCCTGAGAAATCTTCAAAGGCGAACTTAAGCTAAATCGTAATCAAAATGGTCACACGTCTTGGATGAAAAAAAATCGAAAGCCACTTATGAATAGTGCAGAATGTAGATAAGGTTGAGGATAAAAGCTAGCACAAAGGGTGTTCCCTGTTATGAACTTCCTTGACCCAATACCCTTTGAAGCGCTGTAGTAGAGCTTCTATCCGTCGCTTTCCTGAATGCCACATGACTCATTAGTCAAGACGAACACTCTTTTCTCGAGCGAAGATTGAGCATTTTCGTAATCCCACCCGAACAACTTGTCCCCCACCTACAGACAATCCTGCGAAAGAAATCACGAAGGAAAAATCAAACTGTGACGATCTTGGCCTTTCTGCCTGCCACCATGAATGCCTCTTCGATTCCGCACACTCGGGGAAGGGATGAGCCATGCACGCGTCTTCACAAAACAACTCCCTTTTCGATGGGATCGAGCAAATTGAGCTGTTCTTAACAGGTACCTAACGTCACTCTGAAATTTCACAACCCACAGTAATGCGATCAAAATGCAGCTGCTAATAGTATTCGTTCCCACACAGTACGATCAAAAAAGTCAGGACAAGAATAGGACATTGCCCTATGAGGGAATATTCCCATTTCGAAACTTTTTTTATGGATCTGGTATAAATGGATGCCATAAATATCATAACTTACAAGGGAAATTTCGAGCTCATAAAAAAAATGTAGCAAGCTGTCATTAATTACAACATTCTGACCTTTTTCAATTCCGGAACGGATGCAAAAATATAAATCATAAAAATGGCTGCAAATTATAAATGAAATGCTTATTATAATAAATTTAGGTTGACTGCACCTGCTTATATGACGAAGAGCAACTCGTTTGAAAGCATTCAGCTACTCTTTGGTTTACTTTGGTGAGCAACCGTAGGATATCCGTGTTACGAGCATATTTGGCAAATACCTAAAATATGGTCATGACAAGTAGAAGTGAATTTTAAAAGCATTACGGTATAGTAATGCTATTTTTGGTTTTTTTTTGGGCGGAGTTGGTGTAGTGGCAAGTGGCGCACTAATTGACACACACACACATGGTCAAGGGTTCGTATCCCCCACCGATATATATCCGCCTAGGCCAACCGAGCATTCCGACCCTCCGGGGTTGGTTAATTTGTACCATACTCGTCTGGGAGGGTAAAACCACTGACTTCTACATCGGCTGGCCACCGCAAGTCATTGTATAGGCCACATACGCACTCATTACGCTACTACGATTCTGACTGGAAATCGAGTGCGGGGCGCATACCTCAGACTGGTTTGATTAACGCCCCAAAACTTAATTCTTTAGAATTCAATACTGTTTTTGGGGTAACCCATATAAGATCCCCTAATTATGTTGCCACCTGTTGAGGTCGTAATGAAGCATTACAAAACTGCCAACGAAGCAAACTTCCTGAGCGTTCATACTTAGCCAGACTAAGCTGTAGGCGAAATGGCCAAGTGGAGCACTTTATTTTTATCACTGCCTTTACTTGTAAAACATACAAAATTTACCTCACAAATCGCCTGCACGAACCAACTTCCTCGTAGACTATTTCGCCATGATACATATAAAGGTGGAGTTGCGTAGGCAATAAGGAAAGTCTGATTCACGAGGCCAATTTATCGGATTTTCCTAAAAAGGTTAATGATATTTTGGAATTTTCTGAAGAAAGTACACATTCAATAACAACTTAGAACGTCTCTAATCCAATGCTACTTCTTAAATACCAATACTGAGCCTGCAAGCAAGTCAATCAGTATAAATTATCGTAGAAGCTGAAAGGAAACGAAAGTTGTCACTATACACATTCATCTCAAATATTCACAAGATAGATAAAAAAAATTCTATATTCAGTTGACCTATATATCTGATGTACACTAAAAAAGGAAAAGAACAAGTAAACAAATATGGTGATAAAAAATAAATAAAACATAAATTCGAGAGTAAGCCAGTACGATGTCAAAGAGACTCTCGAGGCGAGAGTGCAAATCCTCTCACGACTATGGATGTGCAAAAGGCAGATAATTTGCATGATTGGCATTTAAAAAATTGGTGACGTCATTTCTGAAATGTTAGATTTTATAGAACATAACTAAGTCATAGAAGTAAATTTCACCTGTAGATCAATTAAAGTTACACCTGCCACATTAATGTTTCATTGTTTACTTTTCATGTAAATAAAGCTATTTGTAGTAACTCATAACCCTTTTCATGAATTTCACAACTGTGAATAACCTGCAGAATCTTAGGGTCAAGGACAGCGAAAAAAACGTGGTGGGCAAGTTGGGTGCATAGCCCACCAATGACGGAACTTGACCATCCTCGGCGTACCTTTATTGGTTCACTACCAAGCTGCCTACCTGGCGTCAAGTCAACAAGTAAGGAATACTAATGGATTTGCTAAACTCTGTACCCAATTTATGTTAGTGCCCTTGTTGTTTGTGTTTACATCTGTTGATGGTTTGATGTTTGTTGTTTACGCGCGGATAATTGAACCCGCTAACGGTAATTAGGCATTGCAAATGAATCAAGATCTGAAACCCGATAGAAGGAAAAAACGGGCGCAGTTATTCTCGATACACAAATTCTCCTCGAAAAATCTCTTGAGCCTGTTCCCTGTATCACGAGTGATTACCGGAATTTCCAAAAAGTTGTATTGGTAACTCCCACTTCGACTTCCCACTTTCCGAGTAATAACGACATCATAGAAAGAAACTTAACACCTTCAAATTCAATTGAGGGGGCGGCCAATTAGTGGGCAAGCTGTTTGCGGCGAAATACCCGTTTTCGGCTTCGTCACTCGAGTTCTGTTGGTTTCCGGAGAGTGGGAGAGGTAGAGGTCGACTATTACGTAGTAATAAGTAACAGTAATTGTATTAACAAGTAATAAGTATTCGAATTACATTATATAAACAAAAGCTATACCTCAGTGACGGTTGGAGATCGCATACAGTTGAACAATCCAAAGGGACCATCACCTTCGTGACGGAAACTGTCCGGTTCATCGACAAATGTCGCACCAGCATCACGGCGATCTGAAAGCAAAAGCGCTTGAAAAATATGGAGTAAAAAGTAATTAGGAAAGCTGTACAAAAACGTAAACGTGTAAAAAATGTAAGTGTAAAGTGAACATAAAGCAGGCAGCCAGTTTGTTGATTACCATGGCCGTCACATGTAAAATACCATAAGTATGATAGGCACAAGTACTAGTTCTGTACACTGGGACTTAGCGATCTGGACAGATGCAATCGTTAGAACTTGGAATCAATGGAGAAGGAAGTACATGGCGTAGTCTTTGTTTGCATCAAATTTTCCTCCCAAATCCGACTAAATTCCTATGTTGGTGAGCAGTTCCGTGCATATTTTGACATTCCGAAATCGGTCTCTCGAAGATACGCCACGCATTCGTTTTCGGCAACAGTATTAGTGTTTCATTCGTCTTTTGGCAACAGTATTAGTGTTTGACCGGGTTCTCTGGCTTTATGATACCTCGAGTTGAATCTACTTAGCCGGTTTTGCCCTAACAATAAACGTCACCCTTGTAATAGAATTTCGCAAACAATATACTACATAGAATAGTAAGCATCGGTTACCTTAATTGGTATCTGAATAGGTAAGTATGTTATCAGGTTATATATTGCTCTAGAAGGGCAAGTAATCACATCGAAATCCTGAGACCTCAAAGATCATTTAACCAAATGTTCTTTGTCAACTTAGTTCAAGTTAAAGGCATAAGACGGAACAAAGTTGCTATTTGGACGACAGAGCCTTGATATTACTCTTCAGTAAAGCCTCAATTTGTTCAGAAATCCTAAGCATGGCGCAATCCGGGGATGATGATTCTGGAGAGCAGCAAAAAACCCCGCTTTGAAACGAAAGTTATACGAATCCATGAATATTTTAGGAATTTTTGAATTGATTTTGGAATGATAACAATTGCGCATACAATATTAGCTGGTCTATTTATTTACTTATTTATCCGTTTATTTACTCATTTATATAGTTGATACTATGGACAGAATTGAAGCAGGGTCAGGTGGCGCCCTATTCAACCAGCATGATCACGTATCGAACCCCGGGTCAACACCCCCTTAGACCAATAAAGCCATCAATCTATCCGGAGTCGCCTAACTGGCACCAGATTTGTCTAGGAGATGAAAGTACAATGTATATCGGCTGGCCACCGGACAAGTCATCGTACAGGCTACATACGAATTCAATACGCCGCTACGTTTCTGAAAGGAAGTCGAAAGCGGGGCGCATCCTACAGACGAGATTGAGTAACCCTAGAAACTTCACTCTCTTTTATCCTTTACTTTGGCCTTCTGATTGCGAGCATCTATTCTAGTAGGCAGACGTAGAGAGTTCGGAAGTTTCAACGACTTCGGGTTCAGGCGTCTCAGCGACTTCAATTGGCATGTGGTGGCCACAATTCCACCCGATACTTGTATTCTACAATTTCACGACCAGTTCATTAATGATAAACCGACTTGTGTGCAAGAATTTTTTCCGTATAACGTAGTTATTAATCACCTCCTCTCTTTACATTCCCTAAAAAGGGCTGTCAATCACGCAGAAAGCTTCGCTGAAATTTTAATTATACCGAAAATTCAGTCAGACAGCCCAAATATGCATTCATTATAAAAATGGTTTCTGTGATTGCTCTCCAAGATTAACCTGTGATTTCGGAGAATAGTACAAGGGATCCCAAAAAATTCCACAAGGAACGCTGTCGGATAGGGCGCAAGGAGAGCGCCAACACCGGCTCAGGTGACGTACACACTCAAGGCGGACGAGTTCTCATAACGCTGTGGAGCATGAAGGCAACTTACTGTAGCCAGCTGTATGCAATCACACGCACACATATGGACAACTCGTCCAAATACCCCTCCTATCGCACATTCTCGTACAATCCTTTGATTTTACCACCTCTTCGCTTATATTTCCTTAGACCAACGTTCGCATTTTCCTCGCTTTTTTTGTACTATTCTAGACTACCAGTTCCACTGTCCGTCTATAACTACATGGCTCAAAATTACCATAAGCTATGTCTTACTTCACTCTTCATAAATACACCGTTAAAATATTTGGATTTGCAGCTAGCCCATGAGGCTTCATTCTAGCTTTGATAAGGCTATCAAAATTACGCATTACTTCATGTAATTCCTGAATCTGTCATGGAAAACCCTAACTATTTTCGTTCTCAAAGACTGTCCTTCAAAATCGTCTCCGAATAAACATGATGCTCGAATTCCTGATAATGTCTTCGATACAAATGCCACACCCACGGTTATAGATTTTGGATATTGCCACTTTTCTCCTCGAAATGTTCCGCTACTCACTTCCACTAATAACTATAGGGAATAATATATGTGCCAGGGCGTAAAGTTTCCAAGAATGTAATCCCATTCATTTGAAATGAACTAGAAGCCTTTCATCCTGAAGTATGAGTTTCCGCTTAGTCATCGGAACTTTTCCCTACAATTCTACAAATTGTTTAGCAGAATTTCAGACTCTCTGAATACTGACGTCATTATCTACAATCCCTAGCCCAGAATGTGAAATAAGTTCTAGAACTCTGTACCGAACTCTTTTAAGTGTGGATGCCCAAGAAGAGTCTCAACAGAACTTAAAAATTTTCTAAAAAAAAACCTGTAACCCTAGACGCCCCAGTAACTTTTGCCTAGCCAAAACAAGAAGCTATTTACTACTCATCATGCAATTCATATAACAAGAGTTATGTCAGGGGATTCTATCACCCAGACGAAATCTTTGCGATTTATACAGCCCTTGGCGAAGTCAGCCAGCTTGGAACAGTCCTATTTGCTCACCTACACTGTTTCTAGCCTGGAAAAATATTCTTCAATTCTAGTGGAACTTTTTGAAGCTATGACAATCCCAAAGAAATCAAGAGACTGATTGTGAGTGACTAGCTGCTCAACCTGGATGCCCTTTTTTTGAGAAGAAATTTATGCTCTTATTCGGAGTCACGACTGCACCTGAACATTTATTTGGACTGGAAATTACCACAAAGAATAGTCTCCTAGACAACATGGAGCCTATTGAACGACCCCTTAAAAGGGTTAGCTTCTTTCCTTTCTTTCTTTAATAGGCCTCATAATGTCCAGGAGCAATCCAGAATGAGAATGAAGACCACAGCTCGGCATTCACCAGGGACACTTCAACCTACCATGAGTAATTCTACGGGATAGAACCTCAAGGATGGTCGACGGCTGAGGCAACTAAATGTAGACACCTAATGAGAGCTAAATTTATCGTTTTCATAGTGGAAGTAAATTCGCTTATGAACACCCCAATCAACTGTCTCTTATGCATTACCTCTAATTATTTGTTCATCACAATCTTACGCATTATGACAGACTTGCGTCATCCATTATATAAGCAATCAAGACACAATACAAGTCATCTTTTAGAAAAATTCACTCGAACGGAGGTAAAATTTGTTTTGTAAGGAAGAATATACGCATCAGATTTTCTCCACAGCCGCTACTAGAGAACGGAATAGTAGCCTAAGGGAACGTAAGTATTAATTCAGAGAAAAGAGGAAAAAAGGAAAGGAATAGAAAGGGAATAAATGTAAATAAAAGTAATGAGAGTTAAAGTACGCAATTCTATTTTAATAGGTATAATTATTATATTATTTCTATCTTTTATTAATTATGATTATTATTTTATTTTTCTATTCTTTGTCAATTGGACTGTGTTAATTTCCATTCAGTGAAAGAAACAAAAAATCGAAGAAACATTCTGGGTGGTCAGATTTACCAGTTTGGAGTACGGGAACTCATGCACGAAGGATTCTAGCAGCAAAATCAGAACTTCGGGAAGAATTGCATTATGGAAAAATCCATTGATAGTCTATTTTTACAACTTAGCATTCCTAATACTTGTGTTAAGCACAAACATTGATTATTTACTTCATTTATTTTCTTGTTCCTTCCCAGTGGCTTCACACTAAAAGTAGCTAAAAGCAGTGTGCTACCTGACAGTGCATTCGTTATCTCTGACTCTTTCATGGCCCACGGACTAGGGTGCTCACTTTGCCAAAAAAACAGATAAACCTTGAATAAAGAAATGTCCTGCCAGGTCGAACGGCCCTAAGTCAGTAGTAAGGATTTATACTTTTTGAAACTCAGTTTGAAGGCGGCAACTTACACTTTTCCTTCAGGGTCATGCATCCACAAATTTTTTTGTGGAATTGGTTAGCAGACACTAAGAAAATGCTTCATTTGTAGACACTCACCTCCTCGACATGCTTGGATAAAAACCAATTTTGGTTTTCCAGCAAGTAATGGAGCATTCCGAGCATTGAGTGCCTCCAGAAATGGATACACTGACAGCACATCATCATCTCCGCCAACTCCTAAAGTGCCTTATCCTCAGCTGTAAGCCATAGAGTAATACAAAACTCCATCCTTACTCAGATGTAATTAACAAGTCGGAAAAAATTCTTAAAAAAATCACAAAACTCAGCAAAAATTCTCATGCAAGTAGCCACGGGTTATGATACGCGATCAAGTTTTTCTAGTGGAATTCAATGACGGATGTCCGTATGGACCGACCGGCAATTAAACTGACATCATCAGACTTCTTTTTACTACATTATACTCCGAACAATTACACTTTTAAGTAGTTTCATGGCATTATGTAAATGTCAAAATATCCACAATCTATCAGGTTAATCCTGTTCTTCAGCCTCAGACAACTTTTTGCTCCTGTTAATGCAGAGTGAATAAAATTACCTTTCAGTGAGTACCTGGAACAAAAGTGAGAATTGTATTTAAACTGCAATTTGGAATTAATCATCTATGCCATTATCACCTATTTAGGTTTATATTCGATATATTGATACCTTTGATAGTGAGAAGGGACTGTAAATATTTATTCAAATAAAAGAGATTTGCACTTAATTAGTTGAACCTAGTTGAACCTTCTCTAAATACTACGTAGCGACAGGAACCTGCTCTAAATACTGGGTAGCGACAGAGGTTCTTCATTCCAGTAAGAAATTACTTGCCCTATCTAAGAAATAGCGGATAAGATGGCAAACCCATTCATTATTGAGCACAGTCATCTGAAGCTCTGAATGGGTGTTACAGATAAAACTTACTGAATCCCGGCAATTAAGCCCGACAACTAGTTTAGGAAAGCCAAACTACGCTTAACACCAATCAGGGTTCCATAAAAGCAGCGTGAAATGTAGGGCAAATGTAACGGCTGTTGGTACTTCTCTCCGAATTCCCACGGCAAGCGGCAGTGGTTCCGCGTCGGCTAACGTATCCTTCACTGGAAATCGAAACTTACCCCTCGCAGCGCGCGACTGCGACGGCGCGACCAGCGAGCGCGACGCGATTTTCGGGGAGAAGATATCACACCCAAATGTAACTAACTTTGAAATATGACCATAGAGTTCAGATTTTCTAGACCAATTGATGATCTAGCACATCAACTTGATTTCATAAACTTCAGTACTTTGCAAAAAAAAAGGTGGAAGATGATCCACTTTTGCTAGATAAAGCTGCCAAAAATGGAGCAGCTACTTTTCCACCAAGATAATCTCATAGGGAGAAAATGTAGTGAATGATGATGTTTTCTAGTTGTTATTGACAAAAGAGCTTCTACGCCTTCAAATACCTACCTAGCAGCTGATCCCGTTCTCCATGCGTCAGCACGACGACAATTGCTGAAGACGCGAACTGATGTTGAGGATCACTGGCGAAATCCCTTATCCGAGATAGCATCTCCTTGAATGAACACAAATATTCTGACGTTTTGGTGGTTCAGTAAAACAGATCGTCACCTAGGAAGTTCTACTCCTTACGAGCTAAATTTTATTATAATATTAAAGAAGGACAAATAGGGACATCAAGGTTCTATGCAGGCTCTAATTGCTCCTCTAGTTAAGACGATGAGGTTAATGTACTTGAAGAAGACCCGGGGCCGCCCTCTTCAGGAGTTACGGTGGGTACCATCCGAAGCCAGAACTGTGGGGTTCCCTGAGTTTTAGAACCAGTTGCAAGATGTAAGGCCTCCCTCCATCAGGGTGGTGGTGACCATGCTAGCCTCGAACGATGATTCATTTTCTTATGGTAGCCCTACTTGGAATTAAAATTGAGGTAGTAATCGGGAAGAGCTACCGATTCGCCATTGGCTATCTATGGCGATCTTTGTGTGATCCAGTTGACGAAGTTTTTAATTCCGTGCTGGCGTAAGCTACAGTAAGAAATAGCTGGCCATGACGAGCGGAGTCGGCGGAAAGTCATTTGCTACCGTATCTCTGGGGTAAAACCAACATCCCGATCTCTTTCTAAACTTCGACTGAACCCCTAATGTGCGAAATGATGATGTGATTTCCTGACAGCCATGATACATCATTATTATGTACTATGACTATCAGGAAATTATGGTATTATCATAAAATTTACTTCCAATAATCATACCTTACAACTGAGATCATTTTCAATAATGACCCTGTATCCTAGTTGATGAAATAAGCTTTTTAGATTCCTGCAGTCAATGTCTGTTCCCTGACGTCGAGGCATCGATATGAAGTTCTCATTATTGAATATCAAGCAGAGACCTTTCGGTATGGAAAAGTTTGGATAAATCTGAATGGTGATATGTAGAGGTAAGTGGTGGAAATAAAAAATATTCTAAAAAACAGGGCCAACTAACCGATTTCCGATCTCTCAGATACATTTCCATTTCAGGTGAATGATTACTGTCAATCATATCCACGTGAAGATGTTCCAACAAACCAGCTGGCTCCATTGGGGGCATCTCTAAATATGGTAGAAGATAGCCAGGAAAGGTGAGTGAGTTTAGGAAAATGCCCTTACCCATTCTATTCATTTTGACTCGCCATGCTATACTAGTATCTCCATTGCATCGCGGCTCGTGTTCATTTTCTCTGAAAATGGGTTATGATTCAGTCGAAAATCGAAATCAGTGGAACGATCAGTATACCTTTCAATTCTAGATAGAACAAAATACATGCAGCCCATCCTAGGATGTTGCTACAGTATCCCCAGTACGAGCCATCGCGCTCAAAAAGGCTGTAAAATCCTACACGAGCGGACCATATAAGTGTATTGAACGTTTTATTCGAAGATAACCGCCCTCTACTTATAATTACCCACCCAGACTTGATGTGAAGAGGTGGTTCCCCAATGGGAATCCTCCCTTTTTACTGCACAAATGTCAAACGATGTTGAATTTCAAATTGGAATCCGCTTCAGGCCGCTATACTTACATCCAGTATGTCTCTTAACGAGTGGTCATTTGACACATGAGTCAGAGGACTCCATCAAGGTCACCACGATAGAACTAGGTCACTACGAGCAGCTCATGCAGACCTGACACAGCCATTACTCAAGCTACAGCACTTTTTCAGCCTTTAGTGGAACGAGCGATACGTTTTTGACGAAGCGTTTTCCTGCTTTTGCCTTTGACTCCAATTTTTTATTGAAGGGGCCGACATCATCATATTTGGAATTAATCACAAATAACCTTTGAACTTCACCGCACCAAAATTGTAATTAATGAATCGAGGCCAAACTCACAATGTCTGAATTACGGCATCGTCGACCAAAGGCCTCAGTAGATCAGCCAGATGTGGTTGCCGTGCATGAAGCAAAGCTCGGAAAAGAGCATCAAATGCCTTATCGCCTCTAGCTTTCACCGAACGGACGATAGCTGCCCTTTGAGCACTTGGACCTCCAGCACCCTATAAAATCGAACGATCTCGGGACCTTTTTCGGACAAGGCTACCTTCAAGTTTTTTAAAGGCTTCAGGTTCAATTAGAGTGATCATACCTGGATCTTCTCGATGACCATATCAGTAAACACATCCTTGCTTTGGAGATAATTGCACACATCATCAACCTCCATTTCACGGCTCAGTGCTAGTAGATTTTTATCGAGCAGCTTACGACGTTCATCTCGCATCATCGTGGCTGATTGCACGACGACACACGACTTGTTAAAGTCGGCTGCTGCTCTCCTTTTTGAAAAAAAGTGGTCGATAAAACTGAAGGTTCGCATAGGAATTGGTAAAAAAAGAAATAAAAGAAACGGAGGATGCCTTGTAAGGAGGACGAAGCTAGCCAAATACCGAAAAATTAAAAATGAGTTCTTTTTAAGGGCGCGTTTTGCAAATAAAGGAGATCCTTAGAGGTATTCAGGAAAGCAACAATTGTCTTTAACAATAGGATGAAATGAATGTAAAACAAAGCTAAACAGAAAATGGTTCGGGTACACAAGTACTAATAAAGAACAATACTTTACATTGTTGGGAAGGTCATGAATATTGAATCCGGGTAATTTCACCAGAGAAAGGAACAGACAAACCCTTTTTTGAGCAGAAACTAAGAGATTAGCTGAAACGGAAAGAAAGCGATCATCGGAATAGCGAAAAGTGAAATATGGAGTGGTTGATGCCAAACTAGAAGGATGGCTCATTAAAATATCCGACGAGCTCTCAACACACAAAGGAACATTTCCGATCCGACTGCGATTGCATAAAATTAACGGCTATAAAGCTGGGTCAACGGGTCAATTATCATATGAATTACTCAAATACAGGGGCAATTGAAGGGACAAAGGCCGACTGGCAGCAATAGGTAAGACCCAAGTAAACCCTGCTGAGCTAGGTCTAGGGAGGGCTTTTCACCTATCATCACCTAATTCTATTCCCCAACTTTACAGCCCTATTATAAATTCATATTAATATTATAAATTCAGAGTAGGCAGATGACTATGGGAGGATAACAAGTAGGCTCTGTTGGGCACCCGTTAAACGAACCGATCGGGTTCCCCTTCAAATGCTACCAATAAGAAAGATCTTCTGGGGACAATGATCAATGTATTCCCTAGCGAATAGCTACAAGGAATTCAAAAAAAACCTCAAAAAAAAAGAAAAAATCGCAAAAAAAAAACTTTAAAAAATGGAGTTTCTGAACAGAAATGGAAGTAAACCCGTAGGCCCAAGTTTCCATCAACTTGTAATAGCCGAAAGAACAAAACAAAATAAACTTTAATATCTGTTTAATCAGAGACATATTACAGCAATAGAGACGCACAGGAAGACTTCTGAAATAAAGCCAGAGGTAATAGGATAAGGGAGGATGACAATTAGAATAGGCTAGTATCCATTTGGACTGATGCCAAATGCGCCGAACGGCTGGCAATGAAACAATACAGACAGCATGCGGCATCAATTAAATGCAGATGTACAGCAGCACTACTGTATACACTTGGGATGAGGGAATCGACCTTGCCGGCGTATTTCATAACAATCATCTCTTCAACATAACGCCTAGACAATAGATTTTCTCTCAGACAATAGGCAGGAGAAACACAATTTTAAAATGAGGCAAAAAGCAAAAGCAAACACTAAAACAAGAGGGTTCGTAACCTCCAGAAAGAATTAATCAAATAAAAGTATTATTAAGAACTGGAACGTACATCAAACCCTTCGACTAAGGCAGTGACGATCAAGAATCACCTGAAATGAGTCGAAGACATGATTAAATCGGACCTCCTCGACCGAACAAACAAAACCAGTACACTACTCAAAAGATATCGCAAAAACTGCGTCAAGCGAAACTGAAATTCGCGATTTTTTCTGTGGTCGGCATCCATCTCATCACTGAAAAACTTTTTCGACCTCTGAAAACTCATCCCGTTCTTCACAGACAGAAATTCAAGGTTACCTGGCGATTTCATAACAACACGGTACATTTCTGGGTTGGAGTAATCACGATAACATCTATTACTTCGGGGATTAATTGACAGGACATCCTACTGTACCGTTGGGCTAATCGTCGAAAGCATGGCTTGAATTTGCTCTCATGAAGGCGAAAAGGTCAGGCGCCAAAGTTTTCACAAGGCGCCATGCATTCAGCTTCCATGATTTTTTCTAACTAAGGCAATCTTCTCCAACCTCTAACCATGAAATACCATTTTATTCTTTCAGTACTCTCTCAAAGCAGTAAAAAAGGTTTGGAAGGAAGCAGTCACAATACGGTACTCCACAGCCAATAGTGCCGCCTTGAAAGGGGATGGGATGGCTCTTAGGTGAAGGCTGTAAGACCTTAAAATTGCCCAGCAAACCTGGGTCCTACTGAAATATTCTGATGCCACACTGATTGGAATCCTTTACCGCAGGCCTAAATTCATGTGAAGCGTGAACTAGCCCAGATGAAGGCCCAAGACAAGTAGTTTATAACTCAAGGAGTATCGGCATCACATCGTAGTTATCAGCGATCTTTCTGGCAATTATCGACCCAGACACTAGCTAAATTCGATTTTCCGTAACGTCTGGCTTTTTTGGATGCCTGTATATTCATGCTCCCATTCATAACCTGAAGATTAGCCAGCCAATCCACTTTAGATGCTTGTATCACGAGTACTGAGTGTATAATTCCGTAGGGAGTTGCTGTAGGGTAGTTAAGAAGGGACCTAAGTCCTCAATTCATATCACTTCAATCTACTGACCTTCACCTGAAGGGCAGCTGTGCTCTCGAATAGTTTACCGTGTTCTGTGAAAAACCCTAGTAATGCGTTTTCATGTCAAATTTCACACAACACCGATTTTCACTACCTTGAAGAGCTCAGGAAAACCTTCCACTACCCAATATCGTAAATCCATCGATTGAAAAAAAAATTCATGAAGAAGCCTTTACAAACCTTGACCTACGTTGTGATTTTGGATTTGTTGGGTGAGTGCTCCTACTCTTGCTTCATTCCGTTCCAACACAGCTAACCACTCCTTCAATTCCGCATTTGATTCGTTGATTTGTTTGTTTCTCAGTTTGGTAGCTTCGAGTTCCAGGCGAAGTTGCTATACAAATCGAGTTTACCTAATATGGCCTAAACGGCTGTACACTATGCAAAACATTGCATGCCAAAAAAGAATCCGCTGCGAGAAAAAGAAAAAATCTTTTGAAATACTATGGCATTACCTTAACCTGCAATTCCAATATTTGATCTTCCAGTTCTTCTTCTTCCCTAGCAGCTCGTTTATCCTCTTCAATAATTTGCTTCACTTCTTCAATCGAAGGCACACCCTCAAGTTCCTCTTGAAGAGCATTAACTTCTGAAATATGAGATTTACATTTCAAGAAATGCTGCGAACAGGGTGAAACCGACATGGACATCATGTTCCCATCATCTCATCAGAAGACTACCTTTACCCATATGTTGAGCCATGTTGCTAGGATTCAGTTACTGTACATGGTTCCACGTTTCACCGGACCTTTTACTAGTTTCCGTAAGAGTAAGATAAGGAGTAAATCTTATGCCTTCGATCAATCCCATCTCACATAACTCTAGGATGAGAAATTCAACCTCGAACGTGATTCAGCTCCACTTCTCACCAGACCATCTACATCCTTATCGTAACGGTCGTCATTTCTTGGAGAGTATGACATCATTCTGCCCGACGACGTCAAAGTAATGGAGGACACATAATCATTACCGAATGCACAAGAGATATTACCCAAGCTCCCACCCAGCTGCCTCATTGTGACATTGCATAGACAGTCAGCTACGGGTAATTAAAGTAATTGGGGTTGCCTAAGTATCTGAGTACTAGTACCGCTAGATGGTGAAACAGTTTATTGCAGGAGGTTCAAAGACGGTGATTTGATCAATATAGTCTTATTATTTCACATTTTCGAAATCATATTACGGTACATTACTGAGAGTTTGCAAGAAGTGAGCCTTGTATTTAGGTTTCCATTGCCTCTTCTGAATTTTAATGTGATGTGGGACTTTCTCCCCTTGTTACATGACCTCATGGGCCTAAAACAGTACTTGCAGCAACAAGTCACCTTGGTAGTGAAGGAAGCATCTCAGGAGTGACCCACTTATAATTAATTACCCACAACCGAGGTTCCTCTAACCATAGTGACACCTGGTCGGTCGGCTTCTCGCTTCTCTTCCTTTGCGCCTTCTGCCAAAAGCCTGTGATGGCTCTAGAGATTATATAGAGAACTGGTACCGACTGTTCCCAACTCTGATCCGCTATTTCCTAAGTTATTCAAAGTGGCATCGCACCTCTCTGAAGTTCATCCACACAGCGACACAGCTGGACATCTTCCTCCAGCCTCTTCAAATCCGGTTCATCATTTGCGATAAGTTGCTGAAAAACCATATCCCAGTCAAGGTCGGTGACTGACAAAGTGTGAATTACGGTATGATTACCTCAACGACGGAACGCGCCTCTTCAGCAATCTTGGTTCGGGTTTCGGCCCATTCAATTTCAGCACGCATTCGACTGCACATAAGGAGATCGCCATCATCCAAGCTCAACTATAATTAGCTTGTAATTATCGGCACGGCGAACTATGGGAAAACCCTATATAGCCAAATTTTAGTGGAATATAAAAAAATTTCAGGGAAACTGAAAATTGAAGTTTACCATTAGCAACTAAAGCTACTTAAAAACAAGCCGATCAAGCAAATTGGTTAAAAAATACAACCAAATAGTAATTAAAGATTGGGAGCTTTTCTTGGCAATATAAGTGACCTATATCTTGCCAAAGTTTCTTTCCTTAAACCCAGAAAATCCGAGAACTTGACGTGAAAAGTTGCAAAGTAATTACAGCTCTCATGTCCATGTTTATAACAGCATCGGCTTTTGCTGGAAAAACTGCTTGTAGTTTGGGCAGCAACTCCTTGATCTCAGCAGCGGATCTGAAAAATATAACAGAGAATTTGAAAATTATACTAATCGCAAAAAAAAAATTTTGATTCTAAAGGTGACGGATAACACGGTGTCTGCAAATACTCACTTTTCTTTGACTTCTAGTAACTTTCTCTGTAGATCGCTTAAGATTTCCTCACGAATCAGATTACTTTGGGGCTGATCATCAGCGGGCTCGAGGTATTTTACCTAAACGTGAAAATGTATTTCAATACGAAATTAAAGTTATCGAAAGTACTTCTACGTACCTGCAAGGACTGTGAGTCGAACATCATTCTTTGGCTCACAGATATTGTTTCATCACGTAGCGAACGAAGAGACAAAACTGTGTCGTCACGTGACGAAGTAGACGTCCGGAATCTACTCCCTATTGGCTGAAGTATAAACCCTTTCTCACCACTGAATTTCTATTCTGTCTAGTGAGTTTCAAAATAGAAAAAACAAGCGACGAACCATTATAGAAACATCCCTTCTTGTTATATTTGTCTCGTTAAGTGACCCATCAATAGAATAAGTCCGATTGTTGGTATGATCCATGGAAACCTTTAAACCATAATGTAGGTAAGATCAAGTGAATTAAGGCTACAAAATTTACTGGATTCACACCATTGATCTCTCAACGTTTTCATCTAAGGTTCGCATAGTTTCAGCCAATACTGGGTTTCCACCGGCGTTTTCTTCTCGCATCGATTTGACTTCGAAATTCTGTTCCTGAATGTTGTCTGGGTAAATCTGTGACGCTAATTGCAAGAAACTCTTCCAAATATTATTTTGTGGAGAAGTATTTGCGCATTCTCGTTTTCACGTTGTAAAATCTTAGGGAATGACTTTTGAAAGTTTACTGTTAAACATATACAAGTGCAGGTCAATGCACTCGGCGATGCGATGGAGCCCATCACTGTCTTTCACAGCACAAAAGTAATATGGTACCACAAGTTCGAAAATGGCCACTTTGACTAGATCGAAAAACCACGATGTATGAGACCAGCTGAGCTGAATCAGACCACCATCTGAAGCTGGCTGCAGAGGATCCCAGCCGTTGTATTACCCACGAGCTGGCAAAGAAGCTTAATAGCCATCACAACACAGTAGCCGCCCATTTGCATCGTCCCAGAAAGCCTTGGAGGTACGACTATGGACGTATGGTCACGAGCTCCAAATGACTAGAGATGCATGATATGATTTGTTGGTTTGCCGAAGCGGCTTCAGATGGCTGCACGACATTGGTTAAGTAAGAGGGTGTTCTACTTAATCCTCACGAGGAAGTGCCAGCGGCTTGGACGAGGAGAGCATAGAATTCTGACCTCCAAAACAGAGCTCCAACCTAAAAAGGCAATGCTCTGCGTTCAAATGAGTTTTAAAGGGATCGTCTAACGGCAATTGTTGTCCCAAACTCGAGCTTTCAACTTTAGGAATTGGAAAAGATAAGGGCCGGTGCGAGTACTACTCCTGACTAAACTTTTTCGAATAATTGACATCTCTGGAAGAAGTTTTTATCGATGCCACGGCCATCAATTGAAAAAGAGCCTGAACAACTTATTAAAATGATTCACCTGAACATCTTCCATTGGTTCATGAATGACTGTATTTACAGAAACAGCTGGCATTGATGAACTTTTCTCGCCCTGAAAAACCTTTTTTAATTTGAATGTAATGGATCAAAAGGAAAAATAAGCGTAGTTGACCTCGTATGTTACGTCCATCCCCTCATCCCGATCTGGAGCAACGTCATTCCGAAGGATTGTCGAACGTTCGGTGATCTGAACTTCTCATTTTCAATAATAAGTACAGAAAGAAGCTAAAGCGAAAACAATACATCACCTTATGCAACTATTTAGCACCAATCGCACTAATGACCGTTATGGATTTCGATGCGTTATATAACTACATTATCGCACATAATTTCCACTTATCACAGTGGGCCTCCGTAAATATACCGAAGCTCCTCCCACGGTGGGCGGCCCGTGCATTCAAATGTTGGGTTCATTTCAAAGCAATTCATAACTCCGTTCAAAAACGTTCTATAGCACGGACAATATGTGATTAGAGGCTATGGAAGGAACGCAACCAGATTCCTGAAGTGGGTGTGGTTTGCATCAAAGTGGTCGGAGCTAAGATCGAAAATTCGTAACTCTGTTCAGACGTTCTCGAACGCGGGAAAAATGTTTAGAGGTAATAGAAGGAATGCGGTCAGATTCCAGATCCAGCAAAATTCACATTATCACTCGTCAATTTTCACTGACTAATATTATTTAAAAATACTCTTAGCGGAAATAAAACACTGACCTTGCTTTGCAGCAACGTTTCGCTGTCCAAATGCTCTCCAACAGGGTAGCTAGATATATCTGCTCGTCGCTGGATTTCTATTCCTTCTGATTCGGTGACGTCTTGTGTCGACTGACTTCTTATGTGTCTGCTCTCATTTTTCGATTGATTAATAGGGCTCAAATGAGACTTCAGCAGTACCGACTCCTAGGGAAACAAAAATCATCCATGAAAGAAAACTACAGTATGAACATTGCACGCAAAAAAGTTGCCTCCAATTACTCATAGATTAGGGATTTTATCAGGATTTTTTCGGAACTTCAGATTGTCAATTTTAAATTTTTCCCCAAAATCAGTACTTATCCTTTACTTCATCTGAATACTGGTTCCGTTTAAGCTCCACTATATCGTGCACAGTTTTCGTCTTAATGCATATAACTCGCCTATGAGTTCTACAACAACATGTGTGAAAATGAGATGTGCAACATAAAGCTGAAATCCTCGAAAAAGGATTGCAATAAGGTGAGAAGGACTGATTGAATAGAAATACGGCGATAATACCAAGGAAGCAGAGAAATCGTATCTGCCAATGAATCGAGGAAAATATGAGAAAGCGAATGAACACCATAGTTTTTGTCGATTTGGCCTCTTTGGCTAAACGGAAACTGAAGTTCATAGCCATCAAAAGAATTACTCCTTTCAAGAGGAGCAGCTGCAGATAGCTGAACCCATGGTTTAGTTGGACATTAAGGTTTAGATATGTGTAGCTGCTTATTCGAACGGGCGCAGCAATGAAATAACCGCTCAAATGAGCAGTCAATGACGAAAAAAAAAGAAATAATTCGTTAGAAACACTGATGGCCGATCCTACCTCCCGCCTCATTGAGACCATTGACTTGTCAGGCGTTGTAAACAAATTGATGGTTCCAGACTTGTCCTGCAATGCACATATTTATTCATTTATCTAATTAACTATTCAGTTTACTCAGTTCAAAAGGCAAACAGTAATTTTTTTCTTGTCACTTTGCTTTTTTCGACTAATAGGACACTACTGACCGAATGGGGATGAGCGCCATCACTCCAAGTAACATTAGTAAAGAGATATCTGGCTGCAGAATGAGATAAAATATCCTCAATTTCATGATCTTTTCAAAGGCAGACGTGTACGGTATAATCAGGTACCGGATACGGTTGTTCCAAATCCAAAATTAAACATAATCATATAAGCTTCGATTGTGGCTAACCTTCGTAGCAGTAGTTCGTGTTTCAGTGTCGATGGTAATAGTTGTATTTGCTGGCGGGCTAGGACAGTGGAAACTTCTGGCAATAGACGTTGACGTTGTATTCGCCGGTGGGCTAGGACAATGGAAACTACTAGCGATGGATGTTGAAGATATCCGACTTCTTTCAGTAAAAGATGAGTCCGTGGGATGTATTCGAGATGTGCGAAGCTGGGCCTTTCCACTCAGGGATGCCTCAGAGGTGACAAGATTGACTGTTCCACAGCTGATGTCCATGTTAGCATCGCCGCCCTGAAGACAAACTCATAAACTATACTGAATTTTTTCGTATGATACGCACCTCTTCAGCTTCCTGCGCACCATTACCGCTGGTGGTGTCTTTGTGAAGAGAATTCACGGGAACGGACTATAAAAAAAGAAAATATACAACCTCCTACATTCAAGGAAAACTCAAAAGTATTCCGAGGACTGGGGGATACCGCTGATTTCGGCCTGGCTGCTTCTTCTAACGTTGAAACCTCGTCACCAAGGACCGTGATCTGCGTTTTTTCCTGAAATGTCATAAGTGCATGAGCAGTGTGACCACCCAGTTAATTTGGAATGAAAGCGAGTGTTTACCACCTCGCCCTTCACCTCCAATTCTACTTGAAAATGCATTTTTCTCTAAATAACATCCCTTTATTTTCTGGTATATGTGCATTTTCAGAGGAACCCTGAGAAAAGAGGAGCAGCTTTACTAACTCCCAATTTCACGCACTAAATTGTTATAAAAACGGCTGCACATGATGATTGAGAACTAATCTTCTGAGGTTCTATTTTTGTGGAACCTTGGTCGATTTTGTTGTGTTATTGTCCCTTGGGCAGTGAGAATTAAATTCACCCATAGAACTCATGAAAGGACAAACCTCTTCATTGATCTGTGGAAAAACTGAATTAGTCACATCCATATCAGTCGAATTCAGCGATACATTCTCCTTAACAGGCCCAATTGCTATGTGAGTAGATTCATAAGCAAAAGTTAACGTAAGTCAGGTAAAATAACTCGAGTAAAAAGTAACAAGTGAATGAGTGAAAAAATAAAAAAAATTAATAGTTTAGTGATTCCCACTTTCTAGAGCTGCACACGTCTCAAATTTCCATCTCACGAAGGAGCCACCCTTTCCCCCAATTTTTTACTTTACAAAGTTCCTTTTCAGCATTCTGCAATACAGTTCTAACCAACCTCCCTCCCTTTCTAACGCTATACTTTGCTGCGAAGACCCTCATGTGAACATATGATGTAACGGCTCTCTCAAAAAAATTATCCAAATTAATAGTAATTATTGATAAACTCAGTTTTGCGTCTGAAAATAAGAAAAACCCTCTAATGAAGACGATTGACGATACCTCAGTGGTGGATTTCCTTTCACAAGGTCGATCCTGACGCTCCGGCGTATCACTTGCGCCAGTACTCGGCTTCTAAACGGGAAAAGGGAGCTTACAAAGACAGAGTGATTCAGAAATTATGTCAGGAAGGGCACTCACCAAGCAGTCGAAAACATTCATTGTAATGCAATCATCGGCAGACTCTGACGTGAACGACGAAGTGTTTGACTCTTTGTGAGATTGCTAGAAAGTTAAGAAAGTTGGGAATCTGCAAATCTGCACTAAATAAAAGACAGATAGACCTGTTTGAGATTCTCATTCCTGGAAGAGCTTTTTGTTTCAAAAACAAGTGCAGTATCATCGTTAAACGTTGAAATGGACGACTGAAAATTATGAGGTGTATATTGAGTGAGTTGAGCTGAACTACTGCATCAGAAAAGATCTGCAACCCCTAACCTTGTCGGAAATGCTTGGCCTCAAGCGTGGAGTTTGCAGGCCCGATGTCGGCTGACCTGGTTGGGTGTTCAAACAAGCAAACTTGAAAATGAAGAACGTTGTAAAAGAAAATCAAAGAAAAGCAAAGAAGTCAAAAAGGATACGTTCAACAACACAGGCTTAGCACGTGGATGAATGAAAAAGACTTACTGTGTCATTTGCAGTACGTTCGAACTTCGAGACATCGATGGTAGCGTTTGCGACGCCTGTAAGGTGGATGAACCAAAGGAATGTTTTTTTGGATCAACATATCGCTTCTAAACTCTAGTGAACGCACCATAGCTTTTAGAGTGGCGATCAGCACTTTTTAGCACCCCTTCCAATGCTGCCAGTGTGTCGTCACCCGATCCTGTCGATATTCGATACTAATTAATGAATAAATTCAAAAACACCATTCAGATAAGGAGTGGCCAACGCCCAAGCTCACTACCTACGAGAAAACGTGCTGATTACTTCTGTCATCTACAGCGCGATGTACATAGTGCGTTAAGACGAATGCTCAACTCTGCTACGAAGTCTTTAGAAAGTATCTAATGAGTGCTACTAATGGGTTTTTCTCGGTAAGACATCCCCCAGGCTTCTGTTTTTGTATATAAAACGGAAAACAAACATAGATTCGCTACTTGTGGCAAAACCGATAAGCGTGAGGGCAACCACTGTGCCTCTACAATCGAAGCGGCTGCGTTAGCCCATTGTCTCGTATTAGAAAAAATCTATGGCCATTTTAGGAAAGAAACTCCGTTTCAAAGGAACGTACCGGGAACTGTAGTGCTGAAGGACATGTCAACGCAGCCATACTGTGTGTTGTTGGAACGGCTACCACTCGGTTGATAGGGAACTTAACGAATAATACTGAAGGTGTCAAAATGATAAAAATAACTTTCTTACCAAGCTCCTCTCTTGAAGACGTCTGGCACAGCGACATGTCTACCGGAGAGGGAATTTCTAGAAACAAACGGTTAATCACGCTGAACGGAAAAAGAAATAAATCGGATCATTACATCCAATTGATGGCATAAAATGATCCAAAACACTACCTTGCCGAAAAGTCGTATCACATATAGACATGTCTACAGATGTATGTTTTGTTACTTCATCAAAATCCAAGTGTCGAGCTTTTGGAAGAGACTCTACAAAATCAAGTTAGTTAAATCTTTAGAAGGAACAAATTGTGTCTAAAAGTTCACCATTGAAGCAGAGCATAGTGTTGTCATCGAAACTCGAGACTTCCAAGCGTTTACTTGTCTCTGGGGGAGGAGTCGGTGTGATGTGGCCTTTTCCGGGGCTGAAATTTATAGCCTAAGTAAAAAAAAAGCAAAAAAAGAAAAAAATCCATAAATGAGGTGTCTTAAAGTTCAACACAAACATACGTCAAAATTCCGTCTGAACTCATTGTTTCCTGGATTTTCTCCCTAAACGGTGACCCATCTAGTAGATTCAGGTTATCTTTTTCGAAGTTCCTGTAGAAAGCGTCGCTTACAAGAATTCTGATATAGTCCGCTCAAAAAAATTAAATACAAAATCATGATTGAACAGCAAATTTCACTTACTGTACAGTCTTCACATTATGAAAACTGACACGTCGTTTCATTACTTGTTTGGTGGTGTCATCTTCCACAGTGACTTTCTCCGAAACTACCTCCGTTTGTCGTACTTTCAAAATCTGTAGTCATGAGCAATGGAAAGTCGGCGAATCAATTTTCGAACAAAGAATCTTACCGAGCTTCGACGACTTTTACGCGGTGGTCGATCCATGACTGCAAAAAAAAAGCTCGCACTTGCGATATTGCTACTACGACCACGAAATAAGCGACAAAACGAAATCTTTCTAACAGCAGTTCATAAGCTTTTCCTTTTTTCGACAGCATGTTCTCGGTAATTAGTTCTAGTGCAATTTTCAGTGCATTACAGTGTGTAAACGCTAGGAGAGGGGATCTGGAAGCTGTGATCGCTATCGATAGAATGGACCTAACGGCTATCATTGGATCGATGTAAGAAAACCTGATCTCGGAAGAAAATTTTCATACATCCAAATTCTTAATCTGCTCCCCGTGTAAAATTGAGAAAAAAAGGAGTAAAAGATGAAGCAGATAAGGATGAAACTACGAATACATCATTATATTGATGACTACTCCGTATCACTCAGTATAATAGATTAACAGCAGCAAGATAAGGAAGGCTACGAAGTTCGTGAAGAATCCTAGAAAAGAAAAGAGTAATGCAGCAGTTATGCCGAGATTCATAGAAAACGTACGTGGGGTGTTTCTAGGGTTTTGTAACGAAATACCGAAGAAGTTTTATATTTTACGACATTTTAATAAAATGGGGAGACATTGTATTTTCTTGAGGTTCACGGTGAGAAATTTTACTGGAGTTAGCGATAAGGAGCCTTCAAAAAAAAAAAAAAAGAAAACAGAGACAAAAAAGAAAAAAATTGTAGTTCACTGATTCCAACCACAACGACGACAAACCAACCTAAAGAACAACAGCTGAAAAATGATGTCAGCACTGATACCTAAGCAAAGTTACAAGATGTATCGTGTTGAACGCAGATTTACAGCTTACAAAAAGTATCAATAACATTAAAAGTATAGATATTACATAGGTAATGTTCAGCGCTACGGGACAGAATTGATTTGCTAGGTAGCAATATGAGATGAACTGCTAGTAGTTCCATTCAACTTCTTCAATTTCATTTTTTCGCTCGGAACTCAATGTCGAAACACCTCTACCCATTTGAAAAATCTAATCTACTGACACCTTTTTTTGCAGACGCCACTTGGAAATTACTGTTGATGGCTAAAATAAAGCCCCACTCTGAAGGCTCTTTGATAGCACGAATAAAAATTTAAATCGTTGTCGAACTGCTATTTTTCACACCAAATTAAAATAAAACCGGAGTTTTAAAAAGGACCTGGAAATGCGTTAAGCCGAAATTCAAATGTTTTGAATTCGCGCAATATTATTTGGCATTGGAGCACATTAATTGACCTTTGCTGCTAAATCCGCCCTCACACGAGGCTTTTCCGTAACAAGCGCGGCAGTCATGCTGCTGCTTCATTTATGGGGCGCGATATTTCAAACACTCTCCTTCTGGCTCTCATAAACTTGAAGTTCAGGAAAGAAGTTCTTGTGGAAAATCTCTCTTTCCCACTTGCCATCATTCAGAAATTCAGAAAATTCGCCTGGATTCGAGTAAGAATGATTGGTTAAGACTGCTCTCTTCTCCCACCAAGTGCTTTCCCAAACGCCTTTGCTGGACTCCATGGTGAAGCCTGAATATGCATGGCTTTTAGTGCTGCGCCATTCAGGTTGGATACGATGAGCCAGCTATATCCAATCCACTTTCCGACCAAATTGTCGTCTTCAGGGGCTTGGAAGTGGTTGGAGGTTCTGTACCGTATCTTAGACGGTCGAGCTCCTAATGCGCTAGACTACAGCAACATATTCCAAAATTTGAACTTTGAGAATCCCAACCGAGGGGTCCAACTTTCAGGTGTCCACCAACACAAAAACTTTCACTCGAATATAGAGATTTCGGTTTTAATGACCATGTGAGCTTCCTGGTTGCTAAGGCTTCGTTTTATTTATGGTTTTGGAGCATTTTTACAATGTTGCGCTGCTTTCAGAGTTCACCGGCCGACCGAGCGGCGCTGGCCGCGTGTTAACAACGCCGGCCAGATTGCGTTAAAGGCCGTCACTCGTGCGGGCGCGTGATTCATTGGTGTCTTGCGTTGTCAAAACGTGGCCAGTAAAGCCGCAATCGGGCAGTCAGTCAGTCGCTTAGTCGTTGAACTCTGAAAGCAGTCTTTAGCAAACATTTTGTTGACAGATTCCTCCTAGAACTGATGCATTTGCGTAGGTCAAAGCTCGGTGCTAAGTGGGTTGGGGGGGACCACGCGTCGCGGCAGGCGGCGCGGCACCCTTCCGAAACGGTGTTTAGGGACGTTTCATAGTTTTTTATGTTGTAACTGTGTATTTTTCACCTTATTTAAGGAAGGGGGGGGGGGGCTCCGGGGTGGGTGAGCCAAATGTACGTCCAACTTTTATCTCATCTCAGCTTTTTAAACGAGACAACCATCTCACCCACCCCCGGAGCCCCTCCCCTTATTAAAAAATAGGTTTTATCGGCTCAGAAGAAGTCTATCCAATATATGCAAGCATACTGTTTGTTCTGAATCACGAAACACATCAGTACAACCCTACCATTCCTTCCCAAACTCAGGCCCACTACCACATTGCTGGAAAGCGCAGGGTGCCGCACCGCAGCCGCGCCGCGTGGTCCCCCCCAACCCACTTAGCACCCAAAGCTCCACAGTGATCATGGGGACCACTCACGTGATTTTCCCGTGTTACACAAAAACTCTCTTGAACGGGTTCATTAATCATTCGACTGTAGCTTTACGTTGGTTACGCGATGTATCGATCGGCGCCGACCGCGATGCGCTTCGCCTTTCGCCCATCGACCGACGCGAAGTATGGACGGAGCCATTCTGTTTGAGATCTATATATATTCGTATTTCAGGAAAAAAGCTACTTTCCTCGCTGAACATCCCTATGCACTTTATATACGGCAACTGCCGATTCAAGATGGAAGTACTTTATCCTTTCAGGGCTTCGTTGAGTTATTTACCCCGCCGCTGTTACCCTCTATTTGTACTTTGTGTACTTTCCATCGTTACCCACATTTGAGAGTGCACGAAAAGCTTCGTTGTTGTTAACGATCCGAAAAATTGTTGCGGCCAAATAGGTACTGCAGATGCCCTGACTAACGATTTCATGATCCCAAACCTGATCTGTTGGTCCTACCACGCAAATGCTCTTGGATTATGAATGGTAAGTTGCATTATGGAATCAAAAGCGCAGTTCACGATAAAAATGGTTTCTAACATTTCCTCCTAGTATGAATCTGTGGCTCCCAAGGGTAGCACGTGGGAACTATCTATCTAAAAGCAACTTCAACAGAGCATTATGAGGGCTTTGAACTCGACTTAGGTTTGCCGCCGTAAACGCCCTCAAGTGCCCGTGATATGACGGCATTGCCAAGGCTGCAACATCCACAATGAAGCGTTTGGATGCCCACGAATAGTACGCTTATAAGGGAGACGCCCAGACGACTACAGACATATGATCTCGTACATTTTTTCTTAAGGCATTGCGTACCACGTGCTGCACATGGTGAAGCACGCCCCTCCGCCTCTGCGCCCCCGCATTTTCGTCTAAAATCACTCTAGTATTTTGGTAAAGTTCGAACAGTCCATACTTTGCGATTCGCTCAAACAACCGCTCTGTGTGGCTGAGTGCTGCACGCCGTGAACCACGTCGCCCGCGTCGATTTTGAAGGAAACGCCGGGCACATTCGGCAGCTAGCGCAAAACACTGCGGTAAAATCGCCAATTTTCGCACCTTCTCAGCCACTTTTGCAATGTTTTACAGTATAGTCATCATTATTTCACATAACCTGGAAAGCTCAGAGCTATCGTGAACTACGCTGTTAACTATGAACTCATTTCCACTGGGCAACTTGTTTACAAGCCGCACTTCACATACACGAGCAAATCACTCAGGATATGTCACTGTGCGTTAAGAACGATTCATTATCGGTGAGCAAAGAAAAAATAAAAAGAAACTAGATCATCGAACTCCAGTGTTGAATATTGCATTCTACTTAGGTACCATTGTAAAACAAAAGAGATCATTGCCGTGAAAAATTAATAAGCATTATGATAATCGCTACTTATTTACTGAGAGAAATATTTACGCTACGTATAGATCACAAAGAATTAAAAGAAAAGCTAGGACACATTCCGAATTTGGAAAGAATGACACCGAAAATCATTGGGAACACATAGCATGCTCGTGAATTAACATGTACTTAGAAACCGTGAACAAACAGACATGTTGCTATAATTATTAATGGAACAGCATCTGATACCAGCAAGACAGGGCGAGAAAGATCGCGGAAAATAAATAGACTAAGCATTTTCGATAATAGCACAGAAAATTTCACTAACTCAAAACTCCTGGGGTGCAAGCACAAGTCATACTAAAAATGTTGTCAGATTCAAAAAATTGCCTTCCTCGACTCAGCTTTTCATCAGAAACCTATCGAAGGGGGCCTTTTGAAGGAACAGCATTTTCGGCAGACAAAAAAGTCTCAACAAGCTCATCATCACACAGATTTCGTTTGAAAGTGGCGGACACGGTGATACAGATGTCCCACCAAGACATATTGCACTTAGTACATCAATGATCTATGTTCTTTTCGAACAAGATATGTACGCAAGCACTATCACTCAATTAAAATGAAGCAAGTTAGGGCTACATATATCTCATTTGAAGGTTTTCATTATCGTACCCAACCGTATGAGCTTTCGGGTTGTCCCAAATTACCTCGTAACACTTGCACGACAAAGACGAGAGTCCGTCTCACGGAGACCATATTTCTGCTGTGAAGAACTAACTTCCTCCATGTCCATGCTGCTACCCGAAGCGTTGTCACTATTTTCCTCTCGGCTTGCGAAAACGCCTTTTCCTCGCCTGAATCAATCGATTACAGCAAGGTCCGTGTTTTACAAATAATATTCTCACCGTTCGCATGTCATACATTCGCAGTTCTCATTACCCTCTCCAAAAAAGTCTTCACCATAGAAACAAGTTATTTCATCTCCTGGTTTCAGCTCGCGAGAAACCTATAAAGACAGAACCAGGTTATTCGTATTTCACCAAAAAAAGTTGGCAGTAAATAAAAAATAAAAATTGCAAGGTAGGCAAAAAGGCAACACCTGAATATAGGCAGTGTGTCCATTAGGAACAAACCGGCAGGTGGGTCGACAGTCATGGTTGATGTAAGCCCCTGGTCCCAGCCACAGCTGAGCACACTTTTTCCTGAAAAAAAGTAATCGCGCTGAATAGGCTGGAGAGGTAGAATAATTGCCAGTACCTCGTGCTATACATAACAGAGAAGTCATTCAATCCAGGCCGCAAAATCTGCTCTTCTTCCTTTTCATTAAGTTCACTGATAACCCCGCAAAGACGCTCGATCTTATCACCACGTTGCCTGAAAAAGCCTTGCACATTAGGTGCCGTTGTCTCTCATAAACAAGGCTAATTAGCACCAGTAGCGGGTCGCGATAAGTTTTGCACCCATGTTCTGCTCAGCAGCGTATCGACTACAAATATCCATCGTAAACCCGGCCTTCGAAGAGAACACATTCAGAAAACGGATGAGCTGTAAACAAATAGTTTGACAAGAATTGTTTTGGGCTCATGTATGTGGTGCAACCTAATATTCGAACAAAAACGTTACAAGGATTTCATTAAGATCGAGAATTCTGTGGATCCCCAACGCCGACGAAAAAAAAAGAGAGGGTCCCTAACTAATTATACTCTGTTTTCCTAAAATGAATCATCGCCTATAAATGGCAAGTTAGCAAGTCAGGAGGCAAGCTCTGCCAAACTCTAATCGACGACGGCTGGAGTTTAAGGTGTCTTTTAAAAAGTTTTGCAGTAATATCATTGTAATAGAACTTGAATAAACATAATATGGTATTAAACTCAAGATTCCTAGTGTAGTGAACGAATATTAAACTCCTGATGAAAATAAAATACTTCCAACACAAAAAAGATGCGCTGCTTCTGCGATCGAAAGCACTTTGGCATTACTTATTAAAAAACGAACTTTTATTCTGCTATTTATCAATTTATTCGGAATGTTTGAAAACTTTTTTGACGTAAGGGAAAAAAGGACAAGTTCTGCAGAGATCTTGCAGGAATATCCTTTCGCTGATACCTCAAAAACTAGACCGGTAATGAATGAATGCACTGTCGCGTTAATGAGCCCTTCTGAAAAGTTCCAGAGCACACAAATCTACCACGGCCTGCTTTCGCGAAGGGCATTACTACGTCTTAGTACCATTACACTGAATAGAAACAGCCTAATCTGTCCCATTCGATTTTTTTGTTTCCCACCACAGTGTTTACCTAACCTGCATTCTTGCTAAAAATATTACTACCTTATCACTACTGCACTTACCTGTGACAAAATTCTCTTCGATTTCGCCCTTTTCAGTGCCTTTTTCTTTCTTTCTCTGTTCTCATTTACATTTGAAGCTTTTGAAGCTCACATGGAGGGGGGGGGGGGATTTCTATTTTCCTCTATTGAGTACGAGCCACGTACGAACACTGAAATTTTCGGAGATCTTGAGCCAGACCAGAACTCGTTCCATTTCATCAACAAGAACCGCCTGAATGCACCTTTTTATAGTTCATTTTTTGTACTTGCTTTTAAATCTCAGTGGGCTCAATCGCACGCAGTGTTTGGCCTCGCTGAGGATGAAACAACATAGGATTTTGTTTTCGGGACAAGTGTCTACAGCAATAAATACGAATTGGCAAACTCACATGGTCCCTGAATTCGATTTGTTTCTGAAGAGGTAGACGCTGGAGGAATTCTTTCACCGATCTCAATGAGAAGAAGTCCGACAGCGCAACAGCGAAATTGTTCGTCTGCCGAAAATGACGCATAATGCTCATAGTCAGCAACCGTTCGTCTTGTTTCAGGTACCTTTTTCTGAAAAGATATGGCTTTGAAAAATAACTTTAGACCTGCTTCCGCTACCTATCTTTGATTCAAAAACTTTATTCGTTTTCGACAGTTGCAACTGAGAAGAAATCCCTCACAACATGTGGTAAAGTCCGTAAAAAGAAAGAACTTCTAAAGATGTGCCTTCAGTTGCGGTTCGGATAGGATTGAAGCCTATCAGACGATTACACCTTGGACTTAACCTTGGCCTCCAAGCGTATCATTCGTTACTAGGCACACATAATCGGCGTCTATTACCTCATTTTACAAACCTACTTCACTAGAAACACCTCGAATTTACAATGTAGTTTTCATTCACAGCACTAGGCGCAACAGCTGCAACGACACTTAATCCGTTTCAGAGGTCAATCGATACTCTGTGAAGATTCACGTTTTTTTTGTGTCCCTATGCCAATGTACTAACCGGCTCCACTAAAACCTAACGAACAACAGGTTCCCATTTTCATATGCGCATATGTGATCCATCAGGTATACTCCGAATCGATTTCGAATGTGCTCGGGCGCTGACGTTATACCAAAAAAAGCAGACGTTCGATCAATTTGTTTGCGTTTCCTCTGCTCTCATATACGATTTTCGTATATCTTGAGAATCATTTAGACAAGTAACCTGACAAAGTAGAAAGCAAAATTGCTGCACACATTTCAGCCTATTCGTCTAACACAGCTGTAGTTCGGCAAAACGCAGCGTAAAACCTCGACTCCGTCCGGTGACTTTCCAAAGAATAACAGTTACGAATGACTAACCCTTGAAAAAGTCGCGTTGTAATGGGAGTGAAATTGAAGCAATTACAGACACGTTCCTTGCGTGAGTCCTATACAACGTTTGAGGTACGAATAGCCCCACATCTTCACTGTGTGGTTGCGTAAGGGGAACCACACAGTGAAAATCAAAATGGCTCTTTAAAACGAGGCATCAATTGTATTGTGATCAAAAGGAGGTAGAGAACTGCTCACTAAATAAACCCTAGTCATGGTTGCACTTAACATCTGAGCTACTTGCATAGGCTATGCAATTTTCATTTTTCAAGATTTTTGCTTCTCGACAAGTCTTTTTCAAAAAGATCGACGCAACCCGGAAATTAAATATGCAGCTATTGTAGGCTGCTATGGTTACCTACAAAAATGTTGAAAAAAGCGGTGACCTGAAATAGCGCCATGTTGCAGCAGGCTTTTTGCAATGCTACGGTTCTGTACCAACCAAAAATCACTTTTGCTGAGCCACCGTTTGACCAGCCCTCCACCCTCCTTCTCGATGAAAAATCAACCGATATATTAATGCTACTTGCCAAATCGCTAAACTGTACGTCAGAACTGGAGCTCAAAGAAAAAGCTGCAGTACAAGCCGAGCTTCATCGGAACCTTTGGCTAAAAAAGGTTCCGATGAAGCTTGGCCAAAAAACCCTTCCTCGAGAATGAAGCCACAGCTGAACTCCTGAAAGCGTGATAGAACTAAGGACAGTTTTTCAGGTTTGAGTGGAAGCCGATGCGGAATATTGCAATATTTCACTGCACTCCTTAATACTACCCATAATAAACTCGAAAAGCAGTGATGTTGCTGAAACCAAAGTCACTGTAGTTGCAAGTTCTCGTTTTTCCTATTAATATTGCGCACAGCTCAGAACACCTTTGCTGCTATAATTAACTAATTGGGCTATTAATAGCATCACGTGCACCCGGACCAAGACGTCGTGTAAAAGAAACGGGACACGACTAGACAGCCTTTTTCATGAGAAGAGCCGGAATTTCGGAGTTCCAAAAACTCGCCCCGACCTAATAAAAATCGGGAAAGCCCCGAACTGCTGATATCATAAAAAAAGAATTTACCTCGGATGCATTTTGTGGGTTTGGAAATTGAGCACAGAGTCGACAACTAAGCTCGTAGCCATATCATCAAAGCTGCACAGTTCCTGAGGAGTAAGGGAATGATCTCCGGATGGGAGTTCTCGGAAAGACAGTAAAGCTGCATTGGGAAAGTCGTCTTCTTCAGCATTCCGTTGTAGATTAGCTGGTTTCATCTGAAAATAGACGAAATAAATTGCGATCAAACTTGCGGATTCAGAAGCGATACGTTTCGAGTTCAGTGGCGTGAAGACACCGGTCACGAGCTAGCATAACACGACTGAATAATGCAGAAAAAGCAGCCAGACGAAGCCAACCACCGCAAAAGAAGCCGTGAAATAAATAGCATTAAAAGTGCACGGACAAAACACCCAACCGTACGATCGATGGCGTTTCGCAAGCGCGCAATCTAAACATGATTTAATAAAGTTTAATTTTTGATCTTTCTTGTTATTAAACTTCGAACTGATTAGGATTAGCAGCCAGCAACCTTTTCAAGGCCTTTTCTTTTGAAATGAGTCCATTGTAATGCTGCTCCATTCCATTTCTCTGGTGCACGACATCTTTTGAAAAAACTGGCTAGAATTCATAATTTTATGATTACTCGTGGGTCATTCGTCGACCCGGTCCTATATTGGCTTAGTACCAAGAGGTTCATTCTTGAGAAAGAGAAATTCCAACTTTTCGAAGGGTCGGGAACTGATTCCCTGAAGGAGAATTAGAAGGAGTGAAAACAAAATCCCCTCTTTGCTACTTCCCAATTGTGCAGTGCTTTGATTTTAAAGTCACCAGAAGACCATATACTCCTCAGTTTATGCCTTGGACCAGAATGAAGAACGGTAATTGAGGAAAGAGTGCCATTACTTGCTAATTGCCAAGTGTCAGTCGTGATCTCAATAGTCAGTATGTGGACTCTTTAAATTAGAGCTCTGTAATTTGGAGCCTGCTACTGTTGTGGTCCTTGTAATATGAGGACGTCCATCAGTAAACACTCTCTGCAATTGGAGCTCTGACCTAATCCGCTTTGGAAGGATTTTACGCCATAATTTTAATTAATATGTAGAGTTGAAGAGGGACAGGTTGGTTCAGGGGGCATTAACCGAGGTTTTCATGACTAGTCTGTTTTTTTTTTCAGATTCTGAAATGCACAACTTCGTTGGATTGAAATTGAGCAGGAGTCTCATCAACCGTCTTTCAAATCAACCAAATAAAAGTAAGAGTTTCGTTTTTTAGAGAGACCTAGTCGGGTTTTTGCGAGTCACCATGGACTACGACGTCATCGCAAATCAACCCGTGGTCATCGACAATGGCTCAGGTTCAATAAAAGCTGGCTTTGCCGGTGGTCAGTCTCCAAAAGTACGGTTCGCAAACTTTGTGGGTAGGCCGAAGCACACACGAGTAATGGCCGGAGCTTTGGAAGGCGACATGTTTATAGGTGAGTCATGGTGGTATCCTCCAGCAGTTTTGGGAGTTTTTTTGTACTTGTACTGTTCCTAAATCTTTTGCTTTTAAGGCCCGAAGGCAGAAGAATATAGGGGGCTTCTTTCACTGAAATATCCTATGGAACATGGTATAGTCACCGATTGGAACGATATGGAGAAAGTCTGGCAGTACATATATAGTCAAGAGCAAATGAATGTGAGTTGTGGATGTGGCTACGATAGCGGCTCTACAGCATACGTTTTGCCCTCATATTATTTCTACGACCCATGTTTATCTAAAGTAAAAACGCAAAATCCAAATGAGCCCGGATTATTGAAACATGGCGTCTTTATCAGTGCTCATCATCTTCTTTTCTCATTTGTTTTACCCTGATTATGACACCGATAAAGCGGGAACATTTCCCGGCGGGAGCTCGCCTTTTCAGTTCCCTGTTTCAAAAAAGCCTCGACACTATGGCGTTCACTGAAGTAAACGCATCACTATCATCAGTAAGTGAACTTTTATTCCAGATTTTTCCTGAAGAACATCCTGTACTTCTCACGGAAGCGCCACTGAATCCAATGAAACACAAAGAGAAGGTAATTTGTGTCAGGGAGTAATCATATGTTTTGATATTGGGGTTTTCAGGCAGCGGAAATTTTCTTCGAATCGTTCAATGTACCTGCTCTGCACATTCAAATGCAAGCTGTGTTATCATTATATTCCTCCGGTAGGTGACTGCACTTTTTCAAAAATATCCTCCATTCCCACACTTTCCATGAATCGGCAACCTTTCCATGGTTTTGATCCACCGAGTTGTGTGATAGAAACTTTTGGAGTACTGCCAAATCATTCACATCTCCTTATGATAACAGTGTTCTAGTATTTTGTACTGGCGGCCTGGGCTCACAGCTTTGACAATAGCATCAGTTTAGTATTCGAGAAATAATCACATCGGGAGGATAGTTTATGCTAAAAATTTGCGAGGTTTGTTTAGATAAGGGTTAAAAGATGTATTTGGAGCAATTGCTCAAAGTTTTAGTCGTAATCTATACACCACTCTTCTTCTATGATGACTGACAGTTTTGGACCCAAAATGGCGCAACAAAGAAACGCATAAGTATTTTTTTCAAACTCCACAGTAGTATTACTGTGGAGTTTGAATATTATAGTGTTATGTAATGTACGATGGGGCCTTTTTTTTCGGTAAGCAGCAAAGGAGGGCGAAACCCTGTCCGCACGTCTCTAAAGTTCTCCATCCATGGATAGGTTTTGAGTAGCGTATACCAGTAACACTCGTCTGTGTAGCTCATGATGCAACTTGTTCGTTTTAGGTCGCACAACTGGTGTAGTACTTGATTCTGGTGATGGAGTAACGCATGTCGTACCCATATATGAAGGTTTTGCAGTTGATCACGCGTGAGTTTGAATTCTTTTTTTGTTGAAAATGCTAAAAAATAGCTGCATTATGTCGCATCTGAATGCTGCTGGTTATTTTTTCTTGAACTTCTGTTAATCTATTGTAGCATTGGGCGGATGGATGTTGCCGGACGTGACGTTACCCGATGGTTGCGATTGTTGTTACGCAAAGAAGGCACCGACCTTCACAGAACCAGCGAATTTGAAATTGTTCGCGAAATAAAAGAGAAGGCGTGCTATCTTGCAACGAACGTCGTGAAAGAAGAAGCCAATGAGGGTGACAAGGTTGGTCAGCAATCATCTTCAGCGCTGTGATATATCCAAAACTGGCATTTTCTCAAACTGTCTCTTCAAGGGAGATCATTTCGTTTCAGTCGGTTTGTTTATCGTAAAAGCTAGAAGCGGTGGACTCTATCGATTTTCCTCTCTCTTGAGCTTTTTTATGAAGCTTGCTCTGCCATATGCTGGTTCATTTATTGTTTAAATAATGCCTCCTGCATTCTGAATAGAATAATTTATGAGATCAATCCTTAAATCAAAAATGTGCTGCATTCGATTTCAAACCCATTTCAGCTTATCCTTTTTCGATACTGCTATTTCCTACATTACAAGATTATTCCAGCTTATTTATCCTTTGCCGGATGGTTCTCGGCTTGAAATAGGTGCCAGTCGATTCCGTGCTCCAGAAGTACTGTTCCGACCAGAGCTCATTGGAGAGGAATGGCCGGGAATCGCTCATCTTGTTAATGACTCAATCAGAGTATGTTATCATTTTTAATTGATCTCTAGTAGGAAAGTTGTAAATGGTGGTGCATTCTGACGGCGGATGTGTCTTCTAGTCGTACAGTGTAGATGTATTATTATATGTTGTGATTGAGTTATTTCATCAAGCCTTCATTTTTGTAGAAATGTGATATGGACGTACGTAAAACGCTTTACGGAAGCATAATATTGAGTGGTGGCTCCACTTTGTTCCAAGGATTTGGTGATCGACTCCTTTCAGAGGTACTACATTGTTAAGATTGTGATTTTGAACATGTCTCCCATTCTATTTTATCAATTGTTTTAGATGAAAAAACTCTCCCCTCATGACACGAAAGTGAGGATCACTGCACCTCAGGTTTGTTGACTGTCAGATTAGAGTAATTATTCCTAAGGTGAGCAAAAAAGACAGGCAAGAAAGACAGCCATAAAGCACCTCGGAATTTTTCTTTGCTGTATAAAGGTTGCGTAGGATAAGACATTTATAAGCGTGACATGCTTTTTTCTAAAAGCTATTTTTTTCCTGAAAGTATACAACTGATTTGAAATATTACCATACTGTTCGGCTCCCCAACAACCGCGAAAGTTCCTTCCTTTTGCAGGCTATTTATTCCTTCTCAATGAATATTTAGGAACGCCTCTATTCGACCTGGATCGGTGGATCAATTTTGGCTAGTCTGGATACATTCCGAAAACTATGGGTCAGTAAGAAGGAATATGAGGACGAGGGCAAGAAAATTCTTCATAGAAAATTCTTTTAATAATTTTCATATTTTTACTGCAAGTCGAAGAACTCGGTATTTCAAATCTCAATGGTTCTGTTTCCCGAATTAGTTTTCTGTTCATTTTTGCCATGTCGCTTATTCATTATACGGTGACGACCATTTGGTTGTTTTGCTAAAAAGAGCTAATATTTAAAAGCATAACAACTTTCCTTTGCTCTCCTCTATGTCTTAATTTATTCAGATTTCCGTAGTTTTTCCTTTATCCCCTTTCAGATAAAGCTTGTAACTTTTTGTTATCTCTTGTTTCTTAGCTATTTATTTCTCTCGCGATGTAACTCAATTCATAGGGTTGTAATAACCAATTTGTACCATGCATTATCACTTTTTTGATATTGGGTTTACAATAAATATAAGAGAGAATGGCTTTCCTAAAGATTGCGGATTGCCTGGGGGCTGTGCGGATTACCATGAGGTGCTTAGGATTCTGTAGAGTACCTTTGTTGTTTGAGTGAGTAATCCTTCAGCATTGGAGCCATTTGTTGTCATGATTGCTGCGATTATTTGGCCGACTATAGGTATAAACATTGCCCCACGTTAAATTTTTGGCCCGAGCATTATAGGACTGCCTTGATATTAAACCAAGTGATCTCTGGATGATGTGAATAGATCTGTGGGCTGGGAGGGGTTGTCGTGGCTCGAGAAACCTGAGTTCATTCGGTTATCATCAAGGTTACAGCCGCCGAACCTACAACCCCGACAAGGCGATCTGTGATCTCTTGGTGTGATTTTAATCGTATCAGCAGACATGAGCTATAATATTTTTTTCAATTCTTCCCTCGGATGTTGTACATCTTCCGATGGTGAGCTCGTAAACTTTGCCTCAGCCGCACTCCGTTTCTGGTCCAGAAGAACTACTACATTGTCTGCATCACTCATCGTCCCATTGATCATCGACTTGCTCGAGCGGGCGCCAGTAAAGTGTCCATTAGTCCTTGTAGTGAACCAGAGTCATCTAGTGGATGGTCCTCGCTCGAAAGACACGAGGTAGCATTTGTGGTATAAGCCTTAAAACCCTTGCATAACTCAAGCTTAAGGCACCTGTATCGTTTCTGGTGCTTCACCCAGACAACCAACCAACCAGGAATAGATTGCTAGTCCCCCAACTTGCTTTTCGTTCCTTTTCTGCACTCATGCACTCATGTACATCTCTCTAGTAAATCGATGTTGACAGAGTTGATTGCCTGATGGTAAAGGGCAAAGTACTCTGAAAGGAATGCTGTAAACAACCGCGCACGCACGGAAAAAACTGCCAGATTCCAATTATTCTAGAGAACTGAAATCTTTGGCAGCTGTCTAGTGAGTGGATTTGATCTGATCTGATCTGATTTGATCCGAACAATGGCCAGTGATCGGATTGTGCCCTTGAGCCGGATAAGCTTATGCGTTCCGCGGCTTCGCCACCATATCTGGGCCGAGATCAGATGTACCAGAGTCCAGCAATCAACAATCGTATTTATCAACACAATGAATCATCTTTAACTGTTTCCGCTAAGATTATCGGATAAAATCCATCGGAAACCATTCTCTCGAAAGAAAAATAACGGATTCTCCGGTCATGACGTTTCTTCCAAGGGTGGTTATTCACGAGCAAAACATTCGAATAAAACTGGATTTCGACAACCAATGTAGATCGGGCTATTGTAGACCGCCTGTAAACGCTGCCACAGCCGGCAAAAGTCCTCATTTGCTTGAGACTTGTGTGCAGGTATAGGACTAGAAGAGAAGGCTGAAGGGGTGGACCTAATCATTATTGACACTAATAAGCCTTCTATTGGCTCAGTACATCCAAAGGGCCGAATGGATTGGAACATCGTCCGTAAAATGGTTAGATTGACGGCGGACTGTCACCTGGAGAACGATTTCATCAGGTGATCATAGGGGTAGTCATGATACAGGTAGGGGAGCGGTAAGAAAGCTTCTCAAAGCGATAGCCTGAAATAGCAGTGGAGACCTTAACGCAGTGGTAGGAGGCGCCGCGCGAAGCCAGCTAGATGGTTGGCGAGCTTAACCCGATTGTGCCACCACTTCCTCCCGCCCCTTCATGACCGACAAGGACAGTCAAAAACTTGGGTATGAATATCGATGTCGACCCTGACGTCCTATTCATGGACCTCCGGGGACCAATGCCCAGCTGGCTAGACAGTTCAGAAATGTTACACAAACACTGACAATGAGAGAAGCCTTGGACGACGGCCATTGCGCAGCGGTTGAAGGGCAATCGGGGTGAAAACAAAGGTGGTGACATTGTTTTCGTTTTGAACTGATCAGTTCTCTCTCAGGGCAAATTCCATATGATAATGATGGACGGAATTGGACAATAATACTTGATTGAGAGAAATTCATTGCGAGAGAGTTTGCCAGTATTAAATTAAGACCTTCATGAAATTCCGCTACTGATTACTGGCCCAAGGTTTCTCTCAATGATAACTTCTTCGCTCTCGAAGACATCAAAAGTCACTCGGTGGTCGTAGGAGTTGGCCAGCTGGGTTCAGAAGGGTTTACTGGCGTACAGCTGTAGCGCGGTTTGCACGGGGGTTTCCGGTGTTTCACCAACGACGTGCCGTTTTACTAACAACTTTCTTTAACCAGTGATTGATTTCCTTTCGATTTCTGCGGTTTTCTGCTCTTGTCACTTCTTTGCCCAGGGTTTTCTTTGATTTCGTCGCTTCTGTGGTATCATGACAACGCCTTCTCGATCCAACATCGAGTTTTTTTTAAACAAAAATAGTCAATGGAATATTCGCGGTAGATTTTGACTTTTCTCATTACTTGACAGAGAATCGATGAGTTAAATGCAGATACTTTTCTCTCTCTTCTCTAGACTTTTTCACCAGCAGATTTACAATTTCTTACTCCATCGGAAAGCGTCATTTTCCAAAACTGCATGGTAAGTTCGGTGCGTAGATATTCTTTGGAATTCTACAGAAGGACAGAGTACAACGATTTTGGCACTGACCGAGCCCATTTTGGGATACACCTAAGAGTCCGACTCCCATTCAAAATAGTAGCTGCATTTGAACGCGTACTTAGTCTACACAATGACTCAAGGGGCATTTTATCCAATCACTTCTGTGCAGCCAGTTTTTTATTCTCTCACATGGGGATAGTACCAATTAAAGGACATGGGACTGTTGGAAGGATGTTGGATGTTGTAGAAGACACCAGTTCAGTTTTTGCCAGACCCTGACCATGCGCAGAATAGTGCGCCACCTGACACGTCCCATCTCCACCTTGAACACCAGGCATTCAAACATTGCTTGGAGTTCGAAAGTGAGCGAAATGCATGGTGCGACCCTGTTGATAAACAATAACCAATCACAGGGAAATAAAGGTTCCTAAATGAAACGGATTTTGTAATAAGGAATGACGATGCGCTGACGACAATCCCACATCCAGAAGCCTATCATAGAAAACTTACCATCTGAAGCCGTCCCTTGCCGATATTCTAATTAAAAAATAGGCTTCTATTTTGGATTCCGTTAGAACTTGTTTGAATTCTCCATAACCGACTTTACAATTCTCTTCCCAAATGAGGCATTCTTGTTTCGGTTTTTTTTAAAATCAATCATTCGAGAAACTTCCAGCCTACAGCGTGATGGAATCCCTTCCAAGTAGGTGCTTTCTATTGAACAGCACACATGAAGTAAATGTGGTTATTTAGGGAGCAATGCTAAAAATTCCTCAACCTCAACCCTCAACCCTATCCGGAACGTTTCACGACCTCATTTCAGCACATATGGTATCAGAGGGGGCTCCAAATTTATACGAAATGAAAATCTCCGAAACCATTTTAATCGTGAACTGTGCCTTTTGAAGAACACGATTACACGATTTTCTGTGGGTCTTATTGTTGAGCCTCTTTGGTTACACTGTATGACCAAAGCTAATAATGTTGTTCTCCTACAACTTGTAGAAAAGTAAGCATGGAGCCTACTAAAGAAGCAGTGCTGCTCCCCGGGGTCAAGAAGCCTTGGCTCCTTCTACGTCGAGCCTACCGTGTCAAAGCGATGAACCTCTTTGATCAACGAGTTTTTTCTTAGTAACTTAGTTGTTATCCAAATGAAGGAATCCACTGACATCATCTGGTAGGGTTTACCTTGAAAACAGGTTCCGCATCGAGAATTTGGGCAGAGGATTGACTTGTGGTACCTGACAGTTTTCTCAGTGTAACTGGTGGATGAACCGCCTTCTTAGACAATTTTGAACTAATCTCTTAGACAATTTTGAACTAAAGAGAGGCATGAACCGAGTGAGAAAAACAAGCGAGTTTACTTTCTATCCATAAGATTGTTGTGAAGTGCGTTTTCAAACATCCAGTCGCTCTGCAGCTAACATGTTTGCTATGCACTCCTCCCAGTGCGAACGAGAGGGACTCAACTACAATCATGCAATTAACCTTGTGAGATTGACGCAGTTCAAACAAATCCTCTCAGAACCCTCACTGACCGACAGCTGAGGTTTTGTGAAAGCTCGGTTACTGTGAATGCATGAAGTCGCCCAAAGGGGTTGACCGACCCACTGTCTTCCAGGAAGCCTGTTAAGCGGCAAAAAGGGCAGCTAGCAAGCAAAGCTACGCTTGGTCGATTATTTTTTGGCTCATCTGCACCCACCCTTTTAAAAAGACAGGGTTTGCTGGTCACCGGGGTCACTAGGGCGTTTTCCGAGACGATATCAAATAGCATTTATCTCCGAGTAGTCTTGTATGGTAGTAATCAATAGTAATCAACAACGAGTAATTACAATTGGTAGTGAATGTTCGGTAATTTGAAATCCCTTGAACGAAGCTCTACTGTGTGCAAACAAAATTTCTGCTGTCTCAGTGAGAGAGGGTAGACGAGTAGAGCAAAACCACTGCACTTACTGCCGCGCGGCGAGTCTCCTGGAACACCCCTTTTCGACTAGACAAATCACTGTTGAAAAGCTGATAGCTACAATGGCTGTTGTTGATACTTAGAAGCAGCTGTTCAGTCAAGAAACAATTCGCTGGGGGATCATCTTGTTCCATAGAAGAATTTGGCAGGCCTAAATGCCCAGATGATCGAGCGATGCCCTTGCGAATCCATTCAAGAATATCTGAGAACATTCTTAACAAGCAGCTCATAAATATCTATCGATTCGCTAGTTAAGTCACTAAAACTGTTCGAATAAAACCTTTTTCCAACTCAACTCTACGACGTCCTTGATTGTCTTGAGAAGATTTGTGACAAAGATAAGATGACTGCTGTAATCACGATGATCAACACCACACCGAAGAGATATAAACAAACATACGTATGAGATGAATAAACAATGTTTACGTTAGGCAGCGATTCACATGGCAACGAATTTAATTTCATTCATCGCATACACCTCGCGCCGATCAGGAATAGCATCAAACACAAAACAAACAGATAGTAAAAATAGGATCCGAAGGGGGGGGGGGGACTTGTTAAAGCCTAGGATTCAGAGGGATCCACCATATCCCGATGAAGTTCAAGCTACCTACATTAGGGAGAAACTTCATTCGATATTCATCCTGAGCGAATCGTCGTCTTCAAGGACGGAAAGGTGGTCCTGCCTGGAGCCCCTATCAGGGAGGGAGAGAGCCCAGAGGCACTGAACCATACGTTCGTCAAATCTACGATAACATTCTGAGGAAGGGCATGTGGACGGTTTCCTATCAATTTTTTACGCAGTTGTAGTAATCGCTAAGCTGAGAACATTAACTATTTGGGAATGTAGCATTTCTTCATGGTATTTCCATGGTCCCATTCGGTGTACGTTCCGCCCACCTGGATCATGAAGCACCGACAACTGCTCACAATTAGTCCATCTCAAAACAAGGGTGAAGGCTTCAAAGAAGCTCATTTAGCAAGTGTTCCGCTCTTCTAGGCTGTGATCCACTTACATCACATACGGAATTTATCTCGCTGAAGAATTAGGTACGGTAAGCCAAATACGCGCTCCAATTAAGCTAGTCCCGAACTAATCCCGGCTTCCCGAACTGCGTAGAAATAGACTTCATAGCACAACCGCTCAGCTTATATAACCACACTGGCGAGCTCGTCAAGCTTTCTCGCAAAATACCCATACTTTTCTTAAAGTAGTTTAATCTTGTGAATTCTCATTGAAATCAACATCCGATCGCCTGCTTGCATAAAAGCTATTCTTTGAGATAAACTATGTAAGATTAGCATATTACAGGTTGGATATGTTAGTGTTACTGTGGATTTCTGTATCTACTGTAGTTTACGCTGAAATCAATGAAAACGACGAACTGAATTCAGATACTAAAGGATTAAGGTGCGTTTTGATATTATTAGTGTCATCAAAGATAAAGCCTTCGAGGTTGATCAGTCCTGCCTGTAATGACTTGCGAGGGCTAGTCTAGGTAAAAGCCTGTGGTTCTACCCTCCCTGAGAGCCTGGTATCAAGTAACCGATCCCGGAGGATGGAAGGCTTGCTAGGCTCAGACGGACGCTTGATCCGGAATTTGAACCCGGACCATGTCTGTGTAATATCGCGCCACTTGTCACTACACCACCTCCACCCATTACCTCATAACTAATGTGTATAAGCTGCGTAACATTCATCATCTGCAGACCTCCTCCACGCATTGGACATTTTGGTCGCCCTTTGGTCATCACAGCGTCACCCGAGAACATTGAAGACATAACCATGACAAGGAGGTTAGTTGATGCTCTGCTTTGCTCAAGATTCTAAATGGTTTCAGAGGAGAATATAAGGTTGAAGAAGCTAGTTAAAACCAATTGAACGCCCGTACTATATTTTTGAACGACCAGTTTTCATTCCTATCCAAACTATTCAATAATGATTCTCTAAAGCTAGTTATTAGGGCCTTTACGAGTATCTCAACTTGAGCTTTCAAATATTCGAGTACCGTTGCTTTGTTTTGTTGGCTAGAAAGCTTACGACGCAGAAAATAGTACTTCTGCTTTCTTCAAGCTTCCAATTTCTAGTGTTGAAGACTTTAGTCAACTCAATCGTCAGCCATCCCATCACTTCACTTGAAGTCGGTAGACGAATAAACAAGATCTTATCCATCCTGATCTGAAAAACTGGGCTAAAACCTCATTCTTAACCAAAGGTGGATTTCTTAGCGTCTGTGGCTCGCGTCAATCACTATTCAAGTTCTACTTGAAGCCACCACACTTTCCGGTGAACTCACCTACATGGCGCATTCCCTTTGCTCAACTGTCCCACACGAGGACCCTATGGCTCTGCTCAATGCTCAGTGCCAATGTGCTTGCTATGTTGGTCTTTATACTCTTCTACCGACTGGTAGAAGCCATATGAGCCATATGAAGCCCCGTCCGCCATATAAGTTTCCACTCAAACCCCGCCCATTGTGGGCGGAGTCCGGTCCTGCCACCCATCATAAGTGTTCCTATTCTTCCGCCTGTGCTCCGAACAAATTTGACGCTCTAGGCCAAAGGGGGTAGGAGTGTGAATTTCCATTCAAACACACACGCACACAGACAAACCAACAGACACACTTAGCGCTATTTATAGTAGATTTTTTCCCAGGAATAATTTTTTTCAAAATTACAGGCGTCGTGAAATCAACGAAGATATTCTCGATGAAGAAGCCGCTAATGAGATTTTCGGTAGTGAGAGAAGAAAAGCACCACAACATCAACATGTAAGCATCAATTGCTTTAATTCTCGTAAACAACCTGGATTCACTTGAATAGCACTGATTCTCTCCCATAAAACTACGCCGTAGCTCGGTCTAAGGGCTATACAGGCGCCGAACCTACTGCTCCTGTACTACTGTCTTTAGGCCGTGCTACGGCGTGGTTCCAAGAGAGGAGGAAGTCTGGTCTGGCCTCCATGGCCTCCCTCTTATTGGTGGGTTATCGAGTCACTTGATGTTGACCCGGTATTCAACCATTAAGAGGTGTTCTAGGGTCAAGCCAGCACCACCCCACTTGTCCGAAATCAATTCTATACAATAGCTCGTCAAGGGTCATACTTCTTGTATTGAAGGAATTTTCAGATTGGTCCACCTGCACCCCCTGATCCGTCCTTTTATAGAAAACAAATGTTAGTGTTGGCAACAGGACAGGCGTTCGAAACCCAATCAGGACCAGCTCTGTTCGAAAGGTATCGTTTCACTATGGAGTTCTCAGAACTGAGTTAAAGTCTTGAAAGGGTAAAGTCATTGGGCGTCGATCAATCCCGTCTGAGGGATGTGCCCATACATTCGACTTTTTTCGGGACCGAAGTGGTGCAGTGAATGCGTGTGTGACTTAAAATGACTTGCGGTGGCCAGCCGATGTACAAGTCAGTGCTTTTATCCTCCCAGACGAGTCTGATACCGATTAACCGACCCCGGAAGGATGGGAGGCTTAGTTGGTCTAGGCGGATACCGATCCGAGATTCGAACCCGTGACGATTCATGTGTGATAGTACGCCACTTGCCACTACATGACCTCTACCCTAGACTCAGAATTCCACAATTGAAAAAAAGCAATGGTCATTTCAGAGGAAGTCGTGCCCTACCACCAACAACAAATGTCGTTCCGTATGACATTAGCGTTGATCCCAACTATCCTGTACAGGCTCCTCGTGCGCGAGCTTTAGCGGACGAATTCTCCCAAAATCAAGTTGACGAGGAATTTCGGACAGGTTATCGATGGAGATCGGTAAGATTTTGAAATTAAATGCAGTCAAACTATAATGGTAGATGAAAAACGATAAACTAAAGTATCGGATTGTAGAATCCTGCACGAACCCTTACATTGTACCAAAGCCCCGGAATCAATCAGAATTGGCGGCGTAGCCCAATTCGCAGTGGCCAACAACCATCTGGATTCTTCCCAAGCCGGTCCTACACCGGATCACAATCTCCGTACGGTATAGCACAGGTAATTATTATGTGATTTGGGAAATAAGTAAACAGCTACCGTTGAAAAAGAAACGAAAATGATGACTAGACATATACCGGTAATTCCCGACACTTCTTCAACCAGTGGCCTCTCTTCCATTTACCATCCACGTAAGGCCAAGTGGGCAGAGGGCAGTGAATTTGTTGTTGAGTAAGGCACTTACTTGGAAGCTGTCTTTGTTGCGGCATGGCTTTACCCGATCCAAAAACTCGGGAAAAATAAATTTCTTTTTCCCAATAACCTGCCAGTTGATTATTATATCCAGCCAAACACCTATGCCCTCGTAAAATCGTATTTTCAAAAAAGGAAATTCAAATTAAAAACACCACGGCAGCGTTCAAATTCCATTTTTTCGCTTGAGCAGCTTGTGGTATGAGCGTTTCAGTATCATCAAACAATGTGCTCTACGACATGTTGTCCACATTCGTTTGCAAGTACACCCTTATACTTGTTCTCCAGAACGGATTTTAGCGCAGTCTACAAAATAAAGACCGTACCGTGCACTGTAGATGGCTATTTTTTCGCTATTGCTGCTTAACAGTGACTGCTTCGTACTTGATTAAGTAGGGGGACCTACTGTCGTCTAATGAAAGACGTAAGATTCTAGGGGCGATTGCTACAAAAAGTTCTAAAAAGCAAAACACATCAATGAAAATTTTTCAGGGTTACGTCTATGATTCTCGAGCACTTTCCACAAATTACAGAGGAACACCGCAATACTTCCTCGGCTAGGTAAGTCAACTATGCTATAACTATTTACTCATTAACAACATAATGCCTCAAAAATTTTCAGCTACCACAACAGTAAATATCTATTTCACGCTGCGATTTATCGTAGAATTTGTTTTTTGAGATAATTTACGGGGCAGAGCTGGTGTAGTGGCATGTGGCGCACTTTCATACCTAGAGTCGAATCCCGGACCGAAAGCCCAGGTCGGCCAGACCTTCGGTTAATTGGGACCAGACTTGGCTGGAAGGATAAAAGCACTAATATGTAAATCGGATGGCCACCACCAGGCATTGTATAAGCCACATACGTTCATTACGCCACTACGATTCTTTGCGGAAGTCGAATGCGGGGCTCATTCCCTAGACGGGATTGATTGACCTCAAAAACCTTCTCTTTGGGACTTATTCTAGGGGCACAAGAACTAAGTGGGACAATAAGACTAGGATTAAAATTTAGTGAATAGTGAAACAACGTTTATTTTAATCAAGAAAAATTAGAGGAAACTCTAAAGAAAATCAAAGGGATAAGATTGGCTAAAAAACCTAAAAACTCTATGACCTACATCTGTTTCAGGTCTTTTATGTTCCCTACTCTCGAACTTCACTATTGCTGACACTCTCTGACTCTAGATGAAAGAGCTTCCATATTAGTCAAGCCTTATCCTCACGCGACTACATTACTATAATGGACTTCAATGTCGACTTTAGGCTTTCGTCACAGTCGAACGTCAAGAGCCTCATGAGAATGTTAATCTACTTTATTGGATGATGGAGATTATGGAAATGTCAACTCTAATATTACTCATGTCACGAATATATTACAGTTTGTAAAAACATCATTAGGCATTATTTCTCAGGATTTTAATATTCAATTTCATCGTAATCTCTAATACTTAGGAGAGGAACGTACCACTGAGAGTTGATCTGAAGACCCAGCTTCATGGATTTTGATTTCAAACGCACTACATTTCTATCCATATAACCCAAAATGCAATAGTTGTCATAATTGTCTACCAATAATTTCCGTCTGCATGAGGGTGACCGCGAAAGTCCCGAACGATGGATGCATTATGCGCTGAGACGACTAGCAAAGATTTCCGCGCGCTATGAGCGGATCGAAACTTCTGCATCCATGATACAAAGGCGAGTGGGTCCTCAGCTGTTGTTACCAGGATGTTCCGCGCGAACAAGCGGCGAATTGCGCGACACCTCGTCTGACCTAAAGCCACACGTATCTTTATAGCAAAGTTTTATTTGTAAATTCTTCTAGTGAATTTTTATCAGGATGTTTTTACCAGTTGTGATGTTGTTTTGTTACCCGTTGTTTTTCGTCACAGTTTGCGATGCAAATATAGTCATATTGATGCTGAGCTGTGAGTGAAACCTCGCCGATATCTATTAGGTTGAGTCATAAGTCCTCGGACAAATTGGCAATGATAACATTTGTCTTATATTTTTTAAACGACAATAGCGAATCATTTGAAATATGCCCCATTGGCATCGATGGTCTTCTGCCAATGCTTGGGCAAATCGTAGATGCTCTTGCTTTAGAACGCTGGGAGCTGGCCCTTGGAGAACTGGACCAGTGCCATTTTGATGTCGTCGCGGGTTTGAAAGTCCTGACCATCCAGATGGCGTTGAAGATGGGGGAAAAGGTGGTAATAGGAGGGATCCAAGTCTGAGGAACATGGTTGGTGTGGTAAACTTGTCCTGCCGAAATTCGTCAGTCCAGTTTTGGTCGTTCTTGCAAGGTGAGGGCGAGCGTTGTCGTGCTGGAAGTGAACTTTGTGCTGCTGTGGACGTGTAGCTTCGGGATTCGCCTTCAAATTCCTCAGTTGCGTAAGTAGACGTGTGCGGTCACTGTGCATCCTTCGTCTAGCAGCTCCCATTATTTGACACCGTGAACGCTCCACCAGAATCAGAACATATCCTCCTTGGCGTGTACGTTGGGTTCGGGGGAGTCTTCTGCATGCGCACCTTTGTCAATCCAGTGAGCACGCCGGTGAACGTTAGAGTAGAGGATCGACTTCGCACACCTGGTGACTTGGCACTCGAGCCACGTGTGGTGCCCTTGAGCGTGAGGAGAGAAAATGCCTCGTCGTCGCGGCGGTCTATGTCATACTGCTTCAAAGCATGAGGCATCTATGGACTGAGCTTTCGCACCTTGTCGATTGACTTCAATCCACGAAGAACTGTGGACTGACTCCCCAAGATTGACTGCCAGTTCACGAGTAGTTTGATACGGATCGGCTTCCACCTGGCTCCGCAGCACCTTCAAATCCAACTTCATTGTGCGTACCGGACGGTCTTCATTTTCGACGGAGTAGTCGCCCGATGCGAACTTCTGGTGCCACTTGTAAATTGTACACCTCCTGCTTGTGAACGTCCTTCATACCTCTATCGGTTGCCGCGGGTTCGTGGCCAGATAAAAAACTAAATATGATGGTGTTGCGAATGTGGAGTTGCGACGGCTTGAAATCATGAGGCATAGTTGCTGGAAAGAAAACACTTAGGTGCCTTCTCTAGTAAGTGTTTGGAAGAGCTTTCCATACTCTATCTAACAATGCTTTGCACGTTCATTTTCGTCGCCTCTTTCGAGAGTTATGATCGCTAGAAGTCATCACTATAATTTTGTCCGAGGACTTATGACTCAACCTAATAGTTTTGAGTTCGTGCTTTCCGGGCTCCTTATATTCATTGCACCACTACTGTACCACTGTTGACGACTTGGAAGAGTTTTACCTACTGCTCGGCAATTTTTTGGTCATGTTCCTACTTGATAACTGTTCCTATCATTTCTTTGTATAAATTGCCATTTGAATTCGTTCTAAGCAACTTCAAGATAATGAACGTTGTCTCATTTGCCGCGCGACACACCGCGCGCGGCGTGCGACGTGCCGCGCGGCAACTGGGGTAGCATTTTTGGGAAATGCTACTACTCGTTATTAGTGAATTGAATGTGTTCACTGAAGTATATTAAGGGGAGTATTCCCTGTAAACAAGTGCTTATGCATGGCACGGCCACCAGAGGCTGCGGCCATGTCATATGCCCACGCATACATAGACGTACGCACACAGGGAGGGCGGCGGCACACACACTCAGGAATCTACTTTCATTTTTTAGAACCTCCCTTGGCAGACTGAGAATACAAATTCCAGGCTAAAATATTGCTTTACTTCACAATAATTGCATTTGTTTTCACGTAACGTGAGTCCCGGTTACACTCATGAAATATACGTTCCGTTATGCTTTCGTTGTGGAAAACGAAAGACGATTACGCGGCGCATTCCAGGGCACATGATTGGCACCCGCTACGTCATCCAATAACTCTTTGTTTACCATAGAACAGCAAGTCATAACAACGAAGTGTCAAGTAATGATCAATATCTATGAACTCTGTTATGTTTTCAAAGTCCGTTGGGGATCCCAAAGATATCGAGAGGGGTGGAAGGCCTCACATAAATTGATGCGCCATCCCTGATTGTTCTGTCTACTTCCTCATCCAAGTGACCGCCAGGAGCTGAAGATGTCGTTTGATACGAGATTTCAGCGGTCCTTGAAAGTGGAGTGACCAATTCTGAGCTGCCTCTTGAGCAGGTTCACTACCGAAATATTATGTGAAGAAGGCGACCGAAGAATTTGGGCACCATCCTTGCACAAATGCCATTAAAAGGTATTCTGCAACAAAATAGAGTCACAGTCTTAGCAGTAACAACCTCTCATGTGCATCTCCCTTCGTATTCTGATAATCCAGGTAAAGTTCAAAAGAGACTTGTTTCGTAACTTCCAAGACAAAGTTTATGATGGTTTTGCAGTGTTGTGGGATGAAGTGCTGCCATAAATAGATTTTTTTAGCATAAGGTGGTCGATTCAGGGAAAGGTAACTTCCAAAGGTGATCAAGGCGTAGCGAAGCGTCAACGAGGAAGTGTAAGCAGCAACAGATGTCTTTCCTCTGTCGAATAAACATCGTTATTTCTATCGTGCTATTTGCACGATTGTGCTATGACCTTCGCCCTGCTCATAAACACTGCCCAGTCGAAAATACATCTGTATGTGCTATGAACTTCCTAAAATATTCACTAAATTAAGCTCCAATAAAATTGAAAATTGAACAGAACAATAAGCTCCATTCAAATATTCCATTTTGAGTATAACCCCTAGAACCCCGCTAATTTTCCGTAGTAAACGAGAACAGACCAATCACAAGTCTGTATGTTCAAACACTCATTGGCCAAAACCATGTTTTTGACCTCAACAGGGCGGGTTTTGAATAATTTTTTTTTGATTTCTCGCCATACATAGGTAACATAACAGACTGCCTTTGGAGGTACAGTTCACGATGAAAACGGTTTTCCAATTTTCCATTGGCATGAAGCTGTGACCCCAAGTATAGCATACGGGACATTGTTGGATCGAAAAACGACCTTGATAGGGCGTTATAGGGGCTTCAAAATCAGTTTGGCCGAAGTACACACTCAGAAGTGGCGTTGTTAGGCTGCACCATTCACAGTGGAGCGTTAGGACATTGAGGAATAGTACGCTCACCTGGGAGACACCCAGACAGTTAGAGGAACATATTCTCGAACAGTTTCCTCTCTTAAAACTTCCTTGAAACTATATACTTCTTCAAAAAATAGCCGATTTCCGCGCTTTCTTCCTCATCTTTGCCCTACCTGCACTACAACCTCCACAATTTCACTTAAGACATTTCGAAATTATCGTGATCTATGTCTCTAAACTTATTCAAAACATAGCTCAAAATAAACCTATATTTACCTCTTACTAGACACTGAAGGGACTGCACAAAAACAAATTACTCACCATATTCTGACTACTAATTAGTAATCGAGATCAAACTCCAACACTCGGTAGCAATGCTGACTTGCAATAAAAATTCTGTTCGCTTTTGTTTACAGTATGTAGTCCGTAATTTTACACACATACGCCACAAAAATTATTTATCGGATGTCAATTCATTTCATTTTGACAGAGATCTTCGCTGTTGCTAAATTTTCTTTTGAAAAAAAAACTTTTTTGAAGTTTATTGGGTCTACCGTTTCTGGTTCTCCCAATAACATCTCGACTCTAAAATCAGGTTGGTCCGGGGGGCATCGGGCACGTAGTTTGCACTCCACTCCCTGGTGAAAACCTGAATTCAGCCCTACTGATTCTTCGTGTCAAAGCATCTGCTTTGAGGGGTAGGGCTGGTAACTTCACATGTTGGTCGCAACAACCAAAGACTGATATTACACTGCAAGGTCGCTCGCTCCATTATCTAATTCCAAAATGTAAAGTGATGATTTAAAGGGTGTGGGTTATACCGTACACAGGCCTAGAATATCAGAAATCATGGACCATCATACTGCAAACGGCTAAGCGAGGTTGGTCAGCACGCACGCCTCGTCCGTTCACACAGAAATAGAGGGCTTACTAAGGACTGTATAGTCAAGGTGTTTTGAAGTGAATCGAAAACAATAAGGGCAATATCACAATTATGCACTATCCCCTTTGGATGACAATTGTCTATCAATGGTTGGTACCAATCGATATAATTCATATGTTAGATTTCATTTTTATGCATTACAAAAGAGCCTTAGTCATAGTTGTAGGACCGTCTACCAAGGGATCCCATCAGAGGGTTCAGGACGATCAGAAGAATTTTCCCTTTCATGTCCATCGGTAGATGCACTTGGACTCACCGGCGGCAGAGTCTAGACTTGAATTTTACCGTAGCGCGTGGCACCGAGCAGTCCCTGCACCAAGCCCCGCCTCCCCGCCAATCAATAGGGCACCAATTTCCATATACGGCATATACATTGCGCGCTCCAATCACCCATCGCCGCCTCTTCGATTTTGCGCGACACGCGGCAGAGGCACGCCGCTAAAGTATAAACTTACACTCTAAAACTTGACATTCAGTCCAGGAGCCGAGCGTCCGATGCAATGGAGCACTGATATCCTCCCAGAGAAATATTGAATGAATCGAACCAGATAGGAAATAGCAGGAGAGCAACGTTGGATGTATTCAGCCGATGTGTTTCAAAGTCTGTCTGGACACAACACCTATTCACGAAGTCACCATCCAAAGAGGGGATTGCAAAGTGTCAAAGCAAAACAGTTTGCGCCTCCAGTGCGTCCCCATTCCAGCGTCAATCTTTCTAAATTCGTTCACAGCCATAACTTTTCCTCACAAAGAGCTTTCAGCCATCCTTTTCCGATTGCACTATGTTTATGGAAATCGACAATCGTCCTTAATGAAAACTCGATTGTGGACTGGCTTAATGTACTATGCGTACGTCGGCAAACAACGATCGCTGTGCGGACTGCGTGCATCGTCGCAGCTAATCAAATCTGATGATAACAAAGGAGGGCCTCAATCGCCAGCCAACACAACTCGACGACGCGTACGACGATAACAACTGCCTTCGTAAACACCTACAAAATGCCACAAGTCGAACACAGCAATTGGCCAGCTAGCTTTTCGCCAGTGAAAACTGATCTTTAGTTGACGCTAGCCTCCGTGTGTTCTCACCTTCATATTTATAGTTATTGTCAGTAAACCAAGGAAAAAATCAAGGGAATTAGCAAGTCATTGGCCACTATGTAGGCAAAGAGTAAAGGGCATTACTGACAAATCACTTGATCACCTGAAGATGAAGCTTAAACTGGTTTCAAGCTTAGGCACAGTTGGATTTAGCGAGGATCGCATGGAGGACTGACTGATGTGCTACAGGAATTTTACAAAAATTATAAATAATAGTATGAGATTGGGGCTCTATTTTGTAGTCAGTTTTGAGAAAATTATAGCAATCTATAAGAAAAAAATAGTCTTAAATCTTCTCTGACAGGAACACTCGATGACTACTGGTACCGAGATCCTAGGAAGAGAAGCACTTTCTTCAATCTTTACCGATTATCCACTGACTATTCCCCCCCGTTGTCACTTTTACACTACAAGATGCGCCATGCCTCAAACCATTCCTTAACACGTTGACGACGATGTCGGTCAATGGTGACCGACAGTACTGTAAGTCATCCAAATAGAGAAAACCTCAGTTTTTTTTCTGTTTCAAATTTTGCATTTATTTATTAACTCACTCACTTTAGCGTCGACCCATGATCGTTCTTAATCCGTGGTTTTTAAGGAAATATTGACGACAGTTTTGAGACTCCAGGAATACCCGGGACTATTGTTACCCACGACCAATTTGAACCCACTCCAACAATTGGCGCCCTACCTCTAATCCTGTTCCCGCCAATTATTTAAATAGTGCCCTTCATGAATGTTCACGATTCAAAACCTCATACACCGAAATGGTCTACAAAGCCCATGATTATGGAGAATTCACCCAAATCTTGAGAGAATACAGGTTTTTCTTTTGTTTCCAGGAGTTTTTACTTGTATTACCCAAATAGAAGATTATTACTGACAATTGTAGCCTACAAGGTGACATGTGTGGATGACTCGTAAAACACCTGTTTATTTAGTTGAAAAAACAGTGAATTATGTCAAGTAAAATCATATGGTTATTGTTGGTTATTGTATGAACACGCTGTATGGGTGTCCAGTTGACCCTCCTCGAATTGTTTCTTGCGCTATTCACCAAATGGGAGATCATTGAAGTTTGCAGAAATGGTGATTATTGAAAAGCCATAACAAATAATAATAACAAATATTAATAATAATGTTATAATACAAACAGAATAGCATCAAACACTTCATGTGAAAGGCATCGAGCATTTCACGTGAAAAACACGACCCATAAGACTTGTTTTCCTGATCGTCCATACCTTCGAATGCGCCGTTTAGTACATCCGATTAGGGGGTTCGAATCCATGTAGTGGAAGATATCAGTGTTTTTCATAATGTTTAGATATAAATTAGTCGGCTTTCAGGGAAAGGGTGACAGTCCAGCATGCCTGGGACGGATCCGTCAAGTCATAGGTAGGAGGCTAGGTCTTAAGACACAGCACTACCTTTATGGAGGTTTTTTTTCACATTTCATGGTTTTCTTCTTTCAGCTAATGCCCTTTCTAACGAAATTTGCTCTCGTGTTGTCTGACACATGTTATTAGTACTCCAGCACCTCTGCCTAGCAATTACTCAGGGCCTTAGAAGGAGTTTTCGTAAAAAAGTTCACCTTGACGGACCGCCCAAACTTTTTACCTCTGGGAGTCAAGGAGAACGAGCATTCCAATGTCGACCCTTCCAATCCTTGAGAGAAAAAATCCAAGTGATCGATCTGAACCCTTGGTGTGAACAATTAAACGTCGTCGAGGCGAACATGAACGGTGCGGTGCGCAGCTGTCTTTCACCTTAACCTCATTTCAATTCAAAAGACCTTGGAACGTAAAGATCAGTCGGAGCGGCCGCAAACGTCCTGTAACAACGAAATGAGACGGACGCGTTCCTCGGGTGAACGAACAAAGATCATTGAACTCTCCGACGATGCCAGTTTTGCGATCGGATTGACGTCGAAGACTGGAGATATAGCTGTCATTTGCAGGTGTAAGAGATCGGCCACGGCAAAGGTGAATGGTAGATTGATTCCCACACTCTGACAAACGATAAATGAGCTTTGTTCGTCTCCCAGCACCCAATTAAAATTAATGGGACTTTTTGAACTGAGTTATTTGTCTGGTTCGTAACGACCCTACCTCCGTCATCTAGAGAAAACAGAAGTTTGTGACTACTTTCCCTGACACTTTCAAGGAAATTCCAGCAGTTTGTACGCACCTCTGGATATCTTTTTTTTCAGCCAAACGTTTATGGGATCCAATTCAGCTCCGAATAGGTAGAACGGTGAAATGGCCGACATCGTTCAATCCGTCTACAAGATGCGCTATGCGCTTGATTTTTATAAGCAATCACAAAGGCGATTGTATATGTATTTTTTCTCTGCAAATGTTTACTGCACAAATAAATTTATTGTTGTACAGCTATTTTTCTAAGCCATTTGATATATTTGGTCCAATGTTTTCATCTTGCCACTTGTATAAGTCTATTATCTGATCATCCACACATAGAGGAAGGACACTTCGATTTAGGAGGCTTGAAATCTTCCCAGGCGAGGCGGCGCTTATCATCCACCACTAATAAAGTAATGTAAAATGGTATTTCATTCAATGGAAAACAATAGTTTGGAGGGTATCCCAACAATGGTTTCCTGATTTCATCAGGATTCACCAACTTGATGCCGAAGAATATGAAGGAAAGAGAAAAAGGAAATTTTTGATTAAAAATTTTTTTATGAAAAAATCCAAGTTCAGAGATCCCCTTCCTTCCCTCACCTGCATCCCTCCCTCTCTGTTTCTGCTTTTTGGAAGCGATTTCTTATCACATGACATTGACGCAGACGACGGATCTTTTTTGACTTGAGTACTCAAGGAATCATTTCAAAAACAACCAAAAATAAAAGGTCATAGAGCTGCTTAATCCCTAATGCCATGATATCGCTAAGGGGATAATTTAATTTAAGCCGATCCTCCACGATGTTCGGTGTTTCGAGTCTGGCTCGGGGCTCAGCACTCCAATACCTCTTGCGCCGTTCAAAGCGCCGCAAAAAAGGACCGCTTGAAACTAACAGAAGGCAAAAACAAAACTGGTCGGAACAGTAATGTTGGAAGTAAAGTAACGCACTCTAAGTTGACATTCGTCCAAATAAGTTGCCCTTTTTTTCGATACAGTTGTCAGTCAGGTACTTCCAACTGGATACCATTCCTGGAAAGTATTCTCAGCTCTAATTAAAAATAGTGGCCCCTAAAGTCAATTGACCCCCGAATTCCTCCTCTTCAGAACAGAACCCCCGCCAGGGGATGCATTTCACGTTGTCGTAGGGCTTAGACGCGTCTATTTTCAACTTTCTTGCCATGCACGCACTTTCCACGCTGTTTCCACGCTGTTATCGCCCCGACACACCACTGCTTTTGAATTTTATTTACATGAAAACCGCATAGTAAGAAGAATATCCTAAGAAGAGTGCTATGTTGTTGTTGTTGTTGTCAACACGGAGAGAGTCCTAAATAACTCGTCTCCCCCTACCTGGACGCACTTCCCCGAAATTTGATGGGACTAAAGTTTACGGAGTTGTTGCCCCGAACTCCTGTTTCTCATCGATGGTGTTGACATCGATGACCTCACTGTGACCTTATCGTTGAAACGCCGTAATCAACTAGTACCGTAGTCAACAACATGGGGAAAGTCCTTCACCAAAAGGCTCACCTCTGTTTGTTCGAAGGGTGCGGCGCTTTCTGGCTCCCTCTGGCTATCCCCAATGAAGCATCAACAAAAGTCTAATGGTTCCATGAATATCCAAACCGGAATGGGTCCCCCGAAATGAACGAGGGGTTTTAAGGAGCCCGTCCCGAGCGATGTTCTCTTCGAAATGGCCTCGTCCTTTCAACAAAAAAACTCCGTCACAGGCTGAATGGCGTTAGAGTGGTGTCAGAGAGCATGTGGAAATGATAGACACCCGAACCACTTTGCTCCCCCTCCAGTCCCTCTAGTCCCCCTAGTCCCCCGTTGGTCGTTCACATAAAGTGCAGCAGCGCGGGGAGAAACGTCGATAAGCGGGGGGCAGCAACACTGGGAAATCGATACGGCAACAAACCGATGAAAAATGAGAAGGCAGAAACGCTTTGGCGTGTGTTATATGCAGGAATAGGCCAGTTCCGGTCGGTTGGTGGTAGGTATGGAGCCCGGGAAGGAATTAGTTCAAGCTGATCTGTGTCAACAACCACACAGTGGCCTCTAATCGATTCAGGGCAGGCACCATTGCGATCTTCTCAGGCATGTTTGGGGTAGGCAATAAAAGATGACGTGGGACAGCTGGCTATTATGTGATGGGAATGTTGTAAACTTCTTGCAATCGTACTGAAAACAATACTCTCTGAAATAGCCGCATTCGTTCCCATTTATGCTTCCCCAATGGGATTGGTAGTTGTGGGGGAACTTCTTACGAAATATGACTCATATCACTAACTTTCCCCTGAAAGTGCAATCCCATTCTTACGCTTTTGAAAAACACCAACAGGTGCTACTAGAACTGAGATTTGCAACAGAATAAGAAAAAGTACCCTCACAATTTGAAAATTACGACCTAAACAGTACTGAACCCCACCTTGCGAAGAATCGTGACCTATATCCTCATTTAAAAGTTGGTTGAAAAAAATGATGGGAAATGTTAGCCAAAAAAATAGTGTGGATACGGTAGTCAAACTCTTGTCAGGACCATAAAAAAAGTTTGAAGTCCCCGGATCCATTCGCTGTTCAGCTTTACGAATCATTTCATCATAATTCTCCTGACAGTTCTAAAAATAGATGTTCGTTTCGCAACCCTCCAGGAACCGGAGTTCGAAGGCATTGATCGAACAGATGCATCACGCAGATGTTCGCAAACCACCCCTGGCGCACTACTATCGATTGTTCTCCTACTTGTGTGCATTTTTTACCTGTACAATTCCCTAGAATCAAGTCCCTTCAGTCGTGAACCTGTCCACAGATTATAGCCTGTGCTCAGTCATGCGAACGCAGGTGTCCTTATCTGATTCTAGACAACTTATCAAAACGTACACACAACCGTAAAGCTTCTTTCCACAGAGGGCAACGTAATCAGCAAATTAGTTTCTGACCAAACGACTCCATACATCACCTAATCTCCAGCCCAATCCCAATTGCTGGTCCCCAAAGTGGCAAGATCTTTGGGCGGCCTTTCAGGAGGATTAACCATGGCCATTACTAACACACACGTAGACTTCATTTAGCTCTTTGAGGAGCATTTCGTAACATAACAATTATCGGCCAGTCACGTTACCGCATCCTTTAATATGTGCCATCACTCTGATGCAAAACACCGTTTGCCAAAAACAAACGCGCTCATATGAGAGCAATTAGCAGGCGGTAAAGAGAATTTCTGAATAACTTCACACATACGTAAATAGATAGGTGAAGGTTGAGAAGAAAAAATGGGCTCACTCTAAATCAATACCATTGGTGTGCTCCACACAACTCAAACTCATACAAAAAACCGACGCTGCTCGGCGTAAAGGCTTCGTCCTTGACCATCTGTAAAAATGGTACCGATTGACCCACCAAAAAACGGCTAGAGTCAAGTTCGCTCAGGCTATAGTAGGCGGACAACGGCGATAACCATGCACCTGGTGTCAGTAAAAAGTAACTTATATAAATTTATATCTCTGAGCATGTAGGCTTTGCAGCCTGTGAGAATAGACACAATAAAACATTCAAATTCAAGAAAAGGAAATAGCGCTTGACGATGGTACAAATTTTGAACACGACGAGAGAGTGAGAGCGAGAGAGAGGGGGGAGTAAAACATAGCAATGTGGAAAAAGGGGGGAAAAAGAGGAGTCACATAAATACAGACGAGTTAGAAAGCCGCAATTGGGATAAATTGGGATTGGATGTAGGGATGTGTAGTGGACATTACAAGGTCATCGTGAGGCGCGAGTAAGAATGAAGGATGATGAAAAATGTGAACAAAATAAACAGACATACATCCATAATAATATATACCTGTGTTGTCAAATAAAGGGAAACAAGGAAATCATCACGCTCACAAAAAAATGGTTGCAAAATTAAAAAAGAAAAAAACAAATGATAATAATAGACACACGATGGCGTGAAGACGCTACAAACCGGAGAGAACCGTACAAAAACGAGACGCATACAAGTGGCTACAAAAACGCTATCTACATACTTTCCTCTTAGGGAACCTCATCACTTGAACCCCCTAAATTAAACGAATCTACACGCTATATTAAATTAAACACAATCACCGAACAGTCACGTGTGGGTGTGTAGGTGGGTGAATGCCACATGAACACGTTGCGGGAGTTCTACTACTCTACACAGAAGCTATCGCAACATTGAAACATGTACAAAGTAGTAAACCTATGATGTAAGTGGTCGTGAGGATTCATCAGGTGTTAGAACGACAAACAGAAATGAAGCCTGGCGAGCTGTTATCGACTCATAAAGCTGAGGCGAATAGTACTGTAGGTAACTAGATGGAAATTCGCCCGGAGGAAACACATGCACCAAGCATCCAGCGGTCGTAGCCTAAAAAAGTGCGATCAATCTGATAGCATATGAGTTAAAAATAAGCCCTCTCACCGTCTGAGGCATAACAGCAATCCCTGCAGCTTGTTTGCTCGTGAAGTAGTCAATAAATGCAGTTCGGAAAATATCCGAGTTGGTGATGATTTCATCTCGAGAAAGACCGCAGGGCAGACAGATCATGCATGCAAAACGACCTGCATCCGACATCTTTGCCACCATACCTGCAAATGCAATGTCAGTTTGATCAAAGTTTCCCCCGCAGTTCCCTCGCCCCGAACGACTTTTCTCCTGTATACGTCTAGCATCAACATCAACAACGCCTACAGTTCCCTAAATCCCGCATGTTGCTGTTCAGGCATGTGCTTATGCACAAGAAACAAGTGAATATTATCTCGTCGCTGTGACAACGCCTGCATGCGCCTCAGCCGATTCGTCAACATAAACACTTCATTTCTGCTATCACTAGAGCAACGGATTTCTGCAGAATAACTTTCATGCTACTAAACAAGCGCTTATTTAGATGACAACCAAAGGGGCATGACAGCGGCCGTTAGTGCATCAAAACATGTTCCGAAAGCTATGAAAACAAAATGAAGTAGTACCGTAAGCAACTGCACTACAAGAAGTGCATCCAGCTACGCGCAAATACGTCCGCTGGCCTATTAGGATGATTTTTTGAAGACTTCATAACAAGAAGAGCGTAAGACCCTAGGAGACCATCACTTGGTCACAAGATATGTTACTGTAAACTTCATAACCGTACATGAGAACATTCCCAACACCTACAGTACTCAACAGAGTACTCTGTCGTTGCCGTTCATACAGTACTTTCCCTGGCCAACCACAACAAACTGCCAAGTCTCTATAAACACCAAGTTCACGCATCAGTCTTTTCCCTCCCAATGGAAATAATACATGGACTTACACATCGAACACCCATCGAATGAAGTATGCTTCTGCAAATTCATTGCGAACTTTACTCAATGTTAATGAGGGTCGAAGCAACTACGCACGCAACCGCCACATCGATCACACAGACGGACACTCACACTCGCCAGCAGTCACCCAGCAGCCGGCGCGCTTAATTTCCTTCCGAATACCACACAACACAAATACCAAGGCACTATGAGTATCAAAGAGAAAAAAGTAGGCTGTGACGTAAAAAACAGTAAAGGGACATTTCGGGTTAACTAACCTTGAACTTGCGCATGTTCGAGTCGCATTCGTTGGTTGACACGAATCGGCACGGCGTTCTTCGCATCAGCATTGGCGTCACCAAGACATCGAGTTAGCATTTCAATCGATCCGTACACCAAATGCATTTGCACCGTCGTCTCGGACTGCTTCATCGCCAGCGTACCTTGCCATACCACCGGGAAACGCTGTAAAATGTAAATAAAGATTATGTCAAAATAATCACTGAGAACGGTATTTGGACTGTTCGTTGCCCGCAAATTATCTACTCCCTACCACCGCATCCTATTGCTACTCCTTACGCTCTTTGATGTGATAGGAAAAAAAAATCCCATCAGAATCATCGATTCGGGAGTGAATATGTGGAACTCAACAAAAAAACTTGACTTTGACACAATTTTTAAGAAAACTGCACCTTGAGTTGTTCCTCACACGACAATGTGGCGTCCAAGTTCTCCGGATCCTCATCGCGATGTGATATTGCCAAGTTACGCAATGTATTCAAAAGTTCCTGAGTGAGAGGGGCGACATCGGGTTCTGAACTTCTTGGGGAGCTTCCATCCGGTGTCCATGATGTTTCCCAAACAAGCGCACTGTCGGTAGTCATAGTGATATCACGTGAGCAGGGCTCAGTAATGTTGGATCGGCTACCTACTTTCCTGAAGGCTGATCCCAACGATGCAATTCCGCCTTCTCTCTCAGATGGACGATTAGCGATAATCTCGAGTATTTCATTTATAGACAACTTCCTTTCGAAAGGTGAACTAGTACCGCTGCTACTGCTACATCCTGTCTCCTTACTGCTACTGACTGGTGACGAAACAGGTGTTTCATCCTTCCGCTCCGTTTTCAAGTCATCTTCGAAAATGTTGTAGATTTCCTCGTTGAGAATCTTATCCAGACAACGTTCCATATCATCTTTAGATACAGGTACATGGGGGATCATGACACGCTCAGTTTTTCGTTGCTTAACGAGGGCGCTAGTATCCGAATGAACGCGCTTTCTCATTTCCTCGACTTGATTGGAGACTTCACTGGTCGGGTACGATCGTTTACGGTCCACCTGGTGACTAGATCCATTTTCTGCCGTTCGCTTCAATGACATGTGCAAAGCAGCCAACTGCGGGTTGACACCTGGGATTTGCCCTCGAGCCAACGCCGCGTATTGTTGAAGAAGCATCGCCTGCTGTAGATTAGCCACAGTCATTGCATTCGATTCGGGGGGCTGTGAAGCGACCATCGAGAGAAGATCGGAGGTCGAAGTGGAAGCGGATGGCCGATCTGCACCAACAGCTGCGGCATTCATGAGGTTCATGCTCAACATCACCTTTGCTGCATTAGCCAAAAGAGGATTTTGAGCTGCCAACTGAGCAGCCGCCGGAAAGCCGGTACCCGCAGCCTGTTGATTGATGGCTAACAAGCTGTTCATCGCGATCGCACCAGCCAAATTGAGTATATTTAGTGCATGATCACCAACGGGCGGAGCATCACCAGGCAAAGTATTCGCTGATGGGTTCATGGCTTCAATTTCAGGAGATGAAAGCCCGAACGACGAGAGATGCTGAGGTTCAGTCGCTTTTCGACGCTTTACACCAATCTCTGTCGCTCGAAGCGGTGAACTGTTAGAGCTCATTCAATATCTTTGCCAGTGACGTGCGCGACGGATAGAGGAAAAGATGTCGGCACCACAATAACAATTTGAAGAAAACTAGAACTGCTAGCTTGTTCCGAATACACGTATACTCAAAAATCGCAGGGTCAATAGTTGTAGTCACGTCGTAGTGTAACACAGGGCAACGAACGAATGGTCGATAGTGAATACAAAATGAAGTAAAGAATAGGTTCCTGTCGAAATAAGCTCCTAGAACGAGTTCCTGACCAGGCGCTACCGATCTTGAGAGATCGGAGAGATGAGGTAGATAAGGGAGGTAGATCAAACGAGGTAGTTTGATTGACAGTTACGATTCACGATTACATCAGACGATCATCCTTGTCTGGTAAACGTCATCAAGGGTAACGTAGGTAGTGGGAGGTATATCGAACTTGTCGGGTAAAAAGCCGCTGCACACACACTCACACACCACAGCACGGCGTTCCCTCCAGCGGGCAAATAATTCACCGATAGTACGAGAGAGAGCGAGAGGAGGCGATAGAGCGACAAGGCTCTGCGTCCCTGTTCCGCCCCGAATGCGCCACATGAAGAGACCAATGCGAAATTGGAGCGCATTGACACGAGCGTGAAGTGAGCCGACCAGCTGTACAGCACCCCGACAACAAAGACCACAGGCACACCATGCGCGTTGGAGACGGCAGACACGTCGCGCTGCGAATTAGATCTAACAGGGGCGAGCGCACGCTTTGCGGCACTTATTATGCCCTGAAAGCACGACGAGCAACACACGCAACGTGCTAGCAGACAGCTAGCAGGTCCCAGAGAGGCCTTGACGGTGAAACGCTGCAGTCGCCGAACGCCGTTCGTGCCAGCCCACACGGAGCACGATGGCGTTGCCGACGAAAGTTTCATCCGAGTTTGTCATGAACGTTTATCGTAAACAGCCCATGCCAAAGTCATCTATCCGAACAAAACAATAAAAAGTTGCTAGAAATAGCGGCCCGAAACTTTAAACCAAACTCACTTTCGCAACATCAGCGGAATGTCCAGATGATGTGCCAGAGGGAGACGCTACGGCTGCCGCCAACGACGTTACGACAGCACTTTCAACAGTACGAGGTTGTGGAGGTACGGCTACATTTTTCCGCTCCTGTTGGACCATAGAGACGTTCATTTGCGAAGGTGCGGTCGTCGTCGGCGCTTGAGGAATTGCCGGAGATGTCTTAAAATCAGGAATAGGAAATGGCACATCTGCCAATAAATGTTCACTGATTCAAGTTACCTGAACTGCATTTTGATGTTGTTGTTGCTGCTGCTGCTGTTGTTGTTGTTGCTGCTGTTGTTGCTGCTGCTGGAGAAGCTGTTGCTGGGATAGGCGGTATTGTGCAGCGTAGAGAGCAGCAGCTTGCTGCTGTTGTTGTTGTGTGACCTGCTGTTGCGCTTGTTGTTGAAGGGCCTCACGTTCGCGTAATGCTCGCAATTGAGTCTCTTTAAGCAATCGCTCTCGTTCGAGTTGCTGCGAAGGCTGCGGGGACGATGCAGCGGTATTGGATGCATCTTGTTGTGCCTGAAAAGGTTGATAGTACACATGCATATTTGCCGTTGTTGCTTCACTAGGAATACAACAACACCACTGCACATACCTTGATCTGCTGCTGCCTTTGCAATTCCAAAAGATATTGCTGCGCTTGAGATGTAGGTAGCTGTTGTATAGCTTGTAACTGCGCCAAAAGAGCAGTAGCCATTGGTTGGCCGAAGGTTTGTGACACTAAACAACTCGGAATGCCAGTGACCATAAACAGAAAGCAGAGAAAAAAAAAACGTACTCTGTTGATAGTATGCCACAGGATCCCTGGATGCCATCTGAAGCATTTGCATTTGCTGCAGTTGCATTTGCAAAGTGGCCTGCGCAGCCAGAGCGGCATGCTGGTGCTGTGTGACCGGTGTGGGTACCTGAGGTGCAGGAGATGGGGTTGCGGCAGGCGTTTGTGGCTTGACGGCACGTGAAGCATCCTTTTGCTGTTGTTGTTGTTGTTGAAGGAGCTGTTGTTGCAACTGCTGGTGTAGTTCCCGTTCACGTTGTTGTTGTTGTTGCAGCTGCTGTTGTTGTTGGTGTAGTTCTCGCTCCTTTTGCAAAGCCGCCTCCCGCTCTCGTTCCCGTTCTCGTTGTTGTTGAAGTTCCAATTGTTGTTGGGCCAATAGCTGTTGTTGTTGTTGTTGCTGTAACACCAAGTGCTGCTGCGCGAACTGTTGTTGAAATAGTTGCTGCTGTGATAGCGGGCGATGTTGAACTTGCGTTTGTTGATACAACTGCTGTTGTTGTTGCAATACATTTGCATGTGTGAAGGACGGTTGCTGGAATCGGTTGTACAATTGATGCATTCCCGCTTGGGATACTACCGGCGTTCCCTGTGTTATACCACCAGGAACTGGTGACGCTGCAGGTAGCGCGGATACGTAGTCCGAAGATGGTACAGGGGATGCCTTGACAGGATGCACAACCGACGGTGGCACAAAGGTTGCTTGCTCAGTGTTCGTTACCGTTTTCGGTGATTGCATAGGCGTAGGAGCCTTACGAGGCTCCGGAATTGCCACACTGATGGGCGCAGTCACGCTAGCAGTTGTTACCGGTTGTGAAGCAGTAGTTGATATGGGCTCTTGCTCTTTTACTGAAACGTTGGTTATTGGGACCTCTACGATGTCGTCATCATCGATTACGATGACATTAGATGCAGCATCGACCGATAATCCTTCCTTAGCCGCCTCAGACGTCTCCGAATTCTTCTCCACAGCGGGCTTTTCTTCCAGAATCGGCTCCTCCACAAAAGATTCACGTAGTAGCTGCTCCTGAAAACACCACTATTAGCATATTTAGAAAACACTAAGTAAATACTTGAAAAATAGACTTACATCAGACACATCTCCTGAAGCAACGCCCGAGATTTCAACCTCGTCATCAACATCAGCGATTGCGCTTGTTGCTCGATTCGTTTCTTCATTTGTTACCGCGACGCTGCTGGTAGATACCAGAGCAGCTTCGCCTGCACTCGACAAACCCGCTGACGCAACGACGGCTCCATTCTTACCAGGAACGAAGACAAGCGTTGGATACTGTGGTTCTTCCTCTTCGTCATCGCCATCGAAAATTGACTTAACCGCGTCTTCAGTTTCCTGAAGATTTTTAGATATACCAAATGAACGCTGCACTAACGATAAGCAAACAAATTGAAGGAATAGCAACAAAAAAAGCTCAAGACAACTATGTGTGATTCCTGCAAGCAACACCGCACACAAATCACACACTAAACAAGTGCTCTAATAACGTCAAAGCAGAGCAATCGCACCTGTAGATCGGAAATTCCTCGGGCAGCCTTCTTCGCTTCGTCGTCGATCACCACCTGCTCACAGGGCGTCGTTGTCGCTTCTGAAGCTGCGGGAGCCTCAACGGTTGCTTCTACCACGTCTTGCTGGGTTTCTTGCTCCTGCTGTTGCTGCTCACAAGAGGAGTTTTCTGTTGTATCCCTCACACTATCACTATTGCTCGTCGGTGGCGGTTCTTGGACCGACGTCTCAGTAAGGAACGTCTTTGCGGCAGAGCACTCATCGGAAGATCTGGTTGTTTCATCAACATTCGCAACGGGCGGTTCGTAAACGCTCGCATAACCAGCCGCAGCATCAACAAGTTCAACAGCACGATGTCGAGATCGCTGCGAATCGGAGTCGGACTCACTGACTTCATCCGGTTCAGTTGCGGCAGAACTGCTGGTGCTCACTCGCCGTCCTGGCGGTAGGAAACTGGTAACAGTAGTCTCTTGTTGACCAGTAGCCGATCCTGATAGTGCGCTAGCAAACATGTCATCGTAGTCCGTCGACTCGTCGTCCGAATCCGCTTCGGTCGAAGGCTAAAGCACACCACAGCACATGACGACAACAACAGCATCACCAACAATACTCACAAACGACTGGCATATGCTCAGCACTAGCGAGCTCAGACCAACGTGCTCTTAGGGAACTTTGGAAACAAAATACTTTTTCGAACTAATTGCATGTCTAACTCGAAATTCGCAAGCACTTCAAAAAAAAAAAAGCTCGTTTTTGAATGTGGGTATTGTCACTAATTTATTCTACAAAGTGTGAAAAAAACAGGGAATTTCGTAAACGACAATAATTACCTGTGTGGCAGATACCGTTGAAGTGGGAATGGCTGGTTGACTTGGTACGAAGATCTTCATCGCAGCCTTCGTAATCAGCTTAGGTCGCGTCTGCTCTGTCGCCGTAGATGTTGCTTGCTGGGGTGGTTTTGATGTTGCTATTGAAGATTCAGTTTCTGTCTCGGGGAGGGGTTGTTGCACGACAGGTTCCTGAAATTAGTTGATATAAAATAAACATCGATGTATTTTGTGGACTCCTTAGACAGATTACCTTGTGCTCCTCTTCCGGTTCTTGTTCCATTTTCACTTCCTGTTCAGGAATACTGTCCTCCATCGGGACCTCCTCTTGTTTCTCATCCACTATCTCTTCTTTGATAGGAATCTCTTCAACTTTCTCAGTTGCCACAGAACATTGGCTTTGATCTTCTTCCACTTTGATTGTCACGCTCTGAGTATCCATTTCAGAAGCACTCGACTCATCCGACGGACGACCTTTCTTGGTCCGTTTAGCAGGTTTCGATTCTAAAATCCTCCTCATAAATCCACCAAGACATTGCACCACCAACTGATGAACTCACCTTGATTGTCACCTTTACGTTTGGGCAACTCTTTTCTGTCCTTCTTTTTCAACTCCACTTCCGCTCGCTGTTTCTCTTTCCGTTCCTTATCGTTTTTCCGCGCTTTCTCTGCTTTATCGGGACCAAAAATGGATTCGAAATCTAATTTGTCAGACTTTGAGAGCTTCTTTCTTGGAGCTTCATTCTCATCAGAAGAATCCTGAACCAATTTCATATGCCCACTTCCGTAACATAGTTTTTAGGTAAATCATTTAGTACACACCTTCCTGATCTTCTTTCGCTTCTTCTCCTTCTCCTCGATTGATTTCTCGTTGTCAGTGCTGTCTGCGCCAAAAACATCTTCCATGTTAATGTTTTTATTCTGAAAAGGCCAAAAATATTTCCAGCTCCAACAGCGTCACAATCTCCTCAAAAACATACGTGTTTGTGTTTCTCCAAGGTTTTCTTGGTTGGTCTTCGGTGCTGTTTGCGGTCTCCACCATCAGATTCTCCCGATTCATCAGTAGAATAATCACGTTTCTTTTTTACCTCCTCAAAAAGGAATATAATACTCAAAAGTAAGGACAGAGAAGCTTTCTAAAAACAAGCCGTAATGATTAACGTAGAAAGGCAAGAAAATTACCTCATCCTCACTACTATTTCCGTTGAGACTCTTTCCGACTCGTACAGTCTCCTCGTCCTCTTCAGACGACTCATCTGGTTCGGACTCGGCTGGTTTCCGTGCTGGTCTGAGGCCTTCATCTTCTTCATCGGAAGAGTCTAGTTGTATGCGATGGCGCTGTAGGAGAAGATTTTAGAGTGAGGCCAATGCAAAGGAAAAGTTAGGGTGAGCTTACCTTCTGATTTTTTCGCTCGTTGTTCTTGTCCCGCAAACGTTGAAGAGCAGCTGTCTTCTTGGTACCGTCGTCCTTATTCGCTGCAGAGCTTCTCCGTTTTACGCGATCGTACATCGATAGCCCTCCACTAGCTCCCGCGCAACTTGAGCCACTATCTTCAGCGACAAGATGAGCCAATTGCTTACTGAACGCCTTCTGAAAATGTCCATTATATAACGTTTGAATCCAAGAAGTTGAGATAGAAGCGACCGACCTGATAGTCGCTGTCGTCGCTAGAACTTCCGTCATCCGATGAACTCTGCCTCGATTTCTTCTTCTGCTTCTTGGATTTCTTTTCCCGTTGCCGCTCTTTCTCAGCTTTTTTCGTTTTCTTATCCTTCTTCTCCCGGTCGTCATCTCTAGCACGTTTACGCTCTTCCTTGGTCTAAAACTCGCACTGATAAGTGCACAGGCAGACATTTGAATAATTCATCTACCATGCGATCCCATGATTTGCATGAAACAAATTCTACCGACAAACCTTCTTTTCCCTCTTCTGATCTTTCGTCTTCTCGCGATCTTTCTTCGACCTTTCAGCTTCTTTTCGTTTCGCACGTTCTTCCTTCGTCTCGAATGTTCCATCATCTTTACGACGCTGAAATGATACATATTTCCTTCAACGGCTCTCCCTGAATCGTAAACATATTATCAAAATTTTCTCTGAAATAACCAACCATTTTATGCTCCTTCTCCTTTTTATGATGATCCGGGTTTCCAGAATGCTTTTTAGACTGCTCATGACCATGGTGTTCTCTTTCAGGATGTACTGTCAGAGCAGAAGGCTTTTTCTCGATCTTTGGAAGTTTCCGGAAATCCGTAGTTGGGGGCTTATTATGGAACAGTTCGGCGAGTAGTTCAGTTGACGGATCCTAAACAGTGAATATTATTATCCATCACTCAAATACTGAAAAAACGAGTAAAAACAAAGAGCAGCTTTACCTTGTGCGCAATCGCTCCTGTCCCTGATTTACGTGCATCCGAAACGGATAACGACCTTCCAGTTGATGATGAAGCAGAACCAGGTACTGGAGATTTCAGCGCAGACATTGAATCATGACGTTGAGGGGTATTGTGCTGAAGAAAGCGAATTTTGAACTTTACACCATGAATCATTCTTCAAAAAAGCGTGGAAACAAAATTCACGATTTTGACAATATATCAACTTCAGAAAAGAGCTCACTCTATCAACTGGCCGTTGGGACTGAGACTGAGGAATCTTGCTACCGAACGGTTTCGGTGTTCCTTGCGTCGAATGTGGTGCTCCGTGATGTGACTGGGCTTGCGCAGGAGGGTGAGATGATGTAGGATGAGACGAGCTTGGTACACCATGGGTAGTGTGATGTGCAGTGGTAACCGAAGTGGTATGCGGCTGTGCGGAAGCGCTATACGGCGTCCGTACATTTGTTGTAGCAACAGAACTACTGGATTTAAACGAAGAACAGCCGTCAGAAGCTGTTGTAGGACTCTTCAAGGAAGTGGCTTCTCGATTCAGTGACGACTCCTATAAAAAGGTGATGTATATGAAATAATGAAAGATAACAACGATATGATTTTACCTGTGTTGTAGGTGGGAGTTGAGGAGGTGGAGGTGGCGCAGAAAGGATCGGAGATGTTTGCGATTCGGAGGTTGAAGCTGGTGCATATATTGATGATGGAGTTGCCGAGAAATTCGGAGGTGGCACTGAGAAATTAGGAGGATAAGCTATGAGCGGAGCTGTCGGTGGTGCTGCGAGGCGAACTGGAGGAGTCGACGAGGATGTTACGTGTGCTGAAGCAGGTGGTCGAGATGTTGACGCGCCAGAGCATGGAGCTCCAGATTTCCGAGAAGACTGAATAAGGATCGTTAAAAGAGCGTACCTAAAATAGGAGTAAAAACGACATACCAGCGGAGAATCAATACGTGATGACGCTGGAGTTGTGGCCGCGCTCTGTGAAGCACTCCCAGGTTGAGGAATAGTGATGGATAGAGCTGGCCGCTGTGCTCCTGTACTCCGACTGAATCCACTCGCCGATAAACCGCTTCCCGTCGAAATAACCGGAAATGGAGCAACACTTAATGGGTCAGGTGCAGAAGCCTGCAAAGTGCTCATAAGCGATGCTTCTCACTATAACTAAATAGAAACTGAAAGTATCTCACCTTTGCGGCAAGAATCCGTTCCTGGGTGATGTTCAGAGTGAAATCGTCAAACGATGATTTCTTCTTCTGATTAATACTCCGCAATCGCTCTTCAAACGAGTCCGTACGAGGTGTGGTTAAGGGAGCGCCTGATGGTCTATGACGCGATGACGTTGGAGTTGTTTCCGTCACTAGCGATGTGGAAGGAAGTCGATGATGCTGATCATCTAGTTCGGCAACTCCTCGATGGGCTTCTTCTAGCGAAGCGTTCACATCAGTGAGGCGGGAACCAATCTCAGCAAGACGCTAAACATGAATAATTGAACTGCTTCAAAGGAACGACCAGTTTTATTGACCGATGAGAAAAGCCCCGAATACTGAACCCCGTGGGTGAACTCGAAGACCGAGAGACTTTCAAGGTTGCTATTGATTGAGATCAAGTACATTAACACTTGAACAGCCTTTCACTAGCACTGTATACTAATCAATATTAACAAGTTTTGGAAAAAAAAAACTTTGGAATAAAAAAAATCAGCTACTCAATTCTGCCTACATTCAATCTTCACTTACTATTTTAAATCTAAAACAATGTACTAACCCCACTCCATCCGTCGGCAAGGATAGGCACATCATCAGGTTCACAGAGGAGATCTAGAGCAGAGGGAGGTGGTGGCGGAAGCGGAGCTGCATCTGGAGAAAGTTGAGCGTCGCTGTCCATGCCTCCACTTCCGCCACTGCTGCTTGGGCTGCGGGAGACCGTAGCATGAGCCGCTGCAGCGTGCGTTGAAATAGGTGTATGCAAGTGAGAAGCGCGCTCTGGAAAAAAGTGTTCTTTGAAATGGCTCCTTATAAAATATTCAACTAATGAACTAACCTTCTGTCAAAGAGCTCACAGCAGGGCGGCTGCTGGACATAATCCCGGAACCGCCACTGGCCCTGCGTTGTGAAACTGTATATCCACCTTCGGTGCTAGCAGCACTTCCAGATGACCGTTTTCGCCATTCACCAGTCACTGACCGAGGATGACGATCCGAACTGGCAAAAGGTGGAAGAGGCAAGTGCGATGAAACCACTCGCGAAGACTCGCTGCGGGAAAGCCGTGGATCAGGCAAAACCGAGCTTGCCTAAAGTATACTAGCATTTTTAAAGCCAACGCTGAAGGTCTCAGATGACGATAGACCATGCTAGGTACTCACGAAATCTGGGAAGACGCAAGGATTCCGGAGCAGATCATTCCAAGGCCACTTTCCCGTTCGCGTCCTGTGCGATGGTTGTGAAGTGGAATGCGGACGAGCATGAGAACTCTGTCCATCTACCGAGTGACGCTTTTGAGAATGGGTGGAACTATTATAGTTCGATGGTGTGCCTGTCGATGGACCTGGTCCAGATGACAACGATTGATGCCGATGTTGTGCAGAAATCGACTGTAATAAGATATAATGCTTAGGAAACCATGCTTGTGAAAAAACATCTCGAAAGCATACCTGTGGCTCTTGACCGATATGATGCGACTGATGCCGGCTGGAAAAAGAATCATGTCGCGAAGTGGACGGGGGCGAAACGAAATGGGGAGTGCTGTGTTGTGAGTGTGGATTCGAACGTGGAGACGGCTTTCGCCTGACTGGAGGATCAGCTGGAGGGGGAGAAGGTATCTGAGGTAATGTCTCCATTGGTGGCGGCGCCGGTGGAGGATCCAGTGGTGGTCGCGAAACATCATCGTAGAACCTGCATAACCTTTCAAAACAAAATTAGGATTTCCAGCGAACGAAGAAAAGTGCGAAATTGTTAAGATGATTAATTGATTTCAATGTACTCACCCACTGTCTCCACTTTTGCGATCGTCCGGAGTGGGCGTAATCGTTCCAATCGCTGCACTGATGTTTGATGACTGCATTGTTTGGGGCAGCCTTTCTTCCGCAGCAGGGGAATGCCGGATCACCTTGCGATCCGTCCATTTTGAAACTTCAAATGGGCTGCGCCGCGATGAAGATGTGTTTCGTGGCTTGCCTAAAAACGAATCGTTTGTTTAACAAGAACAAAGCAATTTTATCGGACGGCAAAAATGCAGGGATTCAGAAACGACACATTTCACTATCACATTCAAATGATCATCCTAGTCTAGTAAAAAAGGGAGTACAAAAGCTCGTGTAGCAATACTCGCTTGAATTAAAAAAAAACGCTTGCGAAATGGGAGCCTGTTCCCTATGACTGACAAAAATAAGTGAAGGAGTGAGATAGTCAACTTTTGTTTCATAAATTACAATAAAGGGCTCAAATAGTTCAGCTGAACTCCATCTCTTTTTCTTCATAAGAAACGTATATCTCACACTTTGGCAGGGTTTCCATCACCTGGAATAATGATGAGAAAAGCTCACCGTTCACGTTCCGATCACTGCGGATTTCACGTCTCTCTTCACGTCGACGATCTTTGTTCCGTTGACTGTATGATAACGGACTTGACGCACGGCTATCGTTGGAAGCTGATCGTAGTCGCGTCAAAGACGAGTCTCCGCTTGATGATATTGACGAATCCGATGACGCACTAAAAGAAAAATCACTCAGCAAATGCAGACCGCCACCAGTTTTCAGTGAGGAAAGTGTTCCATAGGTTAAGAGTGCTGACTAATCGAAAAACCAATTATGAAAACCTCGTAGACAACAACAGGAACCTTACCTTTGTTTCCGTTCTTTCCTGTCCTTCTTTCGAGATGATCCCTTATCGTAGTCATACTTTGATGACTTTCTGTGCCGTGATCGCTCTTGTGATCGCTCCCGAGAACGCTCCCGACGTCTTGAATGCGTTGGTGACCGACGTTGATCGCGATGGTGTTCGTATCGATAACTACAACAAAACTCGACAGAATCAGTAAAACACTTGTCGTCATTTATCCATCTTCACCAATAGCTCAGCCTAGGCGGATCAAAGAGATCTTTTGCGGGATTCACCACTCATTGCAATTATTATCGCCCTGTTTATGAAAACGACATGAATACTATCATATTATAGGTGCTTGGAAGGAAGCACGACATTTTTTGAAGGGAACGAATCGAAGCACTAGAGCTGATGAATTCGTAATAAGACAGGTTGGGATCAGGTTCTTTCACAGCGTCACGCGGACAATGACCCTGTTCACACCAACAGACTCACGTGAAAAGAACCCTGCCCCACAACTTTCGAAATCTGCCTAACTCAGAGATGGTTTTCTGTGGTTGCTTACAATCTCAAAATTTTTTGTAGCATCCACAAAATGCAAATAGCTACCCTGCACGATTCACTTGTTTCGCCAGAACGACCCTTTCCTGCCCAGTTCCCTACACTGAGTCGGTATTAGATTCACCACCTCCCCCAAAAAGAAGAAACATTCATCTTCATGATTCTTCTCGTTACTATAGTTTTCAACGCTTCTGCGAACGACAGGTCTGTACATATAGACTTATATGTGAAACACAATGCCTTCAGAAAAAGTAACTCAATTGTTTGCGCAATCAAATAGCGCCTTCCGTCGCCTCGGTTACAAATGACAAAGGGCACTGAGAACAACTGGAACTAGTAACCGAACGACACTACCGTTTCCTCTATTCTGCTCGGAAGTGCACACCACCGTTTAAGAAAACTTTGAAACTACCACCGCTCCATATTGTTCGGTTAAAACTCTGAGAGAATAAGGAATTGCGCAGAGTCGAGACGAATTTCAAGCAGCAAATGTAGAACTGGGCAAATATTCTTAACAATCACCCAACTTTTTATAGATTGGTTTGTTCCTGCCAGTTTGGCTTAACCGAAGTGAGAACAAGCAGACCAAGAATTCAGAAAAACAAAAAACAGCGCAAGTGAAACGATGCTCACCTGGGCATATCACTTGGAGGATCAGGTGGAGGCGCTAAAAGTGCAGTCAACGAATCTTCGTCAGCTACAGATGACGGGGCAATCGGAATACACCCACTACCAACAACAGGAGTAGTAGGCAAAGGCACGGTAGTCTTCACGGGGATACCCCCGTGTTTCCGATCGATGAAGTGGTCGTGGAGTCGGTCAGAGCAGAAATCCGCTGGCACACGAGCTTCGCCACTTTCCACTTTGAACACACTGAAAGCATGAAAAAACGATAATTCGCATTACATTAGAGAGGCTATGTTAAGCTTCTCCTCGGATGATCATCAGCAATACTTTTTGAGAGGAAATCGATGGAGTAGGAAGTTAATATTGGAATCAACGCTGAAGTTCTATTTTTTAAATATGAAGCTTAATGAATGGGTATAAATAAATGGATACCGCGGCGAAATCAAGATAAACAATTCTCCACGGTGACAACGAAATAGGTATATGGCATATTAAACGCTACAAAACCTGGCAGCGCATTTACGCGGTAAAAAAGAAGAAGTTCAAGCAAATTATACCACTTTTCAACCGCAAGCACTGAATAGTCGGTAGTAGTTGTTTTCTGACTGTGGTAATGAGATATAAAAGTGGTTTACAACGTGCATAGCCAGTCTATACACCATTACATGACATACAAATAAGGATAAATCTTCCCGGTATCGAGCTGAGCCAGCTATCGGTTGAGATTTTATCACAGAAAAAACAACAAGGACCGTGTCTTTCTTACGATACAACCCAAAGATGCCTACTTGTAGAACAATACGCATGTGAAGCATCAGAAAAGCTTGCTGAATGCATTATTTTCACGCTAAACCGAATAAATAAGTGCACGAACAACATGCTAAATCATGTCCGTGCGCATTGGTGATGATCGCTGACGGGTGAAAACAATACGCCGAAGCTCCTATTTGCTCAACATATGAAAGTAAATGAAGTGTCTGAATGCATGGTCGCTACAGCAATTTTGCGACGAAGAAATTTCTACGTAATAACTGAATAAAGCAATACCTTTGGGAGATAAAATGGTTACTAATCAGAGTGTGATGGGGCGGTCCTATATTGGACGCATGCCAAAGGAGTGCCATGGGGGAGAGGAAAATGCACGCGCCACCCATATCGACCCGCCTATAGCAATGCCTCAGGCAACGAAACTCATTCCGCAGTGCTGCTTGTTTCGTAACGCCGTTTCTAGCTTCTCTTGCTGCATGCTTGCCCACCTTACTCGTCCACATGTTTTACAAGCACAACCATACACAAAACGTTTCACAGATGTTTCTTTAAATGAAAAAAAAAAGACTCGAGCAGTCATGAATCAGCATTGGAAGCCATTTCTGATTGAAAGTATTACTTGGCCGCTTAAGATTCCGCTTCAGGCTCGGCATCGCTGGGCTTAGCTATATAGGCTGTTGGCGTATTTAATAAATCTGTTTACGGATCCTGATGAAATAAGCTAGCTCAATGTTTATGAACAGAAAAGATCGATAAAAACCGAGCCTTGCAGAGAAGACTGCCACAAGTAAGCGAATTCTCAGTGAAGGAAAAGAGCATAAAAGCACGTCGAGAAAGTGCACTTCTAAGTTTATAAGAACAAATTTGAGATTTTTGCTGAAGAAGCAGTAAATATAGAAGTTTGTAGTCTGTTATTGATCACTTACAACTGCTTAGGAACGCCAGCTTTAATACGGTTCAAAGCTGCTTGTGCGCCATCCGTAGATGAGAACACTACTATGGCTTGTCGTACCCTCATGTCCACGACAACGTCAACTACCCCTAAAAACGTCACTTAGTAAAAATTCAAAAATACAAACAAACGGTACCATTACCTTCAGAAAGAGATCGAAGCTTCTGTATGACATACTCTTCGGCGATCTGAGGAGGTATCGAACCAATCCACAACTTATTCGTAGTCATGGATCTTCCGAAGTTGGGTTGAAACTTCTAAATACCGAACATGCGGGGCTTCAAGATGTGCGCAGTAGGACAATCGCATTTGAGGAACTCTGTTAAATGCATTACTATTATACCTTTCCCTTTTTATTCGCCGGTTGTGCAGAGTTCGAATGTGTGTTAATAGCACGCACAGCCGAATCTATATCAGCGAATTGAATGAATGCAAATGGTGACGGCGACTCGTAGTTCTTCACGTCCACGTCCAAAATTGTGCCATATTTCCCGAATCGCCGACGTAAAGTCTCGTCTGATATACGACTTTCTAAGCCGCCGACATACAATGTCCGAGAGGCCTGAATACTCAGTTAAATTAAAGAATTGTGGAAAAATTTAATGGATACAGCAGAACCGATAAAAGCAGTACCTTCGGATGGAAAACGTCGACTTCATTTCTGTTTCCGTTAGGGGAAGCGTATCTCGCAGGGAGATCCGCATCCGGTCCTATGGTGGCACCACTACCTGCAGGACTGTTCAGTGATAGGTAGTCGTTATAAGCTTCCTGAAAATGAACTTAAATTCACCCTTAAGATTAAAGAATGTACGTATGTAATAGAATTCACAAACGAATTCAAGAAAAAAGAGTGAAAAGCATTTTATGGAATCGTGCTTTCGCAATAAATTTGCACTTTTCAATGGCGACACTAACTAGTATTGGGGAAGACCTTCGCGAATGTACTTTGCAGTGTGCAAAAAATAGTTGACGAACTTTGGTGCATTGAATTGGAATAATCATTTAACAGAGGTCATTATCCATCTCTGTCACTCATTTGATCGAATTGTTCCATTGCTTTAATTCAATCGAATAACTTCACCACCCAACTACATCCTCTTCATTTCAATGTTACTGCCTAATTTTTTCAGCGCCCCTGCTATCCTATCGATTACAGGCAACATAGCTAACCATCGTCATCGGAAACGACTTTCTATTTGAAACTCATGGCTGACTTTCCTGAAATCTTTCCTTTTCCACCCTCTCCATTCTGAGCACTTTTCTCATCTTGTAATTCCGCTTGAGGAGAAAACGTAAATTATCAGATCCGGATAAGTGATTTTAGCTGACTAAGCTGGTAAAGTAATCATGACGGTTATCACAAGTACACGGCGTCAAGTGCATATGAGTAGGTAGCTATGAAAACAGACTTAATAAGTGCAAGCAAGTACGTAATTTTACACAATGACGGCAATTGACATTTCCTAGAAGTTATTATAATAATGAAGTGAACAGGAACCTAACAAGTACACCTAGTAGCAATCTAATAATGACAGTGGCGGAAGATCCCTCCCTGTGTTTTTCAACGCTAGCTAGAAGCACGCCTCTTGCCTACGAGGTAAACACATTTCTACATTCCAGAGAAACCAGAGCAAGCCAATTAAATAGGATTTCGCAATAAGCATAAAAAGTGACCTGAACGACGACGTGATTGGCTGCTCGAATGCGAACACGCATAGATAAGATGGAAATGTGAGAGTCATTCACTAATTTCTCCATGTCAATGACACTGTAAAGTGCATAGATTAGGCAATTGGAAAGAACATTACTAAAGAAACAAACAGAAAGAATACCGTTGAAAAATAACGAGAGCCTTTCTAGCGTCTCCATCTCCTTCAATCGAGATGTCCACAATTCGACCGTGTTTTTTCAGTGCATCTCTTAAGGCTTCCTTAACTGTTCCGTCACTTCTGGGTGGAAGGCGCTCCACGTAAACTCCCTGTAGAATATATTAGGCCATAAATTAAATAGACCCGCAAGGATAACAGCTTATACGTGCCTGTAAACCTCCAGAAGAATGCGCTGATGCACAAACGGAACTGGAACCAATAGATGTACCGGAGATTCCACCACAAAGGTTCACGGCATCAGGTGAGCGGCTAAAATCACGCAATACATGAAATGAATGTATTGAAGGCTCGTTTGGAATCTGCAGAATGCTTGCCGCAATGAATATTCACGGAAACGAAATCCGGTTTTACAAAAAAAAAGATAAATATTATATACAACAAAAGGCATATATGATAGGCATGTTGCCACCACGAGACGGGGAGAAAGAGGATGCCCAGCTTCAAAGTGATGACGATTTGAATCAGTCATCAAGCAACAACTACCAAAGGCCTTCTACATCCTTTTCCTAGAATATTTGCCTTGAAAATCTAAAAAGCCTCATGCAGATTTGCTAAACACGGCCAAGTTGTTCAATGTACACGTGTCCAACGTCCCCAAAGGAAGAGCACATTGCATCGTTAACTCCGTCATTCAAAAGGACGCTGACTAATGACTGTTTCACGTGCTAGCCCCATCAAATAAGATAAATGTCAGTCTAATCAGCTGCTGACAAGTTTCCGAATATTCCACTCCGCCGAAACGATGCTTCATGAAAAAGATTGCATTTGTTGAGTTTAAACTGTAACCTACAGAAAAGATGCCATGAAAAGAGTTCCGAAGAAATTAGCATTTCAAAGTAATCTAATTACTTTCTAACAGTAATCACTCAGAACAAGAACGAAAAGGCACGGTATATCTTCAGGCTCACTGTCAAATAAAATATGGGAAAATAACTATGGGGAAATAACTTCAAAAAAACCAACCATCATGCCATTGCAAAAAATTGTTTTAGCTCCTTTACCAAGTGGGTGAAAAGAGAGTAGAGAGAGGATAACAGCTCCATCAAAACAGAGTTTACTTCTCGCAAATAATGGACTAGAATAATTTTCAGAAAGCTATTACTTTCGGTGTATAAGTTATTTACAAAAAAATTCATTCAAGCAATCTGGTAATTCTTGAAGTCCCTTTTCAATAATAAAACCAAGATATGCATGATCAATTAGCCATGATGTTGGAGCCACCAATGCATCAATGAAAGCATACTATCTTTTATTTTATTTCATTCTAATACTATTTACATGTAAGTATAATAAGTATGACATCTAGTGTGTGAAGCACTTTTATTGCATGGTTTCAGTTTTGATGGCTTTCTGTGTTTCTGTGTATTGTTTCTCTGCTGGGCTTTTTTTAGTGGCGCACTCTTGTGCATAATAAATAAATAAATAAATAAACAAGGAGTGACGAGCATGAAACAACTTCGCCTTTCAACCCTATTGAGACAGCCCAATGCTTATGAATGCTGCGATAGCTCGCAAAACCTTATCGCAGAAATCACTCATAAACAGTATAAAAATGAATGACAGGCTCTCTAACACCTACACTCATGCCTTCAATCGCCCGTATTTTGCAAAAAAAAAACAAGCTAGTTGCAATTTTGATATTCAAAATTTTTACATCACGTGTTTCCAGGAACTTGATCGCATGGCGCGAAAACCTCAGAACAATTGAAAAACTAGTTCCCATGGAATTGATGTAGCCGCTTTCAAACTTAAAGCAAAGTACGAAGAACGTGATATGATGTGCAAAACAAGTGAACAGGATACACAACAATAAAATAGGTCAATAGCAAGACTGTTTGTGTGCTGAACGGCTGACAAATTTTATGTCGCCGCAAAGTTTTAATCAATAAATGGCAGGCCTAGTAGTCCAATTTTTGCTGACCTACATCGCACATTGGTGACAGATTGAAAAACACAATGCCTAACTCGTTTCCTTGAAAAATTAAACATTTTCTTCTCATGATAAATGCTTAACTTTTCACGGAAACAAGTTTGTGTTCACTGATTGAGTATACTACTAATACATAATACTAATACTTGAGTACTAAATACTTGACTGACTTTATTACTATGTAATTGTTATTCATGTCTGTTCCACGTATGAAAGTGGCATTTTCAGCGTATTTTTAAATTTCACTATTTTCTGGCTCACTACAACGCTTGCACAGATGCAAAGCAACTTTCGATCGATGGATCCGCTCAACCGAACAGAAAGCATTTCCAGTGCACTTCACTCCGATGAGTCATAATCGTTCCGACGCAAAACCAACCTACCTGATTCTCACGTATCCAACCTTTAGTCTACTTTTTGAACGAGCGCCCACTGTGTATAGTCCCGTAGAAATGAAAACTTTTTCATTTCGAGGAAAGCACAGCCTTTCCCTCAGTCAGAAGTGAATAATAAAAATCTCTTTAAAAAAATCCCACGGTTAAACGAAATTTGCATTCACTGCATAGAAGTTACGTCCTGTTTTTTTAGGGAGCGGAGAAGGGAATTCAAAAAAAAACGAATGAAAACATATCACACAAAGCTCCTCTCAACTCAGTCAGAAGAAAACTGCTGATAACTGAATACTGTGAAAACATTGAACACTAGAATCAAATTCTATAAATGTTATGCGTCTTAAGTTTCACTGAAACATCATTCAAACTATCCGAATAGCCGTGTGTTTTCATGAGTTGAAAACATCAGTTGAGTTGAATCATGAAGCCACATTCTTTTGATCTCATAATACTCTTCAATTAAGACGAAGACCAATTTGCTTTTGTAGGTTTCCCAAACGACATCCATTGAACAACAACTTCCATGCAATATTGAAATTCGAAGTTACTAGGAAATTGAACAATGCAACAACCTTTCCTTGTTCTTGTTTATCTTCCCAGCATGTTAACTATATCTAGTTCCGTTTAGAAAGAGGCACGGCACGAGGGTAGAGAGCGAAACTATTGGTGTAATTTAAACTCGAACACAGAAGTCCATTGACGTTACACATCAATGGACTTTTTTAAATTTTAATGAAACTTCAGCCACTGCGTTGGCCATCTACTCATTCTCGTTTCGGTACTGTTGTCGAAAAGCAACTTTTAGACCAGCGTTTCTCAAAAGCTTACGTCGATGATTTTAAATTGTACCCACAGTAGCTCCAAGTCGGAGAAGCCCTTTACGACTTCGGAAATAAGACTCGAACAGCGAACAACTCAGCTCATAACGAGATTCTCGGAACACTGGCCACAAAACGCTCTAGTTCCACCACAGAACCGGTTACTTTTAATAAATATGGCTCATTTTGATGGTATAAATGGCGTTTGATAATGAGCTCGAGGAAAACACGCAACGCTGAAGGAGTGGCAGAAACCGATGTTTAGAAACGCATCACAGAACTACTATATTTACGGTCACATACCCCTGGTCTCTTCGATGTCCCTCAGAACGCATCAATCGCTTCCCCGCGTTCGTCATCACTCGTTGCTGACTCGTTCTGAAGATAATCTCCGTTTGAACTGAACACCACATTTCACAAAAACACTGCACTTTATTTTACGAATCGGCGGAGCTCACTGCCTACACTACACAAGCAAACGCCACAGATCAATCTTTCAACTACTGGTGATGTTTGAGGTCCCCCTTTGACAGCTGAGAACAGATTAACTAAAGCTCTTCTCCCAACTGAAATCCTTTTCTACTTTTTCACTACTACAAACCAACAGCTATTCTTGTGCAGGGTTCCCTATAAGCCGACAGGGTCTTTACATACCTCCCAGCATCTTTGCTTCGTGGTGAGGGTGTTCGTCTCCGAGACGCTTCGGTAGATTTTGGAGAAGCAGTTCCGTTGGACGTGGAAGACAATGTTGACGTTGTCATCAAACCGCTGAATTGATAAAATCATCCTAATTCACAAACTGTATACATCTTTGATGCTTTCCTACATGAGCTATGCAGCGAAACACAGATTTCTGATTGTACGTTTTCAAGAAAACAAGGAATAGTCGATCCCTAAGATACAAGCAACATCCTAATCAGAAAAGTATGAATGTTAGATGCTACAATGAGATTCGATCAATAAGGTAATCAAGAAAGAACAGTTAGTGAGACGCGATTAGTATGAAAAGCCCTGCTGCCATGGCCATATGTTCTCAGTCCTTCTACAAAAAGAACCCTGACTGCGCAGACGTGCTTTGCGGTGACATCATATCTCGACACGAGGCCCCATGGGGCGTCGCACCGCCCGCCGTATCGATCGAACCGGAGAGGCAGGGACTATCGCCACTGCACGAGAGAAGATAGCTGGACAACATGGGGGACGTGCTCGACTTTACAGAAATGAGGTCTTGGATTCAGATGAGGCGAAGGTTTGAAATGAACAGGAATTGATGCGATGTCTGGGGCAAGCGACGATGTAAGGTGTGCCTCAAATAGGAAAAGCAGAAGGAATCAGTCCGATTCCTAAATCTTCTCCTACACCATCTTCTTATTTTCCCTTACCCTCAACAGAATGCTCTGACAGTTGAACAATTAGCGTTTCTGAATTATGCCAAAAATCCCTACACACCTTCCCCGTGACAGATAACTTTATCGAATAAATGCCTCGACGCCCCTACATTCTTTGTGCTGCCTGGTGCTTTTTCTTTCACAAATTGATGAACTTTCTTTGTTGAATAAACTGCGAAAACCAAAAAATCCGCTTATCAATCGTCCAACGTCTCGTTGCAATGAATCCAGGAATCGATTCTATTTTTGCGATCAAGCTGCACTGAATATATCTCGGCATTACTTTTTGTTGGCTAAAGCTAACATCATTTGATTAAACGCATAAAGTGTATTAATAGTAAAGTTCGGCCAGAAGCTGAGCTTGGGACCAAAATGAATGGGAATGTTTATCCAACCCATTTTTAATAATGAGTTTACGGATACATACATTATTAAATTGGGCCGAATAAGAGCCATTGCCAATCGAAGATAATCTACGTGGATTAAGTTCAGGAGCGCTTCAACTAACACTTATCAATTTTAGCTCATCCAATTTGTCTAGCATCAAGTATAGTAAAGCCTGTTGGGAATTTTTGGAAGATCTCTTAGCAAAATCGAACTAAGTAAACTTTTTACATTAAGTACACGGTACTAGGCAGTTCTTGCAATCAATTTGACCCTCTTTGAAACATCCTTCTCAAAGATGTCAGATGTTTCAGCGCGCAAATGTCATTAGAAAACTAGAACAATTCTATTAAATTACGTCGTAATTATGGCCTCAAGTCGGGGGACTGTCTGCGGGGTAGCCATTTGGTGACTTGCGATGGAATTGGGGGCGCGGGTCAACCAACAAACGTGCGCTCGCAACAAAACAACGCCGTTTGGGGGACCCGTTCTGGATGGGTTGGGGTAAGAAGTCATGATAGACGCATGAGTGAACAACGAGCCTGATGCCGGAGAGTACAGTCAACAGAGCAACGCGTCACACACGAAAAGTAAGTAAATGAAACCTCCCCACACAAGGAATAGCTCAATAATTCTGAAAAATTCTCTTCAATACATCAAATGAGCCATAAGGATATCATTGGCCAGACAATGGCACATTAAAGTCAGCGCTCCACTCTGAGGAGAAGCAAGGGAGAATAGACGATGACGTAGTTTTGACGTAGCAGATAGTGACTAAAAAGCCAGCTGGAATTAATTAGAATACAGTACTTCTTGACACCAGGTTCGTGGAAGGCAATCCTGAAAGGGATGCCAGCATCCAGTCGATGATCGCCCGCATGAGCTTTCTGTGCAGATCTAACGTCCATAAAGCTCACAACGACGCCTTCGTGGGTTCGTTCTATCTGATGAACACGACCATAACTAAAACAACAGTTTTGGTTACCATATGTCCACATCTTCTTGTGACTAACTACCAGATACAGACCTTGAAAAAAAGGAATTAATCCGTTCGTCGGAAACGGAGTCTGGAAGCCCAGACACATATACATGACGACTTTCGCGACCCATGTCACGGTTCAAGTGCGTCGAAGTTGTACCACGTGGCTGATTCTGGGTAGGTGAAGCAATAACGACTACCATTCTCCATGCAAATCTGGGTAGTGGTTAGCCAGCGATTACCAAAGTCATTAGTCTAAAGAATAGCAAAATACCACGAGAGATCTTCTTCAGCAGATCAGTACAGATATGTTGGTGCAACTAGAAAACATACATACACATACTATACGAGAACCATATACCGAAATAGAAGCCGAATTCGCAAAGGAAAGATGATGACTATAACTTCTACACTACAATACTATAAGAGCAATAAGTTCCAGTTTAGCACGAAAAGTACAGTACTAACGGGTTAATAGTTGTGGTCATCTGATGACAAAATCCTTCTTTGGTTGGATTTATTTTCATTCCTGAAGAGTGGAAATCGAAAAATGACCTGATCCTGAACTCTACAGTTTCCAACAAACCAATCATATGGAAGTAGGTCGAGGAGAAGGATGAAATAGGCATGAAAATCAAACATTCGACAACCCCGGACCTTATATGGATAACGAATCAGGTCAATAAAGTAAAAGCCACCGCACGGAACGATACGAATTATATTCCTGAACGATGGCTGGTAAACCAAAGCTTAGTGAGATTAATAAGGATGAAAAAAGGAGCTGCAAATCTGCACATAGTCTCATGATATCGCAAAAAATGGACTTGCACAAGACTTCTTCAAAGATATTACGTGCAAACTATGCGGAACGAGAGGTTAACTAGATAGGCTTGAGAGAGCAAATGAATTCACATCAACGTTGGTCCCCAGGTGCTATCACACTGTTATTACAGTGTTTCTCAGAGAAAGGTCAACGTCACTAGCAAAGGTCACCACCGCCCTCTTTCGCCCAAAGACGAATGATGGCGAATGTTCATGAGGTTTCAAGTGGATCGATTCTGGTAGGTCAGAGCCTGAAAGCGATCATTGTGAAAACAGGGGGGGGGGGGGGGGGGGGGCTGGGGGTTTGCGACGACGAGACGGCGGCCGGCGGTGAGGATACCGAAAGAGCGCGTTTTTGCGTTCGGCGACCGCGCCGCTTGGCCCCTTGCGGCGCGGCCCACCACACCCTCCACTCAGACTGCCCCGGTGGGGTGCGGGTGTCGCTCCACTCTTTTCTGCACTGTTTCTGTTTCGACGACGACGACAACGACGACAATCTGTTCTCCGGGAAACATACATCGAGCAGGACTTACTATCGCGTTTAATTCGCTCGCAATTGGTGTGCAACGAGTTTAAATTACGCAGCTTTTTAGCTGCGCATCAGGTCATAGAGACTGTCGGAGCCGTCAAGGTGATATTCTTCAGGGAATCTGCTTTGTTTTCTCTAAATGCGGTTAGCAACAAAGGGGAAATCCAAGCAGGTTCCAAAAGCTAGCCTAATGGCGGTTCTGTACAAATCGCTAAAGACCTATTTCCAAAAATGAAGAAATTTACGTACACATCATCGCCTGTGAATCTTTTCATCCTTATCGCTTTCTGGCGGATATCCCACAGGGAACACACAGATTTGGGCGTGAATCGCCGTTGCCCCGGTTGAGAGTAGCAAGATACGGGACGGCTGTTGGGGTCGCTGCGACGGCCTCGATCGATAAAAGCTGTGCGGTAGGCCGCGTCACACAGCTCCAGACATGCAGAGCATCTGCAGAGACAGTGTGCACAGAGAGAGACGCAGACATGCAATTGACGTAAGAGGGTCGAGCGCGAAGGCGACGCAGCGTCGATGCGTGGCTTCCCCGCCAAGGCCGAGTGAGCGCGGGGTCGAACGGAGGGTCGTCGGGGGACGATGGTTCTCGCCTTCCTGCGAAACGATGGGGACTCGCAGTTATTCTGCAGAGATATGATTAATGTCAGGTTTGACAGACAAAAGAAAACACCCAATGGGAAGTTCGCTAGGGAGAGGTGAGTTCAAGGTGGTTGGTTGTTCCGCAAGTCCAATTTCGCACGTTGGGTAGGACAATATATTGCATTGCATCGCGGGTGGCCTGTTTGGAGAAACGGAAAAGCAAAAAATGCATATAATCGAAATTGTCGGAAATTGGTGCATCAGCGGTCCCAAACATGGTGGGTGGCTTCCCGATGATGTGGATATAAATTGTCGGAATTAAATAGTGTAGCGAGAGGCTATTATATTGAAAGTTTATTGTTTCCAAAATGGCCTGAAAAGTACAGCACGTGGCGTTTCGAAATAATTTGAAGCGAACGATTCGAATCATTAAATGAAGGGCCTGATTTATGGCACGTCAGCCATGAAAAGCCTTTTTTTCCTGGCCCAACTGTTTAGCCACACCCTACATCCCACAACGCATATACTGAGTGGGATTTGCCCTGAAATATCATTGTCGTTCAGGACAATTCCCATTTCCTTTCGTACTTTCGTCTGTTTTGGCTGATTAGGTCTTGTTGTATTTTTCTTCCTCCTATACCCTGATTCATATTGGGTCGGGTCAGTAAACTAAACATTTTATTTTATTGACGATTCAGCTTCAGTGGGGAATCTTTACACAGGAATACGTTCGATCAACGATCCACTAAGGTACAGGTGTTTCCTAGCCCAACCAGTTCCCATACATTCGCTATCGATCTAACGATAAGTGCATCTTAGATCGATAACGAATAAATGGGAACGTCTGGGGACTGACGCACGCATGCCATAATGCTCCTTTATTCAGGCAATCGAAGAGCTCGTGGGAGTTTCTTCAAACATTGGAGATTTTCAATGAATGGTTGAAGTTAATAAATTGTTCCTTGTTCAATAACCGAATTAGACTGTGCCATGACTTTGTCGGTGGTAAATAATCTAAATAAAACTTGGACGAGTTTGATTGATGAGGAGCATGACAAAAGACCAGAGAAGCAGAGAGTCCATAGGTTGTCCTCTGCGTGTCTGCCATTCGACCTTTGTCCATCTGTCTCGTTGTCAATCACAACAGGCTTTGTCATTGCTTTGTGAAGAGAAGAACTTAAACAACAAAATCGGACAAACACTACTTGCGGCGGTTGCGTCGCGGCCTTCGCACTGGAGCACGTTATTTGAAGTGTCTGAGCACTGCGGGAAGGCTTTGATGAGAGGAGAGTTCCTCTTTCGTAACTCTGCTCATTGGCGGTCATGTAGCGCGCTCGAACACGTTATTTTAAGTTATTACCAGTTGTAAGAAATAATTTTCTACGATCAATGGGCTGTTAAACTATAGTTTAGTATGTATGTCTCTTTCCTGCATGTTTCCTCGTTCATGTTTCTTCCAAGACCATTGATAGGTAGTTATCCACCCCTAGTGAATGGCTAGTGAACACTGTATGGTTCGGTGTTTCTATTTCTGTTGCATGCTTCCTGGTTTGTGTTCCTTCTGAGACCTTCACTGATAGAGGGTTGAACACTAGTTTGGTGGTATGCCAACTTCTGTACACTTGAGTACATTTCGCATTCTCGGTGCGAGGCAATCTTAATCAAGTGTAAGGACTACATTTTCACCGTGCGTCCGCATATCTTTAGCATGGCGAGTAAAAAAAATTAAAAACTGAAGAGAATGGCAACACAAGAAGGTAAAGCATCTTGAGAAAAATTATTAACTGGAAAAGTTTTAATGATGCTGGTCAGAAACTTTGTTTTGTGCACAGGTGAAATGTGAAATGCGAAACGAAGTGGAAATTCTATAGAGCTATGAACCGCGACTTCAGTGTTTTTTTCTATTTTGCACAAAATCAACACGCTTAGCCAATTACAACGGGAAAGTTTTCTGCCGATAAACTGCTGAGAAACTTATTTATTTTTATTGGAGCTTTGGTTTTCATTGCTGTTATTCGCTTCATTCAACAACTTTCCACACCTAATTAAGATCGCCTCGCGCCCTCAAGCCTTGCGTTTGTTTCACTCCCCAGCTAATCAGCTTTTCTGTTTTCTTTCTGCACAGTGCTGGCGATTACACACAACGTGTAGACGTTCTTCAAACCCCTCCTTGGCTTTAACATCGTCATCCCTAGCCTCTTTCGATTTGATGAATCAATTGTATAGAAGTTGGCATATCCCTAAATCAGGGTTCAGCATTTTATCAATCAAGGTCATTACTCAGCAGTTGTCTCAGAAGAAACACAAACCAAGAAGCATGCAATAGAAATAGAAACACATAACAGTGTTCACTAGTCATTCACTAGGGGTGGGTAACTACCTATCAATGGTCTTGGAAGAAACATGAACGAGGAAACATGCAGGAAAGAGACATACATACTAAACTATAGTTTAACAGCCCATTGATCGTAGAAAATTATTTCTTACAACTGGTAATAACTTAAAATAACGTGTTCGAGCGCGCTACATGACCGCCAATAAGCAGAGTTACGAAAGAGGAACTCTCCTCTCATCAAAGCCTTCCCGCAGTGCTCAGACACTGCAATCCTCATATTACATCTTATGTCCCTGGTTTGTTTTTTTGTGGTCTTTAGGTTCGTTTTGAACAACCATGGCTATTCACTTGCAGCAGAAGGCCGCGTCATGTGATCGGCACTGATCAACGAACGGTCTGTTCAAAGAACTGGTTAGTTCATCTGCTTCAGTGGTTTCGCAGAAGTTTCCCTGCTTTCCCTGTACTATCTCAGACGAGCTCGAAAGCGGAGGGGCCCGTAATTCAGTCTGCGCTCTCTGCGTCTCTGACGTTCAAATCTCGCTTCTCTGTCCAGCCCTGGTTATTAGTTCCCCGACTGGGCCGCTCTGCCGTGGAGATAGCCGGGTTGTATGGCTTACACTGAGACCCACCAATCTATGTAGAATTTCTCTTCTGTTCCACAAGCAGGATTGATTAGCCCAGGCACAGACGTAGGGCCTCCCACAGTCCCCTCTGTGGCGTCAACTTATATTTCTATTTAAATCGATTGTACCAGTTTTTTTGCCAGAACGGCGCTGCAGAGCGTGCCAGGTGCACTTAGCTGCTGAGCGCCGGTAATCCCATCGGGGCGACGATGTGCAGCCCCGCACTAGGCCTGGCAACAGTAACCATGTCAATCTCCCCCCATACGGACTAATAGCCTATTCGCGATTAGGCCATATGGAACACTGCGGGAAACGGTAACGTGCTTTGCGAGTAAATGTGTATATGTGTTGTCATGGTATCAATGGAATAGCATATTGCATATATTGCTCGAATTAACGAGCCATTGGTATGGTTTGTAGCTCCCGCCCGATTGGATGATTGCGGAGCTGCACGAATGCAGTGGGGAATTCCAAGGGATCGTTTCGTTCCGCACGTCGGGGCGGCTGGCTCAGCGTCGGGTGTAGATTACATGTCAGACTGAGCAAACAATAGCGATGATGAATGTTCCCCCGCCGAAATCAATGGGGGAGATGGAAGGGGGAAGGGGGTGAGGGCATCGTTTGTCGGGTCGGCGGGCGACCTCTCGTCTAACACAGCCTTCCCTCTTGAGACAGACACACACAATGGGCGAGACAGCTGTTGAAATATCGAATTTCAAAGAGGGGATGGAAACAGGATCACGTGTGCACCGTTGGGGAGTTTTTCGTAAAGGTCGTGGTCGTTATCGTTGGGAAGAAGGAAGGAATCGTGCCCGTTTACACCCACCACTTGATGTTCTTTGCAGGGAAGAGTGAGCAATCCCTGCACTTCTCACCTCCCTAATCACTTCAAAAATAAAGGGAAGTGGAGGTGGTCGTGCATAACTGAGCAGAATAAATTCCCTACCGTAACCCTTGACCCAGACTGAAGCCATATAGTGTGTCTAGGCCGTACGCACTTCATTCAAGTGCCACTATAGCCTGTAGAAATTGGATTCGCGTTTTTTTTTCTCGGTTCTAATTATCTGCAGATTCGTACGACGATTTCTAGGAAATCTGCATTTGCGACAAGGACATCGCTAATTGGCAAGAATACGAAGCATTAGCCATTTCCGTTGAATCGCATTAAGGCAAAAAGAGAATGCCGTAAGAAATTTGAGAGAGTCGAAACAATTCTGTTGCTAATGAGGGACTCAGTAGAAAAAATAAAATATGTTCGTATTTTATTGACAATACCGAGAATAAATTGCCATGGCAATACTACAACTCTTTGAAATATATGAGGTACTTGATTTTCTTGGAAAAACTGCTGCCAATTATCACAAGCGTACTGATTTATGAACAAGTCATTCAGCCTCGAAACGATCCCGAACTCATAAGAACTCGTATATCTTGGCCTGGAATCAACTGCCTAGCCATACGGCAGGGACGGCAGTAATTGCAGGGAGCCAAAAACTTGTATAAGCCGCACCACATCAAAAAATCTGGGATTTGGACCTGTGCTTTCCGGATGCTTTGTTTCCACCTCAATCGGCCCCTTCCTTATAAGCTTTCAACATGGAGATTCGACTGAGATGCGATCCCTCATAAGGTAAGAGATGTCCCCAGCCCAACCACTGCGACACATCACCTTCGCCACACCGGTTCGTTATGAACTTCTTACGAGGCCTCACGTCATTCTGTTACTGAAACTTGGAATACCCATGAGGGGAAAGAAGTTGGGACATCGCTCTGACTTTCTACTCACGTAGGAATTCCAGGTCTCATGGCGAACTCCTAGCCAAAATTCTCTCTGGGTTATAAGTTGAGGTAAACACGACTTATGGTAGACCACAAGGACACCTTTCTTCCCTAAATAGCCTGCCCGATGAAGCATCCCTTACAAGGAAGATTGGAAACACACATTTTACAAAAATGTTGGAGAATGTGCCCAAGAGAGACAGTTCTGGCAACTAAAGTAACCAGTAGGCCCCTAGCAATCATCAGGGATGAACTCCCTTCATATGAGCGATGTCATTTTCTATTTCGAAGGATTCCCTTCACGATCATCATCGGGACATTGGACTCTGATTTCCAACCCACGCAATCACGGTATGAGGAAGGGTGGCTGACAAAAAACACGGGAATTCCGCTCTTCGTTTCCATGTTTGACGAGGTTCTGTTTACTTTCGGGGGTTTGGCTGTCATCCAAGTTGACCCCCCCCCCCCCCCACCTCTTCCCTCCATAAATCATCAAGCCCTTGACAATGACAGTTCTGTTCAAGGATATGAAAAGAGTGAAAGAATGTTTCTAAAAATACTACAGTAAGCTTAGTACATGTGGGAAGCCGCTGGTGTTGTCTGAACGAGTCGTGCTGTTCGTAAAGTGCACGTCGACGGCGATCGATTCGTCTCCCCGTCGTCATCGTTTCACCAATTTTAAAGCGATCGATTCGTCGCTGTCGACGTCGTCGTCGTCGTCGTCGTGACTCATCGGCCGTCGTCGGAGCGGATGTCCTTGGAACAAGGGCACAAGGGTTTGCTGAGGGGTGGGAAGGGACAGGGAGGTGAAGACGGGTGGCGGAAGGGGCTGGCTGTCATATGGGACAGTCCACCCGAGTTTTTCCCCTCCTAATCCCCCAGTTTTCATGGAAACATGGCTTCATCGATACAATGACATTGTTGGCAGTGTTTTGTGAACCAAAGAGTAACGAGCGGCCCTTATCACTGCGCTTCAGACAATGATACTGCGTGTGACTGCGTTATCGGAAATGGCCTTGAGTTCCGGAATAGATCGCCGGAAAGATTTCGTACAATGGTGGGTTCTCAAGGCCATAGAGGAATGCATCCCTAGATCGAACCATTTTTTACGTTTTTGTGAGCCATTGTTGTGTTCAAACCATATTGAAGAAAATATTTGGGACTCGGGTGGTGTTACTCGGAAGAAAGCGGGAGGGCCAGCTGAACGGGAATCATTCTGTTTTGGTTTCAAGCTCACTTCCCAGTGCCCAGCTTCCTGTACACACGCCTCTGGAGTCCATCAGATCACAACCGGGACCTTTCCCTTCCCGGAAAGTTAGCATCTGATCCGATACTGATCGTGACCGCATAAGATTTATGTCAAGCGATCCGTTGACGATTAGCATCATACACTACTAGCCATATTTGAGTTAGAGCTCCCAGACCGTCACCCAAGCCTTAACGCACACATGAATGACATAGAAAAGAAAACTTGGAGATCAGGCCACCCTTCTTTGTGCTCCATTTCCCCTCACATTTGCACGTACCCATTACAGACCGTCATTTCCCGACAATAACGCATGAATGACTAAGCGCATGGAAAAAAAATCGTCGCTCAAAGTAGTACTTTCGTTTTTTTCGTAGGCAATCGTTCCCGTCGAGTACCGTAATGCCCTTCCATAAAAATCTGCATGTTTTTGCAAACAACAGACGAACAATTCTAGTTTCAATTCAATGGTTTCGTAAGTGGGCGTGTTCATAGGCTAGAAAACTTCCACGTGTACGTGTTTTCCCGTCGAATTCGCCTACTCAATATGGTATGATTGTTCATCGATTTTCGGGAACAGTTTCATTGTTCGCTGGGGGGTAAAATGAACGTTTTCACTCAGGTCGATTGCTTGATCTACTTGGTGTGGCAATCCAGGAACCCTTGGATCACATGCGTAGGAACGGATTTCCAATACATGCCCAAAGTCTTACCGTAGGCTCACTTCTGCTTCAATTTATTACTGGCCGTAAAATGTCGTCAAATGTATGAGATGCGTGGCAGTAGTATAAATAATAGTGAGATTACGGTAAGAATATGGATCCGACTGTTTTTTAACCTTGCGTATAGGTTTTTCAAGGTAAGCGTGCACTTTATAAACAAATATTCCAAAAAATCACTTGTAAACAGCACACTGATGAACAACTCATCAAGCATCAACTAAACCGGCCAAACAAAACAAAAAACTGGCTGGTCAGACGACTTCCTACCCAGGCCCTTGGGCCAAGAATGGGGCCCCTCCTGTCGTTGCCCCATCTTCGTCTTCCAAACTTTACATCTGTAAGAAATCTATTCGCTCAGCTTCAGTATTAACTAAAGAGGAAACGTCAGATTCCAGAGAACAAAGCAATTCCCATTTCCGTGATGTCCCATTGGTGACTAAGAATACCCCATTAATAAAGCCATCAACTTTGAAAACAATCGGTCATTTCTTATCATTGTCTTATAAATGACACCCAATCAAGTAGTACAAGCAGAAAAAGCTGCCAATAAAAGCAACTATACGACTCTGTTAACATAAGGTGAAGACGGCCATTATTAAGCACAATGGGCCACAAGAACGAACGGAAGCACTGTACAGTACCACACCCCTACCGTAACCCTACTATTGCTTTACACTCTTAGGTTAATTGTCGTGTAATAACACGTACTAGTTGCATAGCTGTACAGATGAAGGGGTTACGGTAGGAATTTGGGAACAAACTGAATTCTCGTCACTGCGAACGTCATAAATGACCCTCGCAAAGTAACATTGTTCTGATTTGCCAGAGCCGTAGGTTTAGGTGGAATTAGATGATATCTACTGAGAAATGAAGGAAGGAAATGAAAATGGGCAGATCAAATTGCCCAAGACATCAAAACTCCTGTCTACACCTATGTAGGCATATGAGAAATGGAGACAGTTATTGATTGCGGACGCGTAAAATCGATATTATCACAAACTATATAACCGGGTCAACGTGAGAATAAAAATACTCGGGAAACAAAAACGTCTGAAAATCAAACACATAATTGACAGGGAAGTATGAGAAAACAGAAGGCTGTGCAATGATAATTGAAGCGCTAACTATTTACGCATATATGATAGCTATGGTTAGAGCTAAACATCCATCTGCGAGAAAAAGTTGTTTACAAAACAAACTCAAGTCAAATGAGCTCTGAATTAAAAGCTGAATCAGATATAGATGTGATACGATAAACAAAAGCAAAGAATACAGGAAGTTAATAATGACTGGAATAAAAAACAAATGAGGGATGAATGAAAAATGGATGATTGCATAAAGGAATAAGTTGGTTATGGAAGGAATCTGTAGCTGAACTAAATAGTTAATACGGCAGGACGAATGAATGAAAAGGAAAGAATGGACGGATGAATATATGAACGATTGAAAAGAGGAATTATGATGGCGATATTACAAGGATCGACCACAGTGAGACCGTTTTCATTTCCGAGATAGCTTCATAATCGCTCAACCAAAGCACCCCAGCCGAGCGTCCTCAATATTCATCGCTTGGATTTTGGAAGTCGCCGATGTTTCGAGACATACCTCTTCACTTTCCATGCTTCACCTATCAAGTGTATATCTTAAGATCGTACCCAGCCCTATGAACGACGGATGTTGCATTCTGTTCGGTGGATTATTTGATATTACACTTGTCTTGGAGGATGAACGAGCAGATTATTAAATATTTGCTCACTGCGGGTCATTATTAGGCCGACTAAGCAATGAACACTCGTGCAAAATCAAATACATATTGAAGTGTTCGGTCCCTTCATTTAATGCTGACGATAACAATAAAACTCTTTAATCAGAATTTGGCTGAATTTTAGTGGCATAATGTAGCTCACGTAATCTTCCAAATGCTCCTACGATTCTGATTAGAAGTCGGAGACGTGGCGTATCCCTTCGCGATCGATCAGCAGAGTTCGCTATACATCCATCACATCTCTTAATTGTACACTCCATAAAATGTTAAATTCTTCTGACGTTCATCCAAAAATGGGATATGCCTCGAATTGCACTTCCATTCAGAATCGTAAAGGCGTATTGAATGCGTATGTGGCCTATACAACAACTTGCGGTGGCCAACCAATGTGTAAGTCAGTGCTTTTATCCTCCCAGACGAGACTGGTACCACTTAACTGACTCCAGAGGAATGGAAAGCTTGTTTGGCTTGGGCAATTATCAATCCGAGATCGATCCCCTGTCCATACGTTCGATAGTGTACCACTTTGCACTACACCACCCCTTTAACAGCAGCAACACATTCTGTTTATACAGTATTTGTCGTTCGGGAGCCTAATTGGTAAGATAGTAGATAAAATCTCAAATTGGGTCCTGCAGCCATTGCGTTTCGCTACTCTTAGCTTCACCCAGAACCTGCTTCTATTTCAGTTGTTCAGCTGGTCAGTTGGTTCTGTCTGAAAAACACCTGCAAATCATCAGAAATTCATTGGGAAGGTGGTTTAAATATGAGCATACCGTAACCCACTCATTGCTTCCTCATTCCTTTCCATTCTCGAAATAACTTCTTTTTGTTCTTACGCACTCCCCACTATCTCAAGAGCTGAAAGTTGGAAGTAACGAAGTAAAGTAGCATTTGAAAAGCACCGTAGTCGTCCTAGTCGTTGCAGAAAATTATTTCAATTAAAATGTGCTTTTTGCAAGTTTTGTATCGAATAATTAATTAATTACATGAATGTAAGGTCTCGACAAGGTAACTGAACACGAACAATTTCTTTTGCCTCCAGTCTCAGAGGAAATTTCAGGAAGATTACAGTAAAGACTGTACTTTGTATATATCACACTGCAATATATGAAATAGCAAAAATATCTAACTGTATGTCAATGTCATTCGTTTCGCCCTTGTTCTGGAAAATCAAAGCCAACTGTCTGCTCTGTCGCTAGTCGTCAAATTACAGGGTTAATCACAAAAGCTACAACGAAGCCTCATTGAAGGACTTGGTCGATGAACAGCTAACGACCAACCAACAGAGCTCATACCTTAAAGATTGTTAAACAGTAGAAGTGAAGGTAACGGTTCAAACTGCAAGTTGAGTGAAATAATGGAACGCCGCCACGCGCGCTGCTGAGAGATCAAACCTCGAATCAATATCGACATTGAGAGCGAGCCTTCCAGTATCACACGATCGATCGATTTTTCGAGCCTGCTGGTTTGGAAGAAAATCGCTGATTCTCACCTGAGCTCTTTCAGAGTACAGCGCTGAGCGTTGAGCGTCTAGCTCTGAGCACTCGTAGGCCGCGTTGGTGTCCGTGCCCTCTGAGGGTAATTCCGTTGGAGCATGTTATCGCCCAAACGGAGCTGCGTATGGCTCTTTCATAATGACATTCGCCACACAAGTTCCATTCTCCAAAGAAGAAAATCATCAAATCCGTATACAAAAATCGAGAAAAAGTGAGTAGCACAACCATGAAAACTCGGTCAAGGAATTATTGCCGGTCGACTTGTGCGGTATCGATCGACGACCAGTGCCGTCCAGGGTGCCGGCGCTCAACGCTGAACGCTTTACTCTGAATGATTTCTCTAGTCACTAGGTAATGGTCAGACAGTCTTCAAACACAAATACGATTTGAAATGGATGAGCCAGCACATCTTCAATACTCGATCGGTCAGTGGAGAAAATCTAATTCCTGTATTTCATAAAAAAAACTGATTACAAGTCAACACAGCTGACAAAAAAAAGACCAATCATATCCTTGGGCTCTGCTAAATCCAAAATTTCATAGCCGATTTCGCTGGATATCGTAGTTCGCTACACGTCCCACTCTTCATAATGAGTTAATCCAAAAAACAGTGGACAATGTGAAATTTCAATGGAAGTGCATGTGATTGAAAAGTCGGACAAATGAACTACAAACGATAGGCGAAAAATTGCAGAATATTCACAATGAAACACACCATTTTGGAATGATTAATCGAATGGCTGAATGTAGCAGATCATGAAAACTATGGATATACTTGGAACAGTTGCGCCATGCACTTCAATTCCAGTTTCATATTTAACCAATCATTCAACCTGTATAACGAGTAATGGCATCCAAATAAAGATTTTGGTCGACAACCGGCCATTTTTCAAATCGATCATCAGATTAGGAAAAATCGAAAAGATTTATTAAGAATTGACTGACTGCCTGGATATTTTTTATTCCGTTTCTATCTGATGAACAGTTGACTGGGTCCGACTTAGCTCATTATCCCTTTTTTGTGTTTTGCTTTTTCTTTTGTCTTTTCTCCCATACCCGAGTTGATTGTAGCATGTCCACTGAGCATTGATATTCACATTTCGAATAGGGAACAGGTAGGGTCTGAGGGTAGTAGAGAAATGTGGCCTCCCTGGTGACTGCCAAAATGTCAGCCCTTTATGTAACAACCGTTCCAGAACTATCTAGGGCTGTAGAATACTGTGACACACTCCCACTCCATGGCCTCGATGGCGCCTCATGGACTTTACCTAGCTGTATAGGCCTAAAATGGGGAGTAGGTGGGAATATAGTGAACAATCGGCGTACTGAATGCTCTTTACTTGTCACATTTTGGCAAGCTCATCAATCGACATAGGAGTTTGCAATCCATAGGGTCAGTGATGGTCGAATGTTGGTATGGTAAACAAAATGGTCTGGGTAAGATTTCCACACTCCAGATGGGGTAGTTCCTTTAAAGGCACGGTTCACGATAAACAAGGTTACTGAGTTTTTCCTTTAGGAATACCAGCCTCCCCCCCCCCCCCCCATGGGTGTAGAAGGGACCCTCCCGCTCCCACAATCTCGGCGCTTAGGGCATAGTGGAAGCCCCGTTGCTGCCGTAGTTCGCTTTCCCGCCCTCGATCGGTGTCACGTTAGACGAGTGTCGAGACAATACAAATTGCTATTATTCGTTCTAGGACCCACACACAATCAGCTAATCGCCGAGTGATGACGCGACGTTTTTCTCTCATTCTTTTTTCCTCTGTTTTTCTTTTTGCTGCCCTTATTCAATTTCCTACTCCTAGTGACTGAAAAGGTGAGATACTTTTGCTGTTATTAGGAATTTTTTTGTTTATTAATGCTTATAAGTGAATGAATTTTGGCTTACCACTGTATGTTATTCGCATAGGACCCACACGCGCGAAGTGAAACACACTCTTTTGCTCGTCCGGACGCCCCACTCTTCTTCATTTTCTTGTTTCATTCTCGTCCAGCCCCCTTTTTAACGGTTTTTCGTAGCCTTTTTTTCACTTTGGAAACACCGGTGCACGCAGTTTCTTCATCTCAGTCGCACTACTTTCGATCTTGTCTGCCATTTTTCATCATAATCTGGATTACCCAAAATTAACGTGAACTGTGCCTTTAATCGAATGCAACCTCTTGCTTCGCGTTGGAGGGGATATAGATTGTTTGCGCGCAAAATTAATACACAAGTTACCAACTATCAAATTGATATGGAGTGTATCTTTTGCAAACGAATATCGTTCCTCGGTGTGCCCCATTCTCACTAATACTTCTCACTTGTGTGCTTCCTCATGGACTACTTACGGAACTTCTTGAACGTTCCCCAACTTCCACAATGCAGCATAGCTTACAAAACTCCAGTTCGTGATTTCATTTTGGGGTTTCGTTACAGATACTTACTATCTTCAGCCTGTCAATTCATGCACTGTCAACAGAAATCCCCGAAGGTACAGGTGCTGCGGGAAACCTTTTTACTAATTCCATCGGGGAATTGTGATGACCACGTGCGGTGTTCATGACCGAAGTTGCTCGACAAGTTTTCATTTTTTCAGACAGATTGCAATTCGAGATCGAAGACTAACGTATCCATCCAAACGGGAGTTGCTGAAACTCCCGGACGACGCCGAGTGTTCAGCACAGCTGACGGGCAGAATTTGTATGTTGCGGACAACGATTTCAATAATTTCTCCGCTATACGCAACCTCTTCGATGGTGAGTTATGAGGATTCCAGGAGAATGACAAACATCTCAGAGTATCAACTACTACTCCATTATTGCCCTCCCTCTTATGGTGATCTATCTGAACATGCATCTGGGCAGAGGGATTTTCCTAGCACCTGATAAACAGTTAGGATTAGAAGAAATGGAACAGGGAAATCAGCAAAGCCACGGAAAACCCCATTCAACAGTCAGACCATATTTCAGAGTTCAGGAATTGTGAAGTCGTAGAACTATAGACTCCACTGCTAGCATTGGTTACGAATTGATTGCATGAAAAGGTGTGGGGCCGCTGGAGCTGCTGGATGTATTCAAATTTCCGCGCGCGGGAAATTAATTCAAATCACAAAATTCAAATGTGAGCGTCTCCAGACCACTGGGTGCGCGCCGCGCACGGCCTCTGCAGCATGGCCTAGCTTTGTCGAGTGTGGGATCGGATGGGGACGTGCGATTCGTGCGATTCCGGGTGCGCGCGCAGCGAAATCCGCGATGATTCAAACAACTACTGCGCCTATTATTGGGGCACAAACTTGAAGTAGAGTACTTTAGTAGGGTTGGACAATCCTACTTACCTTCTTTATTTCAAATTTGGACCCCAATGATAGGCGCAGGAGTTGTTTGAATCATCGCAAATTCCGCCGCGCAACTTGCCGCGCGCACCCAGAATCGCACGAATCGCAACACACCCGGGATCGGAGGTTCCCCTGAGCCCAACCGATCGATACACAGTTTTCTCAAGTAGGGGATTTCATGATGATCCCATTCTACTGAATCACTGGATGGGCCTGATTCAGTGTCCGCAGTCACTATACCACAATCGCACGATTCTGAATGATGTCCTACTCTTCCCTATTGTGAAACTGTGACATGAAGCGTCCGGACCTTAAAGCTTATGGGAAGCCCAGCCCCTTCAGGGACAGAGGTATTGCGACTGTATAAAGTCCAATATAATTGTGGCTCATCTTCTGAAGAAGGGGTTATTGCAGAAAAAATCCCGATAAAGCTGTGCTTTCAAGAGAATCGAAGTTCCGGAAGAGCTGCCATTTCCATACAGCATGGCCAGCCCGGGCTAGTTCCCTAGATCTCGCACATTGGTCCCTCACTGTGCAGGGCTCAAAATCGATAGCTTGGGAGGGTTGAAGGTCCTGCCACTGCTGGCCGCGGCCGCTTGCGCAGAGCTGAAGGATTCTATGCGGCGACCACGGTGGGAGGTTCTGATCGACACTTTCCTTCTCTAGAGCGGGTATGGCATCACCGGAGGTTGAACTGACCTAGATAGGTATGGGCTTCTTTCGCTGTAACTTGTAACCTGATATGAGCTCTTGCGGTATTTATCAACTCGTGCGTCCTAGGGCGCGCGGCGAAGTTCGTGGCGGTATGGACGACTGCGGCGTTTATCATTGGGGCCCAGATTCGAAGTAGATTAGATTAGAAGGATCATCTATCCCTACTCAACTATTCTACTTCAAAATTGTGCAACGAAAATTGGCGTCAGAGTCGTACAAATCGTTACGAACTTCGCCGCGAAACTTGCCGCGCGCGTCCTCGGACGCACGAAGTGACCGTCAACCGAGCCCTTGATATCCACATCACCGTGGTGCAAATCTCGCCCGCTATGGTGAAAAACCTTCTCCAGGGGAACTACTTCACTTGAACTGCTCTTCCTAATACTCTCACATCTTCATCTAAAAAGCTATTTGAAAAAGTGAAAGTGACTCCTGCTTTTAGTATCACCTACAACTGGTATTGGCTCCCAATCTCAGTGTGTGGCGCTCGTATTTCTCGTTGCAGATGCTGGTCCGTGTGTCGCCGGAAGTCCACATTCGATTCTGACACTTCCTGTTTTCATCTCCAGCGACGTCTTAGACAAAGTCAGTTCGGTCACTTTCCATATAGAATAATCTATTCATAGGTGCATATTTTCATACCAGCTTTTCTCAGTGAGAATTCCTGGCGATGCAGTTGAAAGCACACAGAAGCATACATTATATTTGCGTAGTCCATCAGTGGCGTCGGTGCTGACATACATTTGTGCTGTTCTCACGCTCAGAAAGGCACATTCACATCCACAGCTCATCGTTAGCATCGTTGCTGTTCGCAATACCGACCTACCCCTACCCTATCATACTTGACACAAGGGGTGAGGAGAGGTTTCTGGGTCCGGGAACTTCTCCCCTAACACGGCGTCGCACACACCGCACCCGCCGCCTATCGCAGGATTGCGATGGAAGATTGGAGCGCGCAATTTGTAAGGTAGGGAGTCCTTTAATTATTTGAATTGGCTGGCCGCTCTTTTCATTTCCAATGCGGTCTTGATCGTCGTTTATATAGGAGGAGTCAATTTAATTAATCAAGTCCAATAAACATGAAAACTAAAAAGAAACAGAAGAAAAAACGATAAAATTCAATGAAAGAGCAAGCCAGTCAAGGAAAAATATCGCGTCCTATCGATTGGCGGGAGGCGGGGTGAGTACGGTAATTGCAGTGACATTTTCCGCATGCCGCAAGGGAGAATGCCGCGATAGGGGAGAAGTTCCGTTACCCGAGGTTTCTGTACTTGAAACCCCAGGACAAGCCGCAGTGGTTTCGCGGCAGTTACCGTAATCTGCCGCTGATAGTTCAAATCTTCTCGCTTTACAGTTAGCGATGGCGCGCGATATGGTGGGGTGAGTGCGGAACGCCGTCTGGGTATAAAATACCGCGGGCTGGGGGGAAAATATGGGGAAGGTGTGAGAAGCGACCCACCCCAAGTTTTGCGAGAGGTGATCCTTCCATCCCTTTGCTCCTTCCCATATTCAGTCACGGGATTATACATTTCAATCTAAGCCATAGAGCTTATAATAAAAAAAGTGAACTCATCTGACTAGGAAACTCTTCGTTTACTGGCTACATCTCCTTCTCCACGTCTAGCGCCCACTTTTAGAGGAAAAGCGGTGCTCCTTCTCCAACTACATTTTCACACTTTAGTGAGTGGGACCGACTGTGCGAGACGCCAGTCATGAGCGCAGTCTACCACTCAGTAGTAGCTGAAGCACGTAATGTACATGCCAAATTCGGAAATGATGCTCCAACTGTTTCCGTAAGGGCGGGGCTCAATGCTAGTGATCACAAATTTCGTTGTTCTGAATCGCTACACCTATAAAAGATTCGCCTAGCGTTCACGTGAGCCGTCACACAATCGAATCTAACTCGTCCGACTGACGAGAGGGATGCGAAGGATGCGATGCAGCGCTCATTCACTCATTAGGCCTATTCACAGCCTTTAAGATGCGACACTGCTCTTGAATCAAAAACCGGTTAGTAACTAATTTTGTTTGCAGCTGGTTCTGCTGACAAGATGTCGTACGGCTTCCGGAACATTCGCGCCCGAGCAAACCGACTCACTTCTTGGTGGAGCAACTGCTCCAGAGCTGTTGAAAATGATAGAGGTACGGGTGATCAGGCAATGCTCAGAGTGCAGGGCTTGCCGCAAGTCATCGTATGGGCTTTTATCCTTTTGTTCGTTAGATCCTTAGACAGGCGGATAAATTTAAAAGGTAGGCAACAAGGTCGAGGTGGTGTGCTGATGAATGGCGCACTATCTGAGATTCTCCTGGATCAAACCCATTATACTTCAGAGGCTCTTTTCTGCAAAATGCTTCCTTCTTTCATCCTTTCACTCTGCAGATCCCCTCTTACTATCGGATTTGATCCTATCCGCTGAAGATTCAGGAGCAGCAGTACTATCAATGAGGGATCTGTTACAGGCATGTGTGTTTCTCGATGCTCGTCCTTTGGCCCGAGAATGTGCACGTCGGCTAGCCGCTATGCTCGAAGGGAAATCCGTCGTCGAAATGCGAAGCCTACTTCATAAACCGCTTAACCCGGATATTCCCAAAGAAGTGAGCGATGAGGTAAGGCCGACGGTTTCCTGTCCTTTTGGCATTGCTCACAACCTCCTCCACAGGTTGCCAGTATCTCCAAGTTCGTGCTCTGAAGATTCACCGGATAATTGAAAAGATATAATACTTCCAATTCAACATGTGAATGTGCCTTCATACTTTCATCGATTAATTATCGATTGAATTCATAATAAAGCTATGAGGAGCCTATCAAATCGTATTACATTAGCTGGCTTGCAGCTCGTTTGCAGTTTGCTACCGTACTAGAGCCTGAATAGAGCCAGAAGCAGGTAATAAACAATTTATCCGATCTGGAAAAAATTATAGATAGGTCGCCACAGTTATTTGTAGAATGGGATGGAGCCACCCATTGAGATACATCGTCATTCGCTATTTCCATCACCCACAGTGGCCCAGATATAGCTGTGATGGAAATGACTATCGATTCACCAAAAAGTGCATCCTCCTAGATATCCATCCGTTTTATCCAAAGCGTGGCCGCAGGATAGAACGTTCTTCCACAACCGATAACCCCAGTGTATACTCTTCCCCAGGTGTGAATAATGGCGCTCCTCGGTCGCTTCCAGTAAACGTATGAGTCCTTAGTGTCGGTTACGAATCAGAATAGGGTCTCTTTTTTAAAATGGATAATTTAGCACGGGGTGCCTTGGGTCCTTGCAAACGGTCTGTGATCTCATGTTCCTGTATGTTGATACCATAAAACCTTGTGGCAACAAAGCTTGCAGGCGGCGATGGCTCCATTTTGATAAAAGCAGGTGTTAGCACAAGAATAAGCTTGAACTAGGAACAATCTGCGAGCAGGTTCTTATCACGATGTTAGATAAAACCGGGTCAGACAATGAAAGCCTCTCAAGCTGTTTTTGCAAGTTCGTCCGTCAGTGTCATACTACTAAGCTTGTAGGTCGGTCTGGTAGACAAATAGATGGTCGAGAAATCGCCCACGGTGAAATCCATGAGATTCTTATCTAAAATCGCTCATCAATCCGCAAAGTCACGAGAATTGATGATAAAACAGAGCAAGAATGCTCACGAGGTTGTAAGGCACATGCTCAATCATACTACCGAAGCCATTCCGCGAATTCTTGTGCTTCTGACTTTCTGTTCAAGTATTTCCCACTGTCAGATAGGAGAATGGTGCAGGAATTCGACCAATACTCAAACATAGAGGAAAACTTAATCAGTGCTGCTTAGGCGCCATACCATGCCCTACAAATTCGATTTCTGCACGTCTCATGGTATAGATTTGGTGGTGGTGAAGCAGCAGTACTAGCAGAAGCATAGCATTTTGACGTCTTTTCAGGCCAATGCTTCTTCTCCGTCTTCAGGGCTGCTTGGTGTTTTAGAGTTGATCAACTATTGTCCAGCACAAACTCTTATCTTTCCATCCTATTCAACTAACAAGACATGACGGGACATCACGTTATGGGTAATGGAGTTACTACACTGGGGTCCGTAAACTGTCCCTGACTGGCTTGCACTTTTCTTCTATTGAGTGAGAATCAAAGTTATTCGAGGTTGTCTTTGAAGATAAAAGCGCTGACTTCACAGATTGCCGTGTCGACCCTCGTTGGTCAGTAGGTCCAAAAATACAGTAGCGCTCAAAAGTCTTCGGTGAAATGCTTCCACGCTTTTTCGTTCATAACTTCTATCTTAGTGGACCAAAACGCACAAAATTTGGATATGCTCCACTGAAGCATATTTCATCCTACCCAACACTATTTGACTGCGAAGCTGCAAAATCCACAGATGGAGCAAAGTGTTTGTTGCGGTAGCAGATTTTGCTAAAATTAAAGTTGTTGACGTCTACACTTACTCGCACCTTATGTGCGTTTTTCTCATCTATTGTCTTCGGCATTACCGCTCGTACACTTCAGACATGACAAAAAGGAAAGAGATTCTAGAAGGGCCATCATCTGTATTTTCAGTCGATTTTGAGTTCAGCTCTTTGAAATATCTGGAACATGATCAGATTGCAGTTTAATAGTAGTAAATATTCACAATACACCCATGCTACACATATCGAAATATCGCATGATTAGATCTAGTAGGAAAGGAGTTACGACTGAAAAGTATGACTGAAAAAGCATTCACCGAGGACTCTTGAGCGCTACTGTATGTATGTGTCTCCAACTGGTTAGGTCACACACCTTCAATAAAACTAGGAAGCAGAAAGAGAAGGTTATCAACATCCTATAGGTCAGTGAAGCTCTAGAGCTAGTAGCTGACATCGAACATCTCTGACCTGATAGGCTCGATCGGGAATTTGAAAACCCGATTTTGTAGACTCTAGTCTTTTCAATTTTAAAGCCGGTGGTGGTAGGTGACGTTCATGGCTTACACGACGTCTTCCGGAAACCAGTCGAAGTACAAGATAGCGCTTTTATCCTCCAGACGAGTCTGGTACCATACCGCGGAGGGGTGGAAATATTAGTTGTCCTGGGAGAGTATCGATTCGAACTACGGGCCATTCGTGTTGGTTGTGCACCATTGGCCACTACACTTCTTCCGTGCCTACTTTTTCGGATATGCCTAGACAAATAGCTACATCACGAATTCCAGCACACTGTATCCATAGTTCAAAACTTTATTAACCTGTAATCTGCTACCAACAACGCAGCAAAAGCTTCGATAAGTAAACGGAACCTATTAAAAAGCCCATAAAAAAGTCGTTAGCGTCTTATTTGTGCAGGCGCTCAGATCAGAGTTCCGTTTCTGACGCTATCGTTACGTACATGGCTTATCGGTAAGAGTTCATGGAACTACTAGTACTATCAGTGATAGTGAAACCCATATAAGAGGTTAGCTGACCAACCATCACCATCATTTGCTCCGTTTTGTTTCAGCTTGATTCTGCTCAAGCCTTCGGACACTGTCATGGGAAACTCCTTACTGTCTTTTGACTCAAAGAATTTGAGGCTCTGAATCCTTTTTGACGCACTTTTTTCACCAGGAATCGAAACTGATGTCCATTAAAGTTTATGTCGAGCGTGGAATTAGTAGAGAGTTTACCAGTTGCTGGAGTAGCTCAATCAATCTCCCGGAAGATGTTTCTTTTTGGAATTCCCATTCCTGCTCATCTCTGGACCCGCACAATTTTTTTGCTTCTTATCCTGAGATACTTGGTCCATGTAGTTTTTAAAGCACACACAATTTTCAAAACTTCTGAACGAAGGGCCCGACGCTCACCTGCCAGCGTAAGTCATCCTAGGCTAAGGCTTCAACCTTCTGCTCCACTTCCGTACCCTTTTTCAATCAACCTCTTCTAGGCGCCAAGTCACAACTGGCTGACCTTCTAGGCGCCAAGTCACAACTGGCTGAACAAATTAGTTACCCTGACCTTCGACAGCCCGCTCGAGACTACCACGGGAGGAAGCAAAATGAGTTTAAAGTCACTTGTATCCTTAACCAGGCTTTCGCCCTAGGACACTACCGCTACTGGCCTGGGTTTGATACAGAGAGTGAAAGGCGGAGGAGGGAGCAATTTGAGCCTGGGAGCTCAACTAGGGTACTCCTTGGGCAGATACGTCACCTACCCTTTCTTTCAAACGCAGCAGCCCTGAATTTTCAGTCCTAAATAGTTGTATTCTATAACAGGAAAAGCCACTGAATAGGAAGCCGATCAAATTCCCTTTACATGAATCACGACTAATAGGTGGGGAAAAGATTCGGAATTTTGTTGGGAGTCGGTCACTGACCAATTTGACTACGTGACAACCGGTAATGTGAACTGTGATTCGCTCACGCGCTCAGGTTTGATTCACGTCACCTGAGCGTCGTTGATAACTTATCAGCTTAACATCATCGGATGCAATAAACCGTAACAAAATGCGCTGAATGCAGCATTTGCGATAAAGAGAACAAAAGCGAGGCCAATCGTCCGGCTAATTCATTTTGGTCGCTTTGGTCGCTTCGCTACAACCGTATCTACTCGCTAATGCTAGTTTCTTCCAAAAAAAAAACCAAGTTCAATCAAAGAAAACTTCCCCACATCTTCAGTACTGGGAACCACTTTTGTTTCCCACATCATTCTCAGAAACATGCAGCATCAATTACCTGTTCGGGTTGTTCGTGGGTCATAGTGTTTTTTGAGTAATTTTTTTGCTTACTCAACTATTTCAGAATGACTTCGGGTGCCATCAAGAAGCAGGGATTCTTCTATAATCTCCTAGTAACGCATATCTTCTTCCCATTCATCAACAGGTATTTTCGCTTACTTTTTGGAACTTGTCGAGCCTATACTCCCATCATTGAGAAAAAGCAGAAGTTGCAAATCGGCGAGTCCACAGACCACCCTTACCTACTTGGTCTACAGATCCCACCCCGGCCCATCAAAACTTTATATGGTCAGGGTTAATGACGAAATGGAGAGTGTAAAAGTAAGAGCTCGCTTCCTAGAGCCCTCATCAACCCACAACTCATTCGCACTTGTATAGATTCCTCAAGGACGCTTGCACGGCGCATTCCAAAAAGTCTGACCGAACCATCGAATTTTTTTCAATTTTTTCCTTGTCCACTCAACAAAAATATTTTTAGGTTTCTTAAAAACATTGTTGACAAATCTAGTGAAGCCCTTTACATTCAATTAACTTCAACTGGCCATGGAAGCAAGTATGGAAGAGGAGGAACAAAGTGAGTTCGCCCGGTCCTCTGAATAGCATCATCAGAATACCCTACGGGTCATTTAAGGAACTCCATCAATTGCTCCCCTCTCTATAGTAATTCCAACGCTTCCAGAGGTGCCGTGACGATGTTCATCGACAATCCTATCCACTTCTGTTGGCTGATGATATTGGACGAGAAAATGGGCCTGGGTGAGGCATACATGGCTGGAGACTGGCGAGCAGAACCAAATCCAACAGAGTTCCTCAAACTTCTCATCAGAGCAAAGAGTTGGTCCCCACATCTCTCATTCATACTTCATAATTTCAACTACCGTATTCCAGAAGAAAAAGCCGCTTCCCGCAAGCCGTCATCGAAGTCTTCCAGGGGAACCTTTTTTGCTACCGTAATCGGATTGTTACTGGGTTTTGTTCGTAAAGTAACTGCCGTAGTCAATTATATTCAACATAGAATCAGAGACAATACAGTCGCCCAAAGTGCGAAGAACATCGAAGGTACGGTGGTTATTCTCAGTCAATATGGTCCTGCAAAGAAAAATTCATTTTTCAGAGCACTATGACCTCGGCAACGACATGTTCGAATTGTTCCTTGACAACACCATGACCTATTCATGTGCTCTGTTCGAAAGTAAGTTCTTTAGCAGCCCATCTGATTTGGGTCCTGCAAGGAATAGCCAGTTGTGTTCAGAACCTGGCAATCGTGTGGAAAAGGTCGATTTCGACGAATTGGAGAAAGCCCAGTTGAAGAAAATCGACGCCCTCATTGACATGCTAGACCTCAAAGAAACCGACAAAGTCCTGGAGATTGGTTGCGGATGGGGAGCATTTGCGATTCGAGGTGTTCAGGTGAGACTTGATTGAGAAAACTTTGTGGGAGCTGTCCAGAACTGTCCCATTTCAGCGATCGGGTTGCCAATGGACTGGTCTGACAATTTCCCACGAACAGCTTGCTCTAGGTAAGGAACGTGTAAAGGCTGCTGGCCTTGAGGACAAGATCGATCTGAAAATTCAAGACTACAGGTATCTTTGACTTATCATGGTTCTCCGTAGGGAATCAGGATAACTCTGTCGTTTCAGGCTTGCTCAAGGCTCCTACACGAAGGTGATTTCAGTGGAAATGATTGAAGCCGTTGGACATGCATTCCTTCCTCAGTACTTCCAAGTTATCTCCGATCGTTTGGTCCCTGGAGGAAAAGCCGTCATCCAGGTGAATTTCATATTTGAATGAATTTCTTCAAAGGCTCTTTTTTAACAGCTCACCTATCACCCTTGCATCTGTATCCTCTTCCATGCACTCACCTACATTGAACGCCGGCTAAGCCATTTATAGGGCCCTTACTACGTCCCTTTAGGGTCGTTTCTCGGCGCCCTTTGGGCTATCCTTGGCGGTCGCAGGTTCATCTAAAGGAGAACTTTCAGAAACTATTTTTTACGTGAACTGTGCCTTAACCAAGTTTTCCAGGCTATCATTTGCCCTGATGCCTACTACGAGAGGTATTCGAAGTCGTCAGATTTTATAAAGAAGTACATCTTCCCCGGAGGACATATGCCCTCTCTTGGTGAGCACAGTAAAGTATAATAGTATGGAGTGGTCCCAAATTCAATGACACTTTTAGGGGCAATAAATGCCGCTCTGCCGAATGATCTTCGATTTGGAGAGAAACACCACATTGGCCGACATTACGCTACCACATTAGATCATTGGTACAGGTAAGCAAAATACTGGGAGATACGGTAATCAGCGCGACTCTCATACTGAACCTGCTCTCATTCTAGTGCATGGATGATGTGCGAAAAGGATACGTTGGCACTTGGTTACTCAGAAACCTTCCACCGACGGTGGCAATATTACTTTTGCCTCTGCTCGGCCTTATTCGCTAATGATCATATCGATGCCGTTCAGTTTGTGTTGAACAAATGTTAGGCCGTATCGGCTACTGTTGCTCCTCATGTACAGTGTATAATGCCTATAAATTCCTATTTTTGTCTGAAACTGTCACATCATTTCCGATTCGGACCAGCCCATCCCAAGGCGACTCAGCAGACGAATATGAGCTTCTTCGAAAAGCATTGCTTCACTTTATATTTGACTTAGTCAGCAGCGCAAGGGTTCCGCTTAGTTTCGAAACTCAACTTGATAAAAGGACAACTTAGTGTGGAGGCTCTATGGGAAGTTTGCCCATTTTGAGCTTTTCCACCTCAAACTTTAAACTATTCAGTGTGTAGGGCCAGTTCTGTCACGATGAATTTCGCCCACAAAGTCATTTTGGGATTCTCCACAAGGAGCAGCTAATATATGACAGATAATTTAACATTGTAAGCTACACATTACCTACTCCGTGAGACTCCAGCAACATTTTTACAAGTTTAGAGGAATCGGTTGTAATAAAAGATCTCAAGGGAATACAAGAAGAGGTATCATCTTGGCTCTGCTGCACAATACGCTTTGCGATGAATCTGATCCGGTCCTATGTAACTGTGTTCGTACCTACTTGTTGGCTATCCCGCACCTGGCCATCTGCAAAGAAAGGCGTCATTCCTGAACGCCAGGACGCGTGGTTACATGAGTGAAAACGACAACTGGAAGGCGATATAATCAGCTAGCATTCTATCGCCTAATTTACAGACAGAAAAAAATTGAACTGACGGGGAATTCTTTAACTGAGCGTTCTTAGAAGTTAGCAATCTTTTTCAAGATCGAAAAGGATGTGAACTTGTCTTTATATGGGTGGCAATAAAAGCTCGTGCTTAGGCTGGACACCCCATACCGAAGCTTTGCATGGCGCCCTGATAACGGCAATCTGCTATTCAGCGTAGCAAGCAACTCTGAACGAAAGGAAGGCAATGGCTCGATGAAGGGGCGAATACCGCCAAAACGAAGTTCTCCCAGCTTGACGAACTGCAGCTCTAGAAGTAAGTTAGGCCTTCTAGGTCTGCTTCTCCTGAAATACGCCATGAACTCTGTTATTATTCGGAAGTAGTGAGCTAATACGTATTCTTGGCTCATATCTTGTCGCCGAACTTTTGCTGGACTGCAGAGGTTCTACATTTTTCCTCAAATTTTGCTTCATTTCCGCTCTCATCATACAGGGTTGGACCGAATAATGCAAAAAGTTGCTAACTCACTCAGGTGGAGACACGCAACCCTTCAACGTTTTCTCTAGCTAGAAAAGTTTTTCGTAAAAACCATTCCTTAACAAATAAGACGCTCGTTTTTCGTTTTGACTATAATCATTGATCGTGCTCTGATCGCTACACGAAAAAGTTGCTGCAAGAACAACAAAATGATGCTTTTTAAAAGAGTCCCTTGCAAGGTAAGATTTGAGTGAGTCACTGGCAAAGTAGTATTCAGCTTGTTTTTGCCGCGCTCCTTCGTTGCAATTCATAAGTGGATTATGTAACGGACTTATATGAGAAAAACTTTGGGCTACCTTATCCTCTCTTGCCTTTATAGTCTGCGAGATTCTGTTCCTGCAGAAATGATTCCAACATGCAGAAAAGACACATGGAAGCTTGATATATTCATTTGCAGAAGTAGTATTACTATTTGCCTCTTCCTTTGAAACTTCCGCTAAATCTGAATGCCATCGTCGATCCAATTAGAAGCAGGGAGCACACCTGAAATAAAAAAAAGAGTAAAGGTATACGAGAGATTACTTGTAAGCAACGTTAAATGTCGGTGGTTATAAGTTTCTACAAAAACTTTATCTATAAGCCAGCCTTGAAATCGTTCTGATGTAGGTCTTGGTTCCTCAGTCGGCTCCCCCACATCGAACTGAAGGCGACATGAATCTTTTGGAGGCTACATCTGCTAGTGAAAGCCATCTGTAGAGGGAATAACGGGTGGAAGTGTCCCATTAAGAGTCAGGGCAGGATGGCAACAATATTAACAAAATACGGGGCTAGCCTTTCTGATAGACAAACTTTAGTGGTGAGTCTCGGAGACTCCACGTCATCCTTTTGTCCCTATCACTCCTATTGTCGCTTCTTAAACATGCAAGTAATGTTTTTGAGGTTTCCGTGCTGGAACTCAGGTTTAACAAACGGTTCGGATACCATTTCAGAATCGGAAAGAGTATCAGAGAATTATTGAAGAACAACATACGAGGGTCACGAGGAAACGAGTTGAAAGCGACAGAGCATTCATTTACAGCCTGAAAGCAAACACTAAATAAAGGTCGAGAAATGAAGTTGTGAAGAGCAATCCGAATCTTTGACAGCTGGAGCTCTCTTATATAGTGGAGCCTTATATAGTGCCTTGGTGCGGCTACTCCATTACAGCCATGCATTAGGCGCGATCACTAAACGCTGCTCATGATTCTCTGCATGACTTTTGTTGGCGACACTGTTAAAGCGGCTAATGGGTACGTATACGCTCTCAATGTCGTGACTGTATAATTCAGCTACAGTATCCTTACCAGCAGGAGACGGTCGAGCGGGTGGTCTCTGAAAATTTGTTTTTGAGGTCGCATGGTTCATAAATGATAGGTTCTATCACTTTTTGAAACTACCTCATGATGAACTGTCTAAAATATGAAAAATAATAGACAAATGTTTGATTTTCACTAAGTCAGTGACACAAAGTGTCATGGACTATTAGATGAATTTCGATTAGATCTCTAATGTCTCTGCAGGTGTACGATTATTTTTTGAAATAGTAAATTTGGTTAATATCAGGTTACCGATGTGACACCTCTTCTGAGGGGTCGACTCAGCACCGACTCGGACACCATTCGGTAATTCCCATCTATACTAAGTTTGATCCACATCATACTACCATCCCGTCAGCTGGAAAATAAAAGTAGTCTGTTAACAAGTATATGACGATGGCAAGAACATGAGAGGAAAGTTGTCCCCAGCAGAATGTGGGTAAGGTAAAATTCAAGCCTGACGTAGTCCTTCGACATCGTTCAGTTCTTTTATCAGGATGCGTCCCGCATTCGACCTCCCCTCAAATTCATGGTGCCGTTTTGAGACCATGCTCCAGAAGTGACATTCATTTTACTATTACCTTTCCTGTTTTGCATTTTGTGTATGCTCCAAAAGAGAGAACAAATGCACTATCCTCCTCATTACGATTCATTCTCATGATTCTAGGTTTTTAGACTAGATTTCTGTGTCAGAAGTTGCTAGAAAGTAGTGAAATAATAGACGAATCCATCGCTTCTCGCACGAAAACACGTAAATTGTTTTACACTACGTATGCACAACAGGACTACGTCGTATGCTGCTGAACGTCTCTTACCTTCGAGGAGTACTCTTGATATTTAGTGGATTACTTTTCTTTCAGGTAGACACGTGATCGCTCGGGCTAAAGTTCAACAAAAATATGGGGTGCAATGCATTTTCATACACATACATATACACACACATATACATAAACGTATACATATACAGTAGCGCTCAAAAGTCTTCGGTGAAATAGTTCTTCAGCCGTACTTTTCAGTCGTAACTTCTTTCCTACTGGATCTAATCGAGTGAAATTTCAATATGTGTAGCATTGGTGTAGGGTGAATATTTATTACTACCAACCTGCAATCTGGTCATGTTCCAGATATTCCAAAGAGCATGAACTCAAAATCGACCGAAAATACAGATGATGGTCCTTATAGAATCTCCTTCCTTTTTATAATGTCAAAAGTGTACGAGCGGTAACGCCGATCACAAGAGATGAGAAAAACGCACATAAGGTGCGAGTAAGTGCAGACGCCAACAACTTTAGTTTTAGCAAAATGTGCTACCGCAACAAACACCTTACTCTACCTGTGGATATTGCAGCTCTACAGTGAAATAGGGTTGGGTAGGGTGAAGTATGCTCTAGTTAGACATATCCAAATTTCGTGTCATTCGGTCTACTAAGAAAAAAGTTATGAACGAAAAAGCGTCAGAGCATTTCACCGAAGACTTTTGAGCGCTACTGTACATATGCATATACAGTAGCAACTTATTTTCAGAGCGCTGACAGTAGTGCATATGGTCTGAAGTGGTTGCTCGTGGAAGTCCTTATTCTCTGTTGCACCATGAACGGCAAAGACACTACTTCTGTGGATAACTAGACTTAGCAAAAAAAAAAAAAACTTAATAAATACTTGGGCAATAATAAATAGAAGTTGACCATCCTCTCAGGTAAACCACTTTTTTTCCTCGAGCGGCCATGTAAGCTGATTCATGAGTATCATAGGAACAACAGCAATCGATTAATAAATTACAAATACAGAGAATTCAATGTTAACTGACATGTAACCCACACGTTTTCTGACAAAATACCAGACTACTTTCAATTTTGGGAAGAAGTCTTCGAACTTAGCTCCATATAAATAGCTGCAGACATGTTCCAAAATTAGAAAAACTAATGGCTTGTTTTGAGACTGGATTCGTCCCTGCCATCCGACCAACGCTAAGCCGTAAGGTTGAAAAATATCATTCAGAAGAAAACCGTTTGCGAATCAAAGAATATACATACAAACACTTTTCAAGGGAGCTACGAATTAAGCTTTTTTGACTTCTAATCCACATAAAGTTATAATAGTCAGAGAACAGTACAGGTGATAGTTACCCCGTTGAGAAGGTATCCAGTTAATGTAGAAAAGGAAAGAAGGAAGGTTGTTAAGAGATTATATGCATGGTTGGATTACTCAGGATTAAGCAGCCTTACCTATTTTTATTGTTGTTCCAAGTAGTCCATTCATAAAGTTGCGTTAAGCCTTCCAGATGGATACAACACCCCCATCTTACCATATTTGTTTTAATAGAATTAATAGTCATCTGATTAGCTAACAGAATCAACATAGTTTCCCTAATTCAGTGGATAACCACGTCGATGGATAGCTTCCAGTTACCAATTCAAACAATTCACATGAGAGAGCTCTTATGCCGAGGACTTGCTATGTAGAAGGGGTGTGTGCGCTTCTCTCTTTCCTTCTTTTATATATACTTTCAGGAAAAATGGACCGGTCCGACCCCCTTCGGGTTTCTTACTTTGTTGTTCTACTATGTATTTCTTCTAGGATTTCAGAAGAAATTGCAGCACGTCCTGGAGTGACAGGCATGTTCATCGCACATCCAGAAAATAGTGATTCCTTGGGAGCAGCATATGATTGTAGGTAGCCTGATCGTAGCCCACCATAGTTGCAGTCCAACGAGCTTTTAACCTGATCTCACGAGTGCCTAATGTTGGTGGCGCTCTGAGCAACTTGCAAGTTACGTTCTAATCAGCATAACTTTCCTTTCATTTTGCTTCCATTGTCGTATGCTTGCTATAAGACGATATCAGAAGAGTTTCATACCCGAGGTGTCACATTACTAAACTGATTTGAACCGAAGTTGCCGGTTGAAAAAGTAATGGGACATTCATCTAGACAGTACAGCTCTCACAGAAACTCGTCCAGAACATCGAAGGCGCTCTGCCCACTGAGATTAATAAAAATTGTTCTTATTCCTACTTTTCTGACCTTTCCACAAGAGGCAAGTCATTACGATAATCCCAAAGATAGAAAAAATAAATGGTATAACCCATTAAGCAGCAGAGCAACGTGACCTCGGGAAGACTTTTCAAACCCGTTCAACCGTCTTCGGTTGTAAGGATACTGTAGCTGAAATGCTCAGCCATGACATTAAGAGCGTATACATATTCCCATTATTGTAGCCGCTTTAATAGTGTTGCCAACAAATGTCATGCAAAGAATCATGAGCAGGCTTTAGTGATCACGCCTAATGCATGGCGGTAATGGAGTAGCCGCACCAAGGCACTATATAAGGCTCCACTATAAAAGAGAGCTCCAGCTGTCGGAAATTCAAAGTGCTCTTCACAATTTCGTTTCTCGACCTTTATTTAGTGTTTGCTTTCAGGTAGCAGATGAACGCTATGTCGCTCTCAGTCCGGTCCCTCTTGACCTTTGTATGTTGTTCTTAGTAATCCTCTGATAATCCTCTCCATACCATCGGAATGTTATACAAACCGTTTGTTCATATTGGGTTGCAGCACTCGGACCTTAAAAACAATCCTTGCATGCTAAGGAAGCGTCAGGGCCAAAAGGACAGCGTAGAGTCTCCAAGATTCCTTAGCAAAGATTGTCTATCAGATAGACTGGTCCCGCATTTTGTTAATAGTACATATTACCCTGATCCTTAATGGGCACTTCCACCCGTTACTCCCCCTATAGATGGCTCGCTTTGCAGAGATAGCCCTCAGAAAGTCCATGTAGCCTTCAGTACTACATGGCGAACGGGGAATCTTTTCCGAAGTAGGCCTTGCTTCCTCAGTTGGAGAAACCATCGCAGAAGATTTCACGAATGGCTTATAGCTGAAGTTTCGGTAGAAACTTGTGACCACCGAGAAGGGAATTTCCGAGACCATGGCTGCTGCTTTCCAAACTCGGCAACCAGCTGTAAACTTTTTAGATTTGACGTTGCTTACAAATAATCTTTGGCGAAAGTCTACTTGTTGTTTATTTCAGGTATGCACCCTGCTTTTACTCAGTTCGACGATGGCATTCAGATTTAGCGGAAGTTTCAGTGGAAGAGGCAAAAAGTGATACTACTTCTGCTAAATGAATACATCAAGCTTCCATGTGTCTTTTCTGCATGTTGGAGTCTTTTCTGTGAAAACCGAATCCCGTAAACTATAAAGCCAAGAGGGGAACATGATCAAACTGTGATTTGCAACGAGGGAGCGGGGAAATCAGAGATGCTTTTCCCAAGAGCTGACAACGGCAAAGTCTTTTGATTTAGGAATCGGTCATGAAAAACAACAATTGTCGACGCGGTCGCCTCGTTCGAAGGTCTAAAGTATCTCAAGGCGTAAGAGATATCCTCTAAATCGCCGAACGCCTCCTCTCGCCAGCTTTTCTGATAGATTATCGTTGGATTCCTTATCTGAACACGCAGGTGAAAGTGTCTGATGGCATGCTCAGTGTCAAGCGGTACAGGAAAGTAAGCTCGAAGAACATTTTGATTCACGCCACTTTTGCGCGCGCTCGTGCCTTGAAGAACGCAGTTGTTAGGAACATGTTCAGAACGTTTGCTGTGTGTGCAGGTGCCACAGAGAGCCAAGAATCTATACCGGTGGGTTCCGATATATAATACATAGCTGCTTCAACGGTTATTTTGTGTCACGACATCTCAGACGTACTAGTACTGAGCAACCGAACCGCGTTGAGACAAAGTCCCTCCAAGTATACCATTTATATGTGATAGCGTGATTACAGCAACTCAACGGTGTCTTGCTCGAGCGCAGCTGAACGATGATTTTGTCTTAGTGAACATTCCTAACGACAACATCAAACGCCAGCTTGTACGAAATAGACTCTGCGATCGGCAGTGCATATCATACCGTTGCGTTTGATATCCGAACGGTTCGGTCTGAGATTGCGCCAAAAAGGGGGTGATTTATCAGATTGAATGTCAGGCATGTGATGCAACATACATTGGGAAAACTGCGAGATTTCTAGCAAACGCATTAAGGAACGTCTTGAGGGGAAAAGGCGCGGCACTATGGCAGCACCGCTCGGAAAGCATTCGATTTAGGAGCACCACGGAGTCGATTTTGGTGTGAAGTAGAAAATTTCAGCGTACGTGACTGAAATATCCGCCAGCAAAGCTCTACGGGCATTTTGGATTCACGCGCGGAACCCCAAAATGAATAACTGCAATGAGTGCCTATCCTGCATAAATGATTTCTTGCCTATACGCCATATTGTGGGTATGAGATGTGCAGGTCTAGAGTATAGCCGTTATACAAAAACCGCGCAGGAAGTCTCATTTACCAACCATAACTGTCTCGGAGTGGCTGTTCCGCTCCTGCTGGTGAGATTATTTTACTCGTTTGTGTCTCTGCGTTCGTTCTCCTTTACGTTACATCAGAAAAGCAGGGGAGAGGACGCGTTTGGCGGTTTAGAGGATACCTTTTGAACGGTGAACCAAGTTTAGGCCTTTGAAAAAAGGGGCCGCGTCGAAACGTTAGGCCATCAGTAAACTATTCACCTAGCTACCTTGCCAGCAGAAAAATCGCATTACAGTGACAAAAACGCCGAGGTTCTGCGAAGAGAGGGGATGGAATTTGCAACAACGAGTACTATGTAAAGGGATAAAGGACAATGGGAAATTAAGTCGTAGGCCTTAAATAAAACTGCTTTTTAGAACGATCTCATGCATGCGAGTTCCGTTCAGGATAGTAACGGCTTGTACAGCTACTTGCAATGACCAGCCAACGTCCAACACTGTGACGTCATCCTCTCGCAGCAGTCTGGTGTCGATGAACCGGACCCGTAGGGTAGAAACGTTGAGTACTCGGAAGAGTACTGATCCTAGATTCGATATCGGACCACGTGTGCGAGCTAGTGCGTCGCTTGCTATTCTACCACCTCAGCCCAGCTATCGACTGAGAAGTATTCTTAGAGCAATCAAGGCTGGACGGAACTTTCTCGTTTGAACACTATCTTTTCTTTGTCATCTTCGATATTCGCTAGAACATTTATGAACTCAAACGCTTTTTTGAGAAATTTAGGAAGGAGAACAGATGAAAGGATTTGCATTTTCCGTTCTGCTAGTATATCTGCTTCGATAGATTCTGAATAGTCTGTTGAACAGTCCGCGTTATCTCCATGTTTGCCTTTCTTTAAACCTGGGCATCTGTATTACTATTAGTCAATTCTTCTGTGCCATACAGGTTTTTAATGGTGGAATCTTTATTTGCCTGACGTTTCGACTAACTCGTCTTTGTCGAAGGCCTGAAAGCGTATCGCAACTTTAGAGTGTTACCTATCACGCTTGACGTAGACTAGCTCTTAACTAGTTGCAACTCAGGCTGATGAACTTACAACTAATAAGAAACTCCGACAAGCCACTCACGTCAATTCCACCAATACCGAACAGTTGCTCAAATTTCGTGACGATAGAGCAATTGAGACAGCCCGGTCAACCACGACCTATTTATATTAGGTTGAGTAAAAAGTTTTGATCGACTTTTCAATCTTCACTTTAAAAAGTCTTATTTACGTTGAAAGAGGATCTCAATTAGTAATATAGTCTCCATCGTTGTGCTAAACATACGTCTAACGAACCGGCAGTTTCCTGACTCCTGAAGCCTAGAAGGGTGGCGGCCGTGATTCAAAAAAGCTAGAGATCTCATTTTGAGCTCCGGGCAGTCATCAAAATTTCTATTGCGGAGGTGATGTTTCAGAGCAAGAAACAAATGGTAATCAGACGGAGCGAGACCTCGCGAATAAGTAGAATGGGTTAGCTCTGCCATCTAAGCTGGGCAATTTACTGACAAAATAATTTCGCAATATGCGGTTGAGCGCTGTCGTAAACATTTTCACGCTGCGGACGCCTCCTTCGAACAACGTCGACCAAACTCTGTAGCTGAAAAGCGTAAATCTCGGCGGTCACGGTGGAATCCTCAGTAAGTTATCCAATGTAGAGCATTCCCTGAGAATGTCCACCGACGACACAGTAAAACCTTCCTCAGACGTAGTCTACTTCTCTGTTAGTCTTGTAGGTGCTTCGTCATGAGCACCCGTGGGCTGAGATACGATGACCCTTCTGGATTCACCATAGATATTTGCGACAGCCGTCGGTGGATTATGCCCTTACAGTAATTCGTGATAGACGATAGCTCTCAGACAGCTTTGGACGCCAGTTGAAGGTTGAAGTCGTTTTTGCGAAGCACTTTCATGGGGATGCTTATATATCCTTTTGAAAATACAGGTTAGGGATCGATTAACCATAACCCATTACGAGGTCCTTCCGAGCGGTCCTACGAAAAAAGGGACGAAGGTCGATCAAAACTTTTTACTCAACCTAATAGTATCGTGACGTGACGCGTATCGGTCTCACTATCAAAGCCGCACAGAGGGATGTGAGGCAAGAGGTCACCAGTTATGTTGATGCACTCATTCTTGTTATTCTTGCTCGGATTTCGGTGTATTATCCAAAAATCCTCGAGGGTTTTTCTGGCACCAATACTGTCCTCGTGGGCCAAAATCGTGCACTTAACGTCAAAGTCACAACCAGCATGACCTTCCCTTCTGTGCTTCCCAAGCGGTGCAATCGAGCAAGTCCTTCGTTTGCTGGCTAAATGTTCTTTCACACAAACGCATAGCTGTCTCCCAGTTTCTCCAATGTAGCAAGCATCACATGCTAAACACTGAAGTTGGTAAACCACAGCTCTTTGTGCACAGTCTCCTACTTTTCCATACGGGCAAATCACGCAGTTATCCATGATGCAAATCCGGTCATAGAGACGATTTCTAACCAACTGGTGTTTGATTTTTCTTGGTGGACACACCGAGAGAAAACATCTACGGGTTCGAGTCCCGTGCGAGACTGAAGTTTTGTGCATTAATTGCCAACCTTGTAAGACTTTTGGAACGAGAACTGCGGCGATATAACAGCAGTTAACAAAAACATCAAATCAAAATAAATTAAACATTCATATTCTTTATTAGGTTGTCTGTTGCAGTAATGTGCATTTTACGAAATTCTTTATTACCTGAAGAGACCTCTATAGTGGCCAGATTTGCGATAAGTAGCACCTAGGGTAAGATCAACAAAGATCAGCACATATTAGCTTATCGGAACCGGCTCTACGGAACCTTCTGAAAGTGGGCGTTTCCTTCTTCACAGTTTCATTGATCGCTTCCACCGAAGGTAGCAGATTCAAAAAAAAGGATTGGCTGAGCATGATTCAAAGAGTGCTATGCGTTGGTGAGCTCAGCAATGCTCCATCTACAGTGGTGGAGCGTGCCCTGGAATAGAAGGTATTCTCTAAAAAACGTCATAACCTTGTTAAAAAATGTTTTAGAAACCGAAAAGTGGGTTGGAGATAACTCAAAGAAGAGCTGCCGAATCTCATCAAGGGGAAGGGTTGCACTGAGGCGGGCAGAGCTACGAACGAACGACCATGGTTCTGTTTAAAGGCATTCAAGAATCTTTGCTACATAAACTTTAGATGATGGATGAATTTGTCTGTTTGTCGACACATTATATGGCGCTTTCCTGGAATTAAACTTCCGTCCGCGTGGCCTCAGAATATCCAAATTCGAAAGGGATATAAAAGGCGGAACAGGAATCCCGAGGTGGCAGGACCAGAAAATAAATTGCATCTTGCCAGTGTAGAAAAAATGTTCCCTCTAAGGAAGAGCTTTCAAATCTAGGGGTGATACAGGTGGCAGGACGGGACACTTTATAGTGGAAGATGACGCCAGGTGCCTTTCAGATTATGCGCCGTCGGTTCACGGCTTCGCTCCCTTGAGAAATTTAGCGTCGAATATTTCAAGATTCACATCTGGGGAGGTTTGTCGAATGCCAATTTGCTATATCGTTCTTTAAGTTATTGACAACTCAGTCGCTGATTCGATCGCATTGGTGGCAGTGTTCCAACTCTGAGGTCGTTTACTTTGAGACGTGCTAAGGAGATTACGATTTCTAAGCCTTCTACGAACCATTTTTCTCCTTTCAAATTGACCTCAAACAATTATTTATACCCAGTTTTGCTCGCCTTTCCTTTGCCTTCCTTGTTGTAGCATCAATTGGCGGAACTTCTGGTCATTGAAGAAAAAACTGGTAAAAGTTCTCCCATTGAGGGACTCCTGCAACTAGTTAATTGAATGATATTCGGATGGCAAAAATTCAGGGCTATATTGTGGATGTCGCATTACTTTTCAATCCCACGCTTTGATAATTTTCTTGCCATGTCTCGAAATCTGTGCGTATTGAGATCAAAGTTAATGCAACATCATGGTCCCATGAAGGCACTTCAAGGTAAGATGTGATAAGCTGATTATTCTATGGAAAATACTAAACTGTTCTGTCCTGAAGCTTTCAGATAGTTCTGTATGCTGTTCTCTGTCCGGTGACTGTTGTTTTTCATGTCCTATGCTTAAGTCAAAAGCTAACAATCACCATCAGTACTATGGTTCACTGATTGCAATTTCCACAGAGAAGATTCCAACGCTTTATTCACGATTACGATCACCCACGCGGCCAAGGACGATGATGTGGGCGCGGTCTGGGTAAATGTCTGTGCCGATGTCTAAAACTCATCGTCGATCCGATTGAAAGCAGGATGCACACCTGAAATAAACAACGAATAGAACAACAACGTCAATTTAACAAATTTACAGCCGCTTGCTATGTTTGAAAAGCAGCACCTCTCTTCTCGGAAAGTTTCACCTCGATGATCATCAGTTTCTACAAAATTCTTGCTATGATCCATTCGTGGAATCTTTTCCGAAATAGGCCTTGCTTCCTCAGTTGGCTCCCCCCCACGTTGAATTGAAGGCGACATGCACTGCTCAAGGTTATCTCTGGTAGTGCTAGCTATCTGTAGAGGGAGTAAGGGGTGAAATTGTCACATTAAATACCAGGATGGTAATAATACTGACAAAATACGTGGTCAGTCTCTCTGAGATAGACAAGCTTTTTCAATGAATAGCCGGGGACTTTACGTCATCTTTTTGACCCTACTACTCCTGTTGCTACTTCCTAAACATGCATTGAGAGTCTTTTATAGGTTGTTTGCTGGAACCAAGGGTGAACGAATCAGATGGATACCTGCCAGATGGTAAAGAGAAATTTATTGAAGAATAATCGATGAACAACATACAAGGGTGAGGAATTGCACGGGAAGCGACAGAACTTTCATTTTCTACCTGAAAGCAAACAATAAGTAAAGGTTTAGAAACGAAATTGTGAAGAGCAATCCGAATCTCTGACAGCTAGAGCTCTCGCATATAGTGGGGCCTTATATAGTGTCCTGGTGCGGCTCTTCCATTACGGCCATGCATTAAGCACGATCACTAAAGGCCGCTTATGATTCTCTGCATGATATTTGCTGGCAAAATTAAAACGACTATAACGATGGGAATATGTATACGCTCTCAAGGTCATGGCTGAATAATTCAGCTACAATATCTTTATCAGTCAAAGACGGTGAACGGGTGGTTGCCGAAAAAGTGTTTGTTAGGGTCACATCGCTTATAAGTGATGAGTTCAATTTTTCAGGTTCTTGAGGACTCCATTATGATTTACCCTTTGGGAGAGGGTCGAGAGCAGAGAAAATTAAATCAATGCTCGATTTTTTCTAATCTAAGTCATTAAAGTGTCCTTAACTTCTTGGACGAGTTTCCATGAAGCTTGAACTACCTTGATAAATATATGATTACTTTCTCAACTTGCAAATTTAGTTCATATCAGGTTAATGATGTGCCACATCGGTTAAGAAACCCTTCTGACTTCTGAGTGTATCCTATACAGTTTGTGGTCGCAGTTGATAAACATATCAGTGCTTTTGTCCTCCCATACGGCTCTGGTAACATTCGATTATTGGTATAGGTAAGGGAAATACCTGGGAGATACAGAAATCAGCCCGATTCTCGTACCAAGCCCATTCTCGTTCCAGCGCATGGATGAAGTTCGAAAAGGATACGTTGGCACTCGGTTACTCAAAAACCTTCCACCGACGGTGGCAGTATTACTTCTGCCTCTGCTCGTCCTTATTCGCTACCGATCGTATTGATGCCGTTCAGTTTGTGTTGAACTAGTGTTAGGCCGTATCGGCTACTGTTGCTCCTCATGTACAGGATGTAATGCTATTAATTCCTATTTCTATTTTTTTTTCCTCACACCATTTTTTCGTTTCGAACCTAAGGTGAGTCTAATTAAGAGAAGAAGTGCCTACATTCATTGTCCTTTATGGAAATCCTCTCAAATTTGAACTACTTCAATTTCAAAATATGCAAGAGAATTGACGAAATCTCAGGTACAAGGTTAACATCGTCAGGATTAGTCTCTTGTGGTACTGTACTTTGGCCCTTTCGATCAGAGCAAATCGAACTCGATAAGCAATTTGTGAATAACGATAAGCTTTTCTCTGAGGATGGCGAATTGTGGACAAAGGGCTGGACGGGACTCGACCCCGTACCCCGAATAGCTTAGCTTGTGTTATTAGTGTAAGCTAAGGAGGAAGCCTCATCTGTGCATTCCCTTTTGTCGCCTCCTTGTTTCAACTCATTCTTCTTATTAGTGATCAAACCTAATTTTTCCTTGGCAAAATTGGCAATCCATAAGGTAAAGACATTATACATGAATGTTAGGCTGTGTGACACCATCCATGAAAACGACAACTGGATAGACATTGGTAGAATTCGAGACAACTACATATCTAAGAATTGATCTCATAATTGTATTGCTTCTTTTAGATCTTTTTGTTCCACTCCTGCCCTGAGACGAACTGAACTGACAGATAATCCTCAAACGGGCGGTTCGTTGTAACCAGCGACCCTTTCCATGGTCGGAAATGATGTGATCAAGTTCTTAGATGGTTGGCAAGCTTTATATGGCGCCCTGATAACGGCGTTCTGCTATCAAGTGTAGCAAGCAACTTTAAACGAAACCACGGAAATGGCCCGATGAATTGTCGAACACCGCCAAAATGTGGTTCTCCAAGCTTGACGACTCGTAGCGTTGGCGGTTGGCATGCTAGATTCGCTTTTCCTGGAATACGCCAACTCGATTACAGTTAAAAAAAATTGATTATTGGTTTTTTCCCTAAAAAGCGAATTATGGGCAACTCTGGCAATATACGGGACCGGAACCCGTTCATGCCTTCCCGAGGGCTGAGCTCTTACTTCCTTGCACAACTGCGTATCTCGTGCATTGGTCACGTCTGATACACCACAAAGGTAGGGACCACTAATATGACAGGCGTTTCATACAAACCCTTTGTACCCGGGAAATTACAAAAAATTCAAAGTCAAAGATCAGAGTATTTTTCATTCAAATGGAAGATAATGGACGGGGTCATTTTTCAGGGATATCTACTGTCCAAATGGAAAGATAAGATGGATGTGTTGGTGAAAAAAGGGGAAAGGGACTCTGGCTACGTTGTAGCTAATATATTCGCTGTTGTTTTGAGCGCAAAGTGCAGTAGACGCTTCAAACTTGTCTACCAGCTTTAGCGACATTACTTCTAGCCCAAACGTAGATAGGTTATGATCCGAAAGTGAAAAACGGATGCTCGAAGTCTGCTCCGGGACTGGCCAAGTTCAAGCTAGCAATTGCTGTCGCTTCTCAGAATAATCAGCGATGGGCAGTACAGTGGCTAAAATCTGCATGGAGGTAACGTTACTCTTGAGGAACCGAGGATCGGCTCAAATCAATCGGGAAAGATCCATGACGCTTTTATCCAAATCTATCCGAACATTGGTGCTTTACTAACTGATTGCCAAGTGGGATTCATTTAACTTGAATCTTATGAGTGGTTGTCACGCTTAAGGCTTAGTCTTCAGGTGTTGATCTACTCTGACCACTTTTAAACGTAACATAGAGAAAGGAATAGGACCTAAATCGACCTAAATCGGCGAATTCTAGCCTTAGCGCCCCTCCTGAGGAGTACGGCGTAGCCGGAGCGTCAAACACTGGAATCATTGAGTCCTCAGACAGCACCTCCAGGTTATCCACGTCGTAGCTCTCCTTAAGCGCCTTCGCCAATATGCCCACTGGGATAATTGGACCTACAGGTCGGGATTGTTCACTGAAGAGAGCCCAGGTCAATCGAATTGCGGAGGAAGCTTCGAAGCAGACCTCGTTGCCACAGAAAGTATCTTCAAGGGAGAAAACGACGCAGCGGCGTCGGATATCATCGATTATTAGTGGGGGCACGAAGTCTAGGGGTGAAGTGTGGTTCATGGCGCAAGGAAAAGGCGTCTTCAGTGGGAAGTTCGATGACAGTTGAGGCTAAAGTATTGGATTTAAGAGCGCCAGCTTTAGTAGATACGGGCTCAATAATCCGCACCATCCCAGTAGGCATATTGGCAAAGGAATGCTACGACGTAGATAGCTCGGAGGTGTTGTCTGAGGACTCAATAATTCCAGTGTTCGACGCTTCACGAGACCCCATAGCTTTCTTGGGTGCTGTCCAAAAAGCGGTAAAGCTGAAGGAAGGCAACAAGGTGGACGTAGCCTTCCACATTGGAGATGACAAGGAGGCTGAGACACTCCTTAGTATCCTGATATGAGATCCTCATTGAGTTAATGCCTTGTTACACTAACATTGTGATAGGTGATCCCCTTCACTGCATTTTCACCAAGAATCCTTGCTGCAAAAACTCCAGATGATGGATGAGCTTGTATGTTTGTCGACACATTATATGGCGCCTTCCTGGAATTAAAATACAGGAATTCCGTCCGCGAGGCCATAGAATATTCATATTTGAAAGGGATACAAAAGGCAGAACAGGAATCCAGAGGTGGCAGGACCAGAAGTTGAAAATGTACATAGATACCGGTCACTGGAAGCAGAAATTGGCAGAAAAAAAAAATGTTCCCTCTAGGCAAGAGCTTTCAAATCTAGGAATGATACAGGTGGCACGATATGATACTAGTGGAAGGTGACCTCAGATGCATTCCAGATTATGGGGTATGTGTACGAACGTGCGTCCGAGGATGCGCGCGGCAAATTGCGCGACGGAGTTCGTGATTTTTGGACGACTTTAGCGTCTATCATTGGGGCCCAAACTTGAAATAGAGTAGATTAGGAGGATCACCTGACCCTACTGAACTACACTACTTCGAGTTTGTGCCCCGAAAATTGGCGCCGTAGTCGTAAAAATCGTCACGAATTCCGCCGCGCAATCTGCCGCGCGCACCCTCGGACGCACGTTCGTACCGTCCCCCCAGATTATGCGCCGTCAATTCACGGCTTCGCTCCCTTAAAATTTAGCATAGCATGTTTCAAGGTTCACGCCTGGGGATGTTGGTCGATATACCGATTTGCTATATCGTTCTTTATGCAATTGCCAACTCAGTCGCAGATTCGATGCATTGAGGCATCGGTGGCACAGTGTCCCAACTCTGAGGTCGATCATTTTGAATCGTTCAAAAGGTAGTTTCGAATTGTGAGCTTTTCACAAACCAATTTTTGTCCTTTCGGAAGAAGCTTAATCAGTCATTTATACCCAGTTTGCTATGCTATGGCTATCTTTCGTCCTCCTTGTTTTAGCATCAGTTGGCGGAACTTTCGGTTATTGACGAAAAAACTGCTAAAAAAATCTCCGATTGGAGGGCTCCTGCAACTAGTTAAGTGAATAATGTTCGGATGGCAATAAAACAGGGCTGTATGGTGAATGTTGCATTAGTTTTCAACAATGCTTTGATAATTATTGGCAAGTCTCCAAAACTGTGCTAATCGAAATCGAAGTCGGTGTTAACTTTATAGTCCCATTAAAGCATTTCGAAGTAAGATGTGATATGCTGATTGTTTCATAGAAAATACTGAACTGTCCCGTCCTGAAGCTTTAGAGGCTGAAGATAGTCCTTCATGCTGTTCTCTGTCCGGCAACTGTTGTTTTTCATGTCCTATTTTTGAGTGGAAAGCTGACAATCACTTGCTAGTATTATAGTTTGCTGACTTCAATGCCCACAGAAAAGATTTCAACGCTTTACTCACGATTAGTATCACACAGAAAAGTGCGAACCAATCAAAGAGTTCATTAGTACCTGCTGGGGAAGGATCTGGGAGATCTTAGTCCGAAACCCATCGTCGATCCGATTGAAAGCAGGATGCACACCTTAAATAAACAACGAGTAGAACAACAACGTCAAATGTAACAAATTTACAGACGCTTGCTAAGTTTTAGAAGCAGCAGCTTCTCGGAGAATTCCACCTCGGTCATCATATGTTCTACACAATCTTTAGCTATAAGACATTCGCCAGATCTTTTCCGATGTAGGCCTCGCTTCCTTGGCCGTCTCCCCCACTCTGGAATGAAGGCGGCATGGATCTTCTGAAGGCTAAATCTGGTAGTGCGAGCCATTTGTAGAGGAAGTAACGGGTAGAAGGGTCTCAGTAAGGATTAGGATGATAATAGTATTGAAAAAGTACGGGGTCAGACTCTCTGATAGACAGTTTTTGCTAAGAAGTCTCGGAGACTCTACGCTATCTGATCAAGCTTTTCTAATGAATATCGAAGAACTTTTCGTTATCCTTTTAGCCCTACCACTCCTGTTGTTGCTTCGTAAATATGCAAGAATGTTTTTTGAGGTCTGTGTTCTGGAACTGAGGGTGAACAAATGGTTCGGATACCGTGCAGATGGTATCAAGAAATTTATTAGAGAACTACCGAAGAACAACATACAAGGGTAAAGGTGAGGAACTGGACTGGAAGCGATAGAGCATCCATTCGCTACCTGAAAGCAAACAATAAATAAAGGTTTAGAAACGAAATTTTGAAGAGCAATCCGAATGTCTGACAGCTGGAGCTCTCGTATATAGTGGGGCCTTATATAGTGTCCTGGTGCGGCTCTTTAATTACGGCCATGCATTAAGCGCGATCACTAAAGGCTGCTCATGATTCTTCGCAAGGCATTTGTTAGCAACATTAAAACGGCTATAACGATGGGAATATGTATACGCTCTCAATGTCATGGCCGAATAATTCAACTGCAGTTTCTTTATCAGTCAAAGACGGTGAACGGGTGGTTGCCGAAAAAGTGTTTGTTAGGGTCACATCGCTCATAAATGAGTTCTATCTTTTTTCAAGTTTTCGAGGACTCTATTATGATTTATCTTTTAGGAGAGGGTCGAGAACACAGAAATTGAAATCAATGCTCGATTTTTACCAATCTAAATCATTAAAGTGTTATTAATTTTTTGGACGATTTTACATTAAGTCTGAACTGCCTCGATAAATGTATGATAACTTTCTCAACTTGAAAATTCAGTTCATATCAGCTTAATGATGTGCCACATCGGTTAAGACACCGTTCTGACACCGAATTGGACACCATTTGCAATTTCCCATCTTTACTTAGTTTCATCAATATTCATGCTTCATTTTCATTGACCAACGAACAATAGGGTCTGATAACAAGCATTTGACGATGACAGAAACATGAATGGAAAACCTTCGATCATTGGTACAGGTAAGGGAAATACCTGGGAGATACAATAATCAGCCCGATTCTCGCACCAAGCCCATTCTCGTTCCAGTGCATGGATGATATGCGAAAAGAATACGTCGACACTCGGTTACTCACAAGGGAAGGATAATTGGTCGCAGTGGCCATTCAAGATGAGATGTATACCCCCGTAGGTGGTTTCGAACGCTGGTCTCAAATCTGTATTCCAAATCTGCGAAACGATTCTGGGAACAAAGTTACGGGCCCGGGGCCTCCCTGTGTTATACCACTGCGCTGAACGGATCACCGAGCCGAGCAAAGCCCTTACCTGTGCAACGGTGGCCTGGGGGATAGTGTGGTGGACTGGTAGGCATTACATCAAGGTTCGAGTCCTTGATGCATGGGGTCGTTTTGCTTTTTCATAAAATGCGTCCTAAACGCTTGCAAAACGTTTTTGGGCTCAATGTTGGGCATCTACAGGGCCTCCTCACAAATAAGGAACACTGGAGAGATATTACAAGGCAAGTTTCTTTTTTTTGCCGCCCACCGGCCAAATAAGGGTGGAGCTCCATTCGAGAAAGGAGGAATTTTAAATATTTACTCAAAATGAGCCTCAAAGGCTTCAAGGAGGAAGATTTCAAATGATTCATCGGGTCAAACGCTCTTCAACACGTTACCAGCGAATATTCTGAACGAATGTGGGATCATCATATTTGGTGGAGGAAGTTCTTTCTTGTAGCATGAAGTAGACACCATCACTATCCAAGAGGCGGTAATGAAGTGGTTTCGAGCCGCACTTATCGATACTATGAAAAGCCCGCTATCCTTTGCGAAGAAGTCGAATTCGTGAAAGACGATCACAATTATCCTCTCCGATCGCCTGATGAGGACAGCGACGATGGACCCGTAGCTTCGCAAATGAAACTTCCTACGTTTGTGGGGATATAGAGGCTCCGAAGTGAAACGTAGCCCTCATGTTTGTGATCTGGCCCATGAGCTCCAATTTTATGGCACTGGTGGAAGAGCTATAGTTTGAAGCTCGAGTTTCAAAAGAAGCTGCACCTTCTCGAGCATGAGAATCACCTTTTGTATTATCACGACAAAAGGCCGTCTACGGAAATTAAGAGAGCATGAGCTTTCGAAATAATCTGTTATTGGCAACTTACGATGTATTATGTGGTTGCAACTATCAGGTGCAAAACAAGCTAGTCGGTCTGCCTACTTATGAAGATTAGCGGATAAATTGTAAGGATGAGTTATCATAAAATTAATAAAGGAGTCCCATTGCGCGACAGTCATTTCCAGTGGATACCGCTTCAGATCAACAATGAAGGCTCATAGGGGGGGGGGAATTCAGAACATTTCACAGGTGGATACAGGGTTTCGAGGACAGCCGTGGTACCATGCCCCACCGCTCCACCACGCTTACCTAATGAAAGGGCCTCTTGAAAGGACATTTACCCCATGAATAGAATCAACAGATAATCAATCATATGTGCACACAAAGAGATTAACTATTGTTCTACAGTATTTTTTCAACAATGCCCGTTAACTTGTACCACCTCTTCGAAAGTGCGGGCACCATTCCTAGAAGCTGTGGGCCGTATCCCTCCCAAAGAGGACTCTAGTCGGATGAGTCATTCAACCGCCGCCTACCGTAAGTACGGGGAGTTGCCGAAGATTTCAAAACACCATCTTGACTGTTCAGCGTAGAGATACGTATGCATATATTCGGCCAATAACGGTAAGAAAAATTTTATTGGATTACTATTCTCCGGAGTCCTAAATTGTGAGGGAACCCTCTAGACGCCCAACATTGAGCCCAAAAACGTTTTGCAAGCGTTTAGGACGCATTTTATGAAAAAGCAAAACGACCCCATGCATCAAGGACTCGAACCTTGATGTCATGCCTATCAGTCCACCCCACTATCCTCCAGGCCACCGTTGCACAGGTAAGGGCTTTGCTCGCCTCGGTGATCCGTTCAGCGCAGTGGTATAACACAGGGAGGCCCCGGGCCCGTAACTTTGTTCCCAGAATCGTTTCGCAGATTTGGAATACAGATTTGAGATCAGCGTTCGAAACCACCTACGGGGGTATACATCTCATCTTGAATGGCCACTGCGACCAATTATCCTTCCCGTCAGACGATGACAGTATTACTTCTACCTCTGCTCAACCTTGTTCGCTAATTATCTTACTGATGCCGTTCAGTTAGTATTGTCGTGTTGATAATCCGTATCGGCTACTGTTGCTACTCATGACAGTGTATAATGCTTGCAAATTCCTTAGATTAGTTCCTTAGCTCCTTAGGTTAGTTCATTAGTTGACGGCGATAAGAACTCGTGCTTAAGCTGAAGACCCCATACTGAAGCTTTGTATGGAGCCCTGATAAGGGCGATCTGCTATCAAGCGTATCGAGCATCTCTGAACGAAACCACAGAAAGGGCTTGATGAAGGGGCGAAAACCGTCAAAACGCAGTTTCCCAGCTTGAAGACCCGTAGTTCTAATCCTCTGATAATCCTCTCGATACCATCTGGAATGGTATACAAACCGTTTGTTCATATTGGGTTGCAGTACTTGGACCTTAAAAACAATCCTTGCATACTAAGGAAGCAACAACAAGAGCGTCAGGGCCAAAAGGACAGCGTAGAGTTTCCAAGATTTTTCAGAAATATTGTCTCGTATTTTGTTAATAGTACATATTACTAACCTTAATGGGGCACTTCCACCCGTTACTCCTCTAAAGATGGCTCGCTTTGCCAGGGATAGCCCTCAGAAAATTCATGTCGCCCTCAGTTCAACGCGGGGAGCCAACCAAGGAAGCAAGGTCTACGTCGAAAAATATTTCACGAATGGCTTATAGCTGAAGTTTTGATAGAAACTTGTGGCCACCGAGGTGGGACTTTTCGAGACCATGGCTGCTGCTTTCCAAACATGGCAATCAGCTGTAAACTTTTTACATTTGACGTTGCTTACTAATAATCTTTGGCGAAACTTTATTCGCTGTTTATTTCAGGTATGCACCCTGCTTTTACTCGGATCGACGTTGGCATTCAGTTTTAGCGGAAAGTTATACGGAAGAGGCAAATAGTGGCACGATTCCTGCGAATGAATACATCGAGCTTCCATGTGTGTTTCTGTTTGTTGGAAACCTTCCTGCTTAAACTGTATTTCGTAGACTATAAAGACAAGAGACGATGAGGTAGCCCGAAGTTTTTCTCATATAAGTCACTTTCATGGATCACCTATGGATTGCAACGAAGGAGCGGGGAAAATACCAGATATGCTATTTTCAGAAGCTGACAACCGCAAATTCTTTTGATTTAGGAACCGGATATGAAAACAACAATTGTAGGAAAGACAGTAGCATTCAGTACCAGATTGAATTTCTCGGGCAGATCTTTCCATATTTTTAATGGTACAACTAGCCGGTCACCTCTCGCCATGATATAGCAAAAAAGGATGCCGTGATTCTTCTGCAGACGTCGTTGTTAGGTAAAAACTTTAAAAATGGCGTTTCGATTCGAGAGTCTAAATTTGGCTCAAGGTTTGAGTGATGTTCTCTAAACCGCCAAGCGCCTCAACTCCCCACCGCTTCTGATGTATCGTCACTGGCTTCCTTATCTGAACACGAGGGTGAAAGTGTTTGATGGCACGCTCAGTGTTAAGTGGTGCAGGAAAGCAAACTCGAAGAACATCTCGATTCACGCCACATTCGCGCACCCTCGTACCTGGAAGAACGCAGTTTTTAGGAAAATGTTGGCAGACCAGACTCCGCCCATTGTTTGCGGAGACCGGTCTGCCAACATGTTCCTAAAAACAGGGGTTGTGAATTTTTGCACAAACACTTATGGCAGGTGGCAGGATCAGACCCCGCCCATTGTGGGCGGAGTCTGATCCTGCCACCTGCCATAAGTGTTCTGATCCTGACGCCCGTACTCCTACCGAGTTTGAGTGCTCTAGGATCACGGGGACATGAGTTATGAATTTTCGCTAAAACGTTTATTTCTCACAAATCCCGCCTCCTTTGGGCGGAGCCCGGTCCTGCCGCCCACTATAAGTGTTCCCATTTTGCCGCCTGCACTCCTACCAAATTTGAACGCTTTCGGTCCACGGGAGCAGGAGTTATGAATATCGGTCAGACACACACATACACACACAATCACACAAACACACAAACACACCAACAGACACACTTAGCCGATTATATAAGTAGGATAGCGTGACTGCAGCAATTCAACGGTGTCTTGCTCGAGCGCAGCTGAACGATGATTTTATCTTAGTGAACATTCCTACGACGACATCAGCCTGTACGAAAAAGACTCTACGATTGGTAGTGCATATCAGACAGTTGCGTTTGATGTCCGAATGGTTCAGTCGGAGATTGCGCCAAAAAGCGTGGTATTTATCAGATTGAGCTTCAGGCATGTAATGCAACATACATTGGGGAAACTGCGAGATTCCTTGCAAGGACGTTCCCACGTTAAGAAACACCTTGAGAGGAAAAGGCGCGGCAATATAACAGCACCGCTCGGAAAGCATCTGATTAAAGAGCGCCACGGAGTCGATATTGATGTGAAGTAGAAAATTCAAGCGTACGTGACTGAGATATCCGCCAGCAAAGCTCTACGGGCATTTTGGATTCACGCGCGGAACCCCAGAATGAATAACTGCAATGAGTGTCTATCCTGTATAAATGATTTCTTGCCGTCTACGCCACATTGTGCGCTATGAGGCGTGCAGGTCTGGAGCATAGTTGTTTACAAGGACCGCGCACAAAGTCCCAATTACTAATCATAACTGACTCGGGTGGCTAATCCGCTCTTGCGATGGTGGACTGGGTGAGATTGCTTCACTCGTTTGTGTTTCTCCATTTGTACTCCCTAAGTTTCATCAGAAATGCTGGGGAGAGGATGCGTTTGGCGGTTTAGAGGATACCTTTTAAACTGCCACGTTTAGGCCTTTGAGAAAAGGAGCCGCGTCGAAAGGTTGGGCCATCAGTAAAGTATCCACCTAGCAACCTTGCCAGCAGAAAAATCGCATTACAATGACAAAAACGCCGAAGTTCTGCAAAGAGAGGAGCTGGAATTTGCAACAACGAGTACTATGTAAAAGGATAAAGGACAATGGGAAATAAAGTCGTACGCGTCAAATAAAACCGCTTTTTGGAACGATCTAATGCATTCGAGTTCCGTTCAGGATAGTAACGGCTTGTACAGCTACTTGCAATGACCAGCCAACGTCCAACACTGTGACGTCATCCTATCACAGCAGTCTGGTGTCGATGAATCGAACCCGTAGGGTAGAAACGTTGATTACTCGGAAGAGTATTGATCCTAGATTCGATATCTGACTACGTGTGCGAGCTAGTGCGTCACTTGTTACTCTACCACCTCAGACCATCTATCGACTGAGAAGTATTTTTAGAGCAACCAAGGCTGAACAAAATTTTCTCCTTGAACACTATCTTTTTTTGTCATCTTCGATATTTGCTAGTACATCCATGAACTCAGACACGTTTTCCAGGAATCTAGGAAGGAGAATAGAAGAATAGATTTGCACTCTTCGTTCTTCTCTGCTTTTATAGATTCTGAATAGTCTATAGGATAATCAACGTTCTTTTGTGCACGCCACCTCTGATAGTAGCGATTGGTCTAAACAATTTACATCAAAGAGCTGTAATACGTCGTCGGACGCCTGCACTAGATTTGTTTTTCCCTTTCCTGTTTTTCTTAATGTCATAGCTTTCATTCGGTGTGCATTCTAGTAAGACAGTGAAGGGCCATGCACAGAGATCCAGACCGCCCCTCCAGGGTACTAACATGCATTCGACTCCGCTACATTACTAAAAATTCTTGGATAGGTACTTTGCCAGCATCTGGATCGGTAGGGTTTCTAGTGGTCGTTCCTGGGGATGCTATCCATCGAATAAGAATAAGAGATACGGTCTCTGTGAAGAAACATATCTAGCATTCACCTGCTCTAACACTAATCGAATCGATGCGAACATTGACGTGAACAGATTCATGGATAGTACCGATTAAGCAGCAGTTGGCAAACGTGTGCAAAGCTTACAGTGCTAGCTAAATTCTGCGCAGTGGAACCGTGTGGCATATTCTCTGAGCTTTTCAGTTGATTCCCCTCCTAGAAAGTGTGACCTTTTTTACTTTACATAGACCTCAAGTATGCTGTCTGTTTGTTTTTTACCTTGTTCGCCACTTTGTTCTACTGTCTGTTTGTCTGTCTACTTGTTTTTTTACAAAGTCCTTTATTACCCGAAGAGACGTCTATAGCGGTAAAGCCAGATTTGCGATAGGTAGGACATAGGGTAAGATCAATAAAGATCAGTAGAGCACATAGTAGCTCATCGGAACTGGTTTCTGGATCCAGACACTAGGAGAAAATGGGCAGAGTTTAGAATGAGTCGAAGAGGCAGCAGTAGGAGAATCTCCGGTGCCTGCGAAAACTGAAAGTGGGCGTTTCTTCCTTCACAGTTTCATTGATCGCTTCCACTGAAGGTAGCAGATTCAAAAAAAGGATTGGGCTGAGCATTATTCAAAGAGTGCTAAGCGTCGGTAAGCCCAACAAAACTCCATCTACAGTGGTGGAGCGTGCCCTCGAATAGAAGGTATCCTTTACAAAACGTCATAGCCTTGTTCAAGAATGTTTTGGAAAGCGAAAAGAGGGGTCGGAGATGACTCAAAGAAGAGTGGGTCGGAGATGACTCAAAGAAGAGCTGCCAAATCTCATTCTGGGGCGGGGTTTGCACTGAAGCGGGCAGAGCTACGAACGAACGACCATAGTTCTGTTCAAAGGCGTTCAGGAATCCGGTGAAAATGTAGTTGGAAGTGGGGGGGGGGCACCCATCCGAAGGACAGTATATCAAGAAAAAAACTCAGTCCAACGTGTTAATCCTTGCTTTATTGACACTTTATCAGAAGCGAAGTTGATGATGGGCACCGGCCTTCTGTACTCTTTTAGCGGTTTCAGCCTAGGAAATGTAGTTTTCCAACTAAGCCGGGGTAGGATAGGAGCACCTGGGTGGGTGGGATGTTTATTTCGAGCGGAAAGAAAGTAAAAAAGAAAGAAAACTTGCCCATCGCAGTGTTCCTTCCTTCCTTATACTTAGTTAAAAACTGTCATGTCCCTGTTATAACCGGGCATTACACATTTCATTGAGTTAATTCCTTGTTACAGTAGCATTGTGATAGGTGGTCCCCCTTACTGCATTTTCACCAAGAATCCTTAATACATAAACTCCAGATGATGGATGCGTTTGTTTGTTTGTTAACACATTATATGGCGCCTTCCTAGAACTAAAATACAGAAATTGCGTCCGCGTGGCCATAGAATATTCAAATTTTAAAGGGATATAAAAGGCAGAACAGGAATCCCGAAGTGGCAGGGCCAGAAGTTGCCTATGTAGATACCGCCCACTAGAAGGAAAAATCGGCAAAAAAGTCCCCTCTGAGCAAGAGCTTTCAAATCTAGGAGTGATACAGGTGGCACGATAGGATACTAGTGGAAGGTGTCCCCAGATGCCTTTCAGATTATGCGCCGTCAATTCACGGCTTCGATCCCTTAAGAAATTTAGCTTTGCATGTTTCAAGATTCACGCCTGGGGAGGTTGGTCGATATACCGATTTGCTATATCGTTCTTTATGCAATTGCCAACTCAGTCGCAGATTTGATCGCATTGGTGGCACACTGTTCCAAATCTGGAGGTCGATCATTTTCAGTCGTTCGAAAGGTAGTTTCGAATTGTGAGCTTTTCACAGACCATTTTTTCTCCTTTCGGAAAAACCTTAATTAAATATGTATACCCAGTTTGCTTGGCTATGTTTTGTCTTCCTTGTTTTAGTATCAGTTGGCGGAACTTCCGGTTATTGACGAAAAAACTGGTAAAAGTTTTTCCATTGAAGGACGCAACTAGTAAAGTGAATGATATTCGGATGGCAAGAGATCAGAGCTATAAGGTGGATGTTGCATTACTTTCCAACCACGCTTCGATAATTTTCTTGCCATGTCTCCAAATCTGTGCGAATTGAGATCGATGTTAATGTTAACATTATGGTCCCATTAAAGCACTTCAAAGTAAGATGGGATAAGCTGATTATTCCATAAAAAATACTGAACTGTCCTGTCCTTAAGCTTTCAGATAGTCTTGTATGCTGCTTTCTGTCCGGCAGCCGTTGTTTATCATGTCGTGTTCCTAAGTCAAAAGCTGACAATCACCTCTTAATATTATGGTTTTTGATTGCAATTTACTCAGAAAAGATTCCAACACATCCACGATTACGATCATCCAGGCGGCCAAGGACGTGGAAAAGGACGTGGGTACGGTCTTGGAAAAGGCCCGGGATTTCCATCGTATATCCAACCCATTGTAGATCCGAATGAAAGCAGGATGCACACCTGAAATAAGCAGCGAGTAGACCAACAACGTCAAATATAACAAATTTACAGAGGCTTCCTAGGTTTGGAAAACAGCAGCCATGGTTTCGGCAAATCCCACCTCGGTTGTCGCATGTTTCTACAAAATCTTCAGCTGTTATACATTAGTGATATCCCTTCCGGTGCAGTTCTTGCTTTCTCAGATGGCTCCCTCACATTGTGCTAAAGACGACATGAACCTGCTCAGGGCTACCTCTGGTAGCTCTAGCTATCTGTAGAGGGAGTAGCCGGAGCAAAATACGAGACTAGTCTCTTCTGATAGACAAGCCTCCCTAATGAACAAGCGGAGAATCTACATTATCCTTTTAGCCTCCTGTTTATGGCTTACTGAATATGCATTAAATGGTCTTTTTTATGGTATGTGCTGGCAGGAGGGTGAACAAATGACTCGGATACCGTTCCAGATGGTATCGAGAAATTTATTAGAGGATTATCGAAGAACAACATACAGCGGTCGCGATGAACCGGATTGAGAGCGACAGAGCGTTCATTTGCTACCTGAAAGCAAACAATAAATAAAGGTTTAGAAACGAAATTGTGAAGAGCAATGCGAATCTCTAACAGCTGAAGCTCTCTTATATATTGGGGCCTTATATAGTGCCCTGGTGAGGCTCCACCATTACTGCCATGCAATAAGCGCGATCACTAAAGCCTGCTCATGATTCTCTGCAGGACATTTGTTGGCAACACTATTAAAGTGCCTGTAATAATGGGAATATGTATACGCTCTCAGTTTCATGGCCGTATGTTTCACCTAAAGTATCCTTATCAGCCGAAGGCTGTTGAACGAGTGGTTAACGGAATAGTGTTTGTTAAGGTCGCCTTGCTCATGATTGATAGGTTCTGTCTTTTTTTTTTTGAGATCTTGAGAACACCTCTATGATTCACCCTATAAGTTAGGGTCGAGGAAACGGAAAAATAGATCACTTAATTCTACTAATCTAAATGAATAAAGTGTTATGGACTTTTTGGGCAGGTTTTTATTAAATCTGTGCTGCCTCGATAAATGTAAGATTACTTTTTCAACTTGCAAATTTAGTTCAGATCAGATAATGATGTGTCAGCTGGGTTAAGAAACTCTTCTGGCACTGACTCGGACATCATTTTTCATTTACAATCATCAGTTAATTCCATCCACATTATGCTTCATTTTCATTGGCTAGCTCTTGAAAGAGTCCGATAGCAAGCATTTGACGATGGCAGGATTATGAATAAAAAGTTGTGCCAAGCAGAACGTGGAAGACGAACTGCTATGAACACCGTCAACGATAGCCGCTCGTGAGGTGATATTCGGACTTGGCAATGTGTTTAACCTTGATTAGTCGTTTTATGAAGATGCGTTCCACATTCGACTCTCTTCCAAAATCGAAAAAGCGTTCTAGAAAGTATCTAACCTATACAATGATTTGCGGTTGTGGTTGATATACATATCAAAGCTTTTATTCTACCGTACGGCTCTGATCACAGTGGATCACTGGTATAGGTAAGGAAAATACATAGATGATGCAGTAATCAGCCCGATTCTCGGGCTAAGCCCACTCTCGTTCCAGTGCATGGATTGAATATGGAAGTGAGACAGGAAACTCTTCCAAAAAACTTCTCTCACCTCTTTCTTCCACGTTTTTCGCAAACCCAGCAAGTCCTTTGCTCCCGCTCCCGTCATGCATAAGTGATACCTTTATATAGGGTCGTTTTCCTGCTTCAGATTCTGGATTTTTCCTACCTCAGAGGTTGAACCACCAAGCTATGCTACTCATCCTGTTTAAAGGCACGGTTCACGATAAAAATGGTATCGGAGACTTGCACATGGTATGAATTCGGGGCCCCCTCTGATACCATTTGTGCAGGAATGAGGTCGGAAAACGTTCTCGATAGGGCACAATAAGGGGCCGGAGAGTGAGCCACGGTCGCCTCCGCCCCTCGGTAGGCTGACTACGAGTTCTAATTGCCCTTCACCACTTTCGCATTGGAGCAACATTAGTGAAAAATCGATAAGCTGGTTGGCAAATTGCCCACAGACGGTCCCTACTATTCGACCTATTATTCGACTCTATCCTGCTCTAATTAGTTTTTCTCAGCCCGATTCTGCACGATAACTCAGCTTAATAGCGGCAGGAAAATATTTATTAGGTTGTCGGAAAAGTCTTTGCGCCTTTTGCAATTTTTTTTTTTGAATTTATTTTTTTTCCTTCACAATAGCTAACAATTAACAAATACATGCACCATCTTTATCGATAAGGTATTGCCATTAATCAGGCGCCTTGTGGTTCCTGCTTGCGTAGAATTCCAGAGGTTTTGAGGAGGAAAACTCGTCAATGTACGTCTCGAGCTGATTCACATAATCGAACTTCTTATTTTTCGGATGGTCCGACAGCGACAGGAGCAGATGATAACCCGTTGGAGTTAGGTCTGGTGAATACGGTGGGTGGGCCAGAACATGCCATCCCAGGCTTTGACGCTTCTTCTGGAACTCCTTCGAAAAGTGTGGGTGAACACTGTCTTGGAGAAAAAGGGTTCCCCGAGTTTCTCTCCTAGAGTTGCAGCAATCCGGTCCACAAAGCACACAGGGCTTCAGTGCTGACAGCGGAGTTTGGTGGTAGAAGGTCCCAGTGAACGATCCTTGTGAATGACTTCAAACGCTTAGCATAGCCTTCTGAGGTAAGAATTCTGCATTGGAGGTCGGGATTCAATGTTCTACTCATCCAAGCCATAGGCGCTTACTCGTGTGGTTCAAGTAGGGAACACACTTCTCGTCGCCAGTGATTAGTTCTTCCAGCCATGCGAAGGTGCGTCGGAAAGTCATTAAGTTTAGGTATGAATCCCTCTTCATTTGCCGGTCGTGACCACCCAGATCAAAACTTATCCATATCTCCGAATCTCCATGTCTTTACAAGGCGATGCAAATGGACGGCTGTTGTGTCGTGATGGCTATGAGCTCCTGTTTCAGCTGATGGGTATTCAACCTGGAATCTTCTTCAAACAGCTTTAGGAGATAGCCGTCATTGAGCTCAGCTAGTCTTCTAGCTCGTGGTACTTCGGTCCAGTCAAAGTGGCCATTTTTGAACTTCTTGTACCAGTCTTGATAAGCTACTAGAGACAATGAATGATCCTACCGCATCGCCTATTACCCCTGTCGCTCAATTAGGATTAACGTTTTTTTCTGAACCCATAAAGCAAAGGCAGTTTGACTCGCTTCGGGTCGGGAGCGATTCTTGCAGCCACAACCGTTGCGAAATGCTACGGCAGATATGGTGTGGAGAGCGCATTGACCTGCACTTACACATATTCCGCAGTGAAGGTTCTAGAGCAATCCCCAAAGATTACACAACATGGAAACCAAAATGCGCAAATACTTTTCCGACAACCTAATATATTCAACGAATAAGCCGAAATCGGGTGTGTGCCGATTCGTGCGATTCTGGGTGCGCGCGGCAAATTGCGCGGCGGAATTCGTGATTATTCGAACGACTCTGACGCCTATTATTGGGGCACAAACTTGAAGTAGAATAGTTAGGTATGGTTAGCTGATCCTACTAATTCACTCTACTTCATGTTTGCGCTCCAATAGTAGGCGTCAGAGTCGTTCGAATCATCACGAATTCCGCCGCGCAGTTTGCCGCGCGCACCCAGAATCGCACGAATCGTGCGTCCCCCGCCGAAATCAGCTGTATTGGTGTGTCGTGTGCAATCGCAGACACTGCGTCGCGTTTGTCTGACTCGCCCGAAAATTCCCTTATCGCCGTTCCTTCATGTAACTTGTAACTTCATGTAACTTGTCCAACACACCTTTTCCCTTGTTTTTTAGAGCTTTGTATTTCTTTTAATTGATCGTTTTTTCGCATTTTCTGCTTTTCCATTGCTTTATTGAAGCCCGTATCTGACATTTTTCGTCAAAAACCGGATACCCCGAAATTATCGGGAACTAACAATAAGCCTTCGAGGTGTCTGATTGGTGACAAGAAAAGAAGGTTTAGAGAATTTCCACGTGATCTCGTCCAATCCAGAGGCACGAGTTTTCGTAAATGCTAAAATTTTTGAGGATTCCGCAGTACGACCCTCTTACATACGTCAACTTTCTGACTTTTTATCGATTTTACCAATGAAGAAATTGCTATTGATCAGTTTAGCCTACGCGATACTCTCTTGAACTGCACAGCAATTTCCCTCAACAAAACATTTCCAAATTAATTGCAACTTTGCTTCCCGATTTTTCCCATTATATAGCAATAATTTTGGATGAAAATGGACATCTCAAAACGAGATTAGGTCTCAAATAGATCAAAGCATGGATGAAGCTGGTGTGGTGTCGTGTGGGCGTTATAACCGCGTACGGTTCAGAATTAGAGCCGGAATCGATACCCGACCAGTCTAGTATGATCATTCATTTTTGAAATAAGATTTAGGGCACGAGAGTTTCGTGGAACGATAAACGTTTCGAATTCTACTTGAGCTAGCCAATGCAAGTCGTAAAAGTGGCTAAAACTTATTCAAACCCGTCACGATTCTAGATGGAAGTCCAGCGCGTGGCGCCCCCGGAACGGTGTTGATTGTCGCCGTAGGACGTTCGCTCTGACTAGTTTTCACTATACTGGTCTGATTGAATAGAATCGTCATATAGAAGCCAATAGTTCTTCTCAGGCTCTTTAGCAACCAAAGGAACAACAGTTTTTACAATTAAAAATTAAAGGGACATTCATGGCGTGTATTCTTTTGCTGAACAATTTAAAAACAACTCCCTCCCAATTTCTTAAATTCCTTCACTTCTACATTTTCTGTATGCAAGTTCGTCTTCAGCGCTCATTTTTTGTGACTATTGAAAGCCTATAACATTAAAGTACAAGGATAAAGTTTTTGGCGTTGATCAATCCCGTCTGAGGGATGCGCCCCCGCACTCGACTTCCATTCAGAATCATAGTGGCGTAATGAGTGCGTATGTGGCCTATACAATGACTTGCGGTGGCCAGCCGATGTACAAGTCAGTGCTTTTATCCTCCCAGACGAGTCTGGTACCAATTCACCGATTCCGGAAGGATGAAAGGCTTGGTTGACCTAGGCGGGCATCGATCCGGGATTCGAACCCCTACCCGTGCGTGTGATATAGGGCGCCACTTGCCATTACACCACCTCCGCCTTCTAACATAATATTACCCTGTAATATTACCCTCTTGTCAGAGGAAACTCTTTTCTAAAACTGTCGAGTTTCAGAGTTTTTTCCCTGTCACTGGCGCTAATATTTACTGCCTTAACTACATACGGGTTTTCCTCATCGAAGCCTCTTATGCCGGTCATCATCGAGAAACATCTGGCAGTTGCAAACAGATTCACTCACTGTTTCAGCGAGCCCGATTGGCTACCATCAAATGGCCCGTCGAAATGTCGACGTGGTCTTCCTGTTCATTGATATCTAGAAATATCTGCTTGCCATTCATAAAAGGTAAGTGGGCGGTTAAACAATTTAGTGAACAAAGGAGCTTGTGGCTAGTTGTCTCGCCGTGAACATTTGCTAACGTGAACTTGACCTTATTTGACCGATTTCTCAGCTTAAAATTCATTAGTAGTTACCACAACCTTTTTACCAGGCTTAGGTGTATGAACCTTTTCATCGCTACGTCAAGTCCAAACTTCAAAGCTTCCGCTCTCATTGGAGTTGAGACTTTGGCGTCCCAAAATTGTGGGTGCCAAAATTCAGAAACTTTCAAGGTAAAGTAACTCGTCAAAATAATTTTATTCGCTGTTAATTAATTGCACAGGTAAAGTTTGTTGCAGTATGCATAGTCACCGAAGTGAGACTTTCAATATCTCTGATGGCCTATTCTTATTCACTGCTGGTTGCAATCGAAATTTTTCGGGACCATGACTTCTGCTTTCCAAACTTGGCAATCGGCTGTAAACGTTTTACGTTTGGTGCTGCTCAAAATAATCTCTCGTAAAACTCTACTCGTTGTTTATTTTAGGTATGGTTTCACGTACCCTGCCTTTAATCGGATCGACGATGGGTTTCAGAGTCACCGGAAACGTCAACGTAAGTAGCTAATAGTGATACGATTTCTGTGAATGAATACATCAAGCTTCCATGTGTCTTTCCTGTATATTAGAATCCTTTCTGTAGAAACTGAATTCCGTAAACTAAAGAAACAAGAGACGATGAAATAGCCAGAAGTGTCTCTTATTCAAGTCCATTGTGTGATCCATCTATGAGTTGTAACGAAGGAGCGGTGAAATTCCAGAGTATTTTGCACTTACATTTGTACTGAAATGCTCTTTTGAGAAGCCGACAATGGCAAAGACTCTTGAATTAGGAATCGGACATGAAAAACAAGAGTTGTCGGACAGACAACAACATTCAGTATTAACTGAAAACTTTGGAAAAATTCCATTTTCCATTTTTAATGGGACACTAGCTAGTCACCTCTTGCAATAGCAGAGCAAGAACAAATACTATGTATAAGGATAAAGGACTATGGAATATTAAGTCGTAGGCGTCAAATAATGCCGCTTTTGAAATGATCCCATTGACTTAACCTCTGTTCAGAATCCTAGCGTCTTGTGCAACTACTTGCGATGTCCAGCCAATTCCCAGGACAGTGTCATCAGCATCTCACAGCAGTCCGGTGTTCATGATTCGAAAACGGAGGGTAGAAAGGTTGGTTGCCTGAAAGGGAATTGATCTTAGGTTAGATTCGATATCGGACCACGTGTGCAAGCTAGTGCATCACTTGCCACTGTACCACCTCAGCCAATCTATCGAATGAGAAGTAGTTTTAGAGCAAATTGAGGCTGAACGGATTTCCCTCGCTTGAACACTATCTTTTCTTTGTCATCTTCGATATTCGCTAGTAAATCCATCAACCCAAACGGGTGTGTGTCAAGTCGTGCGTCCGAGAGGGCGTGTGACAAATTGCGCGGCGAAGTTCGTGGCGAATTTGGACGACTCCGGCGCCTATCATTGGGGCCCAAATCCGAAGTAGGGTAGATTAGTAAGGTCAGTTGATCCTACTATTCTACTGTACTTCAAAATTGGCGCTAAAGTCCTCAGAATAGGTTTGAATTTCGCCGCGCCATTTGCCGCGCGTACCCTCGGACGCACAACTTGAGCGTCCCCCGTCGTGCACAGAGATGTAGTTAAATCTATCACCACTCCAGGGTACTAACATGTAGTTGGTTCCGCTGCATTACTAGGAATTCTTAAACAGGTATTTTGACAGCATCGGTAGAGTGCCTAGTGGTCGTTCCTGGAATGCTATCCATCGAATAAGAATAAGCGATACGGTCTCTGTGACTAAACAAATACAACATTCATATGCAGATCGAAAAAAAGTGTTGGGCTGAGCATGATTCAAAGAGTGCTATGCGTTGGTAAGCACAACAAAGCTCCATCCATGGTGGTGGAGCGTGTCTTCAAATAGAAGGCATTCTTCACAAAACGTCATAACCTTGTTCAAAAATGTTTTAGAAACCGAAAAGTGGTTGAAGATTACTTAAAGAAGAGCTGTCAAATCTTATTAGGGAGAGGGGTTTGCACTGAGGCAGTCGGAGCTACGAACGAGCTATCATCATTCTATTCAAAGTCGTTTAAGTATCCTTAGTACATAAACCCCAAATGTCCGTTTGTCTGTTTGTCAACGCATTATATGGCGACTTCCTGGAATTAAAATACAAAGCTCTTGTCGGCGTGACCTTGGATTATCCAAATTCGAAAGGAATATAGAAGGCAGAACAGGAATGATGTGGTGGCAGGATCAGAAAATAACTCGCATCAGGCAAATGGAGATACCGTCCACGGGAAACAGAAATTGGTGGAAAAATGCCCCTTTAACCGAGAGTTTCCAAACCTAGGGGTGATACCAATTGGGGCGATGGTATACTAGTGGAAGGTGACGCCAGAAGCATTTCAGATTAGGCGCCGTCGATTCACGGCTTCGCTTGCTCAAGAAATACAGCGTTGCATATTTCAAGATTCATGTTTGGGGAGGTTGGCCGATACCGATTTGCTATATCGCTCGTCATGCAATTGACAACTCAGTTGCAGGTTTGATCGCATTGGTGGTGCAGTGTTTTAATTCTTAAGTCGGGTATTCTGAGACGTTCGGAAGGTAATTTCGATTTCTGAGCTTTTCACAAACCAATTTTTTCTCCTTTCGAATGAGCCTTGATTAGTTATATATTTATACATATATAGTTTTGCTGAGCTATCTTTTGCATTCCTTTAGTTTCAGCGTTCATCCCTCGCGGAGCTTCCGATTATTGTCGAAAAACTGGACCACATCAGATTTGATATCTTCACTTTTAGTAAAGGTTTTCCCAGTGAAGGGCTTCTGCAACCGGTGAAATGAATGGTATTAAGATGGCAAGGGATCAGGGTTATATGGGAAATGTTGCATTACTTTTCAACCATGCTTCGATAATTTTTTTCAAGTCTCCAAAACTGTGCGACTTGGAATGGAGCTTTACGTTAACATTATGGTCCCATGAAGGCACTTCTAAGTAAGATGTGATAGGCTGACTAAGGATTCTATGGAAAATACTAAACTGTCCTGTAATGAAGCTTTCAGATAGCCGTGTAGACTGTTTTCTGTCCGGCAACTATTGTTTTTCATGTCCTTTCCTTAAGTTCATCACTAGGATCGCACAAGGAAGGTGCGAACCAGCTAAACAGAAGATCTAGTGCACTCTGTGAAAAGACACGAGGAAGCTTGATGTATTCATTCGCAGAAATCGTATCACTTTTTGCCCGCGGGTCCGGGAGCTCCTGGGCTGAGTGGTCGGGTATTCCACGTCGCTTCGACTGAAAGCAGCATGCATACCTGAAACAAACAATGAGTAGAACAACAGCGTCAAATGTAGCGAATTTACAGCCGCTTGGTAAGTTTGAAAAGCAACAGGCAGCCATGGTCTCGGAAAATTCCACCTTGTGGGACAAATGTTTCTAGAAAATCTTCAGCTATGAGCCGCTCGTGAGATCTTTTGCTTTCTTAGTCGGCTCTACCACACTGAATTGAAGGCGGGTCTTTTGAGCGCTGTCTTCGGTAGTGCAAGCCATCGCAAGAGAAGTAACGGGTATAAGTGTCTGATTAAGGAACAGGTCAGGATGGTAATAATATTAACAAAATGCGGGGTCACTTTCTCTAATAGACAAACTTTGCCAAAGAATCCCTGAGACTCTACTTAACATTTTGACCCTACCGCTCTTTATGTTGCTTTCCACAAATGCAAGAAATGTTTTTAAGGTTTGTGTGCTGGAACCCAGGATGAACAAACGTTCGAATATCCTCCCTATTCCAGATGGGATCGAAAAGATTATCAGAGAATTATCGAAGAACAACATACAATTGTGACGAGGAAACGGATTGAGAGCGACAGAGCGTTCATTTGCTACCTGAAAGCAAACACTAAATAAAAGTCGAGAGGCGAAATTGTGAAGACGAATTCGAATCTCTGACAGCTGGAGCTCTCTTATATAGTAGAACCTTATATAGTGCTCTAGTGCGGCTCCTCCATTACTGCCATGTTTTAAGCGCGATTACTAAAGCCTGCTCATGATTCTCCGCATGACGTTTGTTGGCAACACTCTAAGAGCGGCTACCGTCTTATAGCAAGCATATGACAGTGGAAGGAAAGTGAAAGGAAAGTTGTGCTGATTAGAACGTAACGAGCGAATTGCTAAAAGCGCCGCCAACGTTAGGCACTCGTGAGATGAGGTTAAAAGCTTGTTGGACTGCAGCTGTTGTGGGCTACGATCAGGCTACCCACAATAATATGTTCCTCTCAGGAAATCACAATTTTTAAGTGTCGCGAGTCTTACTTGGATGGTAATAAACGTTTAGCGGCCTGAATTACGGTCTTAAGTGGAGGATTCGAAGGTGTAAGTGAAAATTCTACAAGTTTCTCTGGGCACTGGGACGTATGGGTAGTAAAAGCGATGGACATGTCCGTCATTCCAAGACGTGCTGCATTTTCTGTTGCAATATCCAAAAGAAATACATAACAGAACAAAAAAGTAAGAAACCTGAAGAGGTCCATCCGGTCCTTTTCTGAAAGCATATACCAAAGAACGAAAGAGAGAAGCGCACACAACCCTCCTACATAGCAAGTTCTCGGCACAATAACTTTCTCATGTGAATTGTTTGAATTGATAACTGGAAGCTGTTCATTGACGTAGTTATCCACTAAATTAGTTAAACTATGTAGCGTAATCTCTTGATTAATCAGATGACTATTAATCCTATTGAAACAAGCAAGGTAAGATGGAGGTGTCGTATCCATCTGGAAGGCTTGAGCAACTTTGTGAATACTTGGAAGGGCAATAAAAAAAGGTAAGGCTGTTTAATCCTGAGTGAACCAGTGTATATCATCTCTTTCCCACCGTTCTTCTTTCCTTCTCTACACTCACTGGATATTATCCCAACGAGGTATCTATCACCTGTACTAGTCTCTGCTGACTATCTAATTTCATATACAGTAGCGCTCAAAAGTATTCGGCAAGATGCTTCTTCATTTGTACTTTTCAGTTGTAACTTCTTTCCTACTGGATCTGATCATGCGAAATTTCAATATGTCTAGCATGGGTGTATTGTTAATATTCACTACTATCAACCTGCAATCTGATCGTGTTCCAGATATCTCGAAGGGCTTGAACTCAAAATCAACTGGGAAGACAGACCTTGGTCCTTCTTGAATTTCCTTGCTCTTTGCCATGTCTTAAGTGTACAAGCGCTGTGCCGAACACAGTAGAAGCTGCAGATGTCACTAACTTTGTTTAAGCAAAGTCTGCTACCGCAAAAATTCGCCCTGGTTCTCAGTTATGTGGATGTTGCTGCTTCGCCGTCAATAGGATTGGACGGTGTGAAATATGCTTCTCTTGAACATACCAACATTTCGCGCGATCTGCTCCAGTAAGAAGAAAGATGTGAACGAAAAAGCGTGAAAGCGTATGACCGACTACTTTTGAGCGCTAATCAGCGTAACTTTCCTTTCACTTTCCTCCCACTGTCACATGCTTGCTATAAAACGGTAGCCGCTCGTAGAGTGTTGCCAACAAATGTCATGCGGAGAATCATGAGCAGGCTTTAGTAATCGCGCCTGAAGCATGGCAGTAATGGAGGAGCCGCACTAGAGCACTATATAAGGTCCCCACTATATAAGAGAGCTCCAGCTGTCAGAGATTCGGATCGCTCTTCACAGCTTCGTTCCTCGACCTTTATTTATTGCTTGCTTCCAGGTAGAAAATGAAAGCTCTGTCGCTTCCCGTGCAATTCCTCACCCTTGTATGTTGTTCTTCGATAATTCTTTGATAAATTTCTCGGTACCATCTGGCAGGTATCCATCTGATTCGTACACCCTCGGTTCCAGCAAACAACCTATAAAAGAACCTCAACGCATGTTTAGGAAGTAGCAATAGGAGTAGTAGGGTCAAAAGATGACGTAAAGTCCCCGGCTATTCATTGGAAAAGCCTGTCTATCAGAGAGACTGACCCCGTATTTTGTCAATATTATTACCATCCTGTTATTTAATGGGACAATTTCACCCCTTACTCCCTCTACAGATAGCTAGCACTGCCAGAGACAGCTATGAGCAGGGGCACTCGCCTTCAGATCAACGTGGGGGACCAAACTGAGGAAGCAGGGCCTATTTCGGAGAAGATTTCACGTATGGATTGCAGCAAGAATTTTGTAGAAACTTGTGATGGCCGAGGTGAAATTTTCCGAGAACAGAGCTGCTGCTTTTCAAACATAGCAAGCGGCTGTAAATTTGTTATACTTGACGTTGTTGTTCTACTCGTTCTTTATTTCAGGTGTGCATCCTGCTTTCAATCGGATCGACGATGGGTTTCAGACATCGGCCTTTACCCAGACCGCGCCCACATCCTCCTCCTTGGCCGCCTGGGTGATCGTAATCGTGAATGAAGCGTTGGAATGTTTTCTGTGTAAATTGCAATCAGTGAACCATAACATTAAAAGGTGATTGTTAGCTTTTGACTTAAGCATAGGACATGAAAAACAACAGTTGCAGGACAGAAAACAGCATACAGGACTATCTGAAAGCTTCAGGACAGAACAGTTTAGTATAATATTTTCCATAGAACAGACAGCTCATCACATCTTACCTTGAAGTGCCTTCATGGGACCATAATGTTAACATTAACTTTGATCTCAATTCGCACAAATTTCGAGGCACAGCAAAGAAGTTATCAAAGCGTGGTTGAAAAGTAATGCAACATTCGCCTTCGCCAATAGGCCTACTGTGATGATTATACATATACAGGGTGCGCCATAAATATGGTAACGAAAGAATTGGGCTACAAAAAGCGCAGCTCATATTGATATGGTAAATTCACGTGAGTTATTTACTACTGTTGCATCACATCTACAAAACCAACATATGGTCATCTTATATAAACGTCTCCTGTACTAATTATAGCTCGAAGACGCTTCGGCTACTCATCGACGGTGGCACGCAGAGTTTCTTGAGAAACACTAGCTCGGACTTTTTTCATTGATTTATCAGGAACAGCAGCAGTGGTGCGTTTTGAAGCGCAGGCTTTCCTCTCCAGTATGGACTATATCCAGTAACCATGACGCTGTGGTCCGGGAAATTCGTAGGAGGATTGGAAGCAGGGACAAAATTGCTAACATTCCCTCAGCACCCATCTTCCCATTTTCCCAATCGTGAGCAAGTGCGCCAGAGCTCTCAATTGTATCCTTAAATACATTTTTGACCCTTCAGCTGCAACCTTTCAAAAAGACCCTCCCTAAAGAGTTTTGGATGAAATTTTGTACTTTTTTCAACCAAAATTTGGGATATCGCTCTGATGGTAGAGATCCTAGCAAAGACTATCAGCAAAGAGGGAAAATGGCTATGAGAGGCGATCTATTTCATCTCAGTGGCTACAGCACTCGAATTGTGAAATATATGTATACTTTGAGATATCAACAGTTCTTTCACGCTGAACACACTTTAATCAAAAAAAGGTTTGTCGAAGCGCGTGCCGCGCGCAAGTAGCGTACGGCATTTGTTTTTTCTCTCTGAATTCTTCTCGTCTAAAAGCTAATAGGGCTTTCAAATCTTATGTGGATACAATTGTATTCACTCGCGGTAGACTGTTCTCATCGGAGTAGAACATACAAACAAATCAGCAGTCATATTTCTCGCATTTTTGCAGGTTTTGCAGCGTACTCCTTCCCAAGCAATTCTATTTGGAAAAAGGATTGTTGTGAGGTAGGACGACCGTCTTGAGTTTTGCCGCTGAGCTGTCTACGCATCGCAATTCGAAAGACTGTCAGTGTGAGAAATATTGAAACGAGGAGCGATTCCGGAAAGGGACTCACCAAATGCGCGCAAAGACGGAACGTCTGGTGGATGTCTACGAAGCCCCACCGTTCTTTAAAATCTAACGAATTGAGAGCACCAAGATAAATATATAGTCTAATATATATCATAAATATAAGGGGAGGTGCAGATTTGGAGAAACCCTCCAAACAAGAAAAATACGAACGTTCGAAAAGTTGTTACCATATTTATGGCGCACCCTGTACAGTGCGTCGCAAAATGATACAGCCACCTCTAATTTTCCCAAAAACTCACAGTATATGATGTTTCTGAAAAAATGCCAAAGTAAAAATGTGTCAAATTTGAATTGCAATTCGCACATTATCACCGAATTCCAGCTCGAAAACACAAACATTTTTTTTGGTCAATTTTTCAATAAAGGGTGCTTTTCCAACGTCGCAAAATGATACAGCCACTAACAAAATTAATTTATTTAACAACAAACATACAACAAGGAAAGAAATTTGCAAAGTCAGTAATCAGTTGGTCCACCGTTCCTCCAAATTACGTGGAAAATACGGTGGTCTAGGCTCGAATAAAAAATTATCGGTAAACTCCTAGGCAACTTGGTGCTATGCTTCGATTATCGCTTTTTTCAACTCCTTGACGCCTCGTAGTTGCTTATTTTGGGCGTAAATCTTCCGCACCATGAAGCCCCATACATTTTGTGCTGTTCGCCGGTCAGGGCAGAAGTGCCGAGAGAAACAAGCTTGGGCGCTCCTGCTGACGTAAATTGGGGCGTTATCTTGCATAAAAACAAGGTTTCTGTGCAGATTCTGACGCCAAAAAGGGAGATGTGCACGGCGCATAACAGTTCGACAAAAGAATGAGCTCATCTCCTTTGATACAAGTCATAAACGGGTAAGCCTACTCGATGAAAATGCAGCCCAAACCATTACTCTTATCCCTTGAAGTTGCGTCTAGAAAACTGAAGTTTATTTTTTCTCAGATCGTGCCAGTGAAATCGGTTTCCGTCTGGACCATCACAGTTGAACTTCTTCCCATCAGAACCTACTCGAAGAACAAAAATTATCAAGAGAAGGAAGGCCAAATGTCAGCACATAAAGAACACCTTATTCCACTCGGTTCGGCTGCACCAATTAACGAAAGCGACCCGACCTCCTCGATGTCTTTTTGTCTTGAAGGATGTCTTACGCATTTCCCGCTAGAAAATGAACTTGGACTTTCTGATCACCTTCCAAACAGTGTTTTTTGAGGCAGAAACGACCGGATTTCCATAGAGGACTTGGTGGAGTTTGACGCTTCCCTCAAGGTACGACGCTTGTCTCTGTCGGAAAGCAGCGAAGGACGTCCAGCACTTCTTCTGGTTCATCACAGGCTTCAGAACTTTGACGAAATTGTCCAAAACTGTGACATCGACCCAAATCTCGCGCGATTCTGCGATTTGACAGTCCCTACTCTTTTCCGCTAGAATTTGACCTTTCTCGGAATCCGAAAGCAAGCTTCCTCCTCCCATTGCCTGAAAATGAAGAACATTACATAATCGAAGCAATTTCGTTGCATTGAACTAAAAAACGACACGAAGACATCAAGTGGCTGTATCATTTTGCGACGTTGGAGAAGCACCCTTTATTGAAAAATTGCCCAAAAAAATGATTGTTTTCGAGCTGGAATTTGGTGATAATGTGCGAATTGCAATCCAAATTTGACACATTTTTTACTTTGGCAGTTTTTCAGAAACATCATATACTGTGAGTTTTTGGGAAAATTAGAGGTGGTTGTATCATTTTGCGACGCACTGTAGGTCGGGATTGTCCGGTGAAGAGAGCCCAAGTCAATCGAATTGCGAAGGAAGCTTCGAAGCAGACCACGTTGCCACAGAAAGTATCTCCAAGGGAGAAAACGACGGAGCGGCGTCGGATATCATCGATTATTAGTGGGGCACGAAGCCTAGGGGTGAAGTAGCATTGGATTTAAGAGTGCCAGCTATAGTAGATACGGGCTCAATGGTCAGCATCATCCCAGTAGGCATATTGGCGAAGGCACAGAAGTAGGGCTACGACGTGGATAGCATGGAGGTGCTGTCTGGGGACTCAATAATTCCTGTGTTTGACGCTTCACGGAACCGCATGACCTTCTTGGGTGCTGTCAAAATAGCGGTAGAGCTGGAGGAAGGCAACAAGGTGGACGAAGCCTCCCACATTGCAGGTGACAAGGAGGCTGAGATACTCCTTGGCACAAGTGCGTTGGGAAAGCTGAACGTCCAGGTGGTGCTGCCACCTCAAGAACCAACGTTGCAGGCAGAGGCTCAGGAAAGAGTCGTGGTTGCTAGGCGAATGTACATACCTACCCTCATATGGTAAAGCATTGGTTTTAGCACGTCACGAGGGAAGTAGTGATGGAGAACGCTTCTATGGCCAACCAAAGACGGTATTGCTGCTGGTGTATTCAAGATAACAAACCAAAGAAGTGAAGGTGCCCATGATAAACAACTAAGAGGAACCCATGATTCTCAGAGAGGAAGAGGAAATCGGTCATCGGGGAACAGAGAGAGGGCGGGAAGGAATAGAAGATCTCAGACCACTCATGATGGACAGTGGAACGCATTAGCTTACAGCAAAGAAAAGGAGGAAGGTGTTGCATGAGCAAGTGAGGCAGAGCACGGGAGTAGATAGGCCTAGTGAGGAAGTCAAGAATGTCTTGAACGAAGTTCCCGAGGCCTTTTCGATATGCGATAGAGAGTTAAGTAAGACGGACAGGGTAAAAATGGATATTGGTACGGGTGAACATAAGCCGATCAAGATGAAGGCAAGACCTGTTCCTTTGGGAGCACGAAAGAAAGAAATTGAAAGGGCTACTCACTGATTTGGAAAATAGAAAAGTCATCGATGAAAGCAGTTCGGAGTAGGATTTTCCTATTGTACTGGGGGAAAAGAAGGATGGTCGTTTGAGTCAATGTGTAGACTACAGAGAATTGAACAGAAGAATTAAGGTAAACTCGTATTCCCTGCCGAGTATTGAAGCAGTTCTTCAGAGCCTATCAGGGAAGCCATATTTTTTAATATTAGTCCTGTGCAGTGGTTGAAAGGTATCCAAGAATCCTTACCACATAAACTCTAGATGATGGATGAGTTTTCTGTTTGTCAACACATTATATGGCGCTTTCCTGGAATTAAAGTACAGACTTTCCGTCCGCGTGGCCTTAGAATATCCAAATTTGAAGGGGATATAAAAGGCAGAACAGGAATCCCGAGTTGGCAGGACCAGAAAATAAATGGCATGTCGCCAATGTAGATACCGCCCACTGGAAGCAGAAATTGGCAAAAAAATGTTCCCTCTAGGCAAGAGCTTTCAAATCTAGGAATGATACAGGTGGTACGATATGATAATAGTGGGAGTAACCCAGATGCCTTTCAGATTATGCGCTGTCGATTCACGGCTTCGCTCTCTTAAGAAATTTAGCGTTGCATGTTTCAAGATTCACGTCTGGGAGGTTGGTCGATATACCGATTTGCTATATCGTTCTTTATGCAATTGACAACTCAGTCGCAGATTTGATCGCATTGGTGGCACACTGTTCCAAATCTGGAGGTCGATCATTTTCAGTCGTTCGAAAGGTAGTTTCGAATTGTGAGCTTTTCACAGACCATTTTTTCTCCTTTCGGAAAAACCTTAATTAAATATTTATACCCAGTTTGCTTGGCTATGTTTTGTCTTCCTTGTTTTAGTATCAGTTGGCGGAACTTCCGGTTATTGACAAAAAATTTGGTGAAAGTTATCCCATTGTAGGACTCCTGCGACTAGTAATATTCGGATGGCAAGAGATCAGGGCTATATGGTGAACGTTGCTTTACTTTTCAACCATGCTTTGATAATTTTTGGCATGTCTCCAAAACTGTGCTAATCGAAATCGAAGTCGGTGTTAACATTATAGTCCCATTAAAACACTTCAAAGAAGATGTGATAAGCTGATTGTTTCATCGAAAATACTGAACTGTCCTGTCCTGAAGCTTTAGAGGCTGAAGGTAGTCCTTCATGCTGTTCTCGGTCCGGCAACTGTTGTTTTTCATGTCCTATTTTTGAGTGGAGAGCTGACAATCACTTGCTAGTATTATAGTTTGCTGAACGAGTAGAACAACAACGTCAAATGTAACAAATTTACAGACGCTTGCTAAGTTTTAAAAGCAGCAGCTTCTCGGAGAATTCCACCTCGGTCATCATATGTTCTACACAATCTTTAGCTATAAGACATTCGCCAGATCTTTTCCGATGTAGGCCTCGCTTCCTTGGCCGTCTCCCCCACTCTGGAATGAAGGCGGCATGGATCTTCTGAAGGCTAAATCTGGTAGCGCGAGCTATTTGTAGAGGAAGTAACGGGTAGAAGGGTCTCAGTAAGGATTAGGATGATAATAGTATTGAAAAAGTACGGGGTCAGACTCTCTGATAGACAGTTTTTGCTAAGAAATCTCGGAGACTCTACGCTATCTGATAGACAAGCTTTTTTAATGAATATCGAGGAACTTTTCGTTATCCTTTCAGCCCTACCACTCCTGTTGTTGCTTCGTAAATATGCAAGAATGTTTTTTTTTCAGATTTGTGTTCTTTAATTGAGGATGATCAAACATGGTTCGGATACCGTTCCAGATGGTATCGAGAAATTTATTAGAGAGCTACCGAAGAACAACATACAAGGGTAAAGGTGAGGAACTGGACTGGAAGCGATAGAGCATTCATTTGCTACCTGAAAGCAAACAATAAATAGAGGTTTAGAAACGAAATTGTGAAGAGCAATCCGAATGTACGGAGCTCTCGTATATAGTGGGGCCTTATATAGTGTCCTGGTGCGGCTCTTCCATTACGGCCATGCATTAAACGCGATCACTAAAGGCTGCTCATGATTCTTCGCAAGGCATTTGTTGGAAACATTAAAACGGCTATAACGATGGGAATATGTATACGCTCTCAATCTCACAAGGTTGGCGATTTATGGACAAAATTTCAGTCTCGGACGGGACTCGAACCCGTACTTGTCCTTTCCGGGATTTTTTTCAGATTTGTGTTCTTTAATTGAGGATGATCAAACATGGTTCGGATACCGTTCCAGATGATATCGAGAAATTTATTAGAGAGCTACCGAAGAACAACATACAAGGGTAAAGGTGAGGAACTGGACTGGAAGCGATAGAGCATTCATTTGCTACCTGAAAGCAAACAATAAATAGAGGTTTAGAAACGAAATTGTGAAGAGCAATCCGAATGTCCGGAGCTCTCGTATATAGTGGGGCCTTATATAGTGTCAACACGTTGTACGTGTGAGTGCTGATAAGCTATGGCATATAAGCCATTAAGAAGGCGAGGGCAAACGGGGTCTCGGTAGTGTAAGGGATAAGAGCACGGTCCCCGGAAAGGACAAGTACGGGTTCGAGTCCCGTCCGAGACTGAAATTTTGTCCATAAATCGCCGACCTTGTGAGACTTTCGCTTCGCGAACTGCGGCGTTAAAACAGCAGTTAACAAAACATCAAGTCAATACGCTCTCAATGTCATGGCTGAATAATTCAGCTACAGTATCTTTATCAGTCAAAGACGGTGAACGGGTGGTTGCCGAAGAAGTGTTTGTTACGGTCACATCGCTCATAAGTGATGAGTTCTATCTTTTTTCAAGTTCTTGAAGGCTCCATTATGATTTACCCTTTGGGAGAGGGTCGAGAATACAGGAAATGAAATCAATGCTCGATTTTTACTAATCTAAGTCATTAAAGTTTTATTAACTTTTTGGACGAGTTTCCATGAAGTCTGAACTGCCTCGATAAATGTATGATTACTTTCTCAACTTGCAAATTTAGTTCATATCAGGTTAATGATGTGCCACATCGATTCGGGAACCATTCTGACACGGACTTGGACCCCATATGTCATTTACCATATTCACTTAGTTTCATCAACATCATGCTTCATTTTCATTGCCCAGCGAGGGTCTGATAGCAAGCATTAAAGGATGGCAGGAACATGAATGGAAAGTTGTGCCAAGCAAAATGTAGAAGATGAACTATTATGAAAGCCACCAATGATAGCCTCTTTAGAGGTGAGGTTTAAACTATGCAAAGTTTTTTAACGTTGATAAAACATTTTATCAAGATGCGTTCAGCCTGGTCTCTCAAAATCATAGCGGAGTTTTGTAAAGAGTGTATCTTATACAGTTAGTGGTCGCAGTTGATAAACATATCAGTGCTTTTGTCCTCCCATACGGCTCTGGTAACATTCGACCATTGGTATAGGTAAGGGAAATACCTGGAAGATACAGTGATTAGCCCGATTCTCTACTAATCGGCTCTTCGGTTCCAGTGCATGGATGATATGCGAAAAAAAAATGCATTGTCGGTTACTCAGAGATTTTCCACCGACGATGGCAGTATTACTTCCACCTCTGCTCAACCTTGTTAGCTAACGATCATACTGATGCCGTTCAGGTATCGGCTTCTCATGTACAATGTGTAATGCTTATAAATTCCTATTTTCCGATTTTTTTACACTTTGTTACGTTTGCAGTAGCCCCTTTTATATGACTCAAGAGCAACAATGCAGCCGCTCAGGGGCATTTCTCGGGGTAACGGAACTTCTCCCCTATCGCGGCATTCTCCCTTGCGGCATGCGGCAAATGTCACTGCAATTACCGTACTCCCGCCAATCAATAGGACGCGGAATTTTTCGTTGATTGCCTTGCTTTTTTATTAGATTCAATCGTTTTTTCTTCTGTTTCTTTCTCGTTTTCGTGTTTATTAGACTTGATTAATTAGAATGACCCCTCCTATATAAACGACGATCAATACCGCATTGCAATTGACAAGAGCGGCCAGCCAATTCAAATAATTAAAGGACTCCCTACCTCACAAATTGCGCGCTCCAATCTTCCATCGCAATCCCGCGATAGGCGGCGGGTGCGACGTCTGAGACGCCGTGTTAGGGGAGAAGTTCCCGGACCCCATTTCTCGGGGAGTGAAGTCATTCCTGAACGCGGGGCACCGCAGTGAAATAAGTGGAAACGACGTCTAACCAAGACATTGGTGGGCGACAAGACAACTAGCTAAGATTTGTCCACATATTTCGAATGCAAAGGAAACCTTCTGAAGCACTGGTTTTCGTAGACTTTCATGTTCACCTTCTAGAGATGGGACGATTCGAACTGACGGACAATTCTGGAACGAAGCGTTCGTAGAAGCTGGCAACCCTTTTCAGGGTGGAAAGTCATGCGAGCAAGCCTTAGATAGTTAGTTCATTAATTGACGGCAATAAAAACTGGTGCTTAAGCTGAACACCCCATACTGAAGCTTTGTATGGTGCCCTGATAAAGGCGATCTGCTATCAAGCGTAGCAAACACCTTTGAACGAAACCGATGAATGGGTCAGCTCGATGAATGGGTCAGCTTAACGACATGTAGTTCTAGAAAAATAGTTGGTCTACTTGGCTCACTTCCCCTAAGATACGCCATGAACTCCTTCGCTATTCAGGAAAGAGCTAGTGTTGGACAGCATTTTATTTGTAGGGTTAGGTTGAAAGAGTTTGTGTGCGAGACGTAATCTTGCCCCTCCTCTTGCTACCGAAATTTCCTAAAATCCTCTTCATGTGAAAATTGGCTTTTGCGCTTACGAGGAAAGCGGGTCGTAGGCAAAACTCTGGCTCCGGACTGGACTCAAATTAGTAAACTTCCGTAGACTTTACCCATACATTTGCATTGATTACATAGGATATATCACTGATCAACGTAGGGACCATCAATATGACAGGCTTTTCATTCAAACCCTTTCTACCACGGAAATCACAAAAATAGGGAGTCAGGGAAGAGCGAGGTTTTCATGCGAATAGAAGGTAGTGGTGGGACAGGGTCATTTTCAGAGATCGTTGCTGTACCAGAGAAAAGATAGGATTTTTGGGGATGAAACGGGGGAGAGGGTGCTCAGCCTACGCTGTAGCTGAAATATCGAGAAGTGCTCGCTGTTGTTTTAGCCACAACGTGCGGTAGACACTCCAAACCTGTCTACCAGCTTGGGCGACATTCCTTCAAGCCTAGACATAGACAGGGGACAAGATGATCCGAAACTGAAAAACGGAAGTTCAATGTCTGCGTCGGGACTGACCAAGCTCAAGCTAACAGATGCTGTTGCTTGCCAGAATAATCATCCATGAGGTAGTACAACTGCTAAATCCGAATCGATAGATCGGTAACATTTCTACCTGGACAAATGAGAATATTGGTGCTTCACTTACTGGTTGCCAAGTGCGGATCCAATTAACTTCGCTCTTCTGAGTGTATGTCAAGCTCACAGCGTAGTCTCTAAGTTTTGATCTACTCTGAGCACATTGAAAGATCACAAAATTAGGGATACTCGGAAATCGACGAATCGACGGCCTTAGCGCCTCATCCAGAGGAGTCAAGCGTACTCAAAAAACCGTTCAACAATTCTTGGAGAGACTACGAATAGCAGGTTTCCACGAACGGGTGGGCGATTTGGGTGAAAGCTTAGGTTATGGATTGTACTCGTTCTGAACCGACCAATGTTTGCCGTTCGGTAATTAGTCGATTCGGAGCTAAGCTTGTTCCACAGGAAGTCAAGCTTAGCCAGGTGGGTTACCGGACTTGGAATGAGGTCAGGAGCCTGGCTACGAACTCTGACGACGAGCAGTCTGACTTACGCAATCCGTCGTGCGATTCACGCCGTAGAAGGCGAACACTCGTTCCTGCTTCCCGTCTTCGGATTCTTTGCGTCGGACACCTGCGCATGTCGGGTTGTTACCACAGATGCGTACACTATCCAGGCGATCCCGCTCATGCTACAATCGACTTTTCCTATGCGATGTTGACGTCTATCCGCCCCTAGAAAAGCTCCATCATGATTTTAAGGCTTTATCCAAAGAATATTCGTACTGAACCTTTACCTTGTCTCAGTCCTGGAGAGCATCAGTTTTTCTTGCTTCAATATCTTCAGGTTTTTCTCCATTTTTTCTTCTCTCTCATCTATACGTATACTTCCGTGCCCATAACGGCCACCTAGCCTTCCAGAGTGATCGGTAGAGTAACATCGTTAAAATTCTGAATGTCATTGATTTGACGACCTTGGATTTGGCAAAAGTTCAACTTTATTCCCATTTTCTTTTATAGCTATCGGCAAGAATGTTCAAACACTGCCGAAACCGGTTGGAGTCTTTGTTTGAGCACACTTTTTTCTAAAAGACCCCACTTCTGTCGAAAGTTTTCTGCACTGTCACTACTTTCGAAGGTGGATATGGAAATGAGGCAGGAAACTCTTCCAACAAAACCTTTCCCACGTTTTCCGCAGACCCAGAAAGTCCAATGCTCTCGCTCCCGTCTTGCAAAAATTATACCTTCATATAGGGTCATTTTCCTGCTTCAGATTCTGGATTTCTCCCACCTCAAAGGTTGAACCACGAAACTATGCTACTCATCCTGCTTAAAGTGTCTGATTGATGGCAAGAAAAAAAAGCTCTAGCGAATTTCCACGTTTTCTCACCCAATCCAGAGAAACGAGATTTCGTAGAAACTAAAATTCCCGAAGACTTCGGAGTAATTTTTATCGATTTTACCAACGGCTGCCTTCATAGTCCGCCGGCCGGCCTGCCGGCGTGCCACGAGGCAGTGCTAGGGGGAGACAGTGTTAGGCAAACGGTCCACGCCCCTTTGAAGGGTGTTTGTTTTCAGCCACTCGAATGGGCGTGGACTGTTCGCCTATCTGTCTGCCTCTCTCCTCTCCCCTAGCGCTGCCTCGTGGCACGCCGGCCGGCCGGCCGGCGGACTATGAAAGCAGCCAATGAGGAAATCGCTATTGATCAGTTCAGCATACGCGACACTCTCTTGAGCTGCACCACAATTTTCTACAACAAAGTATTTTCAAATTAATTGCAACTCTGCTTCCCGATTCTTTCCAATTAAATAGCAATAATTTTGTATGAAACTGGACTGCATCTTAAAACGAGGTTAGTTCTCAAATAGATCGAAGCATGGATGAAGCTGGTGTGGTGTCGTGTGGGGGTTATTACCGCGTACGGTTCAGAATTAGAAACGGAATCGATACCCAATCAGCCTAGTAAGATCTTTCATTTTTGAAGTGAGATTTCGTGGAACGATGAGCGTTTCGAGTTCTACTGAAGCTGGCCAATGCAAGTCGTAAATGTGGCTGAAACTCACTCAAATCCCTCACGATTCTAAGTGGAAGTTCAGTGCGTGGCGCCCCTTAAACGGAATTGATTGCCGCCATAGGATGTTCGCTTTGACTAGTTCTCAGTATACAGGTCTGATAGAATAGAGCCGTCAGATAGAAGCCAATTGTCCTCCCCCCCCCCCCCCCTCAAACCCCTCAGGCTCTTTAGCAACCCAAAGGAACAACCGTTTTCACAAACAATAATTGAAGGGACATGCATGGCGCCACCGCAGTTGGAGTGCACAAAAGTACTACCGCTCTGTATTTATCTGCTGAACAAATTAAAGCAGTCTCCCCCCCCCCCCCCCCTCCCAAATATCGTGAATTCTTTCACTTCTACGACTTCTGTAAGCGAGTTTGTCTTCAGCGCTCCTTTTTTGTGACTTTTAAAAACCTATAACATTAGCCTCTGATATTACCCTCTTCTCAATGGAAATTCTTCTCTGAAACTGTCGAGTTTCAATTTTTCCCCTAGCCACTGTCGCTAATAGTTACTGCCTTAACTTAACTACATACGAGTTTTCCTCATCAAAGCCTGTTATGCCGATCATCATCGGGAAACATCTGGCAGTTGCGAACAGATTCACTCACTGTTTTAGCTAGCCCAATTGGCTACCATCAAATGGCCCGTCGAAATGTCGAAATGGTTCTCCTGTTCATTGATATCTAGAAATATCTGCTTGCCATTCATCGCAAGGTAAGTTGGCGGTTAACTAATATACTGAACAAAGGAGCTTGTAGCTAGTTGTCTCGTTGTGAACATTTGCTGACTTGAACTTGACCTTATTTGACCGATTTCTCAGATTAAAATTCATTGGTAATTACCACAACCTTTTTGCCAGGCATAGGTGTATGAACCTTTTTTATTGCTACGTTAAGTCCAAACTTAAAGCTTTCGCTCTCATTGAAGTTTTGACTACAGGGTGTCCCAAAATTATGGGCGCTAAAGTTCAGAAACTTTTAAGGTAGGAGTAACTCATCGAATTCATTTCATCCGCTATTGATTACTCGTGCAGGTTAGTTTTCTTGCAACATACATGGTTACTGATGTGAAACGTTAAATATTTCGTTAAATATTATAATAAGGATACTGATACTCATGTCATAATATTGTCCCAACTGCAAATGTCACCGAAACATTTGGCTCAAAAGTTTCATTGATGAAGTTTTACGGAGAAAAATAAGGACCCCACCCATTCAATGCTGAAAAGGAGATCGAGACTACTAGAATGAATCTTCGTAGGAACTACCAGTCACAATGTTCACCAATTTCGAGCCAATTCCTTCGTATATCAATATAGAACTCCACATAGCAAAAAAGCCCAGAATTCAAGTGCAAAACCTTTCCTTCTCTGTTTTCCATCATTACTGCTGTTTTAGCTATCACACTATATAAATGCCTCCATGCTTGCTTTCATTTCTCGTGTCCCTATCATGATTAGGATCGCACAAGGAAGGTGCGAACCAATTAAACAGAAGATCTAGTGCACTCTGTGAAAAGACACGAGGAAGCTTGATGTATTCATTCGCAGAAATCGTATCACTTTTTGCCCGCGGGTCCGGGAGCTCCTGGGCTGAGTGGTCGGGTATTCCACGTCGCTTCGACTGAAAGCAGCATGCATACCTGAAACAAACAATGAGTAGAACAACAGCGTCAAATGTAGCGAATTTACAGCCGCTTGGTAAGTTTGAAAAGCAACAGGCAGCCATGGTCTCGGAAAATTCCACGTCGTGGGTCATATGTCTCTAGAAAATCTTCAGCTATAAGCCGCTCATGAGATCTTTTGCTTTCTTAGTCGGCTCTCCCACACTGAATTGAAGGCGGGTCTCTTTCTTTTCTCTCTGTCTTCGGTAGTGCGAGCCATCGCAAGGGAAGTAACGGGTGGAAGTGTCTGATTAAGGGACAGGTCAGGATGGTAATAATATTAACAGAATGCGGGGTCACTTTCTCTAATAGACAAACTTTGCCAAAGAATCCCTGAGACTCTACTTAACCTTTTAGCCCTACCGCTCTTTATGTTGCTTTTTACACATGCAAGAAATCTTTTTAAGATTTGTGTGCTGGAACCCAGGATGAACAAACGGTTCGAATATCCTCCCTATTCCAGATGGGATCGAAAAGATTATCAGAGAATTATCGAAGAACAACATACAATTGTCACGAGGAAACGGATTGAGAGCGACAGAGCGTTCATTTGCAACCTGAAAGCAAACACTAAATAAATGTCGAGAGGCGAAATTGTGAAGACGAATTCGAATCTCTGACAGCTGGAGCTCTCTTATATAGTAGAACCTTATATAGTGCTCTAGTGCGGCTCCTCCATTACTGCCATGCTTTAAGCGCGATTACTAAAGCCTGCTCATGATTCTCCGCATGACGTTTGTTGGCAACACTCTAAGAGCGGCTACCGTCTTATAGCAAGCATATGACAGTAGAAGGAAAGTGAAAGGAAAGTTATGCTGATTAGAACGTAACGAGCGAATTGCTAAAAGCGCCGCCAACGTTAGGCACTCGTGAGATGAGGTTAAAAGCTCGTTGGACTGCAGCTGTTGTGGGCTACCATCAGGCTACTTATAATAATATGTTCCTCTCAGGGAATCACAATTTTTAAGTGTCGCGAGTCTTACTTGGATGGTAATAAACGTTTAACTGCCTGTAGTACGGTCTTAAGTGGAAGATTCGAACGTTAAGTGAAAATTCTACAAGTTTCTCTGGGCACTGGGACGTATGGTTAGTAAAAGCGATGAACATGTCTGTCATTCCAAGACGTGCTGCATTTTCTGTTGCAATCTTCAAAAGAAATACATAACAGAACAAAAAAGTAAGAACCTGAAGAGGTCCATCCGGTCCACTTCTGAAAGCATATACCAAAGAAGGAAATAGAGAAGCGCACACAACCCTGCTACACAGCATGTTCTCGGCATAACAGCTTTCTCATGTGCGAATTGATAGTGGAAGCTGTCCATTGACGTAGTTATCCACTAAATTAGTTAAACTATGTGGCGTAATCTCTTGATTAATCAGATGACTATTAATCCTATTGAAACAAGCAAGGTAAGATGGAGGTGTCGTATCCATCTGGAAGGCTTGAGCAACTTTGTGAATACTTGGAAGGACAGTAAAAAAGGTAAGACTGCTTAATCCTGAGTGAACCAGTTATGTATATCATCTCTTTCCCACCGTTCTTCTTTCCTTCTCTACACTCACTGAATATTATCCCAACAAGGTGTCTATCACCTGTGCTAGTCTCTGCTGACTAACTAACTTCATATATAGTAGCGCTCAAAAGTATTCGACATAATGCTTCTTCAGTTGTACTTTTCAGTCGTAACTTCTTTCCTACAGGATCTGATCATGCGAAATTTCAATATGTCTAGCATGGGTGTATTGTTAATATTTACTACTATCAACCTGCAATCTGATCGTGTTCCAGATATCTCGAAGGGCTTGAACTCGAAATCAACTGGGAAGACAGACCTTGGTCCTTCTTGAATTTCTTTGCTCTTTGCCATGTCTTGAGTGTACGAGCGCTAGTGCCGAACACAGTAGAGAGAATAACGCACATAATGTGCGAATAATTGCAGATGTCACTAATTTTGTTCAGGCAAAGTCTGCTACCGCAAAAAACGCCCTGGTTCTCAGTTATGTGGATGTTGCTGCTTGGATTGGATGGTGTGAAATATGCTTCTCTTAAACATATCAACATTTCGCGCGATCTGCTCCAGTAAGAAGGAAGTTGTGAACGAAAAAGCGTTAAAGCGTTTGATCGACTACCTTTGAGCACTAATCAGCATAACTTTCCTTTCACTTTCCTTCCATTGTCATATGCTTGCTGTAAGACGGTAGCCGCTCTTAGAGTGTTGCCAACAAATGTCATGCGGAGAATCATGAGCAGGCTTTAGTAATCGCGTCTGAAGCATGGCAGTAATGGAGGAGCCGCACCAGAGCACTATATAAGGTTCCACTATATAAGAGAGCTCCAGCTGTCAGAGATTCGAATTCGTCTTCACAACTTCGCCTCTCGACTTTTATTTAGTGTTTGCTTTCAGGTAGCAAATGAACGCTCTGTCGCTCTCAGTCCGTCTCCTCGTGACAATTGTATGTTGTTCTTCGATAATCCTCTGATAATCTTTTCAATGCCATCTGGAGTAGGGTAGGATATTCGAACCGTTTGTTCATCCTGGGCTCCAGCACACAAACCTTAAAAACATTTCTTGCATGTGTGGAAAGCAACATAAAGAGCGGTAGGGTCAAAATGTTAAGTAGAGTCTCAGGGATTCTTTGGCAAAGTTTGTCTATTAGAGAAAGTGACCCCGCATTTTGTTAATATTATTACCATCCTGACCTGTTCCTTAATCAGACACTTATACCCGTTACTTCTCTTGCGATGGCTTGCACTACCGAAGACAGCGCTCAAAAGACCCGCCTTCAATTCAGTGTGGTAGAGCCGACTAAGAAAGCAAAAGATCTCACGGGCGGCTCATAGCTGAAGATTTTCTAGAAACATTTGTCCCACAAGGTGGAATTTTCCGAGACCATGGCTGCCTGTTGCTTTTCAAACTTACCAAGCGGCTGTAAATTCGCTACATTTGACGCTGTTGTTCTACTCATTGTTTGTTTCAGGTATGCATGCTGCTTTCAGTCGAAGCGACGTGGAATACCCGACCACTCAGCCCAGGAGCTCCCGGACCCGCGGGCAAAAAGTGATACGATTTCTGCGAATGAATACATCAAGCTTCCTCGTGTCTTTTCACAGAGTGCACTAGATCTTCTGTTTAATTGGTTCGCACCTTCCTTGTGCGATCCTAATCATGATAGGGACACGAGAAATGAAAGCAAGCATGGAGGCATTTATATAGTGTGATAGCTAAAACAGCAGTAATGATGGAAAACAGAGAAGGAAAGGTTTTGCACTTGAATTCTGGGCTTTTTTGCTATGTGGAGTTCTAAATATATTGATATACGAAGGAATTGGCTCGAAATTGGTGAACATTGTGACTGGTAGTTCCTACGAAGATTCATTCTACTCTTGATCTTCTTTTTAGCGTTGAATGAGTGGGGCCCTTATTTTTCTCTGTGAAACTTCATCAATGGAACTTTTGAGCCAAATGTTTCGGTGACATTTGCAGAGTTGGGACAATATTGTGACATCGGTATCAGTGTCCTTCCTCATTCCTGTTCATTTTACCTTGTTTATACTCGAAAAACGCTATCCAACCCGCTTCTACGTTCTGCTCTGTTGGTAGTAAACCCCATGCTTCTGATGAATCAACCACAGGTAAATTCTGACTTAACCTTATTTTTAAGTGTTGCTATTTCGCCGCAGTATCTGGTGCAAGGATGGCGAGTTGTGGAGGAACTAGGCCTCAAACTTTACTCCAACCTTACTTGTGCTTACCGTTCACATACTCCTTTCCCTTACAGCATCAAGACCCAGCTTGCCGTCGCGTTCCAAAACACATTATTTCTACCTATTTTTCGAATATCCTCGAATTTTGATGAAGTTTCGAATAAACTCGAATTTTGATGAAGTTTGGGTTAACTGAAATAACCAACCAATGTTGATAAAGAAAAATCAGTCAATATCAGTGAAATTCAACTTGTAGAGGTTATCGCTGGTCCTGACCACAACCATGACCAGTCAGGCGCTTGCTTTTTCCCTTTTTCCCTTTTTCCTTTTCCCTCTTTTTCCATTTCCCCGCACTTTCCAACGTGTGAGTCCCTTTTTTGGCTACCGTTCAAGTTATTTTCAGTGTGCAGTCCATTGCCGCCGTCTACTGTGCGGACAGTCGATGCCATGCATGAAACAAACGACGCTTAGTGGGTTGAAATGGCAATTTTTGACAGGATTATTTTCACCCTTTTTTTGGCAATCAGAAGGCCATTTAGCGGAAATGGACCATAGTTCTGTGCTCAGTGCCCTCATGCAAAAAGCCATTTTCAAAAAGCGTCCCACGCCCTGAAAGGCCTTCCTTGTAAGTGAAACCACGGAAAAGGCGCAATGAAGGAGCGGAAACCGCCCCAACGCAGTTTTTTCAGCGTGAGGGCCTGTAGTTATAGAAAAACGGTTTGTCTGCTTGAGTCACTTCCCCTAAGATACGCCATGAACTCCATTACTATTCAGACTTGGACACTATTTATTTGCAGGGTCAGATTGGAAGAGTTTGTGTGCAAGACGTAATCTTGCCCCACCTCTTGCCACCGACATCCCCTAGAATCGCAGTTTTACATTTTTTTCAAGCAAAAATTGGTTTCTGCGCTTGCAAGGAGGGGGGGGGGGGGGGATCGTGGGCAAAACTCTGGCACCTGGCCGGACTCCCAGACTCTCTACTCGTAAATTGGCATTGATTACATATGATGGATTATTGATCAAAGGAAGGGACCATCAATATTATAGGCGTTCCGAATTTCAAAAAAATATAAAGTCTAGAGGAGAGAATTTTTCATTCAAATAGAAGGTGATGGCCGAGGTCATTTTTTAGGGATCGCTACTGTCTCACTCCAAAGATAAGATGGTTGTGTAGCGGAAAAGTCTGGAAAGGGCGCCCAGGCTACGCTGTAGCCAGAATATTGAGAAATGTTCGTGCTGTTTAGACCACAAAGCGCGGTAGACACTTGGAACCTGTCTAACAGCTTGGGCAACATTCCTTTAAGCCCATCCAAACATAGACAGGGTCATGATCCGAAAGTGAAAAAGCGGAATTTTAACGTCTCCATCGGGATCGCCTAAGCTCAAGTTTATGGATGCTGTTGCTCCTCAGAATAGTAAGTAATGGGCAGGACAGTGGCTAAAAACAGCATGGAGATACCTTACTCAGGATCGGCTCGAACCAATCGGAATCGATAGATCGATAACCTTTTACTTGAACGAATTAGAATCAATTTGCCTTACTAACTGCTTGCCAAGTGTGATCCAATCAGCCTCGCCCTTTTGAGTGTCTGTCAAGCTCATGTCTTTAGGTGTTGATCTACCCTGAGCACTTTTAAACGTAACATAAAAAAATAATAGGCGACGAAATACGACGGAAATTGGGAATTCTAGCTTCAGCGCCCCTCCAGAGGAGTAAGGCATACTCGAAAAAACCGTTCATCAGTCCTTGTGGCGTCTACGGATAGCAGGTTTCGACAAACGGATAGGCGGTTTGGCTGAAGGCTTAAGTTATGGATTGTTCTCGGCCTGGATCGACCAATGTTTGATGTTGGTTAATCAGTCGATTCGGGGCTTAGCTCGTTCCACAGGAAGTCAGGCTTAGCCAGGTGGGTTGCTAGACTTGGAATGAGGTCAGGAGCCCCGGCTGTTTCCCACACGATCTCCGGCGACGAACAATCGGACTTACGCAATTCGTCGTGCGATTCACGCCATAGAAAGCGAACGTTTATGTTTTCGCCAGTGCCCCGTCTTCGGATTCTTTGCGTCGGACACCTGCGCACGTCGGATTGTCACCACGGATGCGCACCCTATCCAGGCGATCCGCTCGCGCTACAATCGACTCCTCCTATGCGATGTTGACGTCTATCCGTCTCTAAAAGCTACATCTGTTCTTTTCTACTTTACTTTATGACTTTTTCTATTCTTGTGTCCAAACTTTGAATTGCTTACGGTCAATTTGAAAACATTTGCTCGTCGTTTTTCAACGTCTCCAGAATTTTCTCGATTTTTCTTCTCTCCTATCCAGATCTATACTGTCCTCACTGAGACATTTCTTTTTGTGGTGACAGATGCCTTTGATGAGTATAGACACGATCCATAATAACCAACTAACCTTTCATAATAATTGATGGAATTTTTTAAGCTTTTTTGACCTTCTATATTTTAATGGTCAATACTCTTGTTCAGAATTATTGTCACCGCTTGAAGTCTGGGCTTAAATTGCTACTCAGACACTTGTACTGAAAGCATCTACATTTTTTCTTAAAAAGATTTTTGTACTGTTATTATTTTTAAAATCAGAATAGAAATTTTATTCAGAAAAATCAAATGACCGACTAAGTCTCTTGAAATGCGATTTTTTGTAGGCTTCTACTCGGTAATGAAGTTCATAAGTGACTTATGTATTATGTTGCTTTATGGTATAGATGATTTCCCTTTCTGGGGAGTACTGAATCGATCTTCTCAACAAAGTCTTTTACAGTAGCTAGAGTAAAAGTCTCCCCCAAAATGCCTTTTTATACTTCAGTGGAAGGTGAACACGTGGCTCATCCCATAGAGATCGCCCGAAATCACTCAGCTCCTCATCCTTTTCGAAGAATTTCTGGTATTTCGCACCTTAACCGTCTTGTTCAATCCAGAGGAACGAGTTTTTGCAGAAGCCGTAGTTCTCGAGGATCTAGGGATTCGATTTCCCTATCTCCTATGTCAATGTTCCGGTGGTTATCGATTTTATCGATGGATAAGTCGCTGTTGATCGATTTTCTCCTTGTTCATTACTTCCGAATGAGGCTGAAAACGGGAAACGATCTCTTCAAACATTTGGGACCTGCATGGCATTTTACTACAACAAGTCTTCTCAAAATCGTGCTCTTCCGCATTTTCACTTTTATTTTAGAATAGTTCCAAATAAAAGTTGGCAGCATTCAATACGCTAGGGATCGATATCGATTAATTCACAATTCATAGCCATCTATGAATAGCTAGATCGTACTATAAGCACTTCATCACCACTGGATGCTTCGCTTTCTGGGCCCTAGTTCATTAATTGCAGTCAACAAAAAACATCAAGTCAGCCGTTCCCATTTTTCGTAAATAGATTAATACATCGGTGAAGCTAAAGTGTCAAGAAGCGCCGTTACCGTGCGGTCAGGGATCCGAATGCGGATCGATACCCATTCAGGCCAGCAAAACCTCCCATTTTTGATTTGTTCCTCAGGTCATTAGGTCAGAGTTTTCTAAGAAGGGGACTGCTTTGAAATGTACATAAGCTGGCACTGTACTCATTTAGATACACTCTGAATCACGAATGAAGATCATAACTTTCCCTGAACGAAACTCCCATGAATGGCGCTCTTTAGACGCGGAAGAGATTGATTATTGCCAGGGATTTTGTGCTTTGACATCATTCTTGATGTACGAATCTGGCCCAATAGGACCGACGCATAGACTTCATTGGTCCCTCTTAGGTTTTCTATCGAATCCAGAAGCATCAACCTCTTCTACAATTGAAAATGAAAAGCTCATGCATGGCGCAACCAAATAAAAGGAGCAAACATTGCCTCCATAACTGTGTTATAGTTGAAGAGTTTAAAAGCAACTTCTTTCTTAAATCTTGAATTTCTTCGTTTTCTACTACTCCTTTTTACGAGTTTTTCTTTGGCGTTCCATTTCTTTTGATTGTAGAAACCACCTTAAGTGCCTTTTTCTCAGGAGAGAGATCTCTGCTTTTAAACTATTGAATGTTCGGTGTTTTCCCCTGCCATCGCTGCTAATAGTTATTGCCTTAACTACATACGGGTTTTCCCCTCATCAAAGCCTGTTATGCCGGTCATCATCGAAAAGCATCTAGCAGTTGCAAACAGATTCGTTCAGTGTTTTAGCTGGCTACCATCAAATGGGCACCGTCAAAAAGTCGACATCGTTTTTCTATTCTCTGATAGCTAGAAATGTCTGTTTGCCATTCATTACAAGGTAAGTGAGCGAGTGAGTGAGTGAGTAAGCGATAGTGAGCGATAAGTTACTGAACAAAGGGGCTGGTAGCTAGTTGTCTCGTCGTGGACATTTGCTGACTTGAAACTTGGCTCCATTCTACCGATTAAGTAGAGAACTCATTGATAGTTATCATAAGCTCTTTACTAGGCTTAGGTGTATAAACGTTTTTTGGGTGGGGCGTTTACCCCGAACTTAGGAGCTTTCGCTCTCATTCGAGTTTGAACTATAAACAACCATAAACCGAAACTGCTCTCGATTTGAAAACTCTCCTGGACCGACCTGTAAGGTCCAGGATGGTCGTGAAAGTGGATGGTTCAACTCCAACTATGTCAGGCTCTTTGCTCTATAAAAAAAATTTAGCAGAGAAAGCTATCAAGGCAACCTGTACCGTGTCGATTTTTGAGTTCTTACAAGGTTCAAAGGATTTTCAGGCAGTTTTAGTCCGGCCATAATGTATGGCATATGGAATAGTGGCCCTTCAAAAAAGTGATTTCCACTCGGTTATTCATTGGGATTTCAGCATTTTCTGCATTCAGATTTCTCGGATCAATATTGGAAAAATCATCGGAAAAGCTAAAACTCTGTGTAACATCTATGGGAGATGAGGTCGAATTCGAAGGACGAGAAAAGGAGAACAACAATGTGTAAGTTGGATGACAAAATAACTTTCAACACAAAGGATCTAGTCCTGATTCGGTTTTTCTGAATTTTTTGCCCAAGTAATGCCATTTAATTTCAGATCGGCAAACCCAGTAATTATGTTCATCCATAATCCGATTCATTTCTGTTGGCTAATGATTTTGGATGAAAAAATGGGTCTCGGTGAAGCATACATGGCCGGTGATTGGACGGCTGATCCAAATCCCACGGAGTTTCTCAAGCTATTGATTCGAGCGAAAAGTGAGTTCAGATCAGTTCGGATCGATTTTATAGCTATTTATCGGAATTATGGAGTGTAGGAAATCTTATTTAATATAATCTTTCAAAAATTCTCTCATTTGTCTTCATTCGATTTCAGTTTCAAAAAATTGTATACTCTTTCCGGAAATTCTTTAATCTGTCTTCATTCAATTTCAATTTGTCCTAAAAATTCTTTAGAAGGGTCCTAAGCTTAGAAAGACACCTAACGGTGAAAGGGAGTATAAGATCCTCAATGAATATCAGTAGTAATGTGGGGCTGCTTTGATCTGCGATCCCGCTAACAAAAGTGGTTTCTATCTATTTCCCTGGAGAGCATGTCCAAAACAGAGTCAAACCACGCCCCTTCTGTAATACCACGCCCTTGTGCGTAAGCACTACGTTTCTATGGACTTTTGATGCGTGGCATAAACGACGAAACGAAATTATTTCAAAGCTAAAGCCGACTTCAGAGCAAAGCAGAACAAAGCCACGGAGAACGCCATCATTATTAGCAAAGCTCTCCAAATTCGTAAGCGATGGGATCCTGACGGTGATCCGACGAATGGTAACCACGTATCGATACATTCAGCACCGAATTCGAGACAACACTCTCACACAGAGTGCCAAAAATATTGAAGGTAAGCGGACAGGACCTAAAATCTTATATATACACAAAAACAACAGAGAATCCGATATTGATCAGTTCCTATCCGGGAAGCCTCTCACCCACTGAAGGTGGAATGGCGCAGTGGCACGATCCCATAGCTTCGGGTCGGGGATTGTGTCGAACCTAAAGATTGCTGGCTTCACCTACCAAACCTTCAATATTGGGATTTGTTAAATGGTACTAGTCTTGTCTGGGAGGGTGAAAATCAGACTTATACATCACCTGGTTCCCGCAGGTCATTGTATAGGCCACATACCCATTCAATCTCCCCCACAATGCAGAATAAAAATCGGATGTACGGGCCACTTTTCCAAATAGAATTGATCGCCACCAAAGCCTCTATTCTTTATTCTTTTGTGCCATGTAACAGTTTCAGATCATTACGATCTCGGAAACGATATGTTTCGTATGTTTCTCGATCCTTCGATGACCTATTCCTGTGCCCTATTTGAAGGTAAACAATCGTCAATGTTTTTTCCCTCCCATGCTTCCCTTAGTTTTTCCATTTATGTTGAAAATTCAGCTTTTTTCGAATCAGAGTAGCCTAAGACCACAGTCGTTCCAGAGCCGATCAAGCCAGTCGATGAGGTGGATTTCCGAATACTGGAAGAAGCACAGAACCGGAAAATGGATAGGCTGATCGGGTTACTTGATTTGAAGACAAGTGACAGAATACTGGAAGTGGGATGTGGTTGGGGGTCGTGTGCTATTCGGGCGGTGAAGGTGAGCTTTGAAGGCTCCGAAGGGCCGCCACCCCGATGGGAACCCACCTGAATGTGTGGAATTCCAGAAAACGCAATGTAACTGGACTGGAATCACAATTTCACATGAACAACTCGAATGGGCCAAGCGACTTGCGGCTGAGGCAAATTTAGAAAACAATATCACCTTCAAGTACCAGGATTACAGGTAACAACCCTCCCCCGCTTTTGGAGCCCCTCTCTAATTATTGGGCTATTGGGGTTACAAAGATATCCCCTTTCAGGTTAACAACCGGGCAATACGACAAAGTTATTTCTGTGGAAATGATAGAGGCGGTTGGACAAGCGTTTTTACCTCAGTACTTCCAAGTGCTTTCCGATCGACTTCTCCCTGGTGGAATCGCTGTTCTTCAGGTATTTTGTCGAAGCAAATCGATTCCCTTGCAAGAATTATTCTGAGTTAGCGTCATAAGCTTACTTGATACTTAGTTACCGGTGTATGTCACGGCGATGTAATCCGAAGGGTTGATTGGTGGCTTTCTCGATGCACACACAACCTATCACAGCCACCAGCATCCCGCATATCACAGTCATCCTGAGATCATCAAGATGTTACTTGCGGGATGCTGGTGACCGTAATAAGTGTTGCATCGAGCAAGCTACCAAACAACCCTGCGGATTATATTGCCGTGACATACATCACTTATGAAATAAGGCGGGTCGCCCTGGTCGCGATGTTCAACAGGATCTTCACAAACAGTTTTATCAGCGCAATGTAGAAAGTGTTATTATTACTAGTATTGAATCGGTAAGTGTCCATTGATTTTTGCAGGGTATAATCTGCCCCGATGCCTACTATGACCGGTATTGCCGATCATCGGACTTCATCAAAAAGTACATCTTTCCAGGTGGACATATGCCATCCATAGGTACGATTCATGCAGTGGTGCTTCTGCCAAATTTAAAGGGCGAGTTGAAAGGAATCGCTGATGTATGAATGACATCAGAAATCCAATGAAAATATAGATATTCCCCGATTTCCCCAACTGATTGCAGGTGCCATCAAGTCCGCCCTCCCAGCCGATCTCACTTTGGGCGAAATGAAACACATTGGGAGGCATTACGCGGCCACCCTCGATCATTGGTATAGGTAAGCCAATACTTTTTGGTTATTCGGACACAACTGAATACCAACGCAACCTTCAAACTACTTACAACCTCTGAAAGTAAGTAAGGACTCAAGTAAGTAAGTAAGTAGCGCTCGAAAGTATTCGGCCAAGCAGTTTTTCGGCCGTAACTTTTTTCTCAGTGGACCAAATCGCATGAAATTTTGATATGTTTGACTGAAGCATATTTCACACTATCCAACACTATTTGACTGCAAAGCAGCTATGTCCACATAACTAAGGGGAAGGCGTTTGTAGACAGTGCTGAAAGTAATTTTGTGACGTCTGCAGGTATTCGCACCTTATGCGCGGTTTTCTCCTCTACTGTGTTATACATCAGCGCTCGTACACTTTGGGCATGGCAAAAAAGGAAAAAATCCAAGAAGCATCAATGTCTGTATTCCCAGTTGGTTTTGTTTTAGGCTCTTTGGGTATTGGAAGGTGATCAGGTTGAGGGTTGGTAGTGATAAATATGCACACTAAACCCATACTACACATACTGAAATTTCGCATGATTAGATCCAGTAGGATAGGAGTTACTACTGAAATTACGACTGAACATTTGGCCGAATACTTCTGAGCGCTATTGGGTTGATTCCTCAACAGTCAACAGGCATCACTTTGCACGCAATCATCAGACTTCATGGTCACTTTCAGCCGCCGGTGGGTCAGACCAAGGTTCAAGACGTTTTGTTGATGAACCCTGTCCACACCCGTTCTCCGCTTAATCGAATTAAGCCACTCCTTGGTCTTTAGGGTGCGGCGCGTCAACTCTTTACCCGAATTACTTCGCCGCATATCGCTCCACACAATTTGACCCTCCGTCACGTAGCGGAAGTAATTCGATTCCATATTTAGCGCTACTGCAGATCGGCGAGATCGAAAAGTGGACGGGGTGTGGGCGAACATTTTGAGAGGGACCCATAGATAACTTGGAATCAGGATTGTAACGAAAGAAAGGGTTGCTCGAAAAGGCCCTTGACATCATTTACACCCTCCAGGAGAAGTGCAAAGAAACTTATGCTTGGGAGTACAAGAGTTTGATAAGCACCCAAACGCCTCAGCGATCTTATGAGAATCGGATACATGGCGCATCTTGCAGAGTTTAGTCTGCCCAATCTCATCGCTTTCACTTCGGAAATGAGTTTCTTTGTACCTTTGCTTCACTTACAATTTCAGTGCCTGGATGAAAAACGAGAAGGACATTCTGGCGCTGGGCTACTCCGAATCATTCCATCGACGATGGCAGTACTACTTCTGTCTGTGTTCGGCTCTGTTCGCCAATGATCATATCGACACCATACAGTTCACCCTCACTAAAGCTTTGTAGGATTACTGTAGAATGACCGTAACAACCTATAGGCTTCTGCCAAATCTAATAACTATTGCTTTATGATGCTCTTAAGGTTCTCTAATGTGCCACATGGATTTCAATTCGATATGTAGGGTTATATACAACACGAAGTAGTCTTTCGTTCTTCTCATTTTCACGTAACTTCTCAAAAATATGACAAAAAAACTAATAAATATTTGAAAAAAATCACTGATAGTTTCTAGGTTCAATAGCGAAGTTTTAGCAATTTCCTCTTCAAGAGCTCCTGAGAGGAATTGACGGAAGAAGGTAGATTCACCTTTATAGGTCCGCTTCATTTGGCAGAACTCTAGTTTACGAGAAGCGGTCGTTCGGCGCCGCCCCTCGCACCGCACCACCCATTCGACGCGGTTTCTGGGCTGGACAACCCGTCCGTGTGATCGGACAGCACACTGTCCATCCAGCTGTTAGACGCCCGATCGATGACGTCGCTACTATTAGACTCCGAGTTGCGGACTTACTTGTTTTCCGCCTATTTACATAGCCTAATTAGCTAGGGAGTTGAATCGACTGGACGAGTTGTCCAGCCACGAACCGCGTCGAATGGGTTGCGCGATGGGAGGAGTTGCGCCCTTTAGAGCTTTGTGGACAACACTCGTCCCTTCTGGCATCTTATTTGCATGCTTGGTAATCAACCGTGCTAAAGACATCAACAATAAAGTTTACTTGTTTACAAAAAGTAACGGATTACTAAATATTAGCATTAGTGACCAATAACAAACAACTATAATAACATAACGACTTTCTTGAAAACAGTAAACTAGTTGAGCACAGCGACATTCTTCGGGTAATCTAGAAATTTGAGCATTTTATCACAAAAATCTTTTGATATCAGGCAGCCAAATACATAGACAAGGAATCCTATGAGGAATATGATTAATTAAGGGGTACTGTAGTAAGGCAATTCAGAATACATATAGTACCGTACGAAATTTCACGGATCTTCGCTTTTATAGAAGATTTTGTAAATCATCGGTCTCAAGTTTTTTTTTCCTTCACATCAAAACAAATAACCAGAGGCAACGAGAATTCACAAGGTTGGCGAGTTGTGGACAAAACATTGGCCGTGTAAAGGATTCGATCCCGTACTTGTGCTGTCCGGGCACCGTACTTCTTTTCCCTTGCACTACCGAAATCACTGTGATAGGGTAAGATGCTTTTTAGGCTTCAACAAGGTGCCAGTACTTCTCAGTATTATGTATAAACACTAAAACTATCCGTGCTTTGAAAAACTTCAAACCAATTCGAAACGTTTTGGAACGAAAAAGTCTTATAAGCAAAAATCTATAGAATTTCGCACGATACTGCATATACATAAGAGTGCTAACAGTATCAGTTGCCTTTGTTGAAATACAATCTTAAAATGTACTGAAACAATAAAATAAACTAGAAAATAGTCGTGAACAGACATGGGAAAAACAAGGCTTATGAAAATGAAATTGCTTGAGCTAGCGAAATTTCTCAGAAAAACGATGAAACCGCTTTCTTCGGGATTGCTTGAAAACTCACATCTACTCTGAAAAAGGTATCGATTTTACGCGCGTGCGCACAAGCATGGGAAGTGTTGGAGCGGTCGTGTAAAATCCATATGTTCTTCAGAGTAGGCACGACCATTTTGTTCCTCTACCTCACTAATACGTACTGTAAAAAGGATCCACTGTGTAAATATCAGAACTATGAGCGCAGTGATAGACCTTCTTCAAGTACATATAGATTCCATAGCTACATGTTTCCTAGCAATCGAGTTACCATTATCTCTTCATAATAATAATAAGTCTAAGCTATTTAAATGGTTTAGACCTCTGTGAATCTCAGAGAATAAAAAAAGAGCTACTGATTAGCGGTTGACTTCTGTCTAGTTTGTCCAAACTCCACACCTAAAGTACCGGAATCAGGCTAGTAGACCGTCCACAACCAATCAATATTCAGTTCAGTTAAGTACGTGCACTTTCTTCACGCCATAGAGATCCGCTAGATCATTCTGAAACAGAATTTGCACTGTTTGTTATTCAAAAATGGCATAAACGTTGAGCAAACTCCAGATTGTGGGGCGGAGCTAGAGGGCCTTCACCCCCTCCTCATTGGGCGGTTCATGGATAGATCAAAAAACAACCAATCAGAACTGCTCTGAGATTTGACAACATCGTCCTTTTTCTGAGAGTTCAATGCCCTCACTGCATTCACCCCTCGAAAGCGATACAATCACTTACGGCATATGTGATCTGGTTCGGATGGTACGGAATTCCACCAAGCTCTTCAACGATTTTCTCATGATTTCTCTCCGGATCACCAGGAATCAGTACTTTCTCATCTGGACTGACCTAAACTTCCAGCAGATTGACATGAGTGGCATCATGGAGACAAACAACCCCAAAGAGAAATCTACCGAAGGAAGGTTCCTCATTGTGTTCATAAACTCTTGTAATCGTCCGCCAAATCCGGGAGCAAAAGCTTCTGGATCAATCGCGATGAAGCATTGGCCCTGAAAACCATGGATTACTGTAGACTAGGTTATAATAATGGGTATAAATGATTGGAGCAAGCAAATTTTGACTGAAACTGACCAGATCGGCATCAACTTCAGCCGACATCCACTTCCGAATGTTCGGTCCCCAGTGGGCTCCACCCAGAATTCCGCAGAATATCTCCACGACTGAACCCAGCCCATAGCCTTTGTAGCCACCTGAAAATGAGGGTAACTTTCGTACGAGAATTGAAGAAAAGGACAGGAGTGCCAGTGATGGAAAGAGGGCCCTTTCATGGATAAAGCGGATCGTTAGTGACCAATCAAGATCGAAATCTTAACACTCTTAGTAAACAGGAAGGAAAACGAAGAGGAAGGACGGTGCCCGGTGTGTTTTGGAAGACGATCTCAAATTTCACTAGACCACGTCTTAAAGATGCCCATGATACTGATGGATATTGATTGATAGCTCATTGAGCTTCGAAGCGGTCTGTGTAGACAATGAAAAAATAGCCCATGAGAGCGGACGATGTTGAAGAGAATACGAATCAGCTACAATAAACGATACTTACCACATATCTCAGATCCACCAAGTGGCAATAGACCTCCTCCAGAGAGAATCTCATCCGGTTTATGGCTCATCACTCCTCCTTTGGCGACACCCCATGTGTTTGGCACTTCTTGGCCTTTTCTCTTTGCGATTTCGACCTAAATAAATAAATAAATAAATAAATGGAGATTTAGTCGCAGTTAAACTGAAGTCGGACCTTGCAATCAGGTTGAAGGAACCCTTGAAATCGGGCGAAACAGGATTAAGGGCCGAGAGGACTGCTCATAGTCAGAGGAGTCCTTTCAACTCCTTCACCTTGCCCAACGAATTCCCTTTCATAGTGTCCCTCTCATAGGGGCACTTCTGTAGAGCCCCACACCAAAACCAGGTTTAAGGAGACTTATGGGGCTATTAACCCTTCTGTTGGTGTCCTTATAAGTATCAGTTGTTTTCGATAGAGTAAAACCCTGAGAGTAAAACCTAGAACCGGTAGATACCGGCCAAGTACGCGTGTGAATGCAATCCTGGGCAGAATCTCCCAAAACTTCTATGTGAAAAAATCCATAACTTATCCCACGGCTTTGGAACAGAAAATTTGGTTGGAGATCAGTAGTTTTAGTAAAAAAAATGATGATCACCTTGCCGATAGCTACAGTGGTGGTAGCCATATCCAGCAGATAAGAGTCACCTCCAGCAGCATTAGCTCCGATTGCTATTGGATTTGTGCCAAGTGCTGGTTTTGCCGCTCTTGTCGGATACATTATAGGAGATGTATTGGTGCATGAGATACCCTTAATTGAAGACTTACTATCAAAAATGTCATTTAGTGAAAAATCTGGAAATTAGTTCCAACAATGAAGAATTCCCATATGGGGAAAGGCAGGTTTCAGGGGATGATCTGGGGTGGAGTAAAATTACATGCGGTGGAAGGCGATGGCCAGATAGCTGCGATGGCCAGATAGCTGAGAAGACGATCAGCAGCAGTTTTGCAGGTAATGTGCCCTAGCTGTAATATACATAAGCATCCCGAAGCAACTAACTCGGCCATTATCTCTGTTTCTCTGCTCCCTCTTACCCACATCATGCAATCGCTGCGTCTCTATTTTCAGCTTAACTCGTACCCCAGCGCATCTCGTACACCTCTTGATATCAAGCTCCAAGGCTAATTCCTGAACCATACCTCAATATTTGATCACTTACTCACAGAAGCAATACCAACAGTACCCCCCTCCCATTTTCTTCCTGCCCTCAATTATCGTACACACCGTCCTGAGCCTAGACAGAGAACCTTGCCGACAAAGAGGCCTGTCTTTTTGTCAACTTTCGATCCGGGTATGTTCGTAAAGGAGTTCTGTGACCGGTGGCAAAATGGTATCAACTGGCGCGATACCACTCTGGTACGATATTATCATTGAGGTTATACCCTCCCTTTACTATGTGGGTAAGATATGAGTTGTATCCACAGACATTTCGAGTGCTGAGGTCGGGGTAAACCTACGTCTCCACCAATTATGATATGATAATGGATAAGAGGAGCCGACAGTTGCCAAAGTTCAACTTATCCCAAATCCATTGGATAAGTTGAACTTTGGCAACTGTCGGCTCCTCTTATCCTGTTATTGCACCACTACTCTCTGAAAGGGATAACTGTATATTAGGAACCCCTTTTCAAAGTGTTGGGATCCTGAACTGGGAGAAGGGAACATAAGAACTCCGACAACCACAGTGATAAGGGAGGTAAGAGAACAAAATAGCTTCCGCTCTTATCAGTAAACTAATAGGTAGGATCGTTCATTTATGGTGATAACGGCCGTTCATTTTTAAACTTCACAGTGCACCATGCGTCCTTCGACAACAATGGACCACGCACTTAGCGATGGGTATCGATTTTACGCGCGCACAATGGAGAACGCGTTCAAAGGTTGCGTTGAGATAAAGCTGTTTTAACTGGGAAGCCAGGCAAACATTTTTAAACTCACCATAACGCCTTGCTTCATAGCCCTCATGACATACCATCCAGCAATTCCAAAATGGTTTGACCCTAAACAACAGCCATATTCCACTCAGTTCAGAGAAATCAAGGTCCTCAGAGAAACTGAAGAGCTCAGACCTTTGCAAACGACCCATCCAACACCAGCTTCTTTGGCTTTCTTGACAGCCAGATCCATACAGAAGTTACCGACCACAGGGCCCAGCAGGCTGTTGCCATCTACCCAAGCCGATCCTGCTCTTTCCTGGAAACATCATCACTTTCAATGGAATGAACTAGAAATTGAATTCGATGAAAAATGTCAAAACACACTTTCAATATTGTCGGAGTTCCGTCCAGTTTGCACACTTTTTTCCTGCAATCTCCCACATACATATCTGAAAATTTCGAAATTATACTAAAGGGAAAAGAAGAAAAAAGGCTCGAGTCGTCTAGTGCAGTAAAAAGACCAGCAGGTCACCCCCCGAAAAAAGTGTCGAAGAAATGACTTACCCAGTCGGTTCAGTCCATGACTGTAATGGCCACGAACATCTGCTTCGACTAGTACGTCAGCCAGTTGTTCTGCATGCGATACTGCAACCCCTTGCTTCTGCATAATGTCGACGATGAATCGGCGCATCTGAAGGTAAACTACATTCAACGAAAAAATTGCTTAAAAATGTACCCTCAAGAAAGATATTTCCTTTACTTGGGTCAAATTACCAGCTGGTCCTAGTATTTCTTTACTTGTGTTCTGGGTATTAAAATGGATCTCCGATTGGGTTTACATTCATACTGAGGTGTAAACATCCTTACAACCCTGTCAAACTGTCACGATTACACAATTTTCCCTGCCTGTCTCAGTTTTTCTTTTTTCTTTCGTTTTTTCCGTTTTTTCATCTTTCCGTATGACAAATAGTCAGGGAGTTGTGAGTGCCCCACATCTGAGCGATGTTTCCTTGGATTATACCGATCTCTTTTATTCATTTTGACTATAAAGTTGTTCCTAGACGTTATACTAAAGAGGTTATAGTCAAAAATATTTTGCCTCACTTAAGCCCAGCTCCAAATTATCAGCGTGGATTGGAAAGCTGCTCCAAAGAGTTGAGTGTAACCCCACTTGTTTTTTTTTTCAGTGTTGACGAAAATCTCAAAAAATATATAAGTAGAAGCAGGGTGGTTATAGTATGAGTATCTTGAAGAGAAGGTATCACCAATAAAGATCACTCAGTATCACCTTACCCACCTAACGAGACCTGAGCACCATGTGGACCACTGTGTCTTGGCCCATTTTTTCTGTCAATTTCTATAGGATCAACGTTTGGTAGGTCAACGAGAAATCCCAAACAGTGGCCATTGTTCCCATCGATTCCTATGAACACCTTCTTATCAGCACTGTTCGTGTTTTTAGTCGATTCCAATTGTTATCGCTCTTTTCATTGCAATAGCATGATATCGTTGTTGACAGTGGCAGTCGATTGTAATAACTCGCGGGCACCCAAACAAACTGCTGACTAGGTAGACGAGTAACTAGTTAACAGCAGCTTGATAAGTCGTCTTAGCACTGAGGCATGCACGGAACTCGATTTTGCTCTTGTCTATTTCGTTTTTTTTTTGTTTTTACCTTGCTTTTCATTAATTTTACAGAAAAAAATTAAAGTCATTAAGTTCTTACCCCGCTACTTTTTGAGTGTTCTTGGAGGCTTTGCAGGAAAATCTCGCAACTGATCGGTAGGAGTAATTGGTGGATAGAACCATCATATTAACGCCCTTTCATTTGATGATTGGCTTTAACTCTTCTTGAATCATCTCCAGTGATACAGAGTGATAAGATCATACCGTAGGTCGCAAGTGAGCCCAAAAACTCAATATCGAACTCTCTGGGTGGTTTAGGAGTGCCATGACTGTCTAGGAAGCTGAGATGGTGCTCAAGGAGGTCGTCAAGTAAGTTATTTACTGCTTTGTATCCACAGTTACCAGTCTCGCCATTGATCCCATGGTAAGAAAGTAATTTACCTACTACTGACTGGTTCCTAACTGACTACTGCTATTACGGTAGCAGATTTCGAATTCTTACTTTGGAGGTTGGATAGGGACCTCTGGAGGACCCCCACGACATGTTCATCAGAACTACTGCCCCTCAAGAAAAGGAAAAAGCAGGAGGAGGCAGAAAAAAGAGCGAAGGAGGCAAAAGTTATCTAGAGAAAAGTGATATAACTCACCTCATCCTTCTTGACGATTTTCTCATGAGGAGCTGCCATTCTTGTAGCGAGTAATCGTCGAGTAGCCGACAGAACTGGGGCTGATTGTTGTCGCCAAGCACAAGGACCAAAATGGGCGGACCATGTGGTGAACCCAAAGGAGGCAAGGCTTTGATATCGCGAAAACATCATGGCCTAGTCGTTGACGGTGTCTTGGTGATAAAAGACTGAGCCCCGTTGATTCCGTCCGGCCGGCAGCCAGTGGAAAACAAGTGCAAGTGCTTGGAAAATCGATATTGGTTATCGTCACAATTTTTTTTATTTTTGAGTTTGACAGTCTGTCATTAAGATGGAGTATGTTTCAATGGAAGTAGGGGAATGTTTAGCGAATAGCCAAAAGGGCAAGTGAGACCCTTCCGAAAGGGCTTCGAAGAAGTCTGTTGGTGGAATACTTCGAACTAGATGGACAATGGCCGATAAAAGGGCAGATATGGCTCGGAAGGCCTCCGGATAGGCAAACTGGCATGGGAGATGGGGGCTATCACCTCCCACTCCACTTTTAGAGGTGTGTTCATTTGTCTGGAACTCCTACAAGTAGGTGAGCCCCAGAAATTAGAAGATAACGAAATTCATAACGGTAACAAGTACGGTAATAAGTTTCTAAAGACAGAAGGATCTTGAAATCTACTAATTACACAGGTACAGTAATAAGTTCCTGGAATGGACTGGCTTAAAGGTCCAGGAAAAACATTGGAATTACAATTTTCAAAAATCGAAGCACCTTTTCAAAGGATAGGGTTTTTTGGTACGGGAGCTGATTGGACATGGGAATTTTTTCAGATTTTTGATAGTTTTGGTCTCAGTTCTTGATGTCTATTCGGCAAAAAGTTGGGAAATTAGGTAGAATCAAGCAAGAATTCCCGCCAAGACAGTTAATGGGCTCCTTAGATCTCATTGATGACATTTACCTTCTCTACCTCAAGCCTGTAGGCCTTCCTGAAATGAGCTACTGATCGTTAGTAAAGAGACCAGTAAAACAAACATGAAGCCGAACGGGCGATAAAGCGGGGTTCCGATCTAGAACGGGAGCCGTTGTGCAAATGCTTCGGGATCGGAAAGGGAAGCATTAATCCAGACAGTAGGGGAAGGGTCACCTGACAGATGAGTTCCGAAGAGAAACCATCAAAGAAGGGCTGGCTATAGCACACAATAAAACGCCCATAAAGAAGAAACCATTGATGTTCTATTTCCTATCGATTTTGGAAGAGAATGGTGAATTCTGCGGGAGGACGAGTGATTCACAAAGCCGTTCAGAATAACGTTGTGCTGTGTTTTCTTCGCGGACGGTGTGACTCCGTTGGATAAACAATAGGGTCAGTTGCGGGGATCCAAAGTTCAATTCCGAGTGAAACGATGAGAGCTACTTAGTGCCTTGGGTAGCTCTAAAAAGTACCAGGCGACATCCTCTCCAGCCGAACTGAAATCCATATCGACAATCTCAGGATATTCTTGATGTCATTTGAGTGCCATGGGTTCCGTACAATTCGTTCAGCGGCTTCTCATATGTTTTTTTACCCCTATCGTCCGGTATTAACAGTTTCAGAAACGAATCGGCCTGTAATCACTGATAAGTAATTACTGATAAGGGTGTATCAAACAGTTCGTTAGTTAATCTAATAAAAATTCCATCCACGATAAAAGCTAGGCATCGTTTTTCAGTCAGAACAAATCAATTGCGGTCGCCAGTTCTAGATGGCTCCATCGCTTCATTCAATATTCTTGAATGATCGAGGCCGCATCGGCCTCGGAGCAACTGAATGACCACCAAAGTTTGCTTGGTGGCACCTCTTGACCCATATGCTCAACTGCAGAAGAGTACACAACTTTCTTGTGAAGAGTGCCATGATGTACCTCCATTAAGGAAACGACTTGAAGTTTTCAGATGAAGAAGGTAGATGTTAGGGGCAATATGAATGAATCAGTTCAGTGATAACGAATCTTCATCAGATGGGATCCTTCCTCTACCGATGGACGCCTTCCCAAAAGTTCGTCCCCTTGCAGACCTTACCCGTTGCCAGAGCTCTTCTATTTCTCAGAAATCTTGTAAGATTCTCAATTTGCAGCATCTCTCCTGTAGAAGGTATGTACCGTAAGGGATCAAGGAAAGAGTGTCACAATCCCCCGAACTTGCAGGCTATGTTTTCAACGATGGGATGCCTTATTTCTGTTTTTCTGAGCTGTTTTATAGGCGGTGGGCAATACCTACAATGTGATATTATCAAGTTGGTAACCTTGAGCTTTTGTTCCATGTTGTCATTCCTTCGTGAGAGGCGAGGTAGGAGCAGAAAATCGGTTCCGGCGATCTCCAATCTGTACTTGGAGAAGGCCGTGTCTCTATAGTGTAATGATTGATGAACACTGCCTTCGGAAAATAGGAGCACAGCTTCAGAACCCGTTCGAGCTAAGGATTCGCCGGCAACTTTGCTTTTATGAAAATCTTCTGCTAAACGTTGAAATGACTTAGAAACATTAAAATTCTCTGAGAAACAATTTTCAGCTCTAGAACGTCATGTTGAAGGATGGTAGCTTGGTAGTGCACAAGCTTATGAGGCTTAATGAAATCTTCGACGTTTGTTACTGCTTTCGCCGCAGTTCTTTATGCCTTTTCGATAAGAAAATATTCGAAACAGCGAGGAAAACATCGAGTAGAAATTATAAATAAGTGTGTTGGTAAGCTTCATAGCACTTTTCATCAGACTTCTTTGATAACCGTCACATTCTTGATTTTGTACTTTTGAGCGAGTTCGTCCTGAAACGAACATAAATAGATCGAATTAAGAATTGTTGATTCGCAAAAAAAAACGTGCATACATAGGTAGGGTCTTGATGGAGGACGACAGCTGTATGTAGGGGCCTTTACGAAGAAAGGCATCGAGGGAGACCCACTAAGCTGATAGAGAAAGGATCATCCGATAGTCTAATGCCAGGAGCAAAGAACCCCGAAAAGCCGAAGAGAAGGTCCTCATGGGGACAGAAGATATGAAGAGAGTTCTCTTGGGATTTTCCTTTCTCCTTTTCTTCTTTTGAAAGGAGAGGCACGGCAAAGAGTGACCGTTGAAGTTGCTAGAAGTGATGAAAGACCGTGTTGTCTATACAAATCGTGCAATCCCATTTGTTAAACGACCGGGTCAGTTAGCTGAGTACAGTTTTCTCTCGCAAGGGGAGTGAGCTTTGTGGTATCAGAAAAAACTATACGAAATCCCTAACAGCCCACTTAATAACAAAATTATTCAACTCACGGCATTCTTTATCTGATTCGGATGATAGGGAATCCCGCCGAGGTCCTTCACAAGCTTCTCATGCGTTCTTTCCTTATCACCTGGTATCAACACTTTCAAAGATGGATCGACCTGCAATCACTGGATGCATAAAGCGGCGTGGCTGCTGTCGAGTTAGAAATCCTTGAAATACGAAGTTTTTAATATTTGGTCGTTCGGTAAAAAGAAGAGGAGTCATGTTTCAGCGTTTATTGATCTCGTTTGGAATATGCCTCTCAGCATATCCGGAAATCGTGGGGGTCCATACATTATGAACTTCTGGGAGCCTGCCTATGTGCAGGTCAGAATTCCAATGTCCCGGAAGAGGGCTGAGTTCTAACCCCTAGCCCATGAGTACGGTAAGTACTGCGTGGACCCATGCGATCCTACTTTGCTTATCCTAGCTAACTGAATGCAGTAATAGCAGGTGAAAAAGCCTCCAATTGAAAAGTAACTCTTAGGTTAGCTCCACCTCGGCCCTCCTTGTCAAGCCTCTCCATGTCATCTACTTACTACAACCGCCTTCTTCCCCACTACAAGAGAAAGGGCATCAAATTTCGGAGAAAGAGAAAGGTTTCCAGAGAAGATAGAGTGAGTGGGTCGCATAACGTGAATCCAAGGAGGTATAGCCATGGCCAGGTTTGCTCGGAACTGCGTAGAACCCTGCAAAGCTCTCTGGATCGATCATTTCCTATGTATATTATGGAAAATTTGACCAAAATTGCATGGAAGTAGTTCCTAACTCACATGAGGTAGCTCTCTCAGAGTATTTATCAACTGCTGCAGCCTGTCTCTAAACCCTGGTGCAAATGCTTCAGGGTCGATTGCCAAGAAGACTTGGCCCTGAAAGAAAGCTCATAGACCTCTGCACTTCCTTATGGTCATCTAGGATAGCAGAACAAACGAGGTCAGCTTCTGTTGTAGCTGCCATCCATTTTCGAACATTTGGACCCCAATGTGAACCGCTCAAGATTCCACAGAAGATCTCCACAACGGATCCCAATCCATAGCCCTTGTAACCGCCTGAAACTCAGAGTATCGGTCCGGTTTAGCGGTACTTTGAAGTCCTGTTAAGCAGTACTTACCGCTCAGTTCACCACCTCCAACTGGTAGAAGACCGCCACCAGTGATAATCTCTTCAGCGTTGGTAGAAACCTTTCCACCTTTGGCTACACCCCATGTTTCCGGCACTGGATCACCTTTTCGTTTGGCAATTTCGACCTGAACCAGATAGTCGGTTGCCTATTTTGGGCTATGAAACTGCAAAAGTAATGCAGTGGAGTACAGATGTACATACACTGCACTTTCTCGAAACCAAAGCAAAACTGGTACCTTTCCGATTGCCACTGTGGTCGTGGCCATGTCGAGAAGATAAGAGTCGCCTCCAGTGCCTTCGGCGCCGATTGCTATCGGATTTGTGCCAAGAGCCGGTTTTGCTGCTCTTGTTGGAAACATTATAGGAGATGTGTTGGTGGATGATATTCCCTTAAATTCTAAGTATTTAGTGTCATGGGTAACAGTGAAGGATAGGTTTAAGTTTGCAACAAACGCCTAATATTAGAGAATTGTAAAAAGGTACACGAGGTGGAGGCGATGGCTAACTGCCAGAAGAGGTAGTCTACAACGGTTGTGGCGAAATAGGCGGAAGTAATCGGGATTCTTGACTCTAGAAACTGGTTCATAACCTATTCCCTTTTACGATCCTTCATGGAATGGTAGGACCTGCGTTCGACCCCTCAGAGCATCTGATTCAGATCCCAGTCGAATCTGCTCCCTCTCGCCCACGATACATCATCACTTTACGTGTCATCTCGCACCACTCGTCCTTTCCCTTGAATTCAACTAAACCAACTTCCAAATAAGGGCCTCAGTCACCGGTATTACCGCCGCGGGGAAGCTGTTTGACGCCTCTCCACTAAAAGCCTACCTACCACCTTTCTCTCCGCTTTTACTTACACCACATCATTGTGCCTACTCTGAAATTGGAGAGTAAAGTACTTCATTATGTAACTTACAATAAGTCCTTGCCGCATCGCCCTCATACTGTACCAACCTGCGATACCATAATGATTCGAGCCTGGAAAGATTGGGCTACAATGTTGTAAGGGTAACTCTTACCTGTCATCTCGCACCTTTAGCAGATACGCAGGCGATACCGACATCTTTGGCCTTCTTGATAGCAAGATCCATACAAAAATTGCCCACAACTGGTCCCAAAAGACTCAGGCCATCTACCCACGCCGTTCCGGGCTTTTCCTTCAAAAGTTGAAGTTGAAAGACGGACGAACTCGACGATAGTCGACCAAAAAATTTTGCGGACCATGATGCCCCTCTATGCGCACCACTTTTCACAAAGAGAAGGGGACACGTGTCCAGCAAATAGAGGTAAACTTTGGTAAATCCCCATAGAAAGGAGTGAAATGTACTTGACACAAATATAACGGAGGGCATACATAGAAATGAGAATCGAATTCCTTTTCCTGCTTGTGTTAAACAAAAAGCCCGACGGCTAGCCATCCGGTGCCTAACCCACGTTCCCTACCCAGGAAACCCTAACTTCATGATTTTGAGGTCAAGAGCCGGACTAAATGGGAACGAGAATGAGGAATCCCTGTATTTTTTTAGCTAATGGATTTAAATGGAATTGGCGAGGACATTGGCAGAAGTGGGTGAAACTGTAGAATCCCGAGGTAGTTCTGTGAGGGATGGTTCGCACCGGCTCTTCCCGAATTGTATCTCTGCCCCATCTCGTCTAAAGATTATCCTACGGAACTGAGCCGCAAGAGATACCGGTTGCGTACCCCAGTGTGTACGGTTAGATGACTGTCCCATTTCCCTGGTTGAGCAAGGTGTCAAAGGTGTAGGGTGGTGCCGGGTGAGGTCCCACGTAGTACGCAGGTTTCGAGGGCTGTATGTAGTTTGTGTGGGTGGATATGTATATTCTCTACTCGTCTCGGATATTGTTGGGATTGACGGAAGAATCAGAGGTAAGTAGGACCTTTGTGGAAGCAGCAAATCAGAAGAGAAAGATCAGGGTTCAGGTTTCATTTGAGTTTCATGTGCCTTCAGAAAATGACACGGGAATCCGCTCTGCCCGCCCGTCGGAACCAAGTCACTTCCCCTCTTCGCGAGTAACGCTGTCCACTGCGATCTCGAGATGACTCTACATTACCACTGGGTGTCAGTGAGGCAAATCATTTGTTTGCTATTAATCGAGAGCGCAGCGGTTAAGGCATTGGTTTCATGTCTGGTTGGTCAAGGGGTCGGTGGCGGAATGTTATACGTCATTTTTGGATCAGTCCGAAGGAGCCCTTAATATACGCTTCAGCAAGCTCGGCTGCAAAATAAGGTATTCCACTTTGTTTTTTCGCACAATACTGAAAAAAAGTAGTTCAGGTAAAGCGGAAGACCTTCAAAATCTTCGGTGTCCCGTCGCTTTTGACCACCTTTTTCATGCAATCTTTGGCATACATCTCTGAAAAGGAATGGTTTCACACCGGAAAACTGATCTGTAAGAAGTCCTGAGTTAAGGTACACATGCAGTTGTCTCTACGGAGTCCTCAAATCGAGTGGACATGGTGTGGAAGAAAGTCAGCGATCACTACTTTTTGTCTATTTAGTAAGTTATCAAGGAACTAAAAGGCAGGCGGCAACTTACCCAGTCGATTAAGGCCATGGCTGTAGTGACCACGTATATCCGCTTCGAGAAGTACGTCGGCTAGCTGCTCAGCATGCGATGGATTTACCTTCTGCGTCTTCATGAGGTCAACCATGAATCGGCGCATCTGTAAGGGAGATTGTGACCAGTTTGCCACCACAGTAGGATCTTCGATGGGAAATACCGCCACATTTTCCCTGATGAGTCGGTTGAAGTCAGACTTCGCCCTGGGTAAACCTTTTCACCTAAGATGGGCATATCGAAGTCAGTCTGGTCACTACTTGGTTCCTCGCGAAGTTCTACAAACACAGGGGACGGAGTTGCGGAGTGCCCGGCTGAGATGGGCAACATCTTGAGTAGACCATGATGGGAGCTTAGTCAGACCCTAGCACGAGCTCAGTCCCCAAGTCACTTCCCTTTCAGGACTTCATCTCACTTATCCAAGACTGAGAACATTAGCTAAGTGACAGTAGAAAAAACTAACAGAACATAGCCAACACTCACAGTAAGGTACATAGCTGAGTACTCAACTGTAATGGTGTATCTTACCCGGTGTTTCGATTGAAAGGGTGGTAAATCTTGATAGTAGTCTTTGAGGTGAGGCCAAGACTTCGTTCGAAGTTATCACCCCTTCCATCGGTACCCCTTCAGCACCCACTGTCGCCTGTACTCAGATGACGTGATGGAACGAATTCTCTGGGAGGACAGCATGGTTACTTAACGGTCGAAGTTGTAATACCCGTCCTTTCCTTATCTAGAAGATTCGTTCCTATTTCAAATTGGGAGCGATGACAATACCACCTCTTTATCAAGAAGGAAAAATTAAAATTTTATCAACAAATAAAGTTTTCTCTTACATACATCGTCTTTTGCGACGACCTTGTCTCCAGGATTTGCTCCATTCAACCAGCGCACACCTGTTCTACGTAGAACATGGGAACCGTGACGAGTACAGCGAAACATTCTGAAACACTCAAAATCGTCATGAGATACGTAGGCAGAGGAACATGTGTAGGTGTTAGGACGATGATTTGATCAAAAAGTGATTGATGGCTGTTGAAGTATGCAATGCATTGAATAAGTCTGTCTGGCTCTTTCTACCGAATCGTAGGGGTATTTATAGCGCTTCAGACATTTTCAATGACTGGGAACAGCATCATTACCAGAATCCCCCGGTTTTCTTCAACAGGAATCGAGTTTACGCCCTTTGTAGGGATGATGTGGTACATACAGCTTCTGCACGTACATGACTTCTGATAACTTTAGATACATCGAACACGGCTAACTGGCAAAAGACTCGTCCAGATGAAAAAAAACTCTTTTGGGGAGGAGGGTGTAGGGTGTAGGGTGGAGGAGGGTGGAGGGAGAAGACAGAAGGAGTTTTTGCAGGTCACCTCATTCAAACGCGACTGTGAATCTCGAATGGGAGTTTGAAGCGGGGCGCGTTCCGGAATAAGCAATGATAAGCTCCAAGACCTGATCCTTCATCCTTTTATCAGCCACTCCAATAGGTAATCACTTCCCACTTTTATAAGCTCGTTCTACTGGGCGGTTGTTGTCCAATGGACATGGAATGGACTCACATAGTAGGGTCATTCCATGGAGAGTCGTCTTTTTGCTTTGGCTGAGTCAGGGCTTCACCCACCATTTGTAAATGTCGATTGCACGGGAATAGCAGATGGTTAAGCATCTTAAAGTGGGTATGAATTCTATAGATTTGAGTGGAACGTAAGCGGTACGCTATGGATGGTCGATGCCGGCTTCAACACTCCCCCCCCCTTTGACTTCTGGAGAAAGTATGGAAGTTGATGAACTTGCAGAATCCATAGCATCTACTACAGAAAAGCGACAAACGGAAGCACTGAGGAAGCTCGAAGGCATGCTCATCCGTGTTTTTGAGTTCTTCATAGGGCAGTCAGGGATTAAAGATATTTGATTAACCGTGTGGGAAATTTCGTTTTTGTAAAAAAGCCTTTTCCCACTGGGAAACTAGCCAGCCGAAGCTGAAACGTCTAGCGCTCGAAGCGAGAAGGTCACTGAGGAGCAGGCTTGAGCTTGAATAAACTAAAACGTACCGGAGTAGAGTTGATCCGACCACTTCACAGGAGCGCTTTCTGGTAACTGCTTCGATGAGCTTCATACCTATGCTTATCTTCAGATATCTCATATCATATTCGTTTCATGGAAATCGATTGATTCTATTAACAGAACTTCTTGAACCATTGAACCAAAAGCAGTGTTCACGATAAAAAATGGTTTCCGAGTTATCCACCCACGAAATAGGGGAAGCCGCGTGGGGAATGTCCGGTGAATAAGCCGTACTCCTCACTGAGGAAACCCTTACTTCATGAATTTGAGGTCAAGAGCCGGGCTAAATGGGAACGACGATGGGGAACCCCTGCATTCCTTCCTAGCTATTTAATTTAAATGTAAATGGCGAGATTGGTGGTAGAGACGGGTGAAACTGGAGAATTCCAAGCTATTTCTATGGAGAAATCATGGAGGGCATTTCTTTCTTCGACATATTTGAATTCACTCATCAGTACTGAAAACAACTTCTGCTCCCCAAATTATCTGCTCTCAATTACCTTTGCCTGCTCTTTTTGATTCAGTGATTTTCATAAACACAACTAAGATGATATATACTGCCGAAGGTCCGATGGGCCGGCGGGCAGCTCAGCTGGGCCGAGCCCACACCCCTCCATTGGAGTTAAACAACGAGTCCTTTATGGGTATAGCTGAGATTGAAGCAGCCACTGAAGGACATTTCGGCAAACACCCAATTCACTTATCGGTCTCTTACCTCTTTTTAAGAGATAGGGGTAGCACCGTACCCGTGCCAAGTACGATTCACTGCTAATAGGGACCATTGAAGAAGGGTATGCGACAGTAGCACTAACATGATCATTTGAACTTTGTCTACGTCTCTGACGGCAAGAAGCTAGAGCGCAGGGGAAAACACTCGGGTGAAGCCTGCGGCGGTGGTGGTGGGGGTCCCATAGGACAGGTGAGCGAAACATTCAAAGAACGCATCAAATGGCAGTGCGCCAGACGGGGGCAGAAAAATGACGCATCCGGCAATTTCAAAGGAACCGAGTTGAAGTAGTCCGTAGGCCCCTCGCAGCGCGCATTTCTCTGCCCTCCCTCGTTTGGAGATTAACCCTAAGTAGACTGTGTGGGGCATGTTCCTGCATCAGTAGGTAGCCTTTATGGATAGCAGCTGACTGCCAAGTAGCGATAGACAATCCGGGCCCAATAAAGATGGCTGATTTACCGGAAAGGTAGGCAGGTAGCGGTTTCAACTACGATGTGGCTTCTCTTCGTGTTCTCGGGATTTGAGGAAGATGCTGAAGCACTGGAGAGATTTCGGTCAGTTGTGATGTTGCTGGAATAAACGAGGAAGTTCAAATCTGATGCCATGTTGGGTTTTGGTTGGACAAAAATCCTGATGGGAGCTTTTGGAAGGTTTGGTTGGACCTCTTGTCCCCGAATCATTTTACACACATCAATTCACAAAAAAAGAATATTGAAGTTCTTACTAAAAGCATTCTCCTGCGCAGTGGACTAATCCCTTATCCAGAAATCTCTACTGCTCAATATCCGCTGCTTCTAATACCACCCCCTCCCCCCCCCCCCCCCACCTATGGCGGTCTACATTTCTTTGTTGTTTCTTACTCAGTGATTTTCACGGAAACAAACTGGGTTAGATACGGTGCATACTGTCCAATGGCCAGCGAGCATGTTGGTTGCGCTGGGGCGTGCAATTGCCTCAAAAAACGTCGAGCTGGTTCACTGTGACCCCCTATGTAGGTCGTCCTACAAGGTGTCATCGCTGAACAGTTGCGGCTGGGTGCGCTTCGTTGCGCGTGTCCGTCGAAACTAGGCCACGCCGCAGCCGACGCACGCGGCGAGCCGCCCCGCGATATTTGACAGACGTCGCAGTTGTCAGCGGGGCATACGCTTCGCGTTTGGTCCACGGCAGTCAGTTCAAGAAGAAGATAACACACACAAATGCAAATCATTTGCTCCGATAACACTTGGTAGTACTGTAATGTCATCTCGAGACCTCAGTGTGATGCGCCGCGCGCGAAGTGGGCGGGTGACCTAATTTCGACGGTCACGCGCAACGGACGTTCTCCGTTGCGGCTCGGGGTGAGATCGACACCCAGCTGTGTGTTGCTGGTGTAGCGGATTGCGATCGGCACATGCCTGTGAAACCTAGGGTTCAGATCTGGGCGAGGAGCGTTTATTTATTGTACTTGAAACAGAAGTTTGATTAAGGCTTGGACAACAAGCATACTGATAGCAACTGGTGAAGATCGGAACAATCCGTCGGATTCTCTGTTCGCTTTGACACACGAAATCTAACCGCTCTGCAACCAGCACGGCTCACCTAGGTGGCTATATCAGGCTTTTTGGCTCCGAGCCAATGCCGCTGACCATTGGTCAGGCCTCAGCACCGTATACAGTACTGTTCGTGTGCTCCGTAAAAATCATTAGTAGAGAGAGATGTTGATGATAATAGGTGGTCTGTTCTCTCTCACTCAGTGAATGTTACTCAGGTAAAATGAACAGTAACAGATACGGTATTCATCTTGAAGGAGCCCCTTCGAGAACCTCGGCTCGACGGCCGAGTCCACACTCCGCATTACTGGACTCAGCAGGAGAGCCGTGGCCCCGCCCACTAGCTCCTGGAGGCCATCGAATCGGACACCCGAGAAGTACATGTCCGTAAGCTTCTTCAGGGCTACCTCTATTAGAGGTATGTGGGCCTGGCGTGGGCCAAAGCACCCTCCGGTCATCTGACGAGTCGGGGGAGTCTTGTGGCCTGAATTTTCGCAGCCAGATTGTGGTCCGATAGCGCTGCGTGCACGTGTTCGGACTCATGTCTGCTATGTCAAGGGTTCGGATCCTACGTAGCTATTTTTGGCCTGACAAAATTATCATACAAGCTCATCAAAGAAAACAACTGGGAAAAGTTTGTTGTTGTTATTGTTTATCGAACGGCTTGGTGAAGCCGAAGTGGGCAGGTCAAAGTGTGACATGAAGGCGCAGCGGCCAAGAGAACGGGCTAGTGTTTGCATGGTCAGGCGATGGATTTCTGAGCACTTCTGTCTATCGCACGTGGCCTGCAAAACTTTTGCGATGCATGGACCCAGATCCAAAAAAAAATTCGCCGAAACTCCTACAGCTTCGAGCAATTCCCAAACTCTTTCTGGGACTCATGACGAATTGAAATACCAACTTGGGTTTAGTATTCCTCAATTACTTGAAAAGGGCGTTTTGAGATATTTGTTCAGGACAAAGCTTTTTCTACTCAAATCCAAGTCTATAAGCTCGATTAAAATCGCGTTATAGCGAAAGCTATGAAAAGTCGAAGTTCAAAAACTTGCGCTGTGGGCTTTCAGTGTCTCATCCACCATGTATGCACATTGTTCATGTCAAAGACTCCTTTGAGGCTTCGGGAAATTCAAGATTAGCAGCTTGCAGCCCCTACCCAGTCTGACAATGAATAGACCATTTTCTGTGAGGTGCCTTAGAGTTTCATTCTCCTCCCTTCGGATAGGCAGTGTTCCTTTGTTGACAGCTCACTTTCTGAGTCGATGTGCAAGATTGCTCCACTTGTGACGTATGAAACCGGAGGTGTGCCATTAACTTTGGGGGCTTTGAAATCCTCGTAAAAGCGGGAGAGGGTTGATTTTGTGAAGCTTCGGCGGTCATGGAATGATGCAATTTCGAGTAGTTTTCAAGTTCGTGCGCCCGGTTCAAAAATGTCTGGCTCCTTGATTCATACTGTCATCCAGTACAGAATTCCCTTTACCTTCATACTATACTGTAGATGGAAAATGGCCGATTTATTGTTAGACGGGGGCTGCAAGCTGCTAATCTTCAACTTTCCGAAGCCCCGAGGGATCTTTTGACATGAACATTTCAAGAATGAAACTTATGATTTCCTAAGGGAATCGTAAGTGGGAAGTCCTGAAGTGCTCAAGCTGAGGAATTGGTAGGGAATCCACTGTGTTTTGGAATCTACACTTTATGCCAAGATTGTTAACCAATTCTGCAAGTATGGCCCAGCTTGAATGCGCTCTAATGCGACGGCAAAATCTTGTGGTATATCGCCGCGAATCCGAACCCGTCACTTCACAGAAGTGAGTCCGGACTCCTATCCGCTACACTGTGAGACCAAATGGCTTCCGCTTGACCGTCGCATGTCACCCTGCCAATCAGTTTGATGGTGCCTGAAGCTCACTTCGGCTTCCCGAGCTGTCCGATGGGACGGCGGTAATCGAGAGCGGAGAAAATGAGGAGCAGGATTTGCTTTTGAGGTACTGATGAGTGGATAGCAACTACGTCGGATAAGGGAATACATCTCACGCCTGACTGCCTTCTGTTCCTCTTAAAAATTTTCTTTCACCTTTGGATTAAACAGAGAGCCGCAGAACCAGCTTAGAAGCCCTTGAGCTCAAATCTCTGATATCATGCTGGTCCGAGGTTCATCCTCGTTGCAAAACTCCGATACCGATGGGCAACTGGGCCTAGATGGGTGGCCCTACTGGTCGTCCTACCTGTTCTATCTGCTTCGTATCATGTGCTAGGTTCACTTAATGGCAATCACTAGATGAGAAGGGACAGAGAAGTGTCCAGCCGGAGATTGAGCGAGTAGGGCAGACCAGTGTGATCTACAGAGGATCTATGAACTGGTATTAGGTGGCTTGTCGATGCTAGTTCTAAATGAATGAATACTAAAGGCACGACAAGGCTCCTTCCACATTTTTCGAATCAAATGCTACCTACCTACAGAGCAACCCTCGACACATGCACCTTAGTTGCGAACAGCGATTTGCCTTTTCATACTACTTGAATCATTGAATACTTACGGTAGGAACAGTTCTCTGCTCACCAGCTCTTTCAGTCGACCAGCGACTTTTCCTTCGGTTTTCCACCTTTTACACTTCTCTCATTCCTTGAACCACCACGAAAACTACCCCTTCGAAGTAGATTCTGCTTCAATTCCGCTGGCGCCAGGCCCTAGTCTTTGAAAAACGTCCTTGTTCTTCAAGAAGAGTGGGCTAACTACATAGCTACGGTATTTCGTTGGCACGTACCTGCAAATATGAGCGTGTTCACGCGCGCAAAGTCAATACCTACCCTAAAGCGCATGCGATTGTGGATTTTCTCAAAATCTAGTAACAAATCACCAAAAAACAATTAAGGGGTGCCTACCATTACTGATCTTGCAGAAAAGCTCTTGCAATTGCAGTTTTCGTAGAACTGTGACAAGGTACTGCATAGGCATTAGGGTGAAACTGTAGTTAGGGGGGGGCCACCCATCCGAAGGTCAGCATATCAAGAAATGAACTCAGTCTAACCTGTTAGTCCTTGTTATATCAGCACTAAATCGGATGCGTAGAGGATGATGGGAATCGACTACCTTAGCTCTTTAATGCGGTTTCATCTGAAGAAATTTAGTTTCCCAAAAAGCCTAGGTAGGCTAGGAGCACCTGGGTGGCTGGGATGATTACCTCCTGCAAAAAAAAGGAAAAAAGAAAGGGAACTTGTCCACCGCGGTGCTCTTCCCTACGAAAGGCCTTATTTAAAAACTGGAATGTCCGTGATATAACACGACATAACGCGTTTCATTGAGTTCATTTCTTGATATGCTGACCTTCGGATGGGTGCCCCCCCTCCCCAACTACATTTTCACCGGCATTAGTTTTCTAGCACTCAGTTTCGCTGTCCCAACACCCCAGAATTCTACAACTCTGAACAATGATCCGATCGGACGTATAGTAGAGCCGGAAATCGGGTTTTGCGACCGGGACCTTTTAGGAGTAAACTCTGGGATCATTCCCACTGCTACCTTAGACAGTAACCTGAAAAAAAGCGGTAAACATCAGTGCTGTACATTTATTTTCGTTTATTTCAAGCATGTATTTCAAACAATTCCTTTGTGCTTCGCTGTACAATTATTATAAGACCATTGCAACTGAAATAACGTAAAACGTGGACAAAATCGAAAGAGCTCGAAGAATCTAGTAAAACTAGTTACTACATATTACTGCAAGTTTCGTTATTGAGCTAGTAAGGACCAGCGCTATTTCCTAGGAGAGACTCTGATCAGATGATGAGATAATTACAAACATAAGTGAAGGCACCGTATCACGATTATGGACAAATAAATAGAAATTCATTTAGAATCATTCCAAAGCACCTGATAGCTGGCATTACCGTTCATTTAAAAGTAGCTGATCAAAATAGATAAAATAGGCGATATAAGAAGGTATTAGCAGCAATCATTTAGAAAATTGAATAAAACGTTTTACTCGATGGACACTGGCTCCATTTGAGGGAGTTCCAGGATTATACTCGCTCCGTTGAAACAACAACGCCAGTACGTCCAGCATCTATTTGGTCGTTAAGCGGGTTTGCGAATGATTGAAACCTGTGAATAGACAAATTAAATAAGATTTCAGAAGAAAGATAAAGACAAAAATCAATGGAAATCTGACTGGAGGTAGGTAAAGTCAAGTAAATAGTAAAAAAAAATGCATGTCTCTATAGATTCCCATTTTATACACCGATTTATAGCGCATTTGCTAGACCAGAAAGTCTTGAACTGCGTTCAGAAGTGGCTTTCGTAGCTCAAACCACTTCCACGAAACCTTGCGAATCAACGAACAACGGAAAATTTCAAGCGAGCAACCGCACCGCGACAGCACGCTCCCATAACTATGTAACCTTAGGCTGTGTTTCAATTTTGATGATTCCTGATCATATCGAAGAATGAATATGTTCTAGTGTCAACTACCGTCACTTACCGATGGTAGTAATCAACGATGAATAAATTGCAAACACCGAAAAAAACAAATGTAACATCCAGCCCAAGACGCGTGCAGTTGCGATGCGGGTCTGTGAAAATTTTTGCGGCATTTGTGGGTCTCTGTCTCTCTCTGTCTCTCTGAGTCTCTACCGCTGGGTGAAGGTCCCTGGGTCAATACTAACTAAAGCAAATATACAAATCGATAATCGTTTAAATATACACCGTGACTAAGTTACGAAATTCAATATCCACTGTAATGCTCACTAAAAAATACAGAAGTATGAGTCCGTCAAGCGGGAGACGAGCGTTAGGAACGATTTTGGGTAATCGATTCGCTGCACGCGGCTGTCGCGGACCACTCATTCGCCGTTATTACAGCTCTGGCGTTCTTCATACAGCACAATCGATATGCGGACATTATTTTATGCATAATTCGACTATTAATACTTTTGTTCTTGTATTTCTTACCTACGCTGCATCCTGCTACATTCCTTCGCGCGCGACGCCCCTCTCACCGCGACGCGACCATTTCGTTCCTAACGCACCACACCCCCGTCAAGCCAGTTGCTACCGCTCCCGAAACACAGCTGTCAGAACTTGGACGGATCGAAATTTATGCTTTCTGACTTTTTAATAAGATCTAGGGGATGTTCATAAATAGAGAAGGAACGAATCTGCTGTCTATTTATAGGTGAGTGTAATAAATAGTAAACCAAAAAAAGGATATTCCTTAAAAAATAGCATTTAACACATGCAATGAAGAGAACGAGAATCAAAAACAAAAAAAGCAAATGTTAGAAAATGTTATAAAATGTTAAAACTTAGACAGCGCTTTGCCTTTTGAAGGCTAAAAAATCGAATGAAACTCAAAAAGGATATTAAAAGTGACTGGAAAACCGTAGAGCAATTATTATTAACAAAGTGATATAGCTGTTGGACAAACCTGGAACCGTCGCGTAACTGGTATGCCCAGTCTCGTATGCGATCAATAAAGTGAAGCGCTCGGACGCTATTCGAGTCGTTGCCAGCCCCTAAAGCAAAGCCAAGCTGATCAACCTAACCGACCTAGAAAGTATAACAGAAACGCCATTCATATATTAGATTAGATTGATGGGGTTATGTGTTAGCGAGTGGAAAACAGAATATAAACACAAAAATTCGAATCTTGGAACAGTGGAAAGGGATAATTTCAATGCATCAGAACAAAAAGAACCAGTGTCGCGTAAATCGTCGGAACTTTTTCGGACCGCCGCTCGCGTGAACAGCGGAAAGATATTGCGCCGAGTATGAACGCACCGTCATGTTGTGATAAGTTTGAATAAGCTGAGTTTTTTTAATGATGTCTTTCACGAATCACTGGGAAAGGAGTGAAAATTGGTGACGTTATAGGATGTTTTCGAAAAAAGCGGCTCACTGCGAGCTTGGATGAAAGCAGAAAAGAAAAGATGGGAACGTCAGCACTCCGTTGCTGAAGAAGAGCTCACGTATGGCATATGGTATCTTAGCACGTGGATTTAAGGGTAGGCATGCGGCGAAGGAAGCATTGATACAAAGGTAGCGTGCTAAGGGCGAAAGGGGACAGAAGCGATCAATGGCTAAAACAGTAGCCGTGAGACACCAAACACAGATTTGAAAGAGGTACGAATCGATTTGTAAGGAATTCTGCGAAGGGGGTAGGAAGGCTCGAGGTTAGTGGTCAGATAGGGGATTTCTATGATTCCTCCCTTAAAATAAATTAATTGGGTTGATGCACCCATTCGGATTCGTCACTTTTGAAGGCGATTTCGAATTTGCCAAAGATAATGTGACCTCGAAAAAGGAGGTCTCACTCAAGATTTTGTTCAACGAACAGCTTCCATTGGAATATGATACTTTCCACTACTCTCTCGCCTCAAAGCATTGACACTGCGTTGAGCAGAAACAAATCTCTTGAGAGAAGTACTGAATACAGCCCCAAAGTGCAAGTTTCACAGCGTTATTCCTCGAAGGCCTATATCCCTTCAAGAAGCATGCCATTGTTATTTAAATGATATCCAACCGTTTTGCGGCTCCAAAATCACATTAGGCACAATCAGATGATGGACAGTATTCAAAATTCAGCTCAAACTTTAAAATTGCAGGTGAAAATAATCCAAGAAAAAAGCGATGCAACCTTGAGTTTTTGAAGAAAAAGTTTCCCAGAGTGGTGGCTGCTAAACTTTGCTCGCCTTGAAATCTCAAGTAAAAAACTCAGTTGTGGTCACAAAGTAGAGTTATGTGCAATAAGAGAGAAGCTGGAGGGTTTTGGCAGTAGTACGGAAAGAAAATAAATATTAGAAATGAAAATAATCGCAAAAAGCAAGTGAACAAGCTTACTGTGACATCGACGTTTCACAGAGGTGAAGTGTGTTGGTTACCGCAGGTAGGTAAATTACCATGGTGCGAAGGTTAGTGGTTGAGGAAGCTGGTGAAGCCCGAACCAAACGTGCCCGACAAGTAATCACAACCTACCGACCGAGGTTCAAAAGTGCCGATGGCGCAAACTGCGCCTGCGTTGTCGGTGAGCTCAGCGTTCCAGTAGGTGCAGTTGCAACAAAATCCTTCAGAGAAGAACGTTCTACAGACAACCCATAAGTGTAGCGGTCCTTAAATAACTCCATATTAGAAATTCTCACGCATACCGATAGATGAGTCAAAACAGAACGAAAACGCTTGAAGAAAGCCGCTTGATGTACATACCTTCACAACTTCGTATGCATCCATTATTATGGCAATGAATAGAGATAGCACTACATAGATAAACATAGATACGAAGCAGTAGATGTACACAGTTCCAAAAACCTGCAAAAAAGACGGTAAAGAGATGAGACTTCGATAGTACAGGAACAGGTGGGCAATACAAAAAGCCAATCTATCTATTTCCATCCAGTTTCAAGTCAAGGATATGAGGAACAACTCTTTAAAAAGTAAACGGTTTGTAGAATAGAAAGTAGACTAGAGATACCTAACATATGGTTGGCTTCCTACATGAAACATGGGGAACTACCCAAACCCTTTGAGCCTATAACTCACTAATGGCATTTACTTATGTCCTTATCGAAATAGAAGTTTATAGAATAGGGTGAGACCGGGGAAATTTCGATGTTCTAAAAACAGGCTATGAAAACTAAAAATTATAATGGTATGGATGTCATCTAAAGGGAACATGTGGGCAAGCCACTGATTAAACAAGAGATGATGGGAATGATGTCAGTTCTTCTGATCACAGCGACACGATTTCCCAAAAGGTCTTTAACTGTTCTTACACTAGTACCAATGCTGTAGCCTATACAAACGGAGCAAAATTCCTCAAGAACCGTGAAAAACACGAGCATGTTATGGTGATTTGACAAAACTTTGGAAATACCTTGATGGTGGTGTTCGAATCATTAATAGTGTAGAAGGTAGCAAACATATCGTCTCCATTCATCAGAGAGAACAAAGCTTCAGAAGACTCTCCCAGGGTTCGGAACTGCAACAATTCAGAGATTTAATCAAGAAAAAGCTAAGATAAAAGCGTAAAAAAGGAGGAACCAAGCACGTGCACACCTTCATGCTATAGGGTCCAATAATAACCCATCCTGCAATCAAGAATCCGACGTATAAAACTATGGCACACGACATAAAACGTGCCATACTCGGAATGGATTTCTTTAGGGTGAGAATAAGAATCTAAAAAGGATAGAAATATAGAATCAGCTCGAACTCGTCCTCCAGAAATACCATCAATCGCCTCCAAGCCTAATCCCTAAATTCAGAGGAACTCACGTTATATTGGTTGAAAAAGCCAAAGTAGCGAAGCACACCAACGTAGACCAGGAGAGCACCCATACCCAGTAAAATCCCAGTAAGAGTGAAGATCGAGTTATCGAAGTCCTGGAATTCACGAATGATGATAAGAAGAGTATTCGAAAAATGTTCCAGAAACCATATATTCCTAGAAAATGAAAGCTACTCACCCGAAACTCTATAGAAATCTTACTCATTGTTCCAACAATGATAAGAATGTCATTGATGACAATCATAACATACCTAAAATCAACACTATGAAGACAACCAAAATCTGAAAGCGGGATCACTACGAAAGGAGAAAAAGCGGGATCACTACGAAAGGAGAAAAGAGTACCATAGATTGAGGAAATCGAGTTGATCCGAAACTGACATTTTAATTTTGAACATATTTTCAAAATAATCAATCGCTCTCTGTAAATAAACTTTCGGTTACCATCTACCGGATACAGAAAAAAGTGGACTCACGTTTTTCAACAAATGAGCTTTAATTAAAGCTCTGAAGCAAAGGACAAGTGAAAATATACATAACAGTAAAACAATTACATCGACGATTCCCAAAATCAACGTATCGAGGTTGAGTCCCGATCCTGCAACGAAGATTAGTGAGAAAAGATTCACTGAACGAGAAAGTATTGGACGGATTCGAGCAAAAACACAAATCCTACAACGATTACCTTTGATTACCCTTCCATTGCACACGTTTACATAAGAAATCACAGTGGATAAACCAACATGCACTTGACCGGTGTGTCGCGAATTATCGAATGCAATCGACACCTGCAATACAAGTTGTAATGGAAGAGAGTATTGTAAATAAAGACCCGATTTGCAAACCAAATTATTTTCAATATAGTAAACTAGTAATACGCTCATCTCGATATTGAAGATTTTTTGATTGAGATACACGGATAAGAAATATGAACGTAGAAAAACGAGCAAACGAGCAACGTAGCAACAAGAAACTCACAGAAATTTTGTAACATTCCGGTTTCTGATCCCCAGATTTGGGGCTGAAGTGAATTGTTCGCAGCTTGAAAATCAGCGTCGCTTTCGAAATGATCAATGCATCTTCGGACTTGAACGTTACACCTAAGAATTATAAAATTTCAAGGTGTCAATAAAAAAACCTACATATAACCACAATCTTCAGCCCATTCGAGGAAGACGAGAGTATATCCGTGAGATAGACGACTTTTAAATTTACTGGAAGCAAAACGCAGCAGGGACTGCAGAAAACAGAAAACAAAACAAGGTTGAGAAGAAGACGAGTTCGAAAAAATAGACTTTTCATACGGTTTTCCGCCACTGATGAAACTATCAATGAAAGATTCGCCTTGTTCAATGGAGATCAACCGTCGGAAATTTTTAACGAGAAGAAACTGCAAAAGCGATACCTCTTCTTTCAAAAGCTTTAGCCACAGCGTTGGAATCCGCACGAATTTGTTCTACTTCGGATGCGGTCAAGTTCAAGTACATACACTCTAAAAATAAAAAATGGTTAGCAAACTAGGCATTAATGGCAAAAAAAACGCACCGTGAACATCGGTGATGTCGAATTCGTAAGTGTTGTTGTTCACTGTAACGCTGTTGATTCTATCTACACACACCTACAAGAATATGAAAGCAGAATAGATCCAAAAAAAAAACAGAAATCTCAAAGTAAGAAAGCTACCTGTATGAATGGGATGTTATCAAATTCGACACCTGCTGTTAGTGAAGGATCTGAGGCATTACCATGTTTTGGTGGTCTCTGCACATCGTAGCTGAAGGAAGCAAACGAATCCGTTTGAATGGAATAGTACTGAAAATCATAAAAGTCAGGCGTGCGGAGCGCAGACGGGAAGGAAGTTAAACAGTTTTACAATAAGGACAGGGACAACTACTCATATCAACCAACCATTCCTCATTTATCGGGTCTTCTTATCACGACCACCAAAACACGGTACGATTATTCTATAACACACCCATAGAAATTGCCTTTTTTAACTCCTTTTGTAGGACCACCTCCTAGTTATTCATTTTCGATACTTAAGAATAAGAGCTGTGTAGTACGGAGGTTCATGAAATGACGCAGAAAGAAAACGTTCGTACTCTTATTTAATGACCACAGTTTGCAGCGCAATCTTAAATCTTGATTCCTCGTTAAAGACAAGATTTAAGTGAAATCGGCTAAAATTCAATAGAGGCTACATACCGAACCAATTATAAAGCTCAGATGATCAAAAATCCCTTGCCCATCATAAACTGAATATCTGCCCTCTGCAGGAGGATACTGAAGAGCATCCCTATCATCGTTCCATTCCTAGAAAAAAAAGAGCTAGGGAAGCGAGGTAATGGTTGAAAAAAATCACTGTAAAATAACCTTACCTTGAGAAATTTGTGCCTCATTACAGTATTGGTATCTTCCATGAAATCAACATGAGACATCCTCATTTCAGCGAAAAGTATCAATTGAATAGTGACAAAAATAATTTTCAAAACCTGGAGCGCCAACTTATATGGGAATTGGCGACGTACCTGAAACAATTTACATTTTTTCCACACACCTTTCTGTACCTTCATTTTCCATCACCGACTCATAAAAGCCTCAGAATGAAAATTCATTTGCCAGGTTTCATTTCGAAATGGCTTTATTGACCAAAATTCATCTGGGTTCCAGCTGGATATACCGACTAAACCCTATACCTATATTAACTTTAGAGCTCACAAATGGCTTGTAAGGGGCTGTAGAACTCAAGAACGAACTTTAAAGAGCCTTTCGAGGGCCAAAACATAGATAAAATTGTCTGACTGCCATGCAATGTTTTTGAAATCAACAGAGTGGCCTCAACTCATTAAAAACTCGATATGTCGAGCGTACACTTGACATATCGAGTTTACCTTCAAATCAGTGATAAAAAGGAAAACCGAGATACTGCCAACCTTCCATTTCTCAAGAGGATTCATGAAGAAAAACTGTAGATGTCGCCTTAATCGTTCCCCCGTATCTCGATCGACATCATTCATTTCTTCTAACATTTCTTCAAACTTCACTGCACTTCCTTCATCAGGGCTACAAAGAATAAGGTTAGAAACGGTGCCTACTCAAAAACAAATCAATAAACAAACAGAAGAACCAAAAGAAGATATCGTATAGGAATTATTACAAACTTACGCTTCGGTACTAATCCTAGAATTAGCCGACATCCTACCGGTACTTCGCCGTGACATCTGAAAAGTCAAACATTTTACTTAAGTCAACAGCAACGTACTAGATTAATTCGAACAAATGGAAGGGCAATGATTGCGAAGGAGAGGGAAGGCAGAAGAGCTTAATCCCTTCCCAGCTATACATCTCTCCTTAAACCATAGCTTTGTTAAATAACACTAAATGAGGACAAGCTGTTTGAAGTGCAAACATGGGCAAGCCTTCGCCCATACCAAATCCTCCCCATTCCCTTTTTTCGATTTCATCATTGAGATCAACATTTTGAACTTCATGTGGAAGTTGACCCAAAGGACCGAAATTAAACATGAAAGAGATTACCTCAAAACGATGACAGACACTTTACCGACTCATAGATGAATATATTAACGCGTAAAGTTACGGTAGTCCTATGCAGTACGCAATTGCACAAGCCACTCGTCGTACTTTTACTCATTGTTTAGTTATAAATAGTAACAAAAGTCAGGCGCTATTTACTGTTTCGGAGGATCGCGGGAAAATGTTACACAGCCCCAGGTATTGAATGATTTGGGAATTTTTTGAGTCCAAAGTTACTACCGGGGAGGGTTCTGGGCGATGACCGTTTTGGAAGCCCTGAACCAGTAGGCTGCCTAAATGTACGATTGGGAACAGTTTGGGAATGGTTTCCCAAATCGATAGGGATTCAAGGGAAAGAAAAATGACACATGCCGGGGAACAAACTGAGTCATGGAATATAGGACAAGAAGGAATTCCAACTGAAACCGGTCGTCCCTCGCGTAGAGAGTACGGAATGCTGAGAGGCGCAAAAGGGTACCTGGGCCCATTCATGCTCAGGGTTTCAGTGGAATTCCTTCTTGTTCTGGGCCCACTTATGCTCACCTGCAAGGGGTTGGTGACGGGGATGGAAACCTGGCACGGGAACCCCGTTGATACGGTAATCAAACTGTAGATCTTGACTTTAACAAGAGCTCGGTAAAGCACACACTCCCATTAAATTTTCGTTCCTGTGAGGATGGGAATGGATGCTTAATAGACTGGGTGGGGCTATTGCGCGTGATTGTAAGGGCATAACGACTATTAATAGTTACGCATGCAATTCAATAAACAATCGTCCCCATCAAGGTCAAACTTGTCCCGGTTCTGTCACCGGTATAGTGTTTATTTTCGATTGGGCAAGTGGGGATCGTATTAACGGGAGGTGTAAAGACCTCCTAGCCGATGGTTGTTTGATTAATTCAGAGGTTTCTCGAGCTCGTTCATGCGGGGAGGTCTGGAGCTGTCACAAGTGCCCCTCCCACCTCGCTTTCTTTTCATGTTGGACAGATGCTTGAATGTCGAACAAGCTGGTACCAGCGGTATCAAAAGGGTTACGATTACCAGTAAGGGAGTTCTACCGTCCTGCTGGGAGTTGAAAACCTTTTATCCCTAGAAGAAATTCACATTTTCTGAGTCTCCACAAACTGAATTATTCGAAACTGCCTTTCAAATCTCAGGGCTATAAACGTCAAAGTGACGGTTCAGTCAAGGACTGATCTGTCCTGAAACATCTCTATTCGGATACTGTACAAATCCAGAAAAAGCAGAGGAATTCCCTGAAAAATCGTAAAAAGTGATGAATCAGAGCAAATATGAGTGGGACACCTTGGGAGGCAGTGAACCTTCTTATCAGTCCGTTCCCTTATCGCCGAACTCCCTGTCTAAAGAAGTAGCCCTGGTTAGAAGTTCGTCGCCGCTCGAAAGGCCGATAAGAGGGCAAAGTTCTCGATTCAACTTAAAAATATGAGTACTCCTCATGCATCAAACTTCAATTTACGGTTTCCTTCAGGTTTGAGTGATTGGGAGGTCCTTACAGATCTCATAAAATTGGAAATCGTCATTAATAAGCAGCAAAAAATTTTAATAATCGTCAAAATGCTTTAAAAAAAAAAAGGTAGCCGTGGAAATGGGAAATGGGTATAGCTGTGATGGATATTCAAGGATTCAAGGATAGAGCCATGAATTTGTCTTTCATTCAGAATTGAATAGTCATTTCAATAGGCACTTGCGGTTCCCAGTGAATCACTGTGGCCAAAATGAGACCAACCAGTTTTTCAACCCCAACAAACCAGTCTATTGCAAAACAATAGACTACCTAATAGCGGTGCTCGGTTGTTTCGTATGGAATATGATTTCAGGGGCTACTTACTCTTCGGTTACTAATCCATCTGACATAGAACATGAGATTTACTGAAAGAACCTTGTTATCAAAGAGATGGAAAGGTTTTGAGTAACGAAATCAGCTTATCAAATAACATCGAAGACTCGATGAATGGGGCATGGTCTTCCCACTCTCCTCCCTCTCCCGATAACATGGATGCAATGAGGAAACCCAAACCCAAAAATCAAATTTTGACTTGAAAAAAAAATACATTTTCGAAATTTTTGAAAAGGTGATCATGAGACAAGTCGGAAATGTCATGCCTAATGGCATGAGTCTTTGCTTGAGGACTGGAATGTGTACAGCTGCCTAGGAGGGTTGAGTAGCCGTCTCGATATGCCGTCATCCATTGTCAAATGACTCACTCGACGTGAACTCCGTGAACTCGGCCTGAAGGTGTCCTGAAGCGGAAGATGATTCGGCCGATCGATGTCCATCTGTTCAGAACCGTCCAACAAGTACTGAAAGATAGTTTGTTGGAATCTCGTCACAAAAAAATGGTCCCAAAATGAAAGTTCAATGGCGGACCCATGTTAAACATTGACTAGGCATTACGAAAAGTTAGCGAGGATTGACCATACGTTCAGCTATCAAAAAAGTAGGAGGCTAAGCTTTGCTAAGCGGAAAAAAAGTGGGAAGGAGGTACTGTTTAGCCCCTTTCTGCTGTACCATCTCAAACGATTTCGTCGAATCATCGGGCCCTTGCATATTACGCTCCAGTTGAATTGAGACCCTTCAAAGATCAAAAACAAAAAAGAAAGGGCTGAAAGAGAAGTGATTTGGCGTTGATCAACGGCGTTTAAGGGATACGCCATGCGTTAGACTTCCATTCAAAGTCGCGATGGCGTTTGGATGCGTATGTGACCTAAACAATAGCTTGCGGTAGCCAGCTGAAGTTGCAAGCCAGTGCTTTTGCCCTCCCAGACGAGTCTGGTACCAGTTAACCGCTCCCGGAGGGATAGATGGCTTGGTTGGCCTAGGGGGGCATCGATTCGGGATTGGATCCCCGGAACCATGCATGCGATGGTGCTTCACTTGACAATGCCGCCGTCATGTGCATTGCGGACGCGATTTTTCCACTCCACTGCCACAGTCGATCACATCAACCCTCTCATTTAGCTGAAGTGACAAATGGCAGAAATTCGCTTGAGGAAGGCCCTCTACCCCCAGAAGGCCTCTCTAGTGAGCGCTCTGACTGCGTACACAAATCTCGGCCAGGAAGATTGCTATGATTTCAGCGCTCAGAAAAAGGAAACAAACGTCAACAGCAGCGAATTGGAAGGTCGACGAAGCATTGACGGGGACAATGGGCCCCACCTATTCAGAGCAAGTCGCTCGGAGTTCCCATTGTCATACATCATGCGCCTTGGATTTCACTCGTTTACTTGAATGGACTTTTTGTGAAAGTTGTCGTCAGAGGAAAAATCAATTGATTTGCAAAGAGCGAACGAATGAAGAAAATCGGAATGGCAAAAAACCAAAGGAGTGGTTTCCAAGCAAACAACGATTAGTGGACCACCACTGGGTGGCTGCGGTGAATGAGCATGCAAAACGTAGAGCTACTGATCAGCTTATGCTTATTTTCGCCGATCGACGTCACCAAACGAAAGCGGAGGCACGAATGATGATTCAGTCATCTATCGAATACAGGGCACTCGTCTGAAAGGAGACACTTCCGTTGTCCAACCAAAATGAGAAAATTCCACGAAAATTGAAAATATTTATCGACTTTTTGGGCGGTGGTGGTGTAGGAGCAATTGGCGCATTCCACACACGCGTGGTCACGGGTTCGACTCCCGGACCGATATCCACTTAGACCAACCAAACCTTCCATCTCTTCGGGGTCGGCTAATCGGTACCAAACTCGTCTGGGAGGATAAAAGCACTGTAGGTCAAGTCACCACAAGTCATTGTATAGGCCACGTACGACGATTCTGAAAGGAAGTCGAGTGCGTGGACGTATCCTTCAGACGGGGTTGATTAACGCCCCAACACTATGTATATCCTTGTTGACGATGTTAAGTTCATGGAGTTTGCGAACTTTTCGAGCGAAATTATTTGCTGATCATAAACAAACAAATAAACAAATAGATGAACAATCAAATAAACAAATAAACAGATGACTGGATAGGTAAATAAAAACAATAAATAAACAAAAAAGTATCGGAGAAACAGAGAGGTAACTGGCTACTGCGAACCAAAAAGCACCTGGCTTCAACAACTCACCACAGAGAAAAAAATCAAAAAGTGTTCTCATTACGGAAGACATTAGAGAATTCCGGTTCTGGAAGAAAAAATCTTAAAATGGATGGCAGGGATAAAGGTTCGTTCAAAACCCCGGTCTTCCGCTCGTTGTATGGCCTTACGAGCTGCAGTCAGTGCCATAACGATGCTATTGTTCTTGGAATCATGAAGACCGTGAAAAATTCTTTTCGCTATAGCCCTCTTTCTTGAGAGCGATGGCGGATTCCCCCATCTCGCATGACTAGAACCCCTGTGAGGGCGTTTTTCCAGTTATGAAAATTACCTGTCGAGATCCGGAAACATCGTCGGAACTTTTAGAGCGGGTTGAGCGGTCCCTGGGTGGTGTAGTAGCTGATTCCAAGAACCATTTAGGCATCCGAACAAGACGATTAAGTCAAATAATAGACGACTACAACTAATTGGTAGCTAAATATTTGAAGCTGAGGTCCAAGTGTACTAGTAACCTCAAATTATTTTAAAACGTATCTCAGAAATTCCCACAATGGCGCTTCCCCACTCATGGAAAACACTCGAAACTCAAAAAAGGGTTTATTGGAAAATACATGCATGAAGAAAGAGAACTTGAACGTAAATGTTTGCATAGCCTTCATAAAACAAATCCATTCAGCCTTAAACAGCAGATTCAGATCTCTCACTTTTCTCATGTTGTTACTGTTTTCCTTCGAAATCCAGATCTTCAAAAAAACCAAATCGACTCAGTTTTCCAAGATGATTAGAAATTAGCTTCGAAAAGAAAACTCTTATTCGATCCACCTCTACACATTCTGAATCTACTGTACACTTTTGAAAATTGGCAAAATCGAGGGCTATACAGAGCTATGGGGAGAAGGTCAGAGAATCTGAAGCCATACTGAAACAGATATCCTCCCTAGATTACAAATTTACAAGGCGACACAGCTCCGAATAGCCCTTGGAGTATCAATGAACATGCCAGACCCGTTTTAGGACACCTTGATAAAAACAGAAATACTAGAAATACGACAGCCACAGGGAGTTATGAAAGCTATTATAAGGTAAACAACCAGTTCTTGCTAAACAGTAAGTATCTATATTAAAATTAATCAGAATTCACGAAGGGACGGCGGATTGGCGATGGGGAAACCTTTGGAATCCAACCACAGCGTTGGGCTGACGCCCAGCTTTCTATCTAATGGGTGAAATCCTAGGGCCTGCCTACATGGCCAACCCAACTCGATTAGCGCGACCTATGACTTTGAAAAAGTACAATAATAAAGTACAACAATACTGTAATTAACCGGATTACTGTAAGAGAAAACTTGATAAAAACTGAAAAGTGAATGCAATTTGTGAATCGGTTACAAAACAGAGGGTGTCTTTTCATGTTTCGGTTAAAAAGTCCCATCGATGGAGGTTCCGTAGACAGTGCGAGAAAATCCTTCGTTGGTTTCTCCTCTCATTCGGATGCACTGAAGTCGAAATTCGCGAAGACGTGCAACTTATCGGCATGAGATCCAACGGCTGTATGGAGCTGTTCGATGGGCATTGTGAACAAATCACGCAGACTTTTTACCTAAACAACTTGGTATTTACTTTGTTCTTACTCTCGGACCACCCACACGTTGTTTACATTGGTCATAAACAAAACAACTGTTTTCGGGTTTCTTTTTCTTGAAAGAAAGCTGGTATTGCACCCTCACTTCGCTTAAGTTGCAACCCATCCTGGACAATCATTTACATTTGACTCCCAAAATCAATAAAATAATTTTTCAGACAGCTTAAGGATAAAGAATAACGTCTACGGGCGTTAATCAATCCCGTCTGAAGGACGCGCCCCGCTTTCGACTTCCATTCAGAGTTTTAGCGGTGTATTGAATGAGTGTGTGGCTTCTACAATGAATTGCGGTGGCCAGCCGATGTACAAGTCAGTGCTTTTATCCTCCCAGACGAGTCTGATGCCAATTAACCGACCCCGGAGGGATAACAGACTCGGCTGGCCCAGGCGGATATCGATCCTGGATTCGAACCCCTGACCAGGCGTGTGTGAAGGGCGCCATTTGCCAATACACCACCTCACATATAAGAAATATTGAAACTAATCAATACCACCTTCTGACTGAGCATCATCGATTGGACATCTCCCCTTCCCATTCCGGGCAAATGCTGTGCCATATGACGTAGGAGGATTGCGTTCGGCTTTCGACGCTTATCCGGGCTCTCATTCTGTTCCTCTGGAAAATAAAAATCTGGTAAAAATTATGAAAACAGAAAGGATACGTTCGAAATAACTGGATACCTTCAATCGGTTTCGTAATTTCGTCACCTCTGAGTGACATGGCTTGCTCGGCATCCGGCTCCGGGCGATTCAACTGAAAACATTCCAAAAGCTGACAGGTTCTTCAGCCGTTTTCGGTTTTTCGGGGATCTGATCGACCGAGTAATTCCATAAATCTCTTGCAAAATCTCAATCGGGCAATTTTCTAGACGAGTTGGGTTCATGAATTGCCTTGATGGAATGGAATAGGCTTTCCGCAATGAGAGATGTGAGAAAGTCCCATTTACCCACTTAAAATTGAATTGTTGAGCCTGCTGCCCACGTTTCTCATTGGAAATTGGGAACAACTAGAGCCTAGTGGGGAAAATAACATTACTGTGGGATAAAAGATTCAATTGACTACCCAGCCGATACTATCGAACGTAGGCTTTTCCCACTACTCTATGATCGGGGCAGGGTAAAGTATGTAGTCGGCAAGCTACTGTCCTTTTCGCTGATGCTCTTTTCCTCCTCCTTTCGATTCCCATCGCGGGTTCGAGCCATTGCACGTATCTTGTCCGTTTTACCCGGGTAACGGAACTTTTCCCCGATTGCGGCATTCTCCCTTTCGGCATGCGGCAAATGTCACGGCAATTACCGTACTCACCCCGCCTCCCGCCAATCGATAGGAAGCGATATTTTTCCTTGACTGGCTTGCTTTTTCATTGGATCCTATCGTTTTTTCTTCTGTTTCTTTTTAGTTTTCATGTTTATAGACTTGATGAATTAAAATGACTACTCCTATATAAACGACGATCAGGATCGCATTGGAACTGAAGAGAGCGGCCGGCACCACACAAATTGCGCGCTCTAATCTTCCATCGCAATCCTGCGATAGGCGGCGGGTGCGGTGTGTGCGACGCCGTGTTAGGGGAGAAGTTCCCGGACCCGTTTTACCCATTCAATGTCAGTTATAAGGTAGCAATATTTCAATTATTCCTGCATTTCCCCTTGCATTTCAATCGATCCATTACCGATGTACTGCCAAAGAGATAAATTTTGTTTCAATTTCGTGCAAAAACTCAAAAACAAAAAAAGTAAATAACAAAGCTTCTGGATTTTCCCGAAAACGGATGCTCAGCCCTTCTAGAAAATCAGGCAAAATCGACTCACTTTGAGTTCAGCGAAGTATTCTGCCGAATTGATCGGCGACAGTGACCAAATGATCTTCAGACGTGGTGTTGCCCTCAACAACGAGCACAGCAAGGCACGTACTTCACGACAATGTCGAGTAAGTTCACCCTGAACGAGGATCACTGAGTATCAGTAGATACTGAGAAAAGCTACTTGAATACCTGTATTGAACAAAATATGGTAACCAATAAAATAATTGCAAAATGACCGACACGTTAGTGGGTCTCCAGAAAAAAACTTTTTCAATGTGCAAAGTGGCTGAAATGGCGCTCTTCTCCATCGAAACTCTACGATAAAGATGAACCCCCCTTTCTAAGGCCGTCGTGCTGTGATGTTTTCCAAAAGTTTTTTTTTTATTAAGTCAACAGCTGAAACCAGGAACCAAGAAGTAAAAGCTCATTTGATATTGTATTCCCCACAGTCTCCTACAGGTTGAGTATCGGAGTCTTGTGGGAAAAATTCTGACCAGATTACGGGTGTGGGAGTGATATATTCAATTGGCCACATCCCTCGAAAGCACCACTTTGATAAGGAACTCTTCGTACGACCCTGCTTTATAGAACATCTAGCTCAGGAACCAGGAACAGAAAACTGGGAGTAAAGGGTGTCAGAGATGTGACGAAAGATCGAATTGTCCATGGATTCACAATTGGGGTCTTCTCGTTCAGGGTGAAGATACCGCAAGAGTGTCCCTAAGCTGATGGAGCAATTTTCTGGAAAAGGGGACTATCAAGAGACGGCAGCTAGACGAATAAATGGTGACATTTGACATACATAAAAGGCGGGTCTTAGAAGGATGATCTAATCGTCTTCGAAAACTTGAGTGCACATAGAATGGCAGAAAAAAATCAGGAGCATCGCGGGAATTTCTTCCCAGAGTTGGTAAAGTAGCCCATGCTTTAATACCTGCATCTACTATAACACCCAAAAGGTTACAATACCAAATCCCGTCATTAAAATAAAGGACAACGTCATAGGCGCATAGCAACCCTATTTCTGGCATGGATCCCCAAATCCGGCTCACGAGTCTGGCAGCAATCGGGAGATGGAAAGCCCCCAATTGCCACCAAACTGGGTTTGTTGATCTCTGCAGTATTTCTTTTGAAATTATGAAATTATTCATGAATTATAGTAATAATTCAAAGTAATTGTGGTTTGGGAACTTAAAAGATCCGCTTTTCGCCGTCCCAATAAACTGGAACCTTTCCCACCCTGCGGAATTTACGAGCTACCTTTCATACTATCCAGAGACATATGCCTACCTGGAATGGGCCGCCGTTGACAATTTTGGATTCGAATTTGTGATTGGATTCCACGAGCAGTACCGAGTTCGCATAATGCCGCAACATCTGAGAAAAGAGTTACTAAATAAATAAATAAATAAATAAATAAGAGGATACTTCACATAATAACGGGACTACTACGGGCTTCAGTACCTGTTCAGATTGCTTAAAAACACGTCCCGACTGCAGAGACTGAGTCAGATCGTCTAGGGCTTTCCTTTCAACGGCGATTCCTGGTGAAAGTACATAGTCACCCACCTGAAATGCATGAATAATTCAATAACAATCACAAACGATAGAACGTTCAGTCTTTGTGAGTTGTTTTTCAGAGTTACGCCATGCACTTGACTTTCGCTCAAGTTTCGAATTGCATCTCATTACCATTTGACCCACAGGAAATTGCGATGCCAACAAAGACATAAGCTGACTTTATCCCACCATAGAAACCTCCCTTAACTGCCTCCTCACATCAAACGAACAGAAAGCTCAGACAGCTCACGGAAGATTCGATCTGCGGAATTATTCTTGCGCTGACTACTCCATTTGTCATTTCCCCTTTTCCGCCGCGATAAATCATCGAAAAAACTTAGTATTCAGGCTCCCCACGGCATTGAATCACTGAAGCATTGCGCTCTTCGATTTCTCTCCCATTACGTTTTCCTTCCAGCATATGATTTAACAACTATTTTACCGTTTATTTTCATTTTGCCTGAAGGAACCTCGAGTAGATGTCAAACTGGTGTCAGTGCTGTTACAGAAAATAAGAAACTCGCCTCCAATGTAACAGCAACCACATCGTATCCTTTTTTGTATAACACTGTCGGTAGTTCGCTGTTAAATTCACGCATATCTACAATTACCTAAAAGATAAACGTAAAACCTGATCTAGTCGAGGATATCGTTCACAGAAGAAATTCCTTCTATTGCTTTACGGAATTAAGGAAAAAGGGGTAATCCCAGGCTCTCTTATGGCTTTGTGACTGTACTTGAGACTACACAATACTAAGCATTTTGAAAAACCAAGTATTAGGAAAAACAGTTAACGAAGTATGGAGAAGGTCGAAGTACCTTGGGTCGTTCATCGGGATCTGGCATTTGCCCTCCACCATCACGTGTTGAAAGTTCTAAACGAGGCACCTCTTCACGTTCAGTCTCGTATCGTCGAGGAATAAGTAGAGTCTGAAGTTAGTATAAAGGTATTCATCAGTTTTTGGTGGCAGATAAGTAGGAATAGAAGGCAAAGGAGCAGTGGCAAGTGACGCTCTATCACACGCATGGTCCTGTGATCAGGCCCCAGACTGATACTCCTCAGGGCCAAGGAAGTCTTCCAGCTCTCAATGGTCCACCAGTTGGTATTAACCTCGTCTGGGAGGGTAAAAATACTGGCTTGTTTATCAGTCAATACAACTCATTGTATGCGCCGAATACGCATGCAAAACACCACTACGACTGGGAATAGAAGTGGAGAACGGGGCACGTCCCCAAAACGGGAACGATCAAAACAAAAGGCCTAAAATTCGAGTATAACTAACATCCATCTCAACAATCACCGTTTAACACTTATAAAATATCAACTATCAGTCCGGGATCTTATTCGTGTACCATGCGTGTGAGAGTGCGCGACTTGCCATTAGACCAACTCTGTCTTTTATTACTAGATAAGTTGAAAGCTTCCAAGGTGACTTGCTAGCAGCTCACCGCTTTCTCTTTGAACAGCGATTCAAAGGCATCCGTTTCATTCTTGAGCGCTGTCAAATATCGTGATTCTTCGGTTGATTCCCTATACATCAATGAAAAGATCTGGAGGAACAGCTCAGAGTGGCATGCTTTGTAGATCTAAAATGACAAAACAGAGAAGGTTGACACTAAAAGGTAAACCTACGGAACAGAAGCCTACATCGACCCGATTTTAGCGCCTCTTTTGTCCCCGTATCCCTACCATGTGATAGCTCTATGATGATCTAACTCATAGAATTTCCAATTCTTAGACAATTTATCCGCTACTACTACTTCCGAAGATAGTTATTATTCTGTGATCCTGCTCCATTTCATATGCATTCGTACAGAAATTAATGGAATCAATGTTGAATCAAAGGCCTGTGATTGGTGCATTATTTGCTGGGACCAATCACAGGCCTTCTAGAGGCCCAGAACTTCGCCTATAGCAATTTCCGACAAATAATAAACATCACTGTAGGTTTACCTCAATATGCCTCAATGTAGTGATATCCGTGTTGTAGAGAATGATCACTGTAGGTTTCATCTGTTCCAATTGACGGAGGATCGAATAACGTTCACCGTAAGCCATCACCACTATCGGTACCTAGACCGAAAGCACATTTACTATCTGAATTTTGGAATTTATTAAGAACTTTACTAATGAAGCAGTAACCATTCAACAATTCCCTCGTACACTCAAGTCAGTCTTACTCTCACCAGCATGACGGATAGTATAAACCCATTACTGTTAAGTTGTGGCCTATTAAAGCCTACCTTTTCGTGTTCGCCAATTGTTTTCGCATCCTCACTTCCATCTTGAACCTCATCAGGTGGCTCCGTTTTTACTGTTACCGATGGCTCCTGAAAAGTTTCATTACACTTGCGTGGATCATAAGGTGGCATCGTCTACCTCCTTCAGGAAAGCTAAAATCGCAAGAGCATTCTTAACCAATTTGCACCGGGTACACATATATAGCACGAGCACGGGCACCTCTGTCACCCGAACAATCATTTCAAGCAGGCTTTCCGAGAGTTAATTTGGAACTGACTGTTGGAACTAGTCCATGCCACCAGAACGCTACTTAGAAATCACCTTGTCCAAAGTAAATAACCCTCGAATACCAGATCAACCTTGAAAGGAAGGCAGTGAGTTGCCATTGAAAGTGACCCACTTCGAGCCATTTCTGAATAGTATTCCGTTCTCCAAATTTGGTAGTAATCTTTGGCCTAAATATAGGTAAGTTCGTCATTAATCAGTCGACCGCAGACGACGACACGCCTAGTTGGTTTTTGCTCCGCAGTGTTGCTATGCTACGTCTTTTATCCCTGCCCTTTTTCCAGCGCATTTCTGCACTTCTGCTTTCTTCTCGAATATCGTGGCGGTGAAGATGATTCAGGCCTGCTTAAAGAACTTTAGAAGCTTCTGGACACTCGTGGGTTGCCAAGACTGTTCTGAATCACCCGTTCCGCTACTGATATCACCAAAAAGATAACGGTTGCATGATAGATCATACTTCTGATTACATTCTTTACATTGAAATTGGACATATCTCTTCATTTCAACCCATGGTCCTTACAATTTCTGGAGTAGAATTTACTCTTCGTAGCCGCGTCCCCGATTCATCTATTCCTATCCGAGTCATACTCGCCAGTAACTCACTCCCCAAAACTATCACCACTATGAAATCAAGCATGGTTAACCCATCAGTAGGGTCACTGATGTGAGCCATTTTACACACGGGGGAGCTCCATTCCGAGAGAGAGCTTTCTTTAAGATTTAGCGGCAGTGCACTTCTCTTTAGAATCTTACATGCCTCTCCAAGCGAGTTCAGCATATGCTGTAGTTCAACTGGACTATTCCTACTATGGCAATTTTATGGGTATGAAAGAGTCAGCGATACAACGGGGACAGGCTCCGGAGAAGTAGCCAGTGTTTGCCATGGTTGGGTATCGGCTCGTTCTACCTCAACCCATTCAGTCACTTGGATCTCTCGTCTTTTTGGCATTTTGTCGCCATTTTGCCAGTCTGCCTGTCGGATCATTGATGTCCTTTCATTCATTCCCCATAACATTCTTTCACCAAAATATTGCTATTACAAAGCGTCAGCCGCTCTTTGCTGCGATTTTTATTAGTTTCAAGGCACGCCGGGACATTTTAATTTACACATTCTTTCAAAGTGACTAATTATGTTTCTATTTTCGCCACAATGAAATAGGGCCCGTCTGTAGGGAAACTCAGTTGAGGACCATTGCTAGCTATGGGACGCTCGTCATTTGCATTCTTCTCCGCTGCGGGTTTCCCCGATGGCCTTTTTTGTGCATGCTCACGAAGAATCGATAGGTGACTTTCGCCGGACGAAGCTCTAATGAAGCTAAGAGCTGCGAAATCCCTTTTGCTCATTTCGCCAATTATCAACCTTTGCTCGTATTGCCTGTTAACGAGGCCAGACTTCATGTGGCCGCCAGACAGACTGCCCCCTTGTGCTTCGTTGTTGTCCTGTTGACATCACTTGGCAAACGCCATGCTATTAGTCCAGCGGAATTTCTTTGGATGTTTCGAGTTCTTAAAAAAACCAGAATCCCACCGTGAAGAAGAATAGTAAGAACCCGAACCTTAAATAGAACGAAAATTCGGTCCAGATTCAAGTTTTTGCCCCTTTTTCGTTATCCATTACTCCTTAGCACTGTTATTAAGGAACAAGGGTTTTTTCTGAATTATGACAAGTTGTAGGTTGAAATAAAGTTTTAATGATGATATTACTGTAAGAATTTAGTCCCGTTCTGAGTTTCAACTTTGGGAAACCATCTAGGCCGCACTTTCCATCATTTCCGGCCATATGCTTCTCCTTCTTTTCGTCTCTTTCGTCTAAGAACCTTGCAAAATTGCAAAACGATCGACCTGGCGTGCAGAATTCTTTCGTGTTTTTCGGTTTGTTTTTGTTTTGCTTTCTTATCTGCTGCTGCAAATCGCAGTGGAATTTTATCAAAAGGATACAAGGATGGCAAGATGTGGGCAAAATATTCGGCTTTAGACAAGCTCAAATAATCCATTTATCTTTTTGGAAACTCTCTCATCTCCTATTCTTTTATCTCTACCCTATGTGGCACATCTCCAAAAAAAGATTTATCAATACCGACAATTTTATGTGTCATCATTAGATGCAACGTCTGCTCAAAAGGGAAATCATTGCAAATCATCAAAATTACTGTAAAAAGCAAAATTGTTGATAAATTTATTAGTTCACCTTTATATTTAAACTCTAACCAGCTTAGCTTCTTTCGATTTGACAATCTTGTGAAGATTAAAATGGAATATTTTAAGAAGTCTTACAAAATTTTGAAAAAATGGGATGTAAAGTTATTTACAGAATTTATTTGACTTAATATTTCACTAACTGACGTTCTGATGACGTTTTGCCCCTATCCCCTGCTAATTCTAAGAAAAAAAAAGGACGCAAAATCATCCAGAAAGCTTGATTGACTTGGAAGTTTTATGAGCCGCCTTTCTGTTTGAGCTTTGTTACGACATCACTCTGCAGAGATTAGAAAATGCTTTGCAAGATTATAAAAAATGCTAAATTACTCAGAATTTTATTCGACTCGACATTTTCTTAACTTTTGCTGTACTGAAGTTTCGTCTCCCGCTCAGAAGCCTTGCAAAATCTCAGAATAGTTCTGCAAAAAAAGCAAAAAAATCGAAATTTCTGGTCTATGCAGTTATGTGGTCAGACTCGTATCGCATTACGTAACCGTTTCGCAGTTGCAAAAGGTCAAATTCAAAGAAAACGTCCGTTGTTGCAATGTTTATTATACGATCATATCCGATTTCTGACACATTTATAAACGTCTGCATAACGACTAATACGATCATTTTTCGGCCAGATGTCCTCTGCACGACGACACTCCTCTTCAGCATACTTTAAGTTCTCACTCATCCCTCACTCACAACCTCGTTCATTCCTTTCAGTTATCTCACTCTATTGAAATAAAATTCTTTACAGAAAGTTCAAGATGAACGGATACGCAAACGGAACGGACGCCAACCATCAAAAACATAAAAGGGTAAGTTATTCTTTGCAGAGGAAAAATCGAGAAAAATCACAAGCATCCAGAGACTTTCTTTCTTCTTCCCCCTCTTGCTAGGGATTCACTAGCCACCGATAAAGAATGCAGAAATTCTCATTTGTTTCCATTGGAATATATCAGTTAGATATAAGCAGTAGCACGTGGTCCCGACTTCTCTGAAGGGCCGTACATAGGGATACCGAGAAAACCTCCTTGATTATTTGGTTGCAGGTGATTGTCGACTCTCCTTATGTCCGATGCGATGGTAAGGAGATGGAAACAAGATTTTGCTACCGTAAAAATCACTTTTCTCATACTGCTGATGGACTGAAGGTAACACCGAAGGAGCATGAATATATCTTCAAAACACAACTGAAGCCGAAGAAGACCGGTCAGTTTTACAACAAACTTTCTACTAAGAATCGCGCCAGACGAAACAACGTAGGAAAGTCCATTTTGAAGTCCTACAAAAAAAGTTGAGTCCAGACGAGCACAAAAAAGCGGTCAACAAGACCTACTATTCTGCTCGAATTCGACTGACATTATAATTTTCCTCTAGAGCCAACCAACTGATCAGTTGCCCTCCACTGACTGAAGTCAGTCTTCGATGGTCGCCAGGGGTACTGATAGGTACTGAGTTGTACTAAAGATCGCTCACCTATGTGGTCACCGCGACCAGAGAAACTCTTTGCAGTAACATTTCACATCTGCATTTATCCTGAGAAACACCGAAAGATTACGCTTGACACCACTGGGTATCGTAGTTGTCCGTCTCAGGAAGAGGGAATCGTACCTACTGATAAATTACAGGCTGCTGATCTTAAATTACAGAACGCCTTCCACTGCTCAGCTCCTCTACTGCCTTCCATACATATTTAACATTTCAGGCCTTATGCTGGTCGGTATTGGAGGAAACAACGGATCCACTTCTGTAGGAGCGATATATGCCAATAAGAAACATATGACATGGAGAACCAAGGAAGGCATTCAAACTGCTAACTATTTCGGGTATGATTTTTGTTGATGAGAAGTCATTAATTCACATGTTCTCATTAAAAATCTCATTCAAATTGCTTAGCTTGATGTTTTCAACCGAAATTCTCTTCCGATGCAGTTCATTTGAAGAGTTTTCAGGTCCGTCACCCAGTCATCGACCATTCACCTCGGATGGGATGGCCAGCAGCAAATCCACGTTCCCTTCAATGAGATTATCCCGATTCTTTCACCAAATGATCTCATCATCGACGGCTGGGATATTAACAACGCAAATCTCTACCAAGCAATGGTCCGAGCCAAGGTACTAACTCTAGTGGCACCATCAATCGTCCGTAGCGTCCAATGAAAACAGAAAAACACGAGAAGCCGAAAAAAGAGAAGAGCAAAGTGTTCTTATTCAGGTTTTCGAGCCCGAGTTGCAAGAGAAACTTCGGCCCTATATGGAACCTATTGTGCCAATGCCATCGATCTACTATCCGGACTTCATAGCCGCTAATCAGGGAGACAGGGCTAACAATACCATACCTGGCACCGACAAAAAAGAGCATCTGGAGCATATTCGACGTGACATTCGTAACTTCAAAGCCAAGCACGATTTAGGTCAGTTCCGACAGATCTTACAACCGAAAGTGGGTAAGAGGGATAGAACTCGTTGTTTTAGAATGCGTTATTGTACTGTGGACAGCAAATACTGAACGATATACCGATGTTGTCGATGGACTGAACATGAACGCTGAACAGATACTCGCATCTGTGGACGCCAGCGCTGACGAAGTATAACCGATTAAAAAGGATAGCTTCAGAAAAATGCCACCTGATACGTTTATACTTTCTAGATTTCGCCATCAAACATCTTCGCTATCGCCGCCATATTGGAAGGAGCTCATTACATCAATGGGTCGCCACAGAATACGCTCGTACCCGGTATCATCGACCTGGCCCACAAGGTGAGTGAATGTTCCCAATAGGGTATCACCTACACCCCTACAAGTTGAAGAACCAGTATTTGGTGATGGAAAGCCTACCTGATTCCCTCTGGAAGAAACGCCCACGGGAGGCTAGATGAATTGGGTGTCTTCACAACTCCACAAGCAAAGTCTACCAGTTCATAATTGCAGAGAGAGCACCAATTGGGATGCAGGACAACACGAGAACAAATGATTTATAACTAATTTCACTAAATATTTTCCTCCCATGAGCAATGACTTCCAAGAGGCAGAAGGAGGAAGATTGTGGGAAGGGGAGGGAGGGGGGGGGTCGGGGTCGGGGGGGGGGGGAGAGAGAGATTAAGCTCCTGATAGTGCTTTTCCTTCGCTGCTTGTGGTCCAAGTGATATTGAATGGCCCTTTAAAAAAAAACCCTCGAACGGCTTGATTCCCTATTTTAGCACAATGTCTTCGTTGGGGGAGACGATTTCAAATCTGGCCAGACAAAGATCAAATCGGCTCTTGTCGACTTCATGGTCAGTAGCGGATTGAAGCCAGAATCAATCGTCTCATACAATCATCTCGGAAACAATGACGGCAAAAACCTTAGCGAGGCTAGACAGTTCAGATCGAAGGTACCTCCTAGCTAACAACCACCAGGCTCTGGAGACGCAACACCTTTTTCAGGAAATTTCCAAGTCCTCTGTAGTTGACGATATGGTAGAAGCCAATAAGATTCTCTATCCAACTGGTCAGAAGCCGGATCACTGCATTGTTATCAAATACGTGCCATTTGTTGGAGACTCGAAGAGGGCTATGGACGAGTATATTTGCAGGTACGCCCTCCAAACTCCTAAAAAGATTGCCCCAGACTACTTCTCCCACGCCTCGTTAGTTTCCGAACTGAATGAAGCCAACTTGAGTATTTTCAGCATCTTCATGGGTGGACGTCAGACGTTCGTAATTCACAACACCTGTGAAGATTCACTTTTGGCTACTCCACTTATCTACGATCTGGCGATTCTGACTGAACTGGCAACAAGAATTCGATACGCTGACGCCAACGACGGCGAATTCCGATCATTCCATGAGGTAATGTCTAGACGACTTCTGTCAAGAGGTCTAGACGTCTTCAGGAAGTGCTCAGAAACCCCCACCCCCTCGCCCTTGTGAAACACCTTTTCCAAGGTTCTGAAAGAATTCATTTTCAGGTGCTGTCTATCCTCTCTCTGCTCCTGAAAGCTCCAGTAGTGCCTCCTGGTACGCCTGTGAGCAATGCCTTCATGAGACAATTCGCCTCTCTCACCAAGCTGATCACAGCTCTCGCAGGAATCAGTGCTGATACTGACATGCAGATCGAGTTCTTCACACAACTACCGAAAGCCAATTGAGATCAATTGCTATAACTAGATATTCCCACAAACACCCCTTATTTGATCAATTGAGCCCTCCTAAAATTACAGCGCTCTACCAACTTGCGCTTCGGCTTCTTCTCCTCAGCCGGAGCCTGAAGATTCTTTGAAACTATCGAGGTTTGGTCCTCCCAGCGACCACCTAGCTGAAGATAATTTTTCCAAACCAGTAGTAACTACTATTTTAAGCCTGTGCAGATAGTAGATCTTCGTGGAATCTCGATTGTTCCTTTTTTTTTGCAGGGGCGAGCGCAAGGAGCTGAAGCGTAACCTGAAGGGAGTACTGTAATTTTAGAAAGGTTTAAGCAAAGTATAGACCCAAATTTTCAGTGATAAAGTTGAAAAAAGTCAATCCTACATTATCTCCTGTTACTTTCACAACTGTCGTTACCGTTATCACTTTGAACTAATTGGTGATTCTCTTGGGAATTGAGTAATGGGCCCGTTATCGATAGCCACTCATGTCCATTTAGTCAAAAGCAATCTGTACGAGAGCGTAGATTTCAGGTAGTAAGTACAGAGTGCTTCTGTGACCTTTAATTTCGATTTTTGACCTTCACGCCATCATTTTTTGTGTCCTAGCATAGTATCAAATAACCATGCTATAATTAGAGTAATCGGAAACCCACGTCTCGGCGCTAGAATATACAGACAGACACGCGGGCACAAAAGATTAAATTCCATTGAGCGTTATTGTGACCACCTAGTGAGTTGATAGGCTCCAAGCATAAGTTGAGTTTCCATCGTTTGGTTTGAAGTTGTTGTCACGAACTTTTTTGTTTCCAACTGTTACTGTTTCGTTATAACTATAGTTATCGGTGATTAGATTACGTAATAAAGATTCCATCCACTGCAGAAAGGCATGCTGCAACATGAACATGGCGCATGCCAAATATCTTGTTGGATCCAGCTGTCTACTAGGCTGTTACGCAGACGTTTGCTCTGGTAAAAACTTGTAGCAGAGGTTATGAGACTATTTTCCCGAGCTCGCTTTCGACAATACAACGATTCACTTCGAGCAGAGCCACTTCACTGCAAATCCAGAGAATTCTTAGAAAACTCCAAGTGAACTCCCCCCAAACGAAATCGTATGGAAAAGCCCACAATCATCCCATCCTACATCAAGACTAGTTATATAACTGGATTCCAGCTTATTTTGGATTACTGTAAACAGGAATTAAGGGACGAAACAATAAATTTCCTAGTTCGATTATTCGAAGACCAAGAACTTCACGTCATCTTCAGGCTTGAGAGGAGGAAACGTCAAAATGAAATGGGAGCCTTTTCGTAAAGGGAGTTACCTGAATTCGATGAACCTATTTCTGCGACACTACCAGCCGAATAACAGCCACACATAAGGGTTTTACGAGGCTATGTAACGCTGAAGTGGCACTATCACATAGGTAGACCACATTTTAGAAAACTCATGCTCCTCAACGGTAATATTATTCGATTACACAAACCTACCCATAAAGCAGATCTTCATAATAAACAGGTAAATAAACAAGAGCTCGTACCGTATCATCACTCCGCCTCTTTTTATACTGCAAAATACCAAACTGTAGAAGTTTCGTTTGTCTCTTGCTCGTATCCGATGATCCTACAAGGTCTTCGGCTGCCTGGAAAGTGTCATAAACAGTATTGTACCAAGTTACCTCAAGTATCCTAAGTTCTAATTATAACGAAAGCCTTTTGATTTTTTTATCTCCACCTGTTCGAGCAGATGGATCGGTATACACATGAAAAGTTACATGTCCAATTAGGAGAAGAATAGAATTCAAGTACAAAACTAGTCGAGGAAACTTTCAATGATGTGCTCTAGTGTCATTACTACATACAGGGAACTTCTGGCAGGAAATGCTGTATGATGAAAAAATAACCTTTCGTCGACGTCTGGAAGCCCTCGCTGTTACAAGTGTATTCTTTTGGAGGTCCGAGATCATTTCTTTACGTGGTTCCGCAGTCTGCAATGACAATTATTATTCATGGACCATTAGGTAGCCATGAACCCGAGAAATTTTCAAAAAAGAAAGGGCTGAACCAACCAGATTTCCCTTCTGGAAAGGTGTGACATCATCGATGTCCCACAAAGGAGAACGTGGTGGCTCCTTGCCGGCACCTCCTCCGCCCAGTGATCGTCTTGTCATCCAACAAAGAAATTCGGGACCATTTCTGATGAGATCAGTTACTTGTCGGACTACAGCGTCATCATTAACGAAGATCAACACCGACGGGCCTGAATAAGTAGCACATATCAAAACGTCTGTGATTTCATGGAAAAGTTCCCACTCACCATCGGGACCGACTTCGCACTTTCGAACAGGAATACCTTTGATTTCGTCTATCACTGATGCCAGAACTTGCCATTTCGGTGGGGCTAAATAGTTTTAAATTCAGTGTGAACGTAACTTCCAACAAAGGCTCCACCTAGGTAATCAAGAACAATCCGAATCGAAGGTCTGTAAACACCGTACAGCTATTCCTCCTGTTTACTATGGAGGGTCCTACAAGGGAAATCATCCTATTGTTCCTTTTCTACCAGCCCGATCAAAAGCAGCTCAACTACCGCTTTCCCTATCCTTATCTTCCGAAGTTGGGGAGCAGTTCAAGAGCATCTCAAAAGGTATGAAGTAGCGATCAAGCAAACCATAAGGGACATAGTGAATACCAGTACAGGACGCTGGAACAACTGAGAAATTCTACTTACCGACGAAAGGACGTGACTTGAAGGCTCCATAACCGCACAACGTCTCGACATCAGCAATCAACGATGTAGCGACTCGTGACATCATCCATGTTCCACTGCGCTCAAAAACCTGCAAAGGAATAGTCTCTCAGACCGCCTTTCATGTTCCCTAGACAGCTGCAACACAGAAAAGCGTCACGTTCAGTCCGTAGATTTATCGCACCTCTTTATCGTTTCTGATGGCGTTGATACGGCTTAGTACAGTTGCGGGGTCCATGTCCTCCGCAACCTGTAACAGTTCACGGAGCATAGTGAGGTCTGACAGCAAACGGCTTTGCTTGTCAGTCAAGAATGACCTGAAAATCGAGATCGTGGACGGCGTTATGATATACTTTTTGATCTGTTTCTGAACAAATGACCTAAAATCTATCGAGGAAACCCACCTTCTCTGACCCAACTGCCTTTCCAAAAGGGTCGGTCTGTAAACAGCTACCTGCGTTGTGTCTTCTTCGAGCGTGGCCTGGAAGGGAAAGCTGTAATCGGGGTTAAATGAATGAGAAAATATGACTAAAAGTTGTTGATAAAGATGAAAGTCAAATCGGATTTGCATCATAACATCAGATCCAAGACACATAAGGTTTGAAGGGTATAAACGATCAATAAAGTGAGGTAACGCGGACAGGACCAATAAGAGCCAGATAGTTTCAAGCGCGTAATGTAACAGTTCACTCTAAACAAGGCGCCACTTTACTCGTGGACCCTCTTTACAAACTCAGAATGTTCCGCTCAACGCGAGAAACTTCCCAGTAAAATTCCAGTGGTGCCCAATATAAGGGCTCTCACCACTCCGAGGCGTAAAAGTGTGTGCAATCTCAGAACTGGTTCATTTGGAAAACACTTTACTGAAGATACCTGTTTCTCAGCAGTAGAACATTGCTTGAGCTCACGGATGCAGACTTTCAACAACTCCACAAATGTAGTGTGAACCCTGCGTAGGACAGGTGGGAGGTCCACGATGAGTTCACTCAGAGCAGGCTAAAATAAGAACGCCATGACACTTCAAATCCTATATTACAGCTCACGATTCAGACAAAAGAAAGCAAGTGAGCCATCGAATCACCGGAGTTCTCTCCAGGGTTTGTTTCACATCAGCGTCGAACCGCGGAATAAGGCGAACGCTCCTAATGTATAAACGGTCAATAACTCTTTGCAGTTGACCAAGTGCACTGACTGAGGTAGGTAGATCGGTGAAGGCCTGAAGAAATAAATGAGAAAGATGACTCACAGCCGACTAGGGTTCCATCAATATGAAGAATGGCAGAAAGTTTCAATGGGCCAAACATGAAATAGGTTGTCTTCTAATTGTAGCTCGGGTTCGTAGCAGACTGAAAGAGTCTTCCCAGCCTCCCAGCGCCTCATCGAACGGACAAATAAGGGAGGTGTTGCAGAAACCAAGTTTGGAAACGTGAACATCAAAAAGTGACGGAAGTCCACACTGCCACGCTTGGCTTAACCTGACTTGACTCAGTGAGGTTCCAGAAAAACCGGTTTCATGAAATTTGAAGAAAAAACTGGTATGAGTTGAAGCTCGTTACCAAAAACAAAAAAAAATGTTCTAATGATCAGAAAGCAATGCCCTACCTTAACGAACCCGCCAGGTTTTCGTTCACGGTATAATCGGAGAATAAACGACTCTTGAAACGAAGAAAGAATCCTAAGAAGATGAGCTATGATAAATAATGACTATATCAGAGAAGAAGGAACTTACTGATGAGCTCGATAAACCAGAATACCAGCAACATTCTTGATAGGGACTCTATTCGTGAGTAAATCGACCAGAAGTATACGAGATGTGAGGAACTGTACACCGCCTTCGAGGTACACAGCTTCTCTAAATGGCTATGAAATCAGAGTGTATACTAAGAATAAGCACCTTCGATATATGCCAAAAAACCAGTGTAGGTCAATGAACAAGAACGTTACAGTACTCCAGAAATTGTTACGAGTTTGATACCAACCACTCAGGGAAAGAGGAAATCACAATCTGTCACGCGCTCGTTACCCAAAACTTCACTCTGATATTTTCCAAAATAGATACAAGGAGGAGACACAGCCATCTCGTGTGTGTCTTCCTCACCTCTAGTTTGATACAGGATTTTGTGATTTTGTTTGAGACCAGCTTGTCCCAACCGATGAGAAAAAGTAAACCCATTACCCCTAAGTCAGCTCCATTCACTTATGCACCGTATACACCCTCAAACTCCTCACTAGAGGTGAATCCAAAAAGAAAAAGCAAAAAGTACGTACTAACAAACTGCCTGACAAAATGAAAACAGAACAGTACGCACCTATCTTTGGTGGAGATGTCAGCATTCAATACTTTGGGCATACATGGTGCATTTGCCGCCTTCAGAAGTGATATGAAGTAAGCCGGAAATTGGAAGAAATTAGAATCGCGGAGATTTATAGGAAAGTTGTACACCACATTCTGTTACTACGCTGATGCGGTAAGAGCCCAGAGCTATAACTATAAGTAAATAAATAAATAAACAAATAAATAAGATGGCAGAAGGAACCTCATCCTGTGGTGTAGTGTTGAGGACAATGGTTAATAATTTCTGATCGGAATACATAATGAGATGATTGAAAAACATCCGTTCCATTCCCAATCCTCTAAAAAATGAAGAGTTCAAAGAAGGGCTATGAGGGTAAGGATCTCAATAGAAAGGGATTTTTCTGCCATTTCAAGAGAAAAAAACTACTTAAAAAGGAATAGGACCTCATATCAAATATCAAAGCTTCTAACTATGTAAAATGGTAAAATAACTATAATATAATTCATATCAATAGAAACCGCACAGCCCTCCTACCTTCAGAGTCATTCCATTTGTGTGCCATCCTACCATGAACTATTTGGTCTTCAAATTCGATAGGAAATGGTTCAGTACCTGATACTACCCCTAGATACTTACTCAGTCGACAGAGCCTTAGGTAAATGGGAGAGCCGTTACGATAAATCCGCTTCTAGGCCAGGCCGAAAAGAATCCCATCTAGACTTACTCCAGTTACTTCTCCTCAGATAATAGGCCCCATCGAACACTACTCGTTGGACACACCTCATCAGTACCCTTACAAAAGTAAAATTCACCTTGCATGGATGAAGATAACGTCCTCGTCCATGGTAGACAAAAGTAATCTTTGTTCATATTCGAGTATTTCAACAGTTCCATGGCATGGATCATTCTCGATAACTTCTTCGTCATCCGATATAATCTCCTGTTTAATTTCCACATTCATCTTTCCCTGTGTTTCGAGTTCACGGTTACAGGTGTCACCCACATTCACGTCCTTTCGTAGAGGTAGTTTCTGTGCGAGCATTTTATGCTAAATAAGCTAGTGAAAACTCATTAGCTGTTCAATATTATCACGATTTGTAAAACCGACATTGAATATATTACAAATTGCAAATTTTCAGATTTATTAAGCCAGACAGAAAGGGAACAACTATAATGCTAAATGTGAGATCACAGAGAGCGCATAGATTGAGGACATGCAAAAACTATTAGAAACTTCTGTACAGCTGCTTTCAACGAGCTTCGTTAAAATACCAGTGAAACCAGATTTGGATATCGAAAAAAATTCGTAAAAGCATAAACAAACTCATGTTACATATGTACAAATGAATACAAGCTAGAAAGGGTCACATTTAATGAAATGTGGGAGTTACGATGCCTAATATCTCGTGTTTCAAGCAGCAAAAAGAAAAGAAATAAAGACTAGGCATTTAAGTTAGTAATGACTGCACATTGACTTATCACATAAACATTGGGCTCGAGGAAAACAGAGCACTCAGGCGATAGTAGGCTCATAAAATGCGTAACCCAAAGAACATTCCAGGGTCGTTGGTTAGTGACCCGAAAGAACATTCCAGGGTTAAATATTACAGATGCCTTTAGCGTTAAAAAATGCTTTGAATATGAGCGAAACTCTTTACCACGCGGTACCCCCTTCCAATCATCGCATAAGTCCAAAAAGTACTTAAACGGCCCGGTTTCTGAGCGTGCGCGTTACAGTAATAAACTCGATGTTTACAAAGAAAGTAAAATAAATCGCCCGTTTGTTTTCAGCTCGCCCATGAGCCAGGTGAAATTTTTCAAAGCGACAATAAAAGGGTACAAAGGCCAAGAATCATAAATAAAAAATGCAATGCGCTAATTCCGTACACATTCCCATTCCTGCTCTCATGAAAAACTGAATGCAGCTCACAAGTTTCCCATGTTATATTAGTTATTTCGAACACCAGGCAAGTGTTGCAGCTGCTGATTAATCAAACGATACAATTCAGAAGAGCACAGCAAATGAACTGAGAGAAAAGCATTAGGGCACTAGGCGAGGATTGTCGCTCGATAAGCAAAAACCAGTAGAATAGTACCGAAAAATCAAGTTTTTGGCAACAGAGTCACTCCGCAGTACGATCTTGCTTGGGGCATTTCCGCCTGAAATTGGAAATGCTTGCGATGTAGCTACACAACTTTTACGATATCCACCTTTCAGGATTTCTAGAAATACGTAAAATCACATGAAATCCTACCTGTAATATATTCCAACACTGATCAGCGCCATCAACTTCCAGGCACTCCATCGAAGAAAGGTTGCATGCGCCATCATCACCACCAAGGGCGAACACAAAGCCTGAAGACAAAAGAGAATAGTAAAGGGGAAAGCGAACGGCAACTGATCGAGACCAACCGTTAGCGACAACAATGGCAGCGTTTCTTCTACAAACAGACATTTCCGGCAAGAACATCCAACCATCATCGCACAACATCTTAAAAAGGTAGTTCTACTTCATGGAATGTTACTTTTGAACAACTGGTTTAGACTTGATGTTTTGTTAACTGATGTTTTATCGCCGCAGTACGCGATGCGGAAGTCTCACAAGGATGGCGATTTGTGGACAAAACTTCGGGCTCATTCAGGACTAAAACCCGTACTTGTCGCCATACTTCCGAACATTTAAGGACTTGGATGTTTACCTCAACCGAGCTGCGAACTAATGGCCCATCATGTCCACCAGCTGTTATTACACGATCGCGATATATAGCCACTCCTGCACCAGAGCGCACCTCGAGTAGAGAATCTCCTGCTCTCCATCGATTCGCGCGAGAATCAAATAATTCAACCTGAAGGTAACAACACTATATTACTGTTTGCAGCCAACGAAAATTCGAAGGTCCTCATGAGGACGCAACTAGTAAGAAAAACGTCCAGTAAGACAAAGTATAAAAAATGCGTAATGAAGTAGATGTTGAGTGGAAAATGAGATCAATGGAACATGGATGAGAGAGGAAACGGGAGGCTATTTAACCAAAAAAGACTATGATTTCACGGACGAATGAGAGGAGAAGTAAAAAAGTTTAGCAGCTCTGTAAGAAAGCCAAACTCAAGCGGTTGCTCACCGTGTTCAGACACTGCCTAGACTGACCATCGTAGCCTCCAACAGCATAAACAATCCCATTCACCGCAGCTACTCCTACACTTGATCGCCTCGTTGTCATTGAGGGTAAAGCCATCCACTGACCTGAACAATACGTGGATAACTCGAGTACGTTTACCTTGATTCGTGCTCCTACGATAGCAGCATGTCAGAAATACAATGAAGGGGGTCGAGACAGTTATTCACATAAGGCTAACTATCCTTCCGGATATAATGCGTTGAAGCAAGCATACCCTGTCTAGGATCCAGCATTTCAGCACTACACAACCCTGTTGACCCATCGAATCCGCCCACTGCAACAATAGATCCATCGAGAACTGCGACTCCTAATGTGCTGCGACGTGCTTCCATTGGAGGTCCAATCAACCATAGGTCTCTAAAATAAAAACCTCGTCATGGAATTACATGAAGAACTTTCCTTGATATTTTACACTGCCTAGGAGGTTGATAGCTCTGACGTTAAGCTAAGAGGAGGAGAATGAACATAGATTAGCGATCAACAGAAGAATGAGCCCCTAGCAGATTAATTCTAAGAATAGCACAAAACCCACCTGCGCGGATCGTATATTTCCACTGATCGAATACGAGCTGTTCCATTAAATCCACCAATGGCGTAAACCAAATCACCTGCCATCACTACCCCACAGCGACAACGGCGTTGTTGTAACGAAGCCACTGAACGATAAATGCTTGGAATTATTTACGACCAGCTGAAACTTTTCAAGAATGCACTCCACTCACGCGAGTTCCAACGTTGTGAATCTGGATCAAATGTATCAACATTCGAAATGGCCTTAGGTGCTTGTCCACCAACAAGCATCACCAGCTGTAAAAAACAATTTAGCAAAGAACATGAAAAAAATCCTCAATAGCAGGTGGTACAGCGAGAGATGTGCTAATTCATTCGGTAAAAAGGAATACCTGGGAAAGAGGAACAGGCTGACGAGGACGAATCCAACTAGCAGCAAGTCCTGGAGTCACTTCTTTTTTGAGTATGTGATGATAAACTGAGCAAAGCATTGCGATGCAATCAGGTGACTCTTGTATCTGAATTGGAGCAAATTTCGCCAGCAAATTCAGATTTTCAAAGGTATTGGATAGAAAAATTCAAACGAAAAATTTAAATATAAAAAACACAGAAGAAAACGATATCTCACCAGTGGTTCCTGGTATGCACGGTCAAGTAGAAACTCCTGAGAAATTAAAGGTAAACGAACTGCAGCCAACACTCTGAAAAGGCAGAGTTTAGAAAAAACCATCTAGTTTGTATTTGGATAGGAAACGAGCCAACAACACACTTTGGAAGGGATGGCTTCCTCGATAGGTCGTACTTTACCCAATTGATAGCCGCCTCGAATACAGCTTCCTCGCCCTGGAACAGATATAAGACCTATAAGAAACTATAATTATTACTACTATTCATTGTTTTTAATGAGGTACCCTAGAACAAACAACACTTCTCTCAGGGTATAAATCAGTTCAACAACCACTAATCGCTTTTAAGCCGTAAACAACTAATCGACTTACTTCCGTTGTAAGTCTGTCGTCAGAGATGAGTTGAATGAAACTGCTTTCATCCATAGTTAGCAGCTCTTCGCTTTCAATGAGCAATCTATAACCAACAAATTATAGCAAGCTCGATGTCTGTTCACTTTCAATGAACCTCTACAGGAATCAGGCCAGACTGCTTTGAATGAAACATGCGCGGCCACACTTAGTTACAGAGAAGATCAAAATGTTCCATTTCCCAAATTCAGAATCTAGGTTTTTGAATGAATTTGTGAGGACAAAGTAATTTATCGCCCTACCAATATCCTATCTCAGAAGCTACTTTATAAAAGAGAATACTAAAGAAAAAGTACCAATAGTTATCAAAGGATAGCACTATTTATTTAAAAGAGTATACCTAAAATGTTGGTGAGTAAACATTTGAGCAGCATGAGCCAGTTGAGTGCAGTTGTGAGTTTGGGCGAAAGATGCTATTCCGAGACAGTTTGTCGCGTCCAGTTGTTCGAGAAGAAATCTATAAAACCCTCCAATTTGACTATAAAAAAGTATTCAATGGTTCAACTGTCACCTTGAACAGGCGTCACGGACGCAAGCCAGTTGAAGGATAGTTGCCGTGCTTAGTAACAATTGAACGTTTGATTCGTCGATATCCAAACGACCGCTGTACATGTATTCAATGAGTGCGGCCAAGGTAGCCCCATCGATGTCCTGTAAAAAAAAACGCGCATGAGTAAGTTCGAAAGCAAACACTCAAACTAATGAACTTCGGTCTCCCTATCGAACGGTTCCCGCCTCCAACGAAGTCAAGTAATACAGAGTACTACTCCTTCGCTTGATAAAGTCAAGTTCCAAAATCAACAAGTAACAGCAGCAGTGAGCTTCATATCGCAACGATTTATAAAGTCAATACGAGGCTTAGTCTAAAGGAGCAGCGAAGGATTCCAGTTAGAAAGAGCACCCTTGGCAAAAGGTATTTTTTTATAAACACTGAGTAATTCAGGAGCTCAAGGGTCAAGTTCAACATAAAGCAGAAACGAAGTTCTGACCTTTATAACAATCCGATTTTTGTTGGACTCCAGCATACTGCTCGTGAACATGGCCCTGAAAATAACTAGGATCTATGGCTTTGACGTGAAACTTGGCCAACAGGGCCGCAAAGAAGTCTATAAATAAGAATGATTGTAACGCATAGAGGAATGGATTGCGTAGTCACACATCAGGAATCTAACAATCCAAGGATTGCCCCCGCTGATACCAAGTAACTACTGCCATTGGAATATATTTGAAATATGAAACTTACATGAAGTATGGACAGGCTGCTGCTAGAACTACTTTGTGTGCTGCGATGATCGTTGGTGGAGTGCTCTCCGATTCAGCTCCACCAGCATCGATCGGGCCACTAGCTTCTATCACGACATCACACAGTTCATCACGTCTAAAAAACTTTACATTAGAATTGCATATACAACACTCAACCGGAAATGTGCAAATTACCTTCTCAGATTTGTGAGGTTGTGAAAAAATTCGCCGGAGAGCCGATCATTAACGAAATGATGGACGGTTCGATCACGTTCCGGAGAACGGGCACTCCGACGTGGTGGACAGTCTGATTCCGCACACCACCCGTCCATCTGGAGCCTGAAGTGGGACCACGTGGGAAAGCAAAAAAATTGAAAAAACCGTTATCAACAAGCACATGGAGTACGGTACCACGGCGATTGACACAAACAATAACATATCAGTCGTAAAATACTCTCAACAAACAGCACCGTGACTTCTGCACTTGCATACGAGATCAAAATACATTCCAAAAGTTCTGTGAAAATGCTAAAGAAGAAGTAAAATATGAGAATGTTGAAGCTCTCATAAGCTTCGTCTGTTCCCCATGACTCTCACATATGATTTCCCTCATAAATTTTATGTGGCACCTAAAGAACGTCTACCCAAAAAATTGGAATCGATTATGTCTTCTGAAATATTCGCTGACCCATCTTATAAACTTCGACTAAACAGTTGGAAACTTCTTGTCTTCAGTCAAAAGTAGAGAGTGCCTTCGATAAATTACGATGAGACCTTGAAGTATCCTATCCCTGGGTTACCCTGAATCTAAAACTAGCTTGAAGAAAGTGTGGATAAATGCAACTATTCAAGAGTGTGGCACTTAAAATAGTACTGAAAAGCGGAGCTTATGCAGTTATAGCGGTATGGATTCTAAACGGATAAGTAGGTAGGACTCGGTAGGGTGGTAAGAGAAACAGTGGCTCACCCTTTTCCATTGGGAGACGGGCAATATCATTTCCATGGGGTCGCATGAAAACAGGAAACCAGTACCATTTAACCCTCCTATATTTATTACAACTGACTTGCCAGTGTTGAAACGTTACAGTGTACAAAGTGCAAAGATTTTCTGCGTGGTAATACACATAAACAGCTGTTGTTTGACGACATCATCATACAAACTAACATCAATATTACTACCAGAAGTCGGATGCAGCCATATGTCAAGAACCCCAACATGTTCAGAGAAAAGAATATTTCAACAATGGTTAATTAACATAATTCCACATGCAAAATATTAGCACCACTAAAATAAAAGGCCATATTCGTGAATTAGTCTCGTCGACACTGAAAAACCTCACAAAATATATACTCCCGCTTCTCCGGAACAGTAAAAGATGCCTCGGGGTCGATAATAATGTTTGCTTGGTCACTATAACAAAGAACCCCAGGAAGAAGAGTTGTAGTTTGCCAGTTCCGTAATGGAATAAGCTGAAAGTGCAACACCAAATTAAGAGGGCACGTGAGTTCTATGGCTTCGTACGCAACTACACAGCTATTCGGCAACTTGACAGCTAATTCGTTTGGAGAACAATTATAGCCGGTATCTATGAAGTAATTAATCTACTGAAGGGTTGGTAGGTAATAGTCACCTATGAAGGTGAAGTGCACCAAGTTTTTTTCCAATCTGAACGGAGCGGGTGTAGGCGCCCCGGAGGAAACCTCAATCGTGCTAGGAATTTCCCAAAAGTCGGGATGGAGCCGCACGTTGATGGCTGTATGGACTAGGGTATAAGGACCTGAATTAATGCTTATGGGTAAAATGAAGAGAGTCTACTGATACCGTCCCGCAATAGACAGTTTTCTGACCATCGGGCCGTAGAGTCTACGGAAGAGCACCGTCTGCCATACCACTACCCCAGTACACCTAGGTCGTGAAGAAGTGGGATATACTGAACCCAACTGGTAGCCCGGTCCAACCAAAAGACGCAAGATAAGAGGACCAGAAAGAGTCCAACCAAAATGGCTGTCATTGAAGTTTAGGACAAACAACATACGAGGATGAGCCTCAAAGGAAATGTGGAGGGAGGGAGAAGGACCTGAGATTGAAAAAGAAGTTTCGTTGAGTAGGAGTAAGTGAGGACGTTCTATAACAGCAGCACACCTTACGATGGCATAGACGTGTCCCTAGGGAGAAAACCAAGATGACGTACTGATAGCCCATGACACAGCGGATTAGGTTAATCAGTATAATCTGTAGGGGATAAAAGAATATAAAGCAATGAGCTTATAGATGAAGCTTCATAATAACTCTTCTGAGGAGGCCATATATATAAAGGCCAGGGCTTAATATGGACATAGCTGTGGAACGGATGCTGCGGCTCAATCGATTGTGGCAGGGAAACTCCCATGAGAGCCGAATGTAAAAGGGCAATATCCCGAGTGGGAACTAAGTGCATGGCGGATTCGCTCGACGTTATGCACTTATGTGTTTGTCCTTGTTAAGCCCACGTCCCTCTATGTGGATGATGCGAGAGCTACCATACGGAGCGGCACTGGAGCAGTGGTAAGCGGTTCTGCTACTGTACACATGGTGACCGGATCAAACTCTAGACAAAATTTAGACAGGTTACCGAACTTTCCATCATCCGGGATGGGAGTGGCTGGTTTTAATCTCAGCTGGGAAGACGACAGCAATCATCACCAGCTGGCTCAAGTAAATTATAGTGTAGGCCAAATACGCATCCAAACACAACTACGATTTCGAGTGGATATACTCGGCAAGGCTCATAAAGTACTATTCAAGTCTGAACGACTTAAGCATCTATTTTATTACATTTTCCTAAGGCTTCTGCTTAGGCCCAATGTTTACCTTTACTTGAACAAACTTTGGTCCTGTTCATCGTTGAGAGGTTGTTTATTTGTTTGTTTGTTCAGTTCACAAAATTACTTATATGCATATAGACAAATATTTTTTTGTAAAAGGTATTGTATGATTGCTTTCACCGCAATTTGTTGCCAAAAAATCCTTGAACTTTACTATTACATGCTTTTCCACGATAGAAACTTCTACAGAGCATTTGGACTTCGGAAGTAATTCTCTAGGCGAATTTCTACCTGCAAGACTTTGCAGTTTTTTTGAAAATAAATTGCGAAAGCAATGAAAATCATGGCATGATAAGCAATTCCGTTCTGAAGCCGTCAGGAAATTATGGCTTGGAAAGAACTTGTCGACTAGTTTTTTGACTGCTCGAAAACCTACGCCGTCAATTATCTACCGAAAGGATACATTTAATGGAACCTCTTCGAAAAAACGTTTTCCATCAGGACGACACGACAAAAAATGCAGATTAATTCAAAATTTGTATTTCAGCGACTATCTTGATTGGTTCCGTGCAGGAGAAGAAGTAGAGGCTGTTTCTCTACCCATAGTGTCAACTATTCATGATTCTTGAGCTTGTAAACCTTTTTTCCAACTATGCTTAGTATAATTTTATTTTTTTATTTTTAATTTTAAAAAATACTTTTCAAAATATCAATTTCCTGAAGGTTCAAATGAAGTTTTTTTCACTTCACTGACGGAGATGATGCAGTGGCAAATAGCGCACTATCACACAAGCATGGTCATGGGTTCAAGTCCCCACTTGATATTCACCTATACCAACCAGACTGCCCATCCCTCCGGGGTCAGTTAACTGGTACCAGGCTTGTCTGGAAGGATAAAAGCACTGACTTGTACATCGGCTGGCAACCGCAAGTCACTGTATAGGTCACATACGCACTCATTACGCCACTACGATTCTGAATGGAAGTCAAATGCGAGGCGCATCTCTTACACGGGACCAACTTAAGACTTCTCCTGTATATTTTTCATGTCAACATAATACCATACGATCGATGCTCGAAAGTCAAAAACTACATGAACTTTCCAGCCCCGAGTTTAGATGAATTGCTCACTTAACAATCGATGTCAAGTACGAATATAAAACAATTCGATGTCAACGAGAAACTATCACACCTTCTCCGTTTTTCATATGTCAAACTGAAGACATCGTTTGGTGTAGAAACAGTTCTGCTATTACTTTTGACTGGCAGGAACCAGTTTTATGCAAACATTCTGCAAAACATATAGTTTGAATAGTTTTATGCAATCCTATACATATAATAATGTACACATTCATATGGATTACCCGAAACAGCGGTCTCGTAAAATAATAAAAGAAAGAAAAAATAGTGATGAGAAAAAAAATGAAAAGACTGAGATGGTGGTATTCGCATCAGGACTACACACATACAGGCAGCAATAACAACTGATCCGAATGCTGAACAGACGAACGAGAGAGAGACATCATTGAAGCGCAAAGACATCGTTGAAGATTCCTTGGATGAAAGTAATCAGTATAAATAACCTCTGATCATTAGGAACAACAGTAACAGCAACCTATCGGCAGTTAAGATTCAGATGGACTCAGATGTCACGATGAACAAAACAGAATACACAGAGAAAAAGGCTACATCCATACTCGTCAACCCTCAGAACGATATCGATTACTTGGCCATGCAGCAATCGATACGCACACTTTACATGAGCAGCAGTTGCGCACAAGCTCGCTGAGTATAGATGCGACACACATGGACTAAATCCAGTAACGGAGATAAAATCAATATTTGTCAAAATTTCTGAAAGTGAAATTGGTCAAGGATATAGTGCCACTTGAAGAGCCCGAGGGCTGGCTCGAAGTATAAACAGCCTGCCGGCACCATCAAAGAATTCCTATATGTACACTGATGGCCAGATGAACAGCCTAATACAGATGAAAAGAAAAGGAAATAGAAAAAGAAAAAGGGAAAAAGAGAATTGAAGCATATCATAGGAGAAAATAATTGTTCACAGTAACCCGGATCACTATGAAAAGGAATATGAATGGCAACGAGTGTAAACAAAACCCGAGCACTGTGATGAATGTGCATCGCGAGAGAATTACTAGATATACCGAGAGTGAGCGTAATTGAAAGGCTGCATCCTTGAGACAACCATTAAATGGATGCTTTCTCATAAATGATATGATGCCTATGGGCACAATGAAATCCTCAACATTCAGTCGATTGAACTTGTCGACGAGAAACATGCAAAAAATCGCATTCCATATTCAGTGCTCGACGCACCACAAACAATGAATCCTCCAAACTGTAAAGGACATGATTGAGAGGTGTAGAAACGAAATCCAGGAATTTAAAGTCAGGAAAAGATCGCTAACTAACCTCTGGGGAAGCTCCAATCCATACATATGTCCAGGGCGTATACGATAAGCGAAAGGAGCGAATCCTCGCTCGATTATAGCTATCGATGTAAACTTGGAATCACTGCTATCACTTGGACCACCTTCACCATTCCACAACACTATTTTTGAGCGTCGTTTCATAAGATTGACCTGAAATTTCCCATACTACTCGTAAATATACTCACTCACTTGCGCTAGAGGTGGCATTTAAAATGGAAATCGTACTTGAAGGTGATTTGAGCTAAAACCACACGACTAAGGCATTTGTATAAGCCGCCTGATGGTATTAACTAAAATGTTCGTCTTTTGAGATTCATAAGCCCCAGAAGGATCGATTCCCTTCTATGACTTTGGTCACGTGGGTCAGTCTTATCGTGATGCAATATAGATCTTTCTACCAGATAATCGCCTTTAAAGGGAAGATGGTAACTGCTGAGATATGCAGAGCTTATGAAAGGGAAGAGCTCTTCTTCACTACCAGTAAGACCTCCTGCGAAGGCGGCCGATCGGCGAAATCGAGATAAAATTTCGTGAATGGTTTCATAAATCACTATAGAAACTGACCGAACAGTACTAGCGAACCTTTGATTAACCCGAAAAGAACCTTATGCATAAATCGGGTTTTAAAAGTCCAAATTCCTTTTTTTCACTGAAAACCTCACCTGAGTTGTTCCATCACTGAAGACCATTATAAGGCACTCAGATCCTAGATGAGTGAATACTAGGTAGGGTGGACTGTGATTGGACGATAGCGCTGCATTTCGCGACGCTTGTGACATGAGGAGATCTGTGTCTGCCAGCTCGCGTTCCATGTATTCACGATACTGGCGAGCGATCTATAAAACCATTTTGACCAAAATGAATAGCGAGCAAGTAGAAGAAAGAGCGGAAACAGAAAAAAGATTTATATCTTAAATAATAAATAATAATAAAATACCTCTATATGAGTTGGCGTCAGCCCTGAATTCTGAATTGTGCCCGGATGAACAATGTGAGGAGAAGAGAACGGCGTCTGTGCGTAGATAATCGTGGGAGAATTTGCCCTGTAAGCATATCAAATACGAAATCTACACAAAAGAACTGCTCTTTGCCAGCTGCTTCCATGTGCATGTTTTTAATACCGAACACCCAACCAAGCAAACAGCCACAGTTTTCAAAACGTGGAATCAAGGAATAGTAATGAAAACGGTGAGTCCTTTCCGACTCTAATGGATTACCAAAAAGGACAGGACCACGAAAAATCTTCAGATTTTAGGATCCGCAGAGCAACAAATCCGGCTTTTTCGTTGTCCTTTCCCTTTTTTGTTAATCGATTGGAAAGTAATTCAAAAGTCACCGATAGCACTGGAACTGAGTTACCGCATTAGGTTATACGCCTTTACATTTCTGGACAGATCCAGGGCGGCGCTTGTGATTCTCACCAGGAACACTCCCAAACCGAACTCCGTCTCAGACGGGGTTAGCATTTTCTCCTGTACCCTCGATACCTCTTACTAGCTCATTGAAATGCGTTTACCCAATGAAGCATGGAGTTCTATAGGTATCTCCTCCCTTGCTAAATGCCCTTACTGTATACATTCCATTCAACGTCGAAGCGTCGCACACCGAACTTCGATCACAATGCACGTAATCGAGCCCTGCCACTCTCATGAAATAAACAAAAAGTAACTCACGGCCAGCTTAAACACAGCCCTTCATTGAATTTCACTGATATTGAGCCATCACTAAATTGGCATCCAAATCCACGACGATTCGTATAGTCTACCCATTTCGAGACAAAAACCGGTGGGAGAGGGCAAGGTTCCAAAGCGAAATCGCACGTTCCACCTAAATCGAATGAAATATTGCAGTGATTCCAATATTGCGTCTTCATAAATTCAGCGCAAAGAAATAATGGATTACCGAGAAGACCACTAATGTCATTCAGATAACCATTAACGGCAGCTGCTAAAGCAGGTCGACGGGACATATCGGGGTCGGAACCGAAGCCAGAATCATGAGTGCTCACGATTGATTTGCGTCGAGACTATAATTTCAGCATTAAAATGGAAGAACCAAACAAGTCGAACAAAAAATCGCAGTTGACTTACTCTGTTGGCACCTGCTTGTGCTGATGCGAGGTCTAGGGTAGAACGAGGTCGGTGAGGACGACTTCCACTGATGATATTTCCATTGGCGTCATGCTTCCCCAAATCCTTCATGCTTTTAGCCCTTAAATGCCGGAACTTGACTATCTTAACTTTCCGAGGAAAAATCCAGATTCTTTCAATGGGAGCTCTAACATGAGAACTTTCAATTTCTCCCGGGCGACTCACCTGTGTAAGGCACTTTCCGGCACAGGATGACACATTGTCATCCACGGATCTTCTTGTATCTCTTTGATAGTGGGACGGAAATTAGCCGAATGAATAAGGCATCTAAAAAACAAACATGATTATGTCCAATCGATCACTCCTACCCACTCAGTGCAACTTACGCATTAATGAGGTCTCTGGCCTCATCGGAAATCTTCGACCAGAGGGGATACGAATACTGGCCAGCTTGAATTCTTGCATATGTCTCTTCAAGACTATCTGATTCGAAAGGAGGTTTTCCTATTAACATACAGTACAGCATACATCCAATTGACCACACTTCGCTACACTCTGAGTGGCCGCGCTTCATCAAAATCTGAAAAAATTAATTCGAAATTAAAAAATAATAGCAAAATTAGAAAGTCCTCATCTTCCGCCTTTATGAAAAGCGTTGGGTGAAACTTACTTCTGGAGCGAGGTAATTTGGCGTACCACTAACGCTCATTGGATTCAAATCTTGCATAAGAATAGCCAAACCAAAGTCTGCTAGCTTCACTTGACCATCAGTACCTAAAACGAGAAGGTTAATCCCTTATATTTGTAGGGTTCCCTAGATTAAGGTGCGTTTATACTTGAAGGATTCATAGCCGAGCGTTTTTGCTACTTCAATCACGATCAAGTTCAGGAAAAAAGTGACGCAGACAACGCCTGCGACAGCTGTGTTAGTCTAAGGTGGTAGCAGCACTCAGCTGCAATCGGCTCATGCATATTTTATAAGGTCAGCTGACTGCAGATTCCACCAAGTGCAAGCACATTGAAAAACACCGCCACAAACATACCTATAAGAATGTTGCCAGGCTTTAGATCCCTGTGAAGAATGTTCCTATCAAGAAGATACCTGACAGCCGATAAAATACCAACCATATAGCCTCTGCTTTCATATTCTGATAAATAGCCGCCTGTAAAACATGAAATAGGCTCGAATGAAACCCACCATAAAAATTTTAATTCTTCCACTCATATCATTAAAATTCGCTTCAGGCGCCTGTACTTATGCTGCCCTTACGTTGGAACGGGGCGAGGTGAACCCTGGCACGCCAAAGCACCATTATTGCGGGAATGTGTTAGTGTCTGTTAGTGACAACGGAAAAAAATCCTCTTACAAGTACTGTCTAACAACTCCAAAAATCGAAATTACGACTTGTAATGAACTAAATGAGGCAGTAAGAGCGCTTAGCAGGCTGCAAGAACTAAAAAAAGCAAACAGCACATTGAAAGCTACAAATGAGTTTGTTCAATCGCTGTCAGGTTTTTGCCGGCTGGCGCCATTCTTTCATATTGGGGCTAATGAGACAATAATCTCGTATTATGATGAACGTGTGTAGGCGATTATCAAATTAGAAACCGGTTATAGAGAACTTTTTACAAAAAATGTCGCTACAAGACTTATAGAAAAACTAGTTACTACAGGCAGTAATCCGTTTTCACTCAAGCAGGAATGTTTCTACTACAAAGAGAGAAAAATCATCAAAAACTAGACAGGCAAATGAGCATTGATTAATTCCAAACTACTGCTAACTGCAGCAAACGAAAAAATTTCGCTGCAGATCGCTTCAAAGCACAAATAGATGAAGGATAAGATATTATCTCAACGTCTCAGCCTATAATAGCCAATTACCCTTTATGCTATTTACCCGTGCTCAAACATTCTTCACACAGTCTTCTCCCAGTCCACTACCTCTTGACAGCCATTATTTGCTGAGGGCGAGTAGCCCACGAAAACTTAGCGAGGTAAACCTCTTAGAAATCAACAAACCCATTCCAGTAAATCTCGACAATTACGTACAAATACGGTAACGGCCCTTGAAAAGGCGTCGTGCCCGTCGCACTGGGTAGTACTAGTGTCATTCAAAATTCGAAGGGCATTTCCATGAGAAATATGTGGTGATTGAAGGAAACTGCATAACTCACGTTTACTTTGATTTATAAGAGTGAGCAGTGTCTGCTCGCGGCATAGTTCCATAATCAAAAAGAAGTAATGGCGATCTTGAAAACTTCCACGTAGCCGAACAATATTCGGATGGGAGACCGACCTAAACGGATGAACCTCATGAACCGCTTGGAAATAAGAATTAAAGTTTTTAGTTTTGAACGATGCATTACACTCTTTTCGACTTCTCACTCTTTCAGTGGTGTGTAGGAACCTTTTTTTTTCGATTTGTGGTCCTACGTTTTTTTTCAACTCCGTAATCAGTAGTCTGCACCTTATCAGCTGTTGAAGAAACTCTCCAACTACTGAGCGATTAATCTTGGCACCAGAATGTTGCACTTATAGTACGTGATCCAAACGTCCTTTTCTCTCTTTTGAACATTCAAATATCCGCATTTGAACGATCGAAAGAGAGGAAACAACGGTAGACACTATATCTTTGTCCTTTCAATCAAATAATACGAGTGTCTGATGGGCTCTACAGGTGACAATCGGCGTGAAATCTGACACATAGACCGAAAACAATGGTAAAACAAACATACCTGTGCAAATTTATCTCTCTGTGCATCTTCGAATATGACGGGTCTTTCAGTTTTGATTTTTCCACAACTTTCAAGGCAAACTGCCCTCGACAACGATTTGATCTGACAGCAAAGCATTCCGCAAAACCGCCCTGAAATTCCAGCAATTGAAAAATTGATCTTTCAGCTCGCAAACTCATTTATCACACAAACAATCAACCCACTGGGAGTGACAGAACATCCCCAATATTTCTGATTCCCTATTGTACAACACAGCGGGTGCCACATCTGTGTTAATCCCTTGTGTATTGCGCACTATCAACAACTCTCACTCTATCTCTCTTGTTGTACGAATACAATTAAACAGAAGAGGATTAGACGTTGACAGGTTTTCCAAGGTATTCGATGAGTAGCGTTGATTAGTAATTTCGATTAAACTCGGAAAAAAACTGCCTCCAGATGGAACCACCTTCAATTCTGCGATTCTTCCGAAAAAAGCTGAATTAAGCTGACCCTGACAACAAAACACAGCTCCGATTGCAGTTAGGATACTGGTTGATAGCCAATCGCCAACCAAGGTCACCAAAAAGCGCATTCTTGATGTTTTTCTTCAATCATGAGAATCAAGAGATTATTCCTGGAAGACCATGCTCGCTACAACTCGGGAATTATTCATAAGAAAAGCAGGAAAGGAAACTTTACAATGCAAACGAGGCATTCCGCTGTCTCGGAAAGCAACATATTTGCAAAATATCGACCACGTGTAACAGATTGAACTTTGAACAAAAACACTTTTACGATAAATATCTGACCGTCTAGGGAGAACCTAACTATTCTGCGGTCTTCTGCACACCTAGGCCAACACCCTGGCCAATTGTTTGCCTAATTATTGAGCCCTAGGCTTGTGAGCCGATAGATTAGTGTTGCCTGTGTGCGACCAGCGCACGGCGTCAGCCTTCTCACAAACAATACGCTGAACCTTGATGACGGTTCCGTGTGACCGTCATTTCCACTAAGCAAATGTCATTAGGTGAGCTGTGACAGTCGATCCCCTCTCAATCAATATCGTGCGCAACCAAAAGGAAATTGGACGTGATATAGAAAGGACTATAGAAGAAAGTTGGTTCGGAAAACAGAACGAACCTTGCCGAGGTACTGATCTACATAGAATTCTTCCTTCGAGTGCTCATCGACGATTCGATCACCCGGCTCAAAAAGTGATGGCCCTCCATTGCCTTCTCGATCTCGTGAATCTTGTTGATTATCTCGACACTCTCCATTTGGATTCGCACCGGAAAAGTAAGGACGTTCGGGCATAACGCCCGAATGCGGCGAGTACGACTGCAGCCGCACCATTTAGAGATCGTCTTCTGATTATCAGAATAGACAGCGAAGAGCGTCCAGCCTGCAATCAAATATGTTTAAAAGGTTCAAAACCTAGTAATGTTATAACGACGGACAAAGTGGTATTGACATAGACGAAAAAAACCAACGAAAAAAACCTCTTCATATCTGCAGGAGCACCTCAAAAAAGATTTAACGAGAGGAGCAAAAAAAAAAAGGTCTATAAAAACACGGAAGAAAATGGAAAGAATGATCACATATCTTTTCGTAGCCAAAAATTCAAATTCAAAAAAGGCCATTCAGTGTTCTGTTCCGGAAACGAGTTAGTTATCATTTATTCCTTTCAGCCAGTTGCCCTTTATATCTATCGTATTCCCAGCACAAAAAAAGGCTGTGTCGGCGAAGATTTGAACAAATGAAATATTTACTTTGAAGGAGTCAGCTAGCTACCATTTTCAAGAATTATTCAATTCCTCATTCCTCACAAAAAGGTCAAGAGTTCTAGAAGTGCAAGACTACCAGGAAAATGAATTTTGACGAATCTTATGAGGCAATTAAGGGCAAGGGCTTCTCACTTGAAGAGGGGAAGACCGGGAAACCGTAGAATCCTCATGTAAGATGGTTAAAACCCTGGATATTATTCTCTCAGCTGCAGGCAATTCAAAGATTTTACCGAGAAGGAAAGCGGTCTTAGTGGAACTAGAGCCCACCTCCCTTCGTGAAAAGGATCATGAAAGGGGCGTTACGGGGTGCTTAGGATAAAAAAAGTGATATTATTGCCTTCAAAGAACTATTATCGCGGAATGGAAATATTTGCACTTGCAAAACTCTTTTCTCTGAGGCACCCACACAGCGAACAGGGTAGACCAGGTGGCCGGTTAGATAGCTAGGATTTGACTAATCAAATAAAAATTGTAAAGGAGCGTTTTGTGCTCATGCTGGAACATCAGACAAACAAACTGAGATGAGAAGCTGGCGATTATTCAAGGGCTTCATATCTTTAGGAAGACTCTGAAAAACGACGAAGTCGTAGAAAATTAACTTCAACAGAAGGGATATCAGCAATAGATGACCCTTGCGTCATTTCTCTCACTCTAAAGTACGGGATTCTCATAGCGAAAGTCACGCAATGTAAGAGCTGTAACAGCCATAAATCACTACTCTTTCAACTCTACCAGAGCTGTCTTCTTGATAATCAGAAAAGAGAAAATCTGCAGAGTACATTACAAGAAAAATTTTGGGTAACCAAACTGTCGCAACAATTTACAAAATCACTTATCAAAACTACTTCTGGCAAACATCAGTTATCAGGTATCGCTAAATTATGCACCTGCGTTCGCACTGGAATCGCCATAACCAAAAAAAAAGCTGCAAGAAAAGAAAAGTAGAGTGATTAACGCGGTTTTATGCCATTTTGCTGAACTGCACTTACATCAGGCCAATTCCGTTGACGACAATATCACCAGCAAATCAAATCGAAGGGAAAGACGACAAGATTTCTTAATAAAGTTCCTAAGGTCGAATAAAAATGGCGAAATTGATTGGCAGAGTAACTGTCAATCAAAAAATTTTTTGAATATGACTTTTATGGCCAACTATCTTATCTGCCTGATTTCCATCATTTTCTTACAGATATAAAAGCATCTAGTATTTTTCAAGATTATGTCGAAATAGCTGCTCATCAAAGCCAATCTACGAGGGAAAAAGACGAATTACCCTCATTTATTCAGGCAAGCTACAAACTCCGAGAAAAATAGTTGTCAAACTAAATTTATATTCCCTTGGATAAAGTTTCTTTCCTCTGAAGGGGTTGCAGGCGGTTGAACGAAGACCCATTTGGAGAGAAATATTCACTGTTGTATTCGTATGAGAAAACGACGAGAACCGTTCTTTCGGAGGCTTGGAGTAATGGGCAGCAAAAGGAAAAATGTGAATGGCGTGGGGTCAGTAAATATTTCGCCCGCATGCCAATGTTAATGGGACGCATGGGGATCTTCTCCGGGACAAAGCCACAAAATGGCGAATGAATGAAGGCTATGATTATGCACGGCACATCGTTGAAGGTCATCGTCGGAGATGTGTGCACTATGGAAAATAACCGAACGGTCGTCGGTTGGGAACGGTAGAATGATCAGCGAGCACTGACCTTAAAATACGAAATGGTGGACGGCTGTAGACGATTTGGCGGTAGGTAGCAATTGATAAAGAAGCATTCAAAGGTGTCATTTAGGCAACATCAATGGCAATCACGCAGAAACCCGAACAACAACCATGGAACAAGAAACCGGAACAACCTGCACAGAGGTGAAGGACAATGGTAGTTATAAAACACCTGGATGGCTTGATATTCAATGGGTAAAAGGTATTCACCCGAAGCAATCTCTGAAAAAGAAAGGGAAATAGGAAATTGATTGAGAGATGCAATTTTCGATGGAGAGCGCGAGGCGAACGGGTAGCGGTTGACTGAGTCCGATGGGTGGAGGGGTATGTGCCGCCCGTACAAGGTTATTGGCTCATTTCGGGCTGGACAGAAGGATATTTGAAGAGTAAACCCGGAACGCATCAATCGAAGAAGAAAAGACGAATAATCATGAGGGGAGGGGGGATTTCGAAGAGGAAACGGACGGGGAGGAGCTGCACTTTGCGAATAGTCGCAAAGATGGGTGGAATTGAGGCCGACTAGACCCAGAGTGCTGCCCAAGTGCTACTCAAGGACACCACCGAATCCAAGTATTTCCGCTATTCAATTCAATTCAGCGGAAACTAATGGAATAAGTACTACTACAAACGTTATTCGGTGGAATTGATCTTAATCTTATAACGTCATAGTTAATGAATACCAATCGGAAAGGAAAGGGCAAAAAGGAAAACAGCTGAGAAATGAACAGGGAATGAAGGGAAACTAAAAACGAGCAGCCTTCACACACAACAAGTATCGATTGGGCTAAAATGTCCATACCATCGTTTTCAGAACTCATTCCGTCCTACTTTAGTTGGGGCATTAAACTGCGAAAACCATTTCAATCCAGTTTGATGCATTTCTAATGCGAACGGAAACTGCAACAAAAGGACACACCGCGGTATCCGTGTTCCACGCAAAAACTCAGGCGCCACCATCGCTAAAAGTTCGTACCGTACAGAATCTGTACTGAAAAATTAAAGTTATACTTGCATAGAAATGTCGAGAACGCAACTTTAGCTTGCTTCTGGGTTTGGTCGTTGACTTCCCTAATTATTTGTCACCTCAGAAGTCGAAATATACGAGAAATGAGGGTCCACTGGGAAATCGTGCAAAATAAGGGCTATCAGTCATAAGTCGAGGTAAGGAAGTGAAGTGAAGAGAGAAGTTGGGGTGCAGAGGGGGTAGGGGAAGAGGCGGTGAGGCATAAAAGTAATCTTGACAAGGCAGTAAGTTCACGGATGTTTTTCAGTCAGATTGCACTGCACGATCAAAAAGGTCACTCTCCTATTCCCACCTGCTCTCTTTCGAGAAACACCAACCTACGGTAACTATACATTGGCAATTATACGCAAATAGAAAACAAATTAGCTCGCTGTCAAACAAAACGCGTTAGGGGCAGCCGTCATACTCCGCGATGGCGGATGGGCGAATGGCTGACGGCAATGGCGTTAACGCTGGACAGAATTGTATGAGCAGCTCGGAGAAGATTGGGTGAAAACCGCTCAAAGTCGAGAATGACGATGAAAAGCGTAAGTTATTGAACATATGCTACTCATACTCATATCAGTCGACGTGCTGACATCCTTCACCTTCCACCTGCCGCCAATCCGCCAGCGTGGACTGTAAAAGCGGCTAGATGCGAAGAGAGTACTAGAGTGCGCTTCCGGCCATATGACGCTTGCAACATATAATGTACTCCCAGGGCTACGCACGTTGTTCCCGGGGACCAACATTGCAAAGCGCTGGGTGCACTGTGAGTACAAGAACTACTACGTACACAATCATTCTGTACCAGGACTGAAGAACCGACGTCATGGGACTGAAAAGCCGAATTTCCCACAATAAATGTATGGGTAGCACTGCCATTACGAAGCCACGGGGTTGCACTTTCGTTCTACGAAAATCACACATCTGTAGAGGTTAGATGACGTACTGATCCCGTAGGTGACAACTATTTTTAACGCCGATGCAACTTAGCACTCTTCATGCACTTACCCTGTCACCTAAGGGTCACCAACTGAAGTATGGGTTCACGGGTACCAATGTCACTTTAGGTAAATGCCGTTTTCAAGACATTGGACACTTCCATCAGCAAAGTTCCAACCAAGAAAAACATTTCTAAAACAACCTTCAAAACTAGAAGGGTCGCAACGGTTACAACAACTTCTGTAGAGAGTCATAGTAGCTTTTTGTGTTAATTTCATTATCATTGCCTAAGAAACGGGAGATCATATGGTTTAAGAATAAATAACAAAAGAAATTATTTGAACATTGTGAGCAATTCATAGTAAGCTAGAATGTCCTGATAGGTCTTTATTTACCGAAAAGTCAAAAGCAACTAGTTTTGCCAAGCGGAAAACTAGTCTGCTTACATTTTGGTTGAATTTGGTGAAGAATGTGCACTTCAAAAGGCGTCCAAAGGTTTTCGAAGCAACGGCATGGATTATAGTGAAGAAAAACGTTGAAACTCATGGGAACCCATTACTTTACTCTGTGAAGTACGGCATTCTAGTAATAAGAGATAAACACAGTAAAATAGTAGTAAAACAGATCCGCAACAAAAAAAAAACTTCAAATCTTTGTAAGGAAAGGAAGTCTACTAACAAATTTTGAACGCTGCGAACAGACAGAGTCCTTTAAAGAACGTATGGTCCCGCGAAGAATCCTTCCCAACGGTGAGCAGAACCTACGGACTACTTGAACTTGGTCCCTTTAATTGTGGCAACCGTACCCATTTTTCTGCCCTCGTATGCCGCACTCCCGTTCAGCACAGTCTTAAACTGCTCTGCTTGTCTAACCAATAGTACCCCCAACACCAAGCCCGTGTCCTTCACCCAGTGTATTTTCCTCTGCGCTCTCACCTTTCGCTGTCAGGGACGCAGAGAAAGTTCAAGTATTCGCGTAATTGTGTTATTTGCTACTGCTACTACTATTGCACGTTTCCTGGAAGTCTGCTATTAGAGACGTATGCTTTCTTTAACGAAAAGTCTAAGTTGTCGAAACTGTTAGGGATGTGTTCTATGGGAAGAGCCCCTGAAAGCATGGAGCTACTGGATAACCTTCGTTTTCTGCAAGAGCCTGAAGGATTAGGGAAGTTGTTGTGTAATTTCATGTAATAAAAGGATGGCGAAAATTCTTAATAAAACATTGCTTCGAATGATGGATTCTTGAAAAGAGAGGAAATATTTCTTTTTTTTCGTGAGCCTATCTCCTTTATTACTAAGGGAATGAAAAGATACCGAACTTCAAATGGTTATTCGAGTACTTGCTTTTCCGGATTTCAAAGGCGATAGATAGAACAAGTATGAGTAAGTTTTTAAAAGAAAAATGATCTGAACATTCTCAAATTTTTCGGACTGGCCAGTTGGCTATATTTTTTGGTAATCCGTCCACTTGCTGGCTACATTTTTCAGCAAAGGGCGCTTCAGATCGTAACCTCTAGCACCTTTTAAGACGCTTCTTATGCAGTACTTTGTAACTACACTTATAAACGAAGACTTTTCACAGTGTTCCGATAGCAAAATACCTCGTCATACCTTTGCCATTAAAATTTATATTAAATTATATTAATTCTCTGTTCATATTCGAAATATGAATTAGCAGCAGGAATAAGAGAAACATAGCAGATGACGCGTTCCTGCAGAAATGCGTACAATGCATAAGATGCATAGTAAACGACGACTTTTTGCAGATATTAGCAAAGTATAAACCGAATAGAAAACTGTAGCACTTAATTAGAAGCGATTTTCTTTGTTAAAAGAAGCAAAGCCCATAGCGTCATTTGATGCTTCTTTGACTGACGATGAACAGTTTCGAATTTCTGTGTCGACTGCTTAATTTGCTCGAACAATGAGATGAAAGAAGTGTTTGTTTGCATTTGTTCGTTGATTGGTTTCGGATATTGGAAAAAAGTTTGTGAAAATGGAAAGTGTTGAGATAGTGAGCGGGCGGTGATGATAAGACCGAAATATCTATTTGGCTAGTGCACGATTTTTCTGACAGCCATCAATTTAGTACGCTAGTGAGTACATTTGGCTACCAGAGCTACTCTTATACTTGTGTACCACTAGTAAATGCTTTAGGAGTATTTGTTTATTTATCCAATGAATTAATTTCTCATTTACTTTGTACTTAGAGGCGCGTTGTAATCAAGTAGACGTTGATAGAGACAGAACTTTGCCAAAATATGCTAGAATATTCTCGAAATTTCAGGAAAACGAGTAGAAATCACTGGTAGTTCTGGTAATTAACTAATTAGGAAAAAAGTGCAGTTTAGTGAGAAGGGAATCGTAAAGCTGGGGCGAATAGCGACCGATGATGATGTGCTGATGAATCGGAAGCTCTTATTTGCAAGAAGGGGAAGACAGGTGTCGTCAGCCAGCTGTGGGACCAAAGCTAATCAGATGGCTCAGACGGCACCAGCCTCCGATGACGAGAGCTATCCGATAATTTGTCTCCAGCATAGGCCTAGCAGACATCGTTAAGCGGATTCGGTCTTCAATCAGACATATGAGGTCATCTTGATTGCTGTGGGGTTCGTTGAAAAGCCAGCTGTACTGCTGAGATGGAAATCTGTGATGAATCGGACCCATTTATTCTAAAAGCCTACTCTTGAAAAAGTAAGTGCTCAATTAGCTCCAAACTGTCAGAGAAATTTCCAGAATTATTAGAGCCACAGATGGATTCCAGTTCCCTAGTGGCAATTGCACGTGAACACCGATCGATTATTGATCGTGCACAAAAAATGTGCGAATAAAGCTCACCCATACAAAAACTATGAAGTCAATTTTTTTATTTTGCACCTACTGAAGCAGCTGTGAATTAAAATACCCCTCAACCTGCAATGAGTTCATGGTAATGGCCAATCTGTCCGACAAACGTGCCGCACATAGCGCACGACTATTGATTGACCGCCAGTATGATCGATATGGCAGAGTATAGCCTCGAGAGGAATCAGGATGAACTTTTTCAGAAAGAGCACATCCTCAAAGTTAGTTCACAGGGAAAATAAGAGCGAATGAGCTCCTCACTATATTTATTTATTTATCACATGCTTCTCGCTCAATTAAACAACAACAAAACAGGAGCATCCCCTGAAATTCCGTGAAAAGGAAGAAAAAAAAGTCTGTAAAAGGTCTGAAACCTCAGAGAATAGGGTCAGTTGTCCTATCGATGTATTGAAACTGATTTTCAGACTTTGGACAACCTTTTCAAGTTTTTAAAAAGCCGGAAGAACATAGACATTCTTGAGGATTTATATTTTGAGCAGCTTTTTTCGTGCACAATTCGTACTGGACCCCGTTTTCGTTTATTTTATTTTTCCAGTTTCGTTTGTACTATGGTCCCGATGTGAAACAAACTTGTGAGAAATCAATTCGAAGTTCAAATTTTCCTCATACGTGAAAAAAGTCCCAGAGAACATCCCATTACATCAAATTGCGAAAAAAAGTACGTACACTCAAGAGGTTCAAATTGTCCGATTTTATGTATCCGTGAAAAAGACCGGTCACAAAACCAGTGCCGGTTAGTGAATGCTGCATAAAAAAGGTGTGTATACCACTTTTTGGCCGTATAGAAAAAACCCCCCGCTATTCACCATCAGCAAGGCGCCGAAAGCTGTCTGGGAAGATCTCGCGTGAAAGAATCTTCGGCCAAAGGAAAACATTTACTTTCGTTCGTGGTGATACAACACGATTCATAGACGGCGACGACCGTTGAAAAAGAGAATTTCGACGAAATGAAGCGAAAAACGAAGAGGAATTCAAGCGCAAATGCGTGAAGACACTGAGAAAGACTCAGAGAGCACTTTAGAGAAGCGACTAGGCCGCCAAAAGAAAGAAGGGCGAAGTCCAAGGGACGTAAGGGCAGGGGTTAAGTGCAGACGAGAGGATCTCATTTGGGACCACAACCGTTCGTGGGGAATTCATGGCACTTGTCGGAATTTTCCGAATTCCAGTCGGTCAGGGTATGGTAAAGCTTCAGAGGGGTCATTTCCTCCGGAATGACCACTACAATGGTGAAAAAGTCCGTAAACAAGGCCCCATGTGGGCCATTGTCATCATACCCAAAGTACAGCCGCTCTTGACGTTGCTTGTTGAACTTATTGTTATGAGGAACGAGGGGGAGGAAAGTGGAAGTCCAGGACAGGAGGCAAGCAACCTTCATGTCGTAGATGTACCATAATCGTATCCAAGAGAGGAGAAAGAAGGAAGTGGATCCTATTAGCTGATTCCAAATGAAAGACTTGCCCAGCCCAAGACAAACTCCGACCCTGATGAGTAGTTCGATCGGGGAGTGTCATTGCCGATCTGTGTATACGATAGTCTCTCAGCGATTCGTAGTCGATTGTGATCGTCGTCGTCGTTTGGGTGGCGGTGAATATCGACAAGGACGACGACGGCGACGATCCCGGTCTACGCGTTCGCCCTGACGTTGTTGTTCCCAGAAGAACAAGGAAGGGCTAAGGTCCGAGCGATTTGCGTGACACATGAAGTTGACACATGACGTCGTAAACCATATGGCTTGTGTCAGATGGCACCGAATCAGCCGAAGAAGTAGTAACCCCAAAGGGCGATCCCAGGTCGGCTGCACTCGGGCGCACGACGCACCCGTAAGCACAACTAATTAGATCTTACTCTCAAGGAGATTATACGAGAGGGCAATACGAGTCGAATACGAAGCGGGCTTGGGGAAAATGTCGAAGTCAAAGTTACGTCCTTGTGGGAGGTGTGAATTGTGGTTGGGTGTTATGTAGCATGTCGGAGAAGAAACGGAAAAAAAGTCTACGCGCCCTTGCCGGTTGTGCTCAACCGAACGCCTACACCACAAAAACCGCTAACCCATTCATGAATCTCATTCCGATACTCTTCTCGAAAGCACTTTTTGAAAAGCTGTGTGAAAACAAAATTGGTTGCCGAGGATACGGACCATTTGGGAAGAGTTGCCATGAGACGAAAAATGAAAAACAGCCCAAATAGGCTATTAGCATGGGAGCAAGTGCAAAAGTCTCCCAGCAAAGTGCTGAGTCGAGCAAATCGATGTCCGAGGCAGTAACGACGACCTGGATATGCACTATACCGATGCTGTGGTGAAGAGAAGAGCGGGGCGGAGTGCTAAGAGAGGAGGGTCGGTCGTCGACGAGATTGGGGGGGGGGGGGGTACACTGTGAACAACGGCCCTGCCACCCGTTGTCGGTCTCGCGCTCGGTCTCTTCTCATAAAACAATACGGCGTTGACCGTGCGCGAGGTCAACGGCAACGGCAAACAGCCGGCTGGGGTCAACCAGCGGTGTGGCAGAGCAGGATGGACCAGCTGGTTGCTAAGTAGCTTCACAATAGGAAGTTAGTTCAGTATGCTGGCAGTATTACTTGCTAATTACTTACCGACGCCAGGCCAGACACTCACCAAAGCCTTCCTGGGTATCCGAACCGGCGCTAGACGATGGTAAAAGTTTTCGTAGCGCGTTGAACTTTTATTACTAGCCCGAACGGTTAAAATAATCCGACGGCGGTTGAACAAGTCGGTATTCGCCTTGTTGAGAATCGTAAACTAACCATTACGGTACCCCCGTATTCGTTGGTTTTCTCAAAGAAAATTCAGCAGTAGAACCAATAAATTACTGCTCCATTCAACACAACTTCAAGGCATCCAGAAAAAGGATCGAGGAATAAGAAATCGGCATGGGCTAGGCGAGGAACCGAACCGGAAACCAAGAACTGATGAAAGTCGCTCGCATCCACTACGCCAATGGCGAGTGATATTGAATAATTCCTGGGAGAAAAGAGAAAACAAGTGGAACCCGCTATTTTTAAGACAGCATTTTTTCAATGCAGTGATTTTCATCAAAGCCTTAGCAAGATATGAATATTCAGGAAGACGAGCTGACAAAGATCTCATAGAGAGTGTGAATTTTTTGGCATAAGCCATGCATTCGATTTACGTATGAATCGTAGAAGTTTTGGAGTATACATGACATGATTATTGCATTTCTGTCGTCCCATTTTCGTAATGTGCCCTACATTCGGCGTCCGTTCAGAATCGTAGTGGTCATTTGAATGCCTATGCGGCCTACACAGTGAATTATAGGGGTCAGTCGATGTACAGAGTCAGTGATTTTACCCTCCTTGACGAGAGTGGGACCATTTTATTGTCTTGAGAGAGATGGAAAGAATGGTTGACCTGGGCAAGTATCGATCCAGAACTCGATCTCCGAATTATGCGTGTTTGATAGTGCGCCATTTGCTACTACACCACTTCCGCCCTATTACTATATTATGATTTTAGTAACTAGTAGTTCACAATATTACGGAAAACTTAATATTACCAGTGGAGATGGAGATTAGCAGGATCGTAGGCGCAAACAGATTGGTTCTTTTGGCCAATGCGCCACAGATGTAGAACAAGGTTGAATAAATATTTGATGAAACTACTGACATATGGGTTTTATTGAAAGTACACATACACGTGACCTGTGTTGGTGAGAACTGGGAAAAGCTCCGTGAGAAGATATTGTTGGACCACTCTTTTTTAGCCTCGTATCGAAGCCGGTCTTTGTTTACTCCATGGGTAACGTCATCCACGGGAAACGTACACATGCCATACGACAACTAGATCATGGTACATATCGAAACAAACGAAAGATTCGGTTGTTCAGTGATTACCAGATGTCTTGACACTTTCATAAGCACCCTCTTGTACAAAGGTTAGAGGCGGGAGGTTAAATGAATGGCTCAGGAACGAATTTCGACTGAGGAATCGACCTTTTCCTTCAAAATGCGAACAGATCCGTTCGGGCAGATAAAAGTACATTCGAATAGCTAGAAGCACAGATGTTGGTCAATGTTGAGGAAAAAAAGCGAGTTCGATGACTCTTTAGGTCCTAAGGGAGGTGAAAGCATGGCGTTTCCCCTATGGATTGATCGGCATGGATTTTTTAGCCTTGAAGTTAAACAACTGAGAACAAGTACTATATGGGAAAATTCCCTACGAAATTATCTTTTGAAGAGCCTACAAAATTCAGTTTCTCGGGTCCTTTCATTCACTTTGTACCAGATGAATTTCAACAGAAATTTGTCGAATCCCCCCCCCCCCCTCTCCCATCCCCTCTCCCTATCTTTGACGAATTGAGGCAGTGTCAAGAAAGACTGCCTTCGTCAACCAGAACCTCTACAAGTCTTCAATGTAGTCGATCTCCTGTTACCGGTTACACTGGAAAGTTGCAATACTGGTTTATTATGAGTTTTCCTTACAGAGTAATGTTTCATGCGAATCTTCCTCATAAAACAGTAGATTTACACCCTTAAGGATTTGTTTATTTGTTCACAAACACCGGAAGATTGTGGCTTCAAAGTAGTAGGACGCTAGTAGTGAAAGTAGATTGTCTAATGGGCGACCGGAAGATTCACCCAGACTTTCACCCATTGAGTTCAAGCTGAGTGGGAAGGTGGACAGGTGAGAAAAAACTCCCTCCAACAAAACCTTCCGGTTTGGCCGCTTTGCTACATGAAAGGGATTGACTATCGCCGAATAGTTAATCCTTTTATTTGGGGAATACAAATCGAATTAAGCGGGTATGGCTTTTGGACGGGGTCTACTTTTCTAAAGAAACAGGAATTTGAAGAATGGAGAGAGGTTTGGTGAGAATGATCGGGCTATAGGTGGCTGGGTGGGTGTGGGTGTGTGTGTGTGTGACGACCTTCACTTCACACTCGGCATGGTCGGATCACAAAGGCAATCTTGTGTGGGTGAGTCGCGATCGGTTCAAGCGCACTGAGCGATCGTCATACGACGACGAACACCTCAGCGTCAGCACCGCCCGAGTTCCTTCTCAGGGGCTACTTTCCATTCAATTCGCTTGTGAATGAATAGGAAGGACAACAGGCCAGATCCTTCTCGTCCATGAATCGCACACGTCAAGGGTTCGAAAAAAATCACAAAGTGCAAGTGGACATTGGTTGGTGGGAAAGGTCGGGTTGACAAGCGCGTGGGTGATGGTGAGACAGACGGACGGACAGGCGAACGGACGGGGACAGTAAGACGACATTCGTATTCTGACAGTCTTTGCCGGCTGCACCCATCACAGCAAATCAAACAGCACACCAGAATAGCCGAATTCGTTGACGTACGGCTGACTCACAACGGGACAGAAATAAAATGACCATCTGGGAGGAGATGGCAAAGCAACGGGCTGACAAAGCCTTTGTACGGTTTAATTCATGCTATCAACGCCTCCAACTGAAGCAAAACCTAAGAATTCATTATTTAATAAATACTACATGAAGAAGAAACAAAAATAGATGGAGGAGTGGCCTTGGAACCCTTCACCCACGTCTTTGCATGGGGTAGAACACCAGGTACCATCTTGGAAGAGAACTGAGTAGGATCTTACCTACCAAAGAACGCCAGAGAGCTCTCAGAGTTCAGGCTTACGGGTTAGGCCGCCCACAACTCTTAAATAGAGCAGTGTTTATCCATCAGTCATGAAAAGGGTGAGGTCCTGAACCTACTGAGTCCTTCTAATGCGTTCGATTCTATTGACATTGGGTTTTACTAAGAAAGGCGTCATGGACTTGAATTTCTTTCAAAATTGTGGAGGCAACTCGGAGGAGAGGTTTGTCCATGAAAACCTTCCCTCTCAGTCAATTGCGATACTGACAATCGAGAAGAAGCCAGAAAGGTGGAATTCAGAGGAGGGAGAATACCGAGTAAAATTGTACAGTTCTAAAATTCTTGCATTTGCAACTCGGGCGATAATAAATCAAGAGGATAAGAAGATGAAAAGATAAACAATCGATTGAACTTCTTCAGAATGATTTGTCGAGCTGACTGATACTAAAAGAGTAACTTCCGTCCTAGAGCCAAGTCAAAGCTGGTTCAGGTCACCCACTTCAGAAGGATGAAAAGGCGGAACTTTTCCTACAAAAGTGCGACACAAAACTTCTGATCCTCTTGCTCATGAGGGTATCTACCGACCTTTGTGGCTGCATTGGTGCTGACTTCAGAATGAATGGGTGCAGTACCGATTTAGGCACAGAAGAGGGAAGGATCCAGACCTTTTGTTGAGGCTGACGGGTTCTATTTATGCATGTCGCTTCTTCAATGGCTGGCCAATTATCGAATCTGTCCTCGCGCTACTTTTTCCGGGCAACCTGTAATAGTGTCGGCTGCCGTAATGTGCTCCTATTTTATGGTTGTTGCTACTCACCACATTGTTATTCTTATTATTATTGTTATTGAGGTGGTGTAGTAGCAAATGGTGCACTAACACACACATGGTCGGGAGTTCAAATCCTAGATCGACATCTGCTCAGACCAACCGAGCCTTACAACACTCCAGATCCCAAGACCCTGAAGGGTAGGTGTACTGGTACCAGACTCATTTGTGAGGATGAAGCACTGACTCCTACATTGGCTGACCACCGCAACTCATTGCCATATACGCTTTCAAACCGCCGCTACGATTACGAATGGAGTACGAATGCGGGGCGCATCACAAACGAGACTGGTTAATGCCAAAGAATTCATACTTTATTATAATTATTGATTCTATTGAATGCTTTTTGATGCTCTTGAACCTTATAAATATTGAGAGTTGGAAGGTACTATCCAAGAGACATTTATTGATGAAAATTTGATTATTTTATTTATTCCCACAGTGGACCCTACGACGGCGGGGAATCAAAGCTTTAGCGAAGGAAAAGAAGAATATTTATCCTCAGGTCTTCGACGGGGAGTAACAACGTGAAGAAGTATCAAGGAACACAAAAAAAGTAACTAGAAAGAGTTTCCCGGGGATCTGACCATAGCTGTTGCTTCTTCAACTGGGGATGCCCGTTGTTATCAACTATCGTTCAGTTTGCTATCACTAATCCGACAGTTCCTTCTTTCCGCATGGGAACACGGGAAAGCAAGATCAATTAAGAACAAGTCCGATTCAAAAGATACGATGACGACGTGGGTTCTGAAGGGGTCAGTTCCCTCCAGCTGATTATCCAGTTGTCCAGACTGTACAGTTCAACAGGAGGTATCCATGGACTGAACGGAAGCGTCAGTGCCTCATAACTACCCCAAAAATCGAGATTGTTGTTAAATAGAGCAGAAAGGGATTACATGTTCATGGCGTTCAGAGACTATTCCCACGATAGTTGCTGTAATTTCTCTGTAGCACGCTATACATCCCATCAAACCATCGATATCGACCGGTTGCTACAATTGCTGTTCATCCGGAAGGCCACAAAAAAGCGCTGGCTGGCTAAATAACCGGCTATATAGCCATGAAACAAAGACGGAGCCATTTAATTGTGTCCACGTAAAAATAGATATCTCGTATAGCACGGAGCAGAAGAAGCAAAGGAACCAAGGAGCCAGTAAAGTGGTCAAAAGGTCCGGAAAAGGATGGAATTCCTCATGGCGGAAATCGGAAATCGGAAGACCGAAGAGAAAGAAATGCAATGAACATTCCACATCAGTCTTTCTAGTTATTTTGGCTTTCTAGTTACCGAAACTAGACAGATTGTCTCAAGGTAGAGTATAGTTAATGCCAGTAATATTAGAAGTGCATCTGCTGGAAACGTACAGAAAGACTTTGAGAAAAAGTAGCCCGAATTTTGTTCGGGGTTCCCAAATGAGAAGGAACGGATAGTCAGGTCATACGTCTGCCAAAAATGGGGACGAGAACCACGTCGGCGTCGTCGCCGTTCGGGACGACAAAAGTAAAATCCTCCTAACGCGTCAGATAGAGCCTGCTGACAGACGACAGGCGATTGTAGTGGTGGAGAAAAATGCGTCGCACATCACAACGATCCATCAACAATCTAATGTGCGACCCAGAAACGACTGACGACTAAACGAACTCTCCCAGTTGGCTGGGATGGTTGGCTGACTGGCTAGCTGGCGCCGACCGCCTGACCGGCTGGTCAACAGTCTTCTGATGGGGTTCCGCCCTGTGTCGACATAGAAGCGGATGAGGTTGGTGGTAGAGTCATCGTCGCCGGCGATTCTGATAGTTTTTCTTGGCGCTTATGGCCTGACAACCGGCTCCCAGACCAAGTTCAGATGAGGTCTAATAGTCGATCGAATTTCCATCTATTGGTCTTTAACGAACGTGAATTGCATGACGATATGGTGAACGGAGGTATACTGTACATAGCTCCTCTTTGTCGTCAGACTGGGCGTTTTTGGGCCGAGTTTCCCTGCTTAAAGTCTCTACTAGTAGCCTATCTAAGGGAGCTCCAGGAACTTTGAAATACGACTAGGTGAAGCCAATCCGAATACCCCGAGTACCTGTACGACTTCGTCTGCCTGTCCCTATGCACCTACCCCCCCCCCCCCCCAACCTCCTTGGCTTGGCCGAGTTGGGCAACCTAACTGATTCTGAAAGTCTGAAAACTACCCAGCTTGGAACCCACATCCCAATCTGCCCCATTTAGGCACTTTTCAACCTCAGACCCTCCTCGGGCACTTCTTGATGCCTATTTAGGGAGCAGAGAGAATGAAAGGAAAAGAACCGCTCGAGTAGAGAGGATTCCCCATCGACTGACATCAATCCAGTTTTGGCTATCTCGCGCTGTCAGTTTTTCTTTCTCGGACGTGATTTCGCAGAATTAACAGCTCACTTTCGATTACGTGACTACTATAGGCGTTCGTAAGATGTGTGTGTGTGTGGGGAGGGGGGAGTATCCGGGTCGGGGACATTCTTAGTCATCGTTGGCTGGCACAAAAGATATGGGAAACCTGCACCTCTGTTAGTCAAATAGAGAGGCAACAGTAAAAGCTAGGCTTGTTATCGCCATATCAATAAAACACACAAAGGTTTGTGGTCAGAGATAGGGTAAGGTCACCCACCACGCATGATCTGTACTGATTAGGGAGGTACAGTAAGACTATACGATCAGAGACCACTGTAGGGAAATGCCAACTTGCACGGGGCGAGCCGGTTTTTGGGGGACTTGCTAGAAAAGAGTCATGTCACGGCTGAATGGAGGCAAATCGGTAGTGAAGAAGAAGAGCAGAAGGCATAACCCCTTCGCTACGATGTTTTGTGGGGAAAAACGAAACACGTTCGGGGAACGGCGGCCGGCGACAGCGGAAAAGGAGCCATCCGTTCGGACATACGCAATGAAGACACACAGCGTATGTAAGGAACATTGGAAGCAGTGGGTGATTCACGTACAAATGCGAGTGGCCGTAACGTCGTCGTCATCTTCCCACGTGAATACGCCCATATACCTCGCTATCACACAAAACGAACAGCAAACATTTGCATTCTGACTGTTGGGCCCTGGGCACAATAGCATTGATGCCATGTACTGCCGCTGATGCAATGGGACTATAGCTAGGCAAAAACGGGTGAAAGCTAGGGAACTGGCGGAAATTTCGGCCTGTTAGGGAAGTCAGCTGAAAGTTTTTGGGGAAAAAGAGGTCCCAAAGGGGCTATGAAAGTCCGAAATGTCAGAAACTTCCGTCGGCGCTGACAGTGGTTTTTTAGTTCCTCATCCGCAAAACAACCCGGAAAGCTACTTTTGAAACTCAGCTGGCTCTTTGGAATGTACCTTGGCGTCGCGAAAAACGATCAATATCCATTTTTTACATGCACTGGAAACAATAGGATGCAAAATACGAAAACCACTGAATAAAAAGATGAAAATAGGGAAAACTGTGCACGAATTACTTTAGAATGCGCCACGAATCCGACCTTCCGTCTTGATGTCACCCAGGATTCAATCGAGGAAATTCCCTGACTACGTGATACCGGAATTATCTGAAGGCTACGCGAGGCCAGGCTATGCCACTCCTTCACTCCTTCGAGATGATTCACGTCTCAAAGTATCCTGACCGACGGATCAGGGGGGAACGGGCTGAATGGTCCGGTCTGGTGAGTGCCCTATAGGCCTTACCAGCTTCGAATTCTGGTTCAAGAGAGAATTCATAACTGAACCTAGAGAAGTGAGGCTCAGATAAGTCGAACAGAAAGGCGAACTGGACGGCTATAAAACAACCTGAATCGATATAAACGAAATTAATTATTATAGACTATTAAAATTATGGCCAATAGAGTATATAAATCATTTTCTGAAATGCTTTCAACCCAGCTGTTGTCATTCAGCTGGTGGGAAATCTATTCATGTGGCGTTTATAGAAAGTCTGAAGCTCGCACAAGAACAGATGCCCGCTCCCCGGTTACACCGCCAACGTCTCTGGTTTCGTAAACAGTAAACAACCACAGGATGTTTACAAACTGTTCAAATGTATGCCATTTGTTTGCGAACGTTACTTCTTCGCATTACTAAAAAGAGTAATAAAAATGGTCCCGTAGGATCGGAAGCTGGTTAGGCTCAGGAGGTCGAGGCTGGCTCACCGAAGGAACCCATTAAACTCGAGGAGTAACCAACTCGTGCGTAGGGGCAAGATGTTTTCCTCTCTGGAGCTATGGCGTCTGTTACCTTGGGTAATAAATTGAGTCATTATGTAGCCTACGATTACGTTCAACTACTTCAGCTGATCAGCTGAGCTTGACCGAAGTCCTCTCCATTAATCAGAAGGGAACATCTCACAGTTGTGAAAGAATGTGGTTACTCCAGTATACAACACTGAGCAAGAGCTGGTCCAGGTAAGTAGAAGGTATCAAAAACTGGAAAAGGGAAGTATGAGGAGCAGAAGTGTTCAGTTTATGATGCGGAACATAGATGGGAAGTTCTTGGCTCATTTGGATTGGATTACCCAACCAGATCCGTCTAGGAGAGATGGGTATGATGGTGCGGATGGGCGAGGTAGAGTAAGGGTTCTACCAGCTCCTCGGGCCTAGCTATACCTTATCTTTTCCATCAAATCAATATTATTGACTTTCCAGAACCAGAGCTGTTATCGATCAATACCCTTACCGAAATCATTCAAAATTGCCTACTGAGACAGGCACGATCAATATCGATCGGTTTTATCGATTTTTCCAAGGTGGGGAACTGAAGTCACTCGGTATGATTGGTTACACTAAAATTTTCAGGCAATTTTGCTGTATATGAATGCATGGGGGATATCCTTTTTTGAGGAAGAGAACAGGTTCACCCGAACGGACTTCCGGACGGGAGCTAGTCGGATTTGAAGAAAAAATGGAGTGGGATCGATCGCTGTCATCAGACATTCTATTAGATCATACGAACCCTCTTCGGTTTGCCCCTTCCTCTCCGAAATCTGGCCTAATTTAATACAAATTCTACTCCTGCCATACTCCTAACTAACAAACAAATTGTCACGGGCTGTAATGGAATGGGAGTGGTTCCAAAAATTTAATGGTGAAAAGGTAACTCTTGAGTACGGATAAAAAAAGAAATGAGAAAGAGCTGATCGGTGACTTTCCGGTGAAGAGAAGGAATATTAAGAGTAGAAATAAAGTTTAAAAGTAAAAAGTCCAGGAAAAATGGATATATGCATGTTCTGCCAGTGCCAGAAGGGTCTTTCAGATCCCTAAAAAAGAGCTTCCGATGAAGAATGCATAATGGCGATGTACCCTATGCAGATGAACGTCGTACATTCAGAATGGCTATGACCACTGAATGGCCCCCTGCATAGGCAATAAAACTGCCTCTGAGAGGGAAGGGAAGCATTCCGATACGGCTTTATGTCGTCTTCCTACCCATGAGGGTTTAAGCGTTCGACGGTGCTCCACCCTTGTTTCCAAACGGACCCGGTTCGAATAAGTCGACTTTGAAAGGACGATTGACTCAATCGACCTGGTCAGCAGACACTGTGTCCGAGACATGCGTATGTTGGTGACACTACTTGTTAGTTATTTACTTTGCTGGCTTATACTTTGACCATCGGATCAAGCAATAAACATTACTGCTTGAGATGCCTTGAGCCTGTCCTTGGCAGAGCCTATTTGGAGGAATTTTTGACCATTTTAAAGGAGTTGGGAGCCCAGCTCCGTCTTTTTGGTCGTTAGACTCGAGAGATCTAAATGTTTACGAAAGACAACAGGTTTTCAAAAACAAAATAGAGGAATAGGGGTGATGTCGGAGATGGAAGACCTGATAGTAGATGATAATAGATGATAACAGATGATAAGCAGCCATTGAGAAGGGGATGAGTGTGCCGAAGAACGTTGTGAGTTACCTGTTTACCCCAAATGACGTCACTTCCTCATTGGCTAGAGATCACTCAACTGAAGCACCCGGTAATCTTACCCAACTGAATCACCCGGTAATCTAGTTAGTCAAAGTGGGGTTAAATCATGGGAACAATCCCTTTCTGTTGATTATTCTCACAACTGAGAACATATGTGGTTCACTTAAGGAGAGGGCTGGCTCCCCTGATTCCACCCCACCTTGACTAACTAGATTACCATCTGGTTACTTTCACTTATCGACCCAAAAAACACAAATAAACCATGTCGACCTACAGCACCTCCGAACGATGGGAAACGCCATAAACCATTTGGGGACCGGCCTATCAACCCATCTCTGATATCATACAATTCTTTATATTTGTTTTTTTTTCGTTATAGTTTTCTTCCCTGCCCATGGAGAGTGGGAAAGGGGGTTTTTCCGTAATGGCCCTATTGCCATTCGACTTCTGCTTCTGCATAACCACACAGTCGGGGGTATTTGAGAAAATAAATAGAAGAGAAAACTAGCGAATAGCAATTTACAGTACAACAATAATAAAGTCAATAAATAAGCGAGTAAGTAAATAAATAGATAGGTAAATAAACAAATAATAGACCCAGAAGGCTTTCTCCTTTCGTGGGTTTTTAGATGGGCACGATATCGACGACGGATGCAGTTAGGTCTGGGTTTATTATGTAAAAGGTAGGTTTTCCTAGGAGCGAACTTCAAGGGAAAGGATTGGCGAGAACGAAATGAAAACAGTTTTTTCGTAATCATTTCGAAAATGTCGCTGTTGTGAGTGTGACCATCGACAATTCGAGGCATCTACTAGTGGAACCCCGGAGAGCGAGAGAAATTGCAGAGCATCCACATTCTGCACGGGAAATATAGCAAATAAATCAAACCAAAGCTAGCATACAATCGAAATATCATCAAAAAGTAAGAGGCGATGTTATGGTGTTGTAAATGAGATAGTTGAACCACCTACTGAGCCTGAACTCGTAGCTTTGCTCTCGAGACATCGCTCTTGTCCACTGCTCTACCACACTGCACTATCCTCTGACCTTCAGAGTTCCAAAAAAAGCTCTGGAGTAGGATGATTTCTAGGGGCATATCGTCCCAGAAAGTGGCTATCCTGCGATGTTATCCAGTTACTTTCACTCATCGACCCGCAAAACACGAGATCCTCCTGCAGTAGATTCCACCCACGACCCTTCCCCAACCTTCCCATATTCCTGCATACCTTCTCAGAACGGTATAACTGGAAGTGATGAGTAGGCGATCAAGCAAAGTAATTAACTCGAACAAAACCTCTTCGGTAATCGATCGATTTATCATCCATCAATCAATACGACCGCTTTCTCTACAAATCACTGAATGCCCCTGTCGCTGTTGTGGCGGCGTGTAGGATCTACCGTGCTTCTGGAAAGGCTAACTTTACAGTGCCTAAGGTGTCCTGGGCCCGATACCTGATAGGGCACTCCTAATTAATTCACCATCATATTGTAAAGATCATATCGTGGTTAATCCGATTACGGTCATGTCCTGTGTCGTCGTTTGGAAAATGGGCAATTCGCATTACAATCCAGTCGTACCTCATCTAGACGGAACATACTGACCCGATGTCCCCTAATATAATTAGGTCCTCAAAGACTTGAAACACCCTGCTTTTCACGAAAGTACAGCCGCAATGACCTCCTCTGAATCACTGCCACGTACTTCACCAGTCTTGTAGCGATACTATCACTTTTTGTCATCAGCGAACGATACAGCATGCACTTCAATGGTGTGGGGGAAGTTTTCAAAACATATTGCCTTAGTATGCCTGCACTTTTGGTAGATGGAAAGGGCAAATAAGCTTTACTGATGCAATACGGCGTGACAGTATGAGTCACTTCCTGCCTGGTACTACCGTCTACTGTTATCACCGAGTTGTTCGTTCGCTTTTTGTTCGGGTAATGCGGCGAGACTTTCTAAAATCGGAAAAAGGGCAAACCAATAGTAGATGTTTGAGAGGGGACGGGAATAACTGTTTCGAAGCGGGATGACACATAAGCATGGACACTCTGTTCTAACAAGTAGTACGGTTATGGGTCCTGGCTTGAACGAAGGCTCCTCAAAGGCACAGTTCACGGTAATTTTGCGGGACCCTTTTCAGGTTGTAAAGCAGAAGTGTTGATGTAGAGAAGTACATTGGTGGCGAACAAAGCGAGAAAATCCGCCTACTCCAAAGCTTTTCAAGAGTAGTGGAAGTGGAGGTTGTACGAGATCACCGTGACGGGAATGGCATGTAAGAGGTGTTCGGACGAGATTTAACTTGCCCCCATTGCGCAAAGAGCTAACTACATCAAGCCGAAATTGTCCAAAACTGCCTTCCACTGTCGCCATGGGTTATGACAAGTTGTTTGAACTTCCTACATGGAAGTCTCTTGAAATAGTGTAGCCTCTACAGAGCCGTTGAAACTCGTCCACTATAGATGTGGCATTCACCTGATACAACCTCTGGCCCCTTACTGTGCCCTATCCAGGATGTTTTTCGACCTTATAATGGCTGGTTTGGTATAAGTGCAATAAGCACTGCGCTCCTCAGCTACTCAATGCACCCGCCCATATCCTCGCCTGAGTTCCTTTTTTGATGGGTCTTATAGGTAACGGATGAAGTTATGCTATTGGACCGGCTAGTACAACCCTCTTAGGTAGTTCCACAGTTTGAGTTGTCACCAATATGGTGGCAGGCAGGGAATTTTCACCCAGTCAGTGAAGGCAGTTTACTTTATTGACGACGTCTATTTACTGCATTTTTCGGCTGTCAATAGCCAATCGAACTTTCTATGATGAGCATAAACGAAGGTTGACGAAGTTGTTTGGTCAGTTCTTTGGAACTGCACATAATGGCAAAAATACTGTACTTTGATGATCGGGGAGCTGTTAAGTCTTCGACCTCAGTAATTGAAACCCTTGCCGATATGGGTGGGAAAAACTCTATTACCGTAGGAAAGATTGCCATCGAAAAGAATACTGAGGGAAAGGCTGGCTCGGGGACATTCTGGAAGGGCACTGTAACTAGAGGTGTCAAAAGCTGCACTGGAAGCTTATTCTGTAGGCAAGTGAGGGTACCTCGGAAGAAAAAAATCAAACTGAGAGGGAGGGACACTGAGATTGGAAGGAAAAGTAACGGACAATTGGGGAAAAGAATCCAAAATGGAAGGATTACGGTAGGGAAGAATCAATATCCAAGAAGAAGGAGGAAACGAAAAGCAGCACCGAGACGAAAGAGTTCAGGAGGCAATTTCCAGACTCAATCATTCGAACGACTTTTTGAAGTGGATCTGGTTTCTGGACACTATTCTCCGTTACGGACTCGTTTTGTATTCGATGTAATCAAGGAATACAACAATAACCTGGCATGGAAAAAGAGTTCCTATCAAACAAAGGCGTTTTTAGCGAGTTCTAATTAGTTGTACTCCTAAACGTTGGGAATTAACTTAGGTTTTCTCAGGGGATGGAAACAAAAAGGAAGAATTCCAAAAAAAAAAACTGGCGTCCAGAATTGCCATGTGAGTCGTCAAATTCGATAGCATATCGGTAAAGCATAGAAGATCACATAGAGAAGGTCAGGGGCTATTCGGAGGAAGAATTTAATGAAAAGTAATGGATAAGGTACTTTGAAGCTGCCCAGAGCCTACAGAGAAATAAGGGAGAAGTTCAGAGAGCAGTGAGAGGAGAAGTTCAGAAGGACCTTTCCAGCTCGACATTAGGGGCTACATTTGGAAACATCCGGGAACCTGGAAATTTGGAACCTTTGGGAAACTACCGTGATAAAGGAAATTTTTGTATGGTGCGAAGGTGATACCATTCGGTAAAAGAGACGGCAGTGTGTGACGTTTGATCAGTCTAGAATTCTGCACCAGATCGCATCCAACCCCCAAGAGGACGAGTTTTCCGCTTTCATCCCGTTTCAAAAATGGGAGTACATACAATGTATGCAGCGGCAGTGTACGCGGGTGTGCAGTGAAAGACTTTGTCGTGTCGTCTGCACTCTCTCACATCTTCATCTTCACGTCTCTTCGGCCAAAACCCGATGGTGTATGTAGAGCCATCCTATCCCGTGACACAGAGTCATAAACCTTAGTTGTCAAAGGTGAGATCTCAACTAACGGGGTACGAGAGCCATTGAGAACCACTTGTCGGGACCAACGTTCCTAATATAATTTTCTTTTAGGCGGGTCGAATTGCCTCAATTATTCTTATGATAAGAAGAAACGCTTACAACGTACAGGTAAGTTCTTCGTAAGGTTGCAGGAGAACTCATTCAGGCCTATGTATACAGCTGTGAAAGCAGTAGTAGCCACTAAAAAGAGGTGTAAAGCAAATGTCTTGGCAGGTGGACGGCGTTCGTTGTCCATTTCCTGTGTAAGAACTGACCAAGGCTAGGATTACACTGCGAAGGTACGAGCAAAGGTGTGAGATCAGGCAGTTTCGACGAAAACTGAAGTGAAGGTGATCGGATTTCGAATTTTCGAGTCCGAATGGAAAGTGGATGGCCCAATGATCTGCAGGTGCAAAAGGCATTATTACCGGTTCCCTATCTACCAACAACCTCTAGCTACCGAAATAGGGCCTTGTACTCGCAGGGTAGTTCAGGGCCTATCAGATCGCCTATGCGCCTATCTTTAGAGCCTTGAATACCACTTCGCCACTTTATTCGGTTGAAGTTTCGGGAGTGATGGTTCTCTTGGTACTGGAAACTAGAGACTCCCAAAACACGTCTCTATTAAACACCGTCCAGAGTTCCATAACTTTAGGGATTCACTTCAGTTCCAGTTGTGATTATCGCACTAGCCGCAAAGCCTTAACCTCCGAATCGCTGATAGAATCACAGCTTTCAGCTTACCATTCAAGTCCGATGCCACTTATGTGATCCATGAGCGAAGCGATTATTTGTTTACCCTAAAAGGGATCGGATTCGATGGATACACCGCGTAATGAGGTACCTTTAGGCCCACCAACGACTGGTCGATCAGCTCAGAAGACTCACTTCTACATCTCCAATGAGAAATAAGAAATTTCTAAGTCTGCAAACAACAAAGAATTTTTTTCATGTCTCTTTGGAATCGTCGAATTGTTTTTTGCGAATATCATTCAATGTTGCTCAGGGCAGCGCTACATACCCAGGTACAATTACACAGAAAGTACTCTAGGGAGTAATTGACGTACGAATGGATCATACCTTACACTGTGAACAAATTCTTTGAAAAAAAGTGGCAATTCGTGCACTTTCCAGATCGTCGTTCAGTGTAATGGTCTAGTTGGACTGAGCAGTTGGAACGATCTCCCGGGTACCCATGCAGCTGCTAACTACAACCGAACAATTACACTGAGGAAAAAAAACCGCTTGCCGGATGTCCACTCAAAAGGTGTGGAGGGGTGGCTATAGGGCCAGGAGTCAAGTGTACTATCACACGAACGGTCCGACGATCAAATCCCGGATGAAAATAACACAGGCCATTCAAGCCTTCCAACTCTCAGGGTTCGGTTGAATGTCCCAGACTTGCCTGAGAAGACAAAATCACTGACTCGGACATCGGCTCACCAAAGGAGGTCTTTGTATATATAGGTGACATACATTCAAAACACCGCTATGTTCCTGGATGGGAGTCGAATGCAGGGCGCATCTAGAAGAGAACTGTTCACACAAGAGCGTTCATTTTATCCATAATAGTTTGGTGAAGCCCAACGACGTTTTCTAGGAATCTCTACAGGAATATTTCAGCTGATGGCCTCCTGCTGATGATGATCACCCACAACCAGCAACGTCGGCATTCGGGGTGTGCTAGCTCGTGCACACAAGAACAGTCAGATGGTGTCACTGGTGCCATTACGACGACGTGGCCATTTAGTAGGCTTTTACGAGAAGAAAAATGTAAGTGTACACATTACTCTAGCAATTAGAACTTGATGGATTCGACACCTTCAAAGCCTATTGGATGAGCTCCGGGAAGAAATGCTTACGAAGCCAGATCTCACTTTCTCTTCCATCCTTGAGTACGAGGGAAGGATGCTAACTGGCTTCCTCTACAGAAGACGGACATAAGGTCCGGTTTTTCGTTGCAGAAGCTTGTAGCACCCTGAACTAATCAAGACGAGAAAATGACATATTCTTTAAGACACCTACGATAACTGCAAGCAGCTCATCTTGCTCCCTATCTCCAGTCCTTTTGCGGTACTCTGGGTTCCCCAAAAATTGGCCCACCTCTAGAAGGACGCCAGAGTTTTCTGGGTCGGACCTTATGTCACATATGTGATCAGGGTGATGTGGACCGAAAATTTGAAAGGCTCTTATGTAAGCATGCCGATTACGATCACCGTGATGGTTTCCCTATGCTAATGGGCACAAGCACACGCAACCATATGTCGTATGCGATTTTCCGGTAATTAATGGGATGTGGTCGCACGCGCAGGCGTATATTCCTTAATTGATAGGGGATGGGAGAGTAACCTCCGCAGAGCCGCTGGGGAACGGTCGGAATGAGTTGGGGGAAGTTCAGAAGGATAGGGGCAATCACTGTGTGGGATAGGCACTGGGGGCGGGATTATCAGTTACGTAGACGGCACCAAGACAAGTTTGGTAGTGGTAGAGGGATCCTTGTCGCAGCTACGGGTCAGTGGATCGCATTTCATACCGACAAATACCGTAAAACCCCCACAGCCTAGGTAGATCGGGTAGTTCGCTAGTATGTAGACTTGGGAAAGATGGTTCATGTCTACGAAAGGTTGAAATAGCACTCAAATCTCACTTAGCCTTCGGAAAGCTCAGAAAATTCCGGGAAAGATAGTGAAGGAAAGAAAGGAAAAGAGGAAAGGAGACAGAAGGATGAATATTAAACGCAAGCAATCCGTCCCTTAACCTAGCCTGGGTAGCCGCGGAATTGTCCGTTTAGTTACAGTTTTTTGAGTGACATACAGAGTGTCGATTAGATAGTCGTCTATTGTGATTCATGATCAGATTAGGGTAAGGAATGCTACGAATTAGGAGCCTGACGATGGCTTTGGAGTCTGATGACCAGCGTTACTCGCCACTGAATCAACTTCTCAAATGAGAGGCCCAACCGGAACGCGAAGACGTGGTTGCTGCTCTCTTGCTCTTGAGAGCCTAATTATTTCTGTTCTAGGTCCTACCGGAAAAGCACCCCAGTGTCAACAGGAGAATGCCAAGCAGCCTGTCCCTCGCTGTTCTTGCTGGACTGACACACTTAATGCGCGCACGGTAGAAAAGAATGTTCTCGACAGAGATATGGATTTACGATCTAAGCTCCGCCCACTCTAGCGCACGCCCCGCCCACCAAGAACTCTGCACCACCTTTCCTTGAATGACCTGTAACCACTCCCTCTTTCAGATTCCAGGAGCATTCTTGAAGAATGTAATAGAACAAAGGTCAGACGCGGGAAAGGGGAGCAAGATGTGAGAGTTGAAGAGGAAAAGAGAGATCATTTTATAAAAATGACGGTGCTCCGTTTTCAAGCATTTATATGCCATTCCAGTTTTACGGGAAGCTAACCATCATAGTAAACTGGACCACCAGCATACGAATGAAAAAGAACCTATCGGAAGGGAGATCAGATCTTTTGGTAAAAAAATGGGGTATGAAATATTGAAAGCATTTCTGCAAAATGATGGATGAAAGTGAGGGAGGGAGTCTGCAGCTGCGATGGTAGATGAATGTATAATGCCTATGATAAATTCATTCTTGACGATAGGTTGATAGATGAGTTCGTTCGAATGCCGCCGAATGGTTTGCGGCGAAAGAGGCGGGAGGCCATCAATCAGTAGATGACCTCAATTGATGCTGAAGAGCCGCCACCGACGGAAAGTATCCTTGTCGATCGTATATGATCGATGGGCAAAGAGCAGTAAAACGTAGCCAATGGAACGAGTTTCAATTCACCATTAAGTCATTTACCAGTCAACATCGAGCCGTACGCTGGAAAACTTTATGCCAATCGCAATTAACTAGCCACGAATAAAATCCGTGTGCAAAAGCATTATGGAGTCAATTAATGGTCTATACAAAAGGCTTGCTGGGACCGGATATTGTACAGTGGCAGTATTTCTATCCCTTCACCCAGTCCGATCCAATAATACACCGATTCTAAAGGACTGGAGCCCTTGATTAGCTTAGAAGGGTCAAGGGCCTGCGGTTGTTCTCTCGGTTACACCATCCGTTACCACCTTGCTGAAGCCAGCTCACGAAGGCAACACATAGCCCACGGAAATCGTTTCCTCTCGTTGATGTTTCCCATAACCTGCCCAACTCCCTTCCTGTACACTCTTATGGCGCGGCGTATTCCTTCTGGCTTATCGAAGTGTGCTGACATCGCCATGACATACATCCGTTATACGGCAGCCTGGCAACGACGACGCCTTGGCGAAGAGACTGACACCTGCAGCCTCTTCGTCGAGACGGCTGGACTGAGGTCTATGAACGAGAACCTCCGTGTCCCTAACTATTGTTTACCTTGTTTACCTGGTGGTAGAAGATAAATAGAAATGGGCACAGAAGCGGATGAATTTGTTCCGTAGTGAACGATCGTGAGGATAGAGCGTCAGGACCAGTGTTGGAACAGAATTCAGCAAATTCATGAAGTGGTTCCGCTGTTCCCAGTTCGGGAAATCTATAGTAAGTGTACTTAGGTAAAGAGTTATAAGAGAAGTGTAATCGATGGTGGACTAGCTTGACTGGAAATGGTTAGTCATTCGACAATTTAATTGCTGTCTGTCGTTTTTGAATTGACGAAAACTGGAGAGCGTTCTTCGGTTGGTTCAATACAATCAACAATTCCCTGAATTCGATAGTTGCGAACGATCGAGTGTGGGAAGGGATACCCATCGAAGGAATTTTTTTTTTGGCCTTTTCGGTGACTGAACCAACCGAGTCAGGTGCTGTATTTTGGCCATTACAGTATCTGGGCAAGTCGAATGAAACGGTAGTATCCGAAGTATAAATGCTAGAATGTAGTCTTTTACTATAGCCGCTAAACGACATACTTTGAGGCCGCTATTTTATAAGGAACCACCTGGAGAGAAAGTCCTGGGAGTCAGGCTACCGATGGAAAAGGAAGGGATGGCCCTTGGTTTCTGCGTCTGTAGAGGTGGCACGAGTAAAGTGGTCCCTAACGAGCTCCAAAGTTTGAAACAACCAATTGAAAACTCACTTGCTTCCACATTCATTTGGGTGGGCAGCATGAACAGTAAAGAAAATACGGTAGCTGGGGTGACGGACGTTGCCCTAAATAGAATGCCATGCGGCGAGACAACTAGCTAGTAATCGCTGTGAGCTTATCAGGAATTATGCCACATATCCAAGTATCAAAATTGAAAATTCATCAATAACCATTCGGAATTTCCGATGATAGGTGCGTATTTATATCAATATTTATTCCTACAGAGAACCCGTAGAAGGTAGCAGCTAAACAATAGGTTAAAGTAGTAAAAGTAAACAAAGAATTGCAAAGCAAAGAGACCATATCGGGAAATGAGTAAAGCCAGTCAACTTAATCGCCAAAAATATTTTTGTTGGTTGTTTGATACAGGCGATAGCAGGATTTGATGTACTCGAAAACTTGTAGACATGGAAGGAACTCGAAGGGATTCGTCGGTTGAGCAGTATGAGCTCGGCAGAAGGTGAGGCAACGGCCACCTTGGAACGTCAACAGGCCGGCTTTCTCACAACAAGGGGTGTGATCCACCTGAAATACAATTTTTCAGACTATCTATCTACTCTATAGATTCAATAGGTATTGATCGGCCGCTTGAAGCTTGAATGAGTTTCAAATACTTAATTTTATTCCTGGAAAGGATGCAGTCGATTACCTTATCCCACCCAATACTGAGGAAGACGTCAAAAGCAGTCGGCATGCAACACCGGGTTGCTCAACACTAGTCTTGTTGTCTGCGCCCTCTCATACACACTATCATCTCTCTGGCGTGTCTGGGAGTATTGCAATCCCATTCCACGCCCCTTTTTGAGCACCTTTCGCCACAACGACGTCATCCTTTACCCTTTCTGCAGAATATGCACCCTTCCACCAACGTATATTTCCCCTACATGTACATACCCTTTTTACAATACCGACATCTTTGAAGTCAAACCCTTGAAAAATGCAAATTCTCACCTTCGACGAGGCACATTCAACTGCATGAGCCAACTGAGGTCCAGGACAAACATTGGTCAGAAATGCAGAAACCAACTAAAATGACAATTTTTCAAAATTTTCTCTATTTGTAAAAGATTATTCAGCTTAGTTCAGAACATCATTAGAGGTGGATAAGACAGGCCAATCAAGTAACGCAAAAGAAGGAGCAGAAGCCAGCAATATTAAGACTTTTCTTCGAATTCTGCCACGTTACCTTCTCGTTTTCGACAAAAGAGTTCTGGCTCACCTTTTCTTTCGAATTCTTTTCGAAATTTTTCTCCCAACTAAAACCGAATATGGATCGCTAAAATGCTGCTTGTTATCCGAAGCTTCTACGGGAGATTTGGCTAAGTGCCAAAAGACCAGCTTTGTGCAATATCACTATTTTCCAGGCTATGCATCACTTTGAATACGGCTCCTATAATGGTGGCTCGGTTGCTGTTTACCCTTCGCGTTTGGGACCGGTATCCATGGTGAGACGTTATCTGTGGTTGAATCATCGCATACACTTATGAGTCATGATACAACCGTTTTTTCGGACGACGACGTCCACCAAACACAATGGCGTCCAATTGGGCGGTGATGCATCAGAACCAGATTAAAATGGTGTGGGGTCTGTAAGACACAGCAGGAAATGAAGGGAGTTTGGGAAATATCTACTCGGGAGTGAGAAGATTTAAAATAATTTATTACACTTTTCATGTAGGATATTCTAAACTTTTAAATGTGGCCTGTAGAGCAGCTGTATTGGAGAAACTGTGGGGTCATTGAGCAGTTGACTAAGGCTCTCTCTATGATCCCGCTCGAGCGCATCGGCTCCGCTCCGAGGCGCATTACATGGAATCAGGGCAAGAGCTGCCAAAAATGGAAGCATAGGTGCCAGTGGATGAGCCCGGTTTTAGCATGACCTTAGTCAAGAGGATCCTCTCCCTCAGAGGATCACTACCGCATGGATGTTTCGCAATTTATTTCAGATCGGATACCGTACCCAAGTTTTTTTAGAATTTTTCAGGACTGGTTATTAGGGACCAGAACTTTTTTTGTTGAAGCCTTACCACTCCACTCAGTAGCATATAGTCTAGCATTTTGGAACTCAGTTGCGTGGCGCATCTCAAGGGATAGAATAGCATTGCATGACCCGAGCTTTCGTTGTAACGGCGCTTTTTCCAGATCAAAAATCAGAATTCTTTCTGTTCACGTTGTTTTACAAATACAAGATGGATGTACCCTGGATTGACCTTTCCAATTAGATTTTTTTTCTCGGGCCAGGAAAAAAGATGTTGTAAGAATGACAAATTGGCCTGGTTGTGAGTCAGCACTTTCAGCACATCTCAGCGCTTACCGGCTGCCCTCAATAGTGCCACTGAGGGCTTCTTCCAGAAAAAGCGTCAAAAATATAGGCAAAGCATAAGAAACGAACCGTTTGCTCGTTGAGTACATCGAAATTGCACATCGATTGACATGCGGGATTTACGGCTCTTTTTCGACAACACAAATCCAGTTTTTCATTTGGACTCAGAGCACTTCGTGGCACATCACCTACGTTCATCTGAAAAGAAGAAATGTTTTAACAAATGTCAATCGGTTCCCCTAAAAAAGGATATAGTTGTTCTCCATCTGATGGAGAGATGCCCAGGCTCTTTGACACAACCTGAGAACCATCAGGAAAGGATCATTCAGGTGAGGTTATGAGGGATGATGTACCATGAGTGATAACGGATCCCTACTCGAATGAATAGGGTCGATTCTAAAATGGGATGATATCTCAAAATCAAAAAGTAGATTATTTTCAGTTAAGTCCCGAGTGGCTTTGGTATTGACATTACCAAAAGAATAATCTGGAAAGGACTAGCCAAGTTAGGGTACGGATGACGATGTAAGATCATCCATATACTGAAAGCTACATCATCAACAGATCGGCTTGCCTAGCTTGAGGATATGCGCCCACTTTGCCCGTTATACAGCCCTACGATTGGGAGATATGGACTAAGCTAAACAGGGGCCAGCGATTAAGGCAGATGAAATGAATCGACACTGGGTACCGTAAGTGAGCAATGTTACCTACGGCTCATGAAAAAGCTTCAAGATTCAGAAAGACCTATGCAGGTCAGCATGTAAAGGGCATTCCGAAGTAACCGGTACACTTCAGAAGCTGCCCCGCAGGAGTCGGAGCGGGAGCTGAACATAGAAGAGGTATACTACTGAATTACGATCAGTTTTCCCCAAGGATCCGAGGCTATTCGGAAGAAGTAGTTGAAAATCTCGGTGGGGTGTAGGGAAAGGAAACATCAACAGAGGGCGAACCCGTCCTCATGAGGGCGGGGCAAACTCCTGAATCGCATCTACGAGATCTCGACGGGTAAGAAAGACAGAACTAGTTAAAAGCTATTTTTAAGAGACATAATTTCCAAAAAACAAAATTTGTATCTACGTGGAGAAGGCCTAAGCAGGATTTTAGTCACAAAGAGGGGCCAACGGCAATACAGTTCTAAAGGGACTTTCCCGAAATAGAAACGAACAATTCTACATTTCTTACCTGTCATATTACTGGTACTAGAGGTTTACTTACCTTCGGTGGGATCAGTCCACTTTCCTTTGATGGTAATCTTGTTCCAAGCGATTGCATGAACGTGGGATGGTTTCGAGCAAACAGTTGAAGTTTCCCATACGATTCACTTTCTCCTTGATTTTCTCGGTAGGGTCCACTGATGGATCTGGTGATAAAAACTAGTGATAATGCGGTATTTCTCTCGATACTCTTCATACTGATAGCGATTTTTGGTTGGTTTCAGACGGTCCTATTGGCACATACCTCGGCCGAATAAGCTTTCTCCCAGTCTCCTCTCCTGGCGAAGGTAGCCGGTCTTGATTTATGATAACTGGCCTGTTGTCAATTGAAAAATCGGTATCGGGCAACTGTAATTCGTAACAAACAATCAATTTCCTTTTTTAATAGCTACCAATCAATCAATAGCTGATGAAGAACAAAACGTGATGGCTCTGAGATAGGCCGCTTGTCACTTACTGGTTTCTTAGAGTACTGTAATACGGTAGAGTCAACGTAAGCATCACCTCCAACATAACCTCAAATTGGAGTCATGAACTTATCGAGAATTTCAGAGAAGCATAAATATAGTTATTTATAAATCAAATATATGAAGAGTGAGACTGACCTGGTGCAGTAGCGAGTGGAATCGGAGGAACATTCCTATTGTTGTTGAAGGAGCCTCGTCGGAATGAGGACTAAACAGAATAATCGAATGCCTCATAACTCTGCTCTGATCTTGCAGCTGTTAAATATGTGGAGTGGAGCTTTTGCCCGGGAGAAGCATGGGGTTTTTGCCCGGAAGGAGCACATAAACAGGCGTTTCCCAAGATTTCCTCAGTAATCCCTCAAGGCAGGCTCAGAATCTTCTTGCACCGAAGTTTGTACGTTATCCTTGAGGTTGAAATGGGGTAATGAAGCAACACTCGAGGTAGAAACGTTTCGTGTCACAACGGATTAAAATGCGTATAGCTGGGTTCACTGCCCACTTCACCCTAATTGTACCTGCACTTTGGGATAGGTGCGATTTTACGCGTGCGGAGATAACATAAAGGTGTTCAATAATTTCGTGGAAGCCCTAGAAATTGAGAAGCGTACCGAAGTATGAAAACAACCTCGTTGTAACGGAAGTAGCCTCATAAACTAGGACCCATATGTGATTGAATCACACGTAGCCTTCTGCCCCCGATTCTTAGGACTTGCCCTCCGACTTTTTTTGAAGAATATTAATTTTTCCAGGACATTTTCGGCATTTTCAAGAATCGTCCAAGTACTTTCACACTAATAGCTGTTTTGGCCACTGCTTAAGACACAGTTCAAGATAATTTCGAGAAATCCAGGTTATGACGAAAAATGGAAGTTCAGATGGCAAATAATGCGATGAAGGCGAAGAAACTGCGTGAACAGTGTTTCCAAAGTGAAAAATGGCTTCGAAAATTGGTAAAAAGGAGGCTGGACGAGAATGAGATCAGAAAAATGAAGAATGGGGCGTTTGGACGAGTTCTACAATGTGTCACAGTACCTACGTGTTGGTCCTGGTGCGAATAACTGACTACGGTAGGCAAGAATTCATTCACTCACAAGCAAAGTCAACAAAAAACTCCTAGTAACAGCAAAAATAGCCCACCTTTTTCAGTCCCTCGGGGTAAAAATTAAATTAGGGATCGCAACAGCAAAAAAAAAATAACAGAGAGCAAAAGGATAGAAGGAAAGCGTCGCCTCATTACTCGGTGATCAGCTGATTGTGCGTGGGTCCTAAAGCGAAAATTCGCAATCTGTATTGCCTCGACATGATGTCGGTCGACGGGTTGGAAGTCCGGGCGATCCGGCACCGGGGCTCCCACTATGCCCAGAGTTTTTGGGGGCGAGAGGGTCCTTCCTGTTACCCTTGCGGGCCACTTAGTATTCCTAAAGGAAGAACTCGGAAACCCTTTTTATCGTGAACTGTGCCTTTAAGGTATTTGGAGTAGGTGTCTTTAACTGGCGCAAGAGAAATAGGGGTGGGACGTGGTAAATGAGGTAACCGATGTAGTTTCGACAGGGTCCCTTCAATCCCAGCTGCTTTCAGACTTCGACGTCCGTCCGTCCGTCCGTCCGGTGCTTGCATGTCGCGGCGGCGGTTCTAAAAAGGTGTTGACAGCGTCTGATCGGTATTCGGCGCTGTCAACACCCTTCTGGAACCGCGATCGCAGCACGCACGCGACCGCCGTCGCGCACGCGTTGAACGGACGGACGGTCGTCGAAGTCTGAAAGCAGCCATACAAATCCATTCGAGCGAAATTTCTCCAAGATTTCCTTAAATCGAATAAGATAACGTACGTAATGGATTGGTCTCTGTATCCCTTGCAACGGAGCGTACGGATTGAGCTGAATAAATAAAAATAAAAAAAATAAAATGATAGAACCTCAAAAAAATCGATTGAGAGTGATGGGAATCGAACAAAACAATAAAAAAAAAACAAAAACAAACCGGAGGTGGTGAGAAGGGAGGTGGCATCGGATTACTGGTACCGATGGGAATGAATGGATAGGTAACGTTCAGCTCTAAAAAATTTCCTTTCTCCAGAAAATTCTATGGTACCAAAATCTAGCTGGTGACTTACCACTGACAGGTGTGATTGGCTTGAAAGGATCTGGAGGAATTGGAGAAGGATTTGGAGGAACTGGAGGTGGAAGGAGTGCGTTCTGAATTGTACTCAGCATACCTGAAACTAAAGAGGAACACAGGTTCTACTGTCCAATCTAAACGAGTGCGGTCTCCATGGCCTCAGCTCTTCCCCATGGAGGGGCCATGGGAAAGGGCTGAAGCCATCAGGTTCATTGCGATCCTTACCTTGTGGCAGAAGGGGTGGCATTGGGTGTAGAGCAGCCATCTGCCATGGTTCCGACGAAGTTTTACCTCCTGTTACAGTGTAGGTGCTACAAAAATGCAAACATTTCAGAATGGGAACAAGTAATTCAGAAAGAAGAAGTCAATAATGCGGTTGCTCTTACTTGGAAGATGTGGGCTCTTCTTGTGGCCGTGGGGCTGGTCGACGCTCAAAATTAATTATTGCAACAAAAAAAACAAAAAATAAAAAACATTAAGAACGAGTTCCTGAAAAGGTTCTTTATAGCCCAGGCAATATAAAATGAAGGATTCCAGGTTCCTGGTTAGGAGCCACGATAAACCGGACCATTACTCTATACCGTATACATCCGTAAGGGATATGGTCGTGGGATGTCCGACTTTGCAACCGATTTTGACGATTCCTGCCGCCTTTTAGAGTTAGCCTAGTATAGCCTGCAGTTAGTACTACTGAGTAATCTATTCTAAAAGAATTGTGTCGTCTCAGCTCTAAGGCGGCAAACCGAACTGAAGTCAGCACCCACGTCCCTCTACTTCCAGTAGGATGTGGGGAGGGGGTTCGTTGTTACTGCTTACAAGCTAAAATGCAATTTGTAAACTATCTCTTCGAAGTTTAATAAGTGGAAATGGAGGTCTTTTTAGTAACTTCCGATAGAAGCGCCTTCAAGCGTGGTAGTGCTTAAATTTGTGCTCCCAAGCCGATCTGGGAGGCCCTCATAAAGCCGAGACATTTTCGTTTATAACAATTCTTTGAGGAATTTGGGATGCAATGTTACTTGAATTTGGTCTACTTGGACACATGCCAACTCACGTGCTTGAATGGAGGAAGTGGTGTGGTCGACATAGGAGGTATAGTAACTAGACGTAACGGCGCCCGATTCCTCGTCGTACTCTTCGCTTCTTGCTGAACCAGAAAGAGCTTACCGTACCCCAACCGAAGTGTTTAGGCCACTTACCACTTCCTGCAAATCCTTATCAGCTACAGTAGAAGGCCAATCAACGAAGCTGGACGTCACGGCTACCGTCGTCCTTTGAGGTGGGCCAGTCACAAAAAACGTATCCAAGTCGTCAGAAGTTTCTGCTCCCTTTTGGAGCATGGAATCGTAGACTAAAAAAAATAATTGTGAACCCTTGTATCCATCTTTGTAAAAGTAATTGCGAAATACTCTGGTCGTCTTTTTTAGATTTCCCATTGACGTAGTAAATTCCTTTGGTGATAATTCGTTCCCCATCTAGTGGTGCGTATATGACATCCTGTATACTGTCATGTGAATGAACTGGAATTATTCAATTTAGAAACACAGTTACCGTAGTATTCATACTGTAATTATCGGCACTACTATTAGAAAATTATAGAATAAAACTTGAAAAATTATGAATAGCACATGCTCAAAAATCCAATCGGAACATGTCCATCGTCAATGAAAGCTACAGTACCGTTGAAAAAGAAATCACCTTCAACCTTTTTTGCCATAACTCATCTCAAACTCAATGTTTTTGACTGATTTTTTGGTATGTTGTCAACAGTAATGATATTTGATGTACCCATCACAGAACTCACGAAACCCCTTTTTTATTTTGTTTAAAAGGCCACTTTTCACATTTTTTTCTGAACAGCACAAAATAAGATCAGTTTCAATAAATTGAAATAAATCACTTGACTCGAACGCTGTCATCATGAGATTAAAACCTAATCAACTACTCGTCTGATACTTTGTAGTGAAGCCGTTGGCATCGATGTCGGCTTGGTATCTGCGGGGCATTGGTTCGACCAACTTGTCGATCAGGCACTCAACGATTCCCTTCCATTCCTCTTCAAATAGGCCAAAGTTCTGAGCAGCATTTTTGACTGTTTTATTGGCTATCCTTTTCTTGAGTTCTTACCACGAGGGTCCACCAATGTTCAGGTCAGGAGACTGGCTAGGTGAGTCAAGGCATCGAATTTCCCGATGAGTCAACCACTCGGGCGCCCCTTCTAGACCTGTGTCTGGAGTCGTTATTTCGCCGGAATTAAATTTTCTTGCGTGCACACGACGGGAGAAAGGTGGCGTGGATTTTTCCGAAATCTCTACGTACATCTGCTGGGCCGTAGTGGTGAGAATATGGTGCATAGACCCCATGCTTAGACTCGGAAACCATCCTCAGACCAATACTAAGCCGGTACCATGCCTGAGAGTTGTCAAATGGTACTTGGAGTGGAACTTGTGTTTTGAAAGGTCGTCTACGAACGAAACTCAAGTGTTCCAAGCCAAACAATCTTTGACTGGTCGCTCTAGATGACTTCGCGTCATTGGTCGAACATCCAGTGAAGGTGCTAACGCGCCCATTAAAGTCGAGCTCGTCTGTTTTTTCAGAGATCCAGATACTTTCTGACAAGACTTCCTCCATACATTCCAGCAACCCATAGGCGTCTGTTGATGGTACCTCTAGATGGTAGCGACGTCGCCGTCGTCGATATTTCGGCTATTATATCGGAAGATGCTCGTCTGGGATCTTGAGCCGATGCACAAATGATCTTCCTATCGTCCTCAGAAGCGGCAACCCGTAACCTTCCCGAGCTGGCTCGCTTGATTGGGTCTATGAGAGACTCAGTACCTTTGATAGCCTTCGTAATCGTAGACATTGGAACAGCAAACAGCCTTGGATGTTGAGCATGGGTCAGTTCCTGATTACTGCCCCTGGCAATGGCGGAGAGCTGCTCCATGCTCAGAAAGCGATAGCCAGAGTTTTGTCTCTTCACTGACAGCGATTGGCTAACAGAATAGAAGGATCACCAATATTTCTAGACTCGAAAAACACGATGAATCTTACCTAGACAACATGCTCCTTTCGCAAGTTTTTTGAAAAAAAATTAACCTACTCGGCCGGAAGTGAGCTACCGCCAATTCTGCACAGCAGGAGAGTCGGTAATGTTTGATAAGTGTGCTGTCAAAAAATCGGGTAAAACGATTGAGCTCAAGATGAGTTATGGCAGAAAAGGTTCAAGGTGATTTCTTTTTGAACGGTACTGTATATGTGACTAAAGCCGCAGTTAGCGATAATTCCGAGGTACCCTTTTTAGATCAAAAAGCGAAAGTATTGGTTGGAAATAATGTATCGGCGGTGGAGGGAGCGATAAATTCGACGATTCTGTGAAAGATAAGGTTCCTCAGAAGTAGTGTAAGTAAAGGTTGGACGAGATTACCATGACGGAAATGACATGGAAGGCGTTCTCGGACGAGATTTCAGTTGTTGCAATTGCACAAAGAGCTGACCACATCAAGCCAAAACTGTCCCAAATTGCCTTTCACTGTCGCTATGGGTCATGTCAAGTTGTTTGAACTTCCTACATGGTATCCCTCTTGACTGTTGCAACCTCTACAGTGTCGGTGTAACTCGTCCGAGGACACACACGATGCAGTCCAATGGGCCTTTACAACGCCCTATCTAAGCCGTTCTCCAAATCTCATTACGCCCTTGGAACAGAAGTGTAGATGATTTTGGATATTATTGGAATCGATCTTGAACCCCAACGAAACATCTTTGAGCCCTTATTCATTAGGAAAAGAGGCCCAAAGAGTCGAGAATACTCAGGTTATTTAAAACGACAAATACTTCACCTCATTACAGTAACTAGAAAATCTCTCGTATAAAGCAGTGACCGTAAACGGTACCGTAACTGGAATAACGCCTAAATAGATGAGCATGGAAAGGAAACCTACTTCTAGGCTCGTCATGTCTCCTTTGACTTCTGAAGGCTCGAAATGTTTTGTATGGTTGATGACCTTCTACAAGAACCACGTCGTCCTATAAATGCAGAAATCAATCAATAATGGTGGTAAAAATGGGTAAAATATGTAAAGTTAAGTAAAGCTATGATAGAGCTCATGGTAGAATGTACTATGAATCGTATGTGCCGCGCTTGTAATATAACTACTACGAATGTGTAGCATTATGCCCGATATTGGCGTATTTGGTAGTTGTCTCGCCGCGAAACATTTCCTCGTCGGATTTCTCGATGAGTTGTCTCGCTGTAGTGTAACATCTTTCTCGGATTTCTCTTCTTCCTCTTCACGCCTTCTTCAGAGTCTGACAGCTAACCACCATGAGACAACTAGCAAGGAATTATGAGGCAACAAAAAGAATGGCATCTCCTGCTACATTCTCATCAGAAAGTCGATAGCTATGTCCGTAAAGAACTCGATAGCCACGCCCGCTAATGTGCTTGCGACTTCGACAACTAGGACTCCTAGAAGATCCGTTCCCTTGAGAGCCAACGGAACAGTGCAGGGTTTTTACCGAACGGCAAAAAGTTACATGACACATTGTTATACTATAATCCCGATGTATGCATAATTTATCTGTCGCATAGTAGCCGGGCTTAATACGCAATAAATCACGGGTATCTCATTGGAGCCGTCAACGAAACCGGTTCAGAAGCCGTTATCATTGCGTACAACATCGAGATATACCATGAAACATCCCACAGAGGTTCTAAGATCGCAAAGATATTACTAGTATTTACTACAGGCCGTTGGAAGAGTAGCAGTAGCAGACATCGACAAAGTAGTAGAGCAGAAGAGCGCTCAACCGTAAGGGTTCGTGATAAGCTTCCCCCTCTAAAACGGGAACTTAGCCTCTAAATCGGTAAAGAATTCGGCCAAGGGCTCCTAGTGGGAGCGTTTAGTGGCATGCAACCCCGTCAAGGTGGCCATCCGCCTTTCCCCATCCTGTGCCTTTCCAAAAGTCCTTTCTCGATAGGTCGTACACCAGATGATTAAGATGTTCATGTTCTGCTTTGAATAAAGCTGTACCGTAGAAAAAAAATGTTGTCTGTGAAGTTCTGCGTTCCGGTGCAGCCCTTCAGGAGGACACTTACATAACCGGGTTCCGGCACTGAAATTTCGTTCCTGTGCTTCCCTCTCCCCTCCGGCAAGACCTCCAATTCTGAACTGGCTGATGCCAATATGTCGAAATACCACTGATTGAAAGCAAAAGCAAATCAATTCATCTGGGACTCTAACCTCGGTCTGAACATGTGGAGGTGCCTCTTTACTGGACACTAACCCATCCAAGAAAAACCTTCAGACTGACGAAAACGATCGAGAGACATGAATGAAAGCTCAATACAAGAACAAATACATGCTAAAAATCGAACTGGGTTTGCAAAACAAAATTACATATCTCACTGAAGAATAGATGAAGGAAGAGGGTGTAATGACATGCCTGCATCATGCTAGGCCAAAGAATAGGATACCCTCCTGTCGTTAGAGTCATTCAGCTAACGCAAGACTAAGCCTCGGAACGGAACGAACTGAAAAAATGGAAAGGCACTTGAACGGTTTGGGTTTTGCATGAAAATCGGCTATACAGACATTGAACGGGTGGTTGGTCAACCATGAAAACGTTGTTCTCTTTGATCTTCGAGAATATTCCGAATAATCTTGAATTAGTTCATATTAAGGATTCTACAAAGGGCTTTTAGTCTGGATTGGAGCGTAGGGAGAAGTATTGACTACTGGACCAGAACGGTTACAGAATAGCTCCGTCAAAAGGACACAGTGACTGTTATTAGCCTGAGGGTCAGCTTCTTCACGAAAGCTCGTATGCTTCGGATTCCTCAAGCAAGGAGATCCACTGGACTACATTGCCTCGAGGCGAGGATGAATGGAGACGTTACCGGGACTCGCCCGAGCAAATAGATTATCAAGAGAACGGCAAGTGGTTAGAGCATTGCTCCAGAGTAGGTGGATAACGTGTGGTTACATCTGGGAAAAGACAAGAAAACCAAAGGTAGGAAACGAATTGGAGAAAAAAGGCCCCTTCTCCTGAATCTTCAAGAGGAGTCCGCCTGTTTGCATGTGAGTTGTAGTATGTACTACGGGATACTCAGCCTGACAACTCTTCTATTCTTTTAAGAAAGGTAGCTACCATTTGGACCAGCTTGGGGCACAGGTTGGGTGGTTTGAATGCTAGGCCAATTCGGTTCGGATTCTCGAAAAGGGATTTGGTACCGATAACAACTGAAAGCCCCACCTTTCAGGGGATAGGGTCGGAACGAAAAGTTGATGAACCAACTCTACGGGCTTGGGAGGAAGAACACTATGCTACGATTGCCCTTTCGTGCAGGTGTGGTTGTTACATAAAAGGAGCAAAAGATTTAAAAATAAAATAAAGGGGAAGACTAAATTGACCACGAATTGGGACTTAGGGATGTCTACACTGTTCTAAGCCTACGCCTTTTGAGTCCGCGATCCACAAGATGGACTCAAAAACGGCTGCTAACGGCCATTAACGAAGAAGCTAGCAGTGTTCCCGAACGAACTCGTCCGAAAACACAAGTTTCAACAGAATTTTCTTTTCCTGCCTTATTGGGAATTAAATGACCATCAATTTATCGATTAGGATACTGTAGTGAACGTACCGATGAGGTGAGAGGTAGAATAGCTGTGAGTAGTATAATTGAACGGAATAGCATGAACATATGTTTGAAGTGAGCTGGAGGTAGTTGCGAAGAAACGATTAATTGGTTCTGAAGTGGATGGGATCGGTGGTTGGCGGGATTGGGGCGATCTGGAATTGAATACGTACGTAGGCAACTAGAAAATCGCGCCGATTCATAAAACCGCATTGACTATTTGTTCAATTGATGGGAAGAATAGCTTTAGGAAATGATGCAGAAGCATATAAGAAAAGTCCTCAATTGGCTTCGGCTTTGTGAGAGACCTGTCCAGAGAGGGAGTTGGACGGAAGATTGATCACATAGCCTTCCAAAACTGCCAGTTTTTGTCAGAGAACAAAACAAAATGCTTTGATAGCGGATCCTTCGTTTAGCAACAGCAGCAGCAGGATTGCACCACAGCACGATACTGGGCCCTGTTCGGGAATTTTTCGAGTGATTGGCGATCGGAGACTATGGGAGACGAGTGATCAGTCTGTGAAAGCAGACGCAGGATATAACAAATCGTCACGTCTCGTCGTCATCCCACACGCACACGGCTAACCTGATCTCGATTTTCTGATCACAAAAGGGATAATCAGATGTATCCCGATCATGCTAGCCCGATGGCCTCGCACTTGGCGACAAGAAACATGGAACGTTGATGGGTTCGGGAAACTGTACCTACTGAACTGCTAAAATCGAAAGCTTCCCAGTCTTTCTCCCTTGCCAATCTGCCCGAGTCCTGGGCGGTAGCGACATACTTGGCAATTGATGATTTGCAGGAAAGGTAACTGGTAAATGCTTGAGTGCTTCATCGAACGGTATACGGCGCTTATGGAGCGGAAATCTAGCGAGGTTATAGAGCGCGGCAGCAACGCCTCTCCAGATAACTCCTCCCCCCCCCCCCCTTAGTGTGTCAGCATGGCGCAAAATGTAATCAAAAAGTTGATTCTCCGGGAAATCCTAAGAAATCGAAAATATCGAAAAAAAATCGAAAAGTATTTAGCTCACACAGCGTCGACAGGGAACCTGGTGAAGACATTAACTGCGATGTTCCACCCACGAGCAAGTTCCCATCGAAAATCTAGTCTCCCCCAACCTTCCCGTACATTACGACTGCTATAGCCAGGTAACCAGTACAGCTCAGCCGGACAGCAGTATTCTCTTCAAACAAGCTCGAGGTTTCGCCCATGCCTCACTCTAGACAGTGCACGAGAAGCTGATTTGCCGAGGTTACGGGGAGAAGAACTGATGGCTCTCAGTGCCGTGTGTCGAGCATCTTCAGCAGAAAACCGTCGAAGCGCTCTTCATTCACATTCGAGCCGAGAAAACGTCTAAGACCATCATCACTGCCATAGTGATGGCCTAGCTCCCTCCTCGATTCGGAACAGGATTATCTCCTCTCTTTCACCGTTCAGAAATCTTTTCGTTTACGCTTCGTCTATCGGCTAGCGGAGATTGGCCCGTTAATGTGCTAACATTCGGGGCTAAAGTAGACGGGGTTTCGTATAGAGGTAGCGTAGTTTCGGCTGGATTCTGTCTTCTTGCCGGACGTCATTATCCATACGATAATGTGGGTGATCATAGATCGGCCCGTCTCGCCCCATCCCGTCCCTCAGTGCATTCCAATCCGCTCAGCTCAGTGCGAGGCCCCCAGGGAAAGACCGGGAAAAGCCTTCAAAACTTGCAGGTGTGGGATGACAAAAATTCAGTGATGAGGATTTGACTTTTAGGATGTATCTACACCGCTGGTTTTCTATTCAGAATAGCAGAAGCGTTTGAAGGCTTATGAAGACCACTAAATGAGTTGGGTGGTCAGTCGATGTTGTGAGTGCTTTTATTCTCCCGGATGACACTGTTTCACCCAACCAATCCGGAAAGATGGAAGACCTGAATAGCCTGGATGAGTACCGATCCTCGCCGATGCGTGAGGTGGCCACGTCGCTTGTGGCTTCTTCACATAGGCCCTTTCGGCGCTGCTGTGGAACTGGACTGGGTCCGCTCAAGTAACTACACGACGGGAACATCTTAAAACAAACTTCTGTGAGCCTCAATGGGAGTCTTTTGCGTGGCTTTTTACCGGGGGACACCGTTGAGCTAATTCATTTCAACCACTTCATTCCTATCACCCTGAGTGAAGGTGTTTTCTAGTGAGTTTGGTGAAAGGAGGGGGTAAAAATTATTGTCGTTTTTGACTTAAACTCCGAATTATTCCAAAGGCATTGATCTTCCTCCTTTCTGTCATTTTTGATTCAGCAGAGCTATCTAGGCACAATTGAAGTTCACCTCTCAAGACCACGATACTGACTTGAGGAGCTGTTTTGTCCCTTACTCATACTGTTAGATTTCTTCACTCCTAATGAACGTTCTATACGATCCACACGTCTGACATCAACCTAAAGGCATCGTTCACAAAAAAGTTAGGGTACCCTTTTTAGACGGGAAATGATAGAACTACTCTAGAATAAAGCGATAACAAAGAAAAAAGCGCAAAAAACGATGAACAAAAAGAATTACAAAGAGCCAAAAAAGAGCTGGAAAGGGGATTGGACGAGTTTCACATTGAAAAAACTGCGGTTAGGGGGTGTTCGAGCGAGAATGCACGAAGGCGACGCAATGTCTGCAATACAGACAACACACCCAAACAGCTGATTTAGACTACATTCTTGAACCTGGCAATTTGCCAACCAGCTTATCGATTTTTCACCAACTTGGCTCCAGTGCGAATGTGGTGAAGGACAATTGGAATGCGTAGTCAGCCTTGCGAGGGGCGGAGGCCTGACGTCCCCCACTGTTCCTGCCCTTATTGTGCCCTATCCAGCCGTTTTCCGACCTCATTCCTGCACAAATGGTATCAGAGGGAGCTTCGAATTCAAACCATGTGCAAATCTCCAAAACCATTTTTTCGTGAACAGTGCCTTTAAAGGTCGATTGGTTCAGTGTGTGACACGAATCTTGCTCCGATTCTGATTCTAATGCAAGAGAACAACTCATAGACAAATTCATTTCTGCAGATTATGCGTTGTAAAAGTCTCTGGAGTTCAGCTTGGCGAAGTTCGACTTCATTAGAGGTCGGGATTGGGAGCAGCAAGAGCATCGGGGGCCATCACCTTCTTCCAAAACGTGGTGCTGTAGAGCTCCTGCAGACAGACCAGCATGGTACGCTATTTCCTTTGCAGGTAATATAAGAAAAGTAACCAGCTCCGTTTAACAAAGTCGGGTGTAGGGATACTGTAAACATCGTTTACGCATGTGCCATTGCGGCAAACTCATCTCAGCATTCTTTCCTCTCATGACGAGACTTATTTCACCGTCGAAAGAGTATTCATAATTTAGAAATCTCAAAAACAAATAGAAGAGAAGTCTCAAGGCACAAACCTATTTCATGTAAAATGCAATAAAAAGGGCGAACCCCGGAAAGAGAGGGTGGGGGCGCGAAGCATATTCTGCCTCGTCACATCCACTCGTTCGAGCCGGGACCCACACCCGGATACTGTTTCACAATTCTCATTTTTTGTTTTTCTAAGTTCGAAATCTGTCTTGTTCATGGCGATGTTCATGATGATGTCCTCTTACAATACTGACAGCAAATCGGTTGGTTCAGGCTTTGTCGCATTTGGCGAATCGTCCACATCGCCGCCTTCCGTCTGAACCCTTTTGGCGCATGAAATTCCATCGCGAATGTGCTTTAAACTGCTCACTGAACCAACGGTGAATTTGAACAGTTCTTCCATGGATTCGATAAAATCTCATCTTTGCATGTTCTCATTACCAGCGTTTACTAGATAGAAATCTTTGCGAAACTTTAAAAAGCATGAACATCCGGTCATGATTGATTATCGAATAGAAGCCCACAACGGAGCTCACTGTAATTTACGGTAGAATCTATAATAGCGAATCCACCTCAATCAATAGTCACTGCGGGTGGGGTATTATCAATAGCAAAAACCAGTTATTAATGTTCTGTATCATGTCGGGCAATGCCTTCAACATACTGATAACTGATGGCTGAGAAATTCAACACTTCCACTACTTGTAGCTTTTGACTACTCCTCTCCTACTGTTTAGGACAGATTTCAATCATTTAGCCTGACTGACATCGGTATTTATAGTTATACATTTATATTATCAAATTTAATTAACTGCCATTTCGGTATTACCGCCTTATTTGATGCTCCGAAAGCCGAAAGCTACAGGCACAGTTCACGATGATTTTGATGATTCTAGCTCAAGTAAAGTAATGGAGGTCATGGTGCAGAATAGAAGAAAGCTGGCGAGGAGAGCGCAGAAATCTGCGGTTTTTAAGAAATACAAGGCTTCAAAAAAGTAGTAACAAAGGGGGTAGTACGAGATTGTGTGTCTGTAACCGTCTGGTGTTCTCTCACTCGAGCGTACTATTCGTCGGCGCCCTAACGGCTCATTGTGAATGGTGCAGCTTCAACAAAGCCATCATAATACGGCCACTTTTGGGTGTGTACGTCGGTCAAGCTGGTATTGAAGCTCTTAGAACTCTTTGTCAAGGTTGTTCTTCCACCTGGCAATGTTCCACGTGCTATCTTTGGGGGCAACAGGTCCATCCTGAGGATGATTGATGATGGAACTTCTTTTTTATCGTGGATCGGACCTTTGAGTAAATATTTCGGCGTACACAGGACAGTTCAACGTGGTCGAGAACTATCATTGAACTATCACGGACATCGTAATGATCGTTGAAACTGATCAGATGACTCGAGACAAGGTTTGTGACTGGGCAAACATTTGAGCTGCCAGTGAAAAAGTGAAGAGCGAGGTTAAAAGTCGGAAACCTGCCCAATTGGGGGAGATGCTGTAACATTGGTTGACCATCGAAGCGCAACAGCATAGCACCCAACGACGTAGCGTCGTCGATGACAAAAAAGCGCCACTAAGCGGTTGTCTTTCGATGTTCGTCGTCGTCCCATTCGTGTCTCGTCTCTCTAGTGTGACCCCATTCACTAGATATTCCATCGACAAACACAACATACACTCTCTTCCTATCATCTGTAAACGACATCCCTGCAGAAACCGCTTTCTTTCTCGGTGAAAAGAGCTCGGAAGCCGTCTGCTATGTCTGCTACGTTCGCTTTTCACTTATGATAACGATAACGTTGTTTAAAGTCTGTGGTCCTCGCGAAAACCTCATCGTACGAGCAGTTATTGACATAAACAGAATCGTTTTCGTGGTTGCCCTTCTAATATTGTTGACCGAAATATTTTTTCATCTGATCTAATCTGCTTTTTTAAAGGCACCGTTCGCGATAATTCAATGGGCGGGTGTGTCGATGACGTGTCCGCCTCTCATTCGATGTCACGTCACACAGTCAGACGTGGCGTCGAATAAGAGGCGGACACGTCATCGACACACCCGCCCATTGAATCATCGCGAACGGTGCCTTTAAATCCGTGTATTTTTTTTCTATTTTTCCTCGATTTTATCTTATTCGTGAGCCGTTTGATTCAATTCAGCCCTTGCACTCGCCCCATGTTCCATGATTTTCTGCTAACGTACTCGTTTTCCTTACCAACCCTCAGATACCCTTCTCCCTGTGAGTAATTTGAGCATGCAGGCGAAGCCGCCGGTCATGAAACCAACGACCTTCCCTGAATGAGTCGCGCTTTTGTAAGTTCCGAACGAAGGCAACAGCTTCATGATACTTGTAAAAGGCCTCGAAACGCAGTGGCATCTTTCATAGTCCACGATTTTGCGAGCGACCAGTCGCGCGACCGGTCGCGGACCCATTTCGCGAGCGACTGGTCGTGGACTATGAAAGCAGCCAGTCTAATGACTAAAAGCTCCACAGAGATGTCAAGGACGTCATGGTTACTATTATTACAGGAGTAGGGCAATCAAAAATTTGTGGATTGGATTTCTGATACAGTCATGTGTCAGCCCTTTAGTCTGTCTGTAAAGGAACGGGAATATATAATACTAAGGGGAACAGAAGAACCCTTGGAAGTTCCCCATCTCGTTGATCGTCTTTGAGGTGTTCCATAGAATGATAGAACTCATAAAACCAGTGTTAGCTTGCTGTCACTATTATCTCACACTCGATGGAGACTAAATCGCCCAGAACCTTTCAAAAGCGCCATTGAACGGGGAAAGGCGGCGATTTACAAGTTCTCAGTAACCGAAAGTCAGGGACGTCGGCAATAGACTGATGGACGAGGCGACAATTCGATTCGGTAACGTTCACAAATCGCGGTTAACTAGTTCTGCAGTCTTTGCAGTGGGAATGACTTTAGGTCTATCAAGGATAGAATTGTGTGGCATTGTCACGGCTTGGCCTGGAATTCGTGAAAGCCGTGCTTTAAATCCAACTTCTGCCAACTCGCTCCCACCTTACTCCCCCTTTGGCCTTGTTTTTTTACGGGAATGGCTTTTATTTTTTTACCTGTTTCTCGAAAGAGCAGGAAAGATAAGAGGAATGACTGCTGCTAAAGTCCACCATCATTTTCTCTTCGAAATGCGCCACACCTATGGCTTTTATTCGAAATCGCAAAGAAGTTTCAGTCCATGAACAGTGTGCACAGTCGACCTACACGTCGTTCCAATCATTTTCCTCCCTCCCGATTGTTGCCCAGTTGTAGTTTTGAAAAGCATGGGTAGTTGGGAGAGGGTTATGAGTAACGGTAGAGAATGTGCTATTTATTTTGTTGTCTACATAGTTTGCCAAAGAACTTCGCAAAGATGGTTATGGCCGATCAAATAACTGGTTATGGTAAACTTGTCTTTCAAAAAGTTGCCCTTGCTCATCCTCCATTGAAATCTAAATAGCGTGACTTCCTCAGTTTACGATCTCTGGCGTTCCGATAGGGCAAAAGTTTTGTTTGTCGTGTCTCAGCGATGATTCTCTGCTCTTTGGTTTTTCACATACTAAAAACATGAATTGGTCACAACTTATTATTCTTTTCAGACTGACCATGATAAATGATTTCATATGAAAGTGGAAAGAAGGGTATTCATGGCAAAAGTTCCACGTGCTAATACATTGAATGTTTCTCTTTTGTTTCCAACTTTTTCTTAAAATCCAAAGTTGCTGAGACTTAAACATTAAGTAGATTGAAACCTCGGAAAGTAGCCGGAAGTAGTGATAGGAATTCTCGGGGCTTGCATGGGATCCCATCTGTCGGTTATACCTCATAATCAACGATCCCACCCATTTTCCTTGTTGTAGTCGATTTCAAAAATCACTATCAAGGATTAGATAGTGAAATTCCCGCCGCAAGAGCCTACTATAATCGATCGATACCTGACATACTCGTCCAACTGTGGGTGTGACCTACTCGATAGGCGGACATTGCTCAGTGTCAACGAGGTTCAGCGAATACAATCGTAGCTGATGCTGTCGATTCGGCTCATATAGACTTTCCTACTTGTCAAATGATGACTATGATTCCGAAAATGTTCTTTCCTCCCATAGCACTTGATCGGCCTTGACCCACACCTCAGGTCTTTCAGTACAAGTTAGATTTCCTTCTCTATACGCTTCTGGACTTTACGTATTTCGTCTCGAGCCTATTTACTATGGTGGGGTTTTTTGAGCCCCGCTAAAGCTGGGTTTTTTTCCAGAGTAAAATCAAAATGTTCCTTTGATTCTTTAAAAGGCAAGCGACTGGGCCGGTTTCGCGACATCACTGCACATTTTTCGCATTTTTCATTGACGTTCACGTTCTGACAAAAAAAGAGCCCTCGTGAGAAGTGAGATGCGACACCATCTCATCTATGTGTACATGATCAGCAATGAAACTATGATTTTAATGAATGATATAAGTAAGTTGCAGTTCTTGCCCTTGTTGAAAGAAGTAGTATAGTACTTAAATGCGCTCTGAAGTTGCTAGAGTCGTGTTTTATCGCAGTCTGTCCCAATTGGATTTTAGCCACGCCTTCTGGACTTACAATTAGGTGCGGGTCATCGTCAAGCGGGTCGCTACCTCATCGGCTGTCCTAATCGTTAATTCAAACCCCTTCGGAGTTGTTCATTAGACTTCGTTCATTATCGGTGTGGCTTTGCCCTTCAGTTTGATACCTTCGCTACAGCTATTGCTACAGCTTTTTTTTCAGAAAAATATAAGTCTTGATTTGCATAGGGCTAGCCTCCACCAGTCATTGCATGGGCCAATCGGGCATCACCAGGCCACTATGTCGAAATCGAAAACGCCTGGCTCTTCCGCGAAAATGTTTTTTAAACCTGGGACAACTTCGTTCATTATCGGTGTGGCTTTGCCCTTCAGTTTGATACCTTCGCCTCCTTTTTTGTTTCGTTCCCTACCGTTACCCCCACCCTTTGACGGGGGCAGCGGACCCAGCGAATTATTTAGTATCCGGAGGCCCTCTCAATCGACTCTCAATATGGGTTTTCCACCACGTACGGTTTTCTCCGAACCGTCCCTTTGGTAGGTTCATGCCTGAGCGGATTCGTTGTTTTCTAATTATTCTTCTTCTCTTTCTTCTTATTATTGTACTTCTTATTATGCTACATCTTAGACACAAACATTTTTGATCATTTTGATTTCCCTTCATATCGTTCTCTCCTTTTGTTTTGATTTCCTGTACACTCTTCGTTTCTTACATTTTCTTCTCTGTTGTGCTTTGAATGATAGATCAGTGAGTGAATAAAACTAATTTAAGGCCTAAAAGAGAGGCGTCAGAGTTCTGTGGCCAAAATTCGTCTTTTTTGCCTATCTGGGCCCAATTTTCCGGGTTATTTGTCCAAGTGGTTTCGCAGGGTGATAAATAGCAGTTCACAGCCCGATCACACATCTGCGCCAATTTCACGATGTTTCTGGTTCATCTACAGCATTTCCTTTCGGTGTCGTAAAGCGTTTAGTCTTAAAAAGTAAAGATAATTTAATCATTATTAACAAGTAAGACCCATTTCTAACGACTCACTTCAGGGACCTTTCTGATTCCTTTTTCTTTCACTTTCTTCATCGTTTTGTGTAATGTGATAGGCGTTTTGAACGATTATGAACAATCGTCAGCCATTCCAACAATTTCAGGGGCTACCAATTTCCATCGTTCCGTATCGTGCCGTATGCTCATCGTCCTATTCCTTGTTGTTCTCGTCGAGCTCATCTCAACACGGTCTATCGGTGAGTTAGACACTCACGACTCAGGTACGGACTTCTAAAATTTTTATTTTCTTCGCACTTGCTGCTTGCAGCGAAACAGGATCTGCATTAATTTGTTTTAACAAATTATTTGAAATTCATATAAGGCTCTGATCAACAATTGATCTGAAGACCGTAATCTATTCGTGCCACTCTTGTGACATAGTGGGCGAACGTCTAAAATGAAACTGAACAGTGCTATGTAAAAACGGAAATAATGATTTTAGCTTCAACGTCCTCATATTTCTTCATAGTGATACCAATAATGCCACCGATGCTGCCAAAACCTCCGTTAAATACATCGAAATACTTAGTATAGTGTCTGCGTGCTCTGGACGACAGCGCTCATCACAAAGAGACCGGAAATGATGGAAATATTGTTGAAAAATGGATTTAAAGAGGCGCTTATCATTACTATTATACTATATCTAACGCGCTAATGTCCATGTATTTGAGTGTGCATGTACATAAGTGTATGTGTGTATGTAAGTGTGTGTCCGATCGGAAATACACAGCTCCTCTTCCCGTGGACCTAAAGCGTTCAAATTCTGTAGGAGTACAGATCATAATACCCTAAAATCCCATAGATAAGAGCGGTTTAAACTACCGGTGAAAAATGAATTGGAATGAAATTGAAATTGAATGCAGTCACCCTCTAACTTGATGGATGGATAAATTAAACTTCGAAGAAGAAGTTGAGAAGAAGCTCTGCCCCTTAACTCCAAACCCCGCCTACTTAATAAACAATTCACATAGAAAAATAGCAATTTTAATGGATCGCTATTTTTCTACATGAATTGTTTATTAAGTGGGCGGGGTTTAGAGTTTAGGGGCGGAGCTTCTTCTTAACTTCTTCTTCGAAGTTTAATTTATCCATCCATCAAGTTAGAGGGTGACTGCATTCAATTTCAATTTCATTCCAATTCATTTTTCACCGGTAGTTTAAACCGCTCTTATCTATGGGATTTTAGGGCACTTATGGCGGGTAGCATGTGGCAATACCATCCACGGGAGGCGCGGTTTCCACGAGAATTTGTGCTGGTGAAGAAATTGATAATCCCTGTCTCCCAGGACCTGGAGAGTTCGAATTCGGCAGAACTCGAGGTGGATAGATGGGAGCACTAATGTTGGATGGCAAGACCTCACTCCGTCCACACGGGGCGAGGTTTGTGCGGAAATTTGTGTTTGGGGGAAATTAATAATAATGATGTTAATAATAATAATCCTACTTTATATAGTTCGCTCTACGGATCTCCTTCACTTAGGGTTCCCTCTCACTGAAGGATCCCCAGCCGGTTAGTGACGGCTACGTAGGGCGTCCCCAGGTGGCGGATAGGGGAATTAATCGCTGACCAAAAGTCACCGGTACTTGCCCAGAGACGCAGATGGATTCAAGGGATGGACTCCTTGATTCTGCTGTGCTGGGTCGATATACCCTCTGTTCCTTGCATGCGATCCACGCATACGTGTGTGGAGAGTCTGTGGGTGCACTTGGTATCCTGCCCATCGACTCGGCCAAAAAGTTGCATTCGAGTGACTGGGAAGTATCTGGGAGGCGATTCGGGTCCGCCTCCAAAAACAAAGACCTTGTCCACTCCGGGATAGCCTGGCAAGCCCCCGGAGTCAGTAGCCCCCACGTCAGAGCCTGGCAAGCTGCATGTTGGGTATCTCCACGCCAAAAACAGTAATAGAAATGGGCCTCATTCCCCCGAACCTGAGGGAGCCCCCAATACGGCAGCGTTGGGTAGGACCGCTCGGGAGAGGCTGCTAAAATCTCAGGGCCAAAACAGGCTGCCTAAAAGGAGAAGGACTAAGATGGCGATCTGTACTTTCAACGCACGGACGTTTGCATCGGAAGTGTTTATAGAAGACCTGATGATGCAAGCTAGGAAGATCAAGTATAACGTCATCGGACTGACCGAGACGAGAAGGCATTGCCAGCTGCACGCTGTATTCGAGACTTGAGAAGAATTGTTCCTTGGAACATGCGACAGTAGAGGCGTCGGCGGCGTAGGTGTCCTCGTCAATACGCACTTGGCCATGAATATCGATTCGTACGAAAGCTTAGGAACCCGAACTCGGACGTTCGCGATTAAGATGATGTTGCTCAACCCCAGCTCTAACCATCTTCGTTGCTTACGCAGCAACATCAAGCTCGAAGAAGACGAGTTGGAAGTGTTTTATATGGATCTGGAGAGGCTCTACAGAGAAGACCACACTTTCTTCAAGGTCATCGTCGGGGATTCTAGCGACAAGATTGGCCCAGAAGAACGGCTGAAGAGCTTCACATCGGGACTCACGGAGTGGAATGGAATGAGCAGGGTGAAAGGCTGTCCGAGTTTATCATGACGACCCACACCATCCATGGTTTATCATGACGACCCACACCATCCATGGTAACTCGCAGTTCCGAAGCCCTCTCATTTAAGATGGACATGGGAGTCACCTGGTGGACAGTTCCATGATGAAATAGACCACATCATCTTCAATCGGAGACCGACGTCGCTGTTGTTCCGAAGTTCTACACGGGATCGGGCCATCGCCTCCTTCGCGCTAGATTCTACTTCTCAGTGCGTGGGGAGAGAGCTATGAAGATTCGGAAACGAAGCCCCAAGACCTCCATCAACTGGGACGACTTCGCTTCCCCTGCGAGTAAATGGAAAGATTCCGTTATCGACAACATCGACGAAGAATACAACCGGCTCGTCGAGCATCTTCACGATAGTGCTACGAAAGCGGAGAATCTACAAGTAGCCAAGAGACGACTCTCTTCAAAAACTCTCGAGCTGATACGCCAGCGTGGAATCGCACGAGCTGCAGGCAATTATCACCAAACTTCCGAACGCGAAGCTATGCAGAGAGGCGATAAAGGAAGATCTGAAAGAGAGAAGAGCAGCAGTCATGGACGAAGCCGTCGAGGCTGGAAAGAGCATTCGCAAAGCCCGACAGAGCTTCGCCAATTACAAGACCAGGATGACCCTCCTTCGTCGTCCTGACGGAACCGTTACTGCATTCCGGAGGGCAATTGTGAAGGCCATCTACGACTTCTACTCGGATCTCTTCGACAGCCACGTCTACCCGCCTGCTCACCATCTTAGGCAAGACTAATTTATCGCTCCTTCGGTTCTCCCTTCCGAAATCCGACATGCCATCATGTCGATGAAGAACTGTGCGGCGCCCGGTCTTGAGCCACCTACCGATCGAAATCCTAACACTCGGTATTTACGATGTAGCTTTTACTGTTCAGTAAGTTTCATTCGATAAGACGGGATGGTAGAGTAGTGTGACAAAAGGGAGTGGCAAGTGCAGTGATAGGGAACAACCACAGGCACTTTAATGAGCAGATGAGAATTTGGTTCAATTTTTTTTGCTATTAGGTCACGACCGCTACCCAGCACGTTTCGTGACCCAATGATAGATCCTCCTTGTTCAATATCGTTTGCGACAAAACTTAACCGACCGCCAGATATCTGGAACTCTTAGTATTGATATCTCTGCAAAGAAAAAGGTTCTTTGATAACGTCTATAATGGGGTTATCATCTTACGAAACAATTATGAGTACCGCCTAAGCCCTTGTTTGCCTAACAGTTGAATCTTTACTGGGTATTCATTTTTAAGAGAGAGCAAGAGATCGAGAATTCCAATCATAGGCGTAAGCACCGACTCACACTGAATACCCTTTGCCCTGCCTTGTTAGTCCTGTGTCGAACTTCGTCTACAGAAAAATATTATTCGTTTTAAAGAAGGAATGGATAGGTAGTCAATTTTTACAACTTTGCCTGCTTGGAAAAAGGCCTTATAGGAATACCCACGGCCGAAGGCAGGACCCAACTGTCCAACGGGAGCGGGGTGTGCAAGAGAATTTGAGCTTGAGGGAAAATCCATAGCTAGGAATTGATGCTTTCAAATTTGATAGGAAGAAAGGCTGGTAGAAAGAAAGGCGGCAGTATGACTGCGCCCACAGGTGAAGAGAAGTAGACGAAAATTGCTGATTTGGACCTCTGACGTTCAAATTAGGAATGAGTGCAGGTGTCAGATTTACGACAACGATGGTAGGTGGGAAGAAGTGACTGGACTGGATCCGGTCCGTGGAGGCGTAGGAGGAAGTAGGGGCGTGAAGTGAGCGTAATTTGAGTGAAAACACGCGATGAAATTAGAAAACGAGGGTACGTGCCATGTTAATGGAACACACCGAGCCGCACGTGAGCAAAACTTCGCTCATGGCACAAAGTGTGTCGGTGTGTGTGCGTTTCGTTGAAATTAACAGCCCCTGTTTTCTCGGCTCTAAACTTGTGAGAGTGGAGGCGGCGCATCAAATTTATCAAAGGAGGAGCCCGGTGTTAGCCATGCTCACCTCCTTCTTGTGTTAAAGTTGACTGGTCGCACTGGTCACTAGGGTAATAGGAGCATATGTGAAAATAGATTTATGAAGAGGGAAGGGTTTTCTTCATCAATCATTCCCCTGTCTCTTATATGCATGTATTCGACTCCTCTCAGAATCGTAGCGGCACTATGAATTTGATTTAGACAACGTTTTTGGTTGCCAGCCGAATACTCCAAACGAGTTGTGGACTGATTTACAGATGTCGTAGGGATATAAGGCATGATTAGCCTATACACGTATTGATCGGGAGTTGAACCTATATAGTACATTCCAAGCGCGTTCAGTGCGCCACTTGCCACTGCGTTATTCTACCCGAAAATGGATTTTTATGTTTCAATTTCCTTGTTAGGTATAATGAAACTTATATCCGACGGTGCATGCTTAGCTTTGAAGCTAGATTATAAGGTGTCGTTTGCCTCTCCTAGTCATTAATTCATCCTAAACTTCTACTGATTCGTAGAGCGACCATCGTCCCAGGTTGCCTTCCCTTCACTCTAACATGGGCAGTATTTTGGTTTGTAGCAGCTAAAATCTTCCTAGATTCTTTTAGACGATGTCTCATTTATTTTTCACTTCACTACTACTTTACTATTCTTCTACCCTCTCCCTGAAGCAAGAAGTCGGCTGAGTTATATAGGCTTTCCGTGATGCTGTGACGCAGATTTTCATGTGCTGTTTGAAGAACCTGTGTAACGATAAATATTGGGTTGTAACATAAGTTCGTAGAGTTTTTTCACAAAGATTTATTTGAACCAAAAAAACAATAATTATAGTAATAAGTTAACCAATGATGTATCCTCCGTTACTGTTCACACCTCCTCCCATCTCTCGACCACCAATTTGTTGATGGCGATTCGCCAAAAATCGGCCGTTATGGTGTCGAAGAATTTGTTGAACCAGTTTTTAAGATATCCTTCGCCATCGAAGGTAACACCCCTTATTTAGTTCAACATAGAGCGGAAAAGGTGATAGTCGGCAGGTGCAAGACCCGGAGAGTGGGGTGGATGCTGAAGAACTTCCCATTCAAGCTCTTGGAGTGCTGTTTTGTCGACTTGAGCAATATGAGGCTTGGTGTTGTCGTGAAGCAAGATGACTTGACCTCGTCTATAAGGTCTGTTCAGCCGAATGGCCTCATATACACTGTTCAGCTGGGCAATGTAGACTGCCTTGTTGATAGTGGCATTTCGTTCGAGCAGTTTCCCAGTGCACCATGCCTACCCAGTCCCACCAAACGCAGATTATGACCTTTTTTGGGTGAAGATCCTGCTCGACTCTCGGCTTTGGCGCCTTTCCTGGGGCCACCCACACCTTTCAGTGGACACACCTAAGACTTCTTCCCTGTACACACTGCATATGTCCAGAGCGGTTTCGGCTGCTTTTTTGACCTCGACGAAAATCAAAGAAAAGCTGATGTCGAAAATGCTAATTTTTTCTTCCTAGATATTCCATCTCTGAGCCCGAAAAAATACGAACCATTAAATTATCCTAAAAACAAATAAAACAGTTTTGTAGAGGAGAAAGAGCTCTTTCGAATGAATGTATACACTTCGCTGAAAAACAAAATGAACCGTTGTAAAATAACTCTAACGCAAAACTCTACGAACTTACATATGTTACAACCCAATATCGAGCTTGAGTTCCTTTCTACTCAGAGTCCCGGGTTCGTATCCGTTCGTATCCAGCTAAGTTGTCAGTGAGGCCATACAAATGTGACATCCATCCTCTTCCTTTTCTCCCTTTCTTTACACGTCTCCCCCTTTCCTTCAATTAAGCGTGTTTTCCTGTCCACTTCAGGTTTTACTCTCAGGCTTCTTGATTTATTTCCTTTTGATCTTTTCTGCTTTTCTAGTTGTTGACATAGGAACATTGCCTTAGGGGTGGGTATGTTTGAATATACAAACAAATGAATAAATGAAAATCTCAAAAACGAGACCTTCGATGAGGTCTGTCTGATATCAACGAGAAGCAATTTTCAGTAAGGATCATGTTCTGTCTGCTGTAATCCGAACTCCCATTAATCAATTCCTATTTAAAATTTTCACATATTAGAGCTGTCTATACGAATCCCGCTATAAGAGTACTATTCTTACCGACAAGTCCACGAGTTATATCCGATTATCCAACAGAAATATTGTAACATTTTTTCACTAAAATATTTAATGTTGCTAAAACGTTCTTTCGGACTCGTCAGGCAGGATCATCTCAACGACAAATCATCATCTCCATACAACTTTCTATGAGGGCACACAGACTTATTTGCTTATGCTACAGAGTGCATTCAAAATCATACCCAAAAATTACAAGTTTCGATTTACTGGTAATGTAAAATTGTTATCGAATTTATTGAGAAGTGCTCGGCCTGATAGACCAATTTGAATACAATGATCGCAATAGTTGTCTGATTCATTCAAAGATCGACTGATAGCATCACTATTTGACAACTTAATTAATGCAGTAAAGCTGCTGCTTGCTCACTTCTCTGTTGTGATTAGGAAAAGGATTAGAAGAATTGCTAGTGAAGCGAGATTTCCTTCCCTAATTCCTCTACCGAATCTTTCGCTTTTTATCGAGAAATCTAACGACTTACCACAACATACGTCGAATTGAATGATTTTGGGAAAATCGGCGTAGCTTTTGATTACCTTACATTTTTCGAACGGTGACAGTGAGCTATATAAAATATAGCCCTCTCAAACCTCTTGCCCCACCCATTACCCATGCAGTACACAATCATATGCAGAACTAACTCAGCATTCGAAAAATCCATCCATTTCCCCTAGATTACCGCATGCGCCATAATCACGCTACCCCCTATCCACTCTTACCCCTCTCCAATCCTCGCGCCTCTCTGCAACTTTCGTGCTCTGCGTATTTTGAGGAATGATTGCGCAAGACAGTAGAGTTTTGATTTCGTTGCTGACTTGTGATCTCGTTGCTGTATTACGAATTCTGGATCATATCACAGGAACATACCACAGGAGTCCAGGAACATTCGTCAGTCCAACCTTATATTATTGTGAACAACCGATACGATTTTTACAATTTGCTTTACTTTTCACCAATGATTGTATCTTTTCTTATAACATCTTCAATTGCTGTCTCGTGGAGATCAGCAGTTGGGAAACTTAAAATGACTTCATTTTGTATGAGAATTTGCCTTTATCTGCCTAACCAAGAAGTGTCGTGCGTGACAACAATTAGGCTGACTGTTGCGCTACAATTGGTGAAGTTTGATTCGAAGAGGACAGTGAAAGCTTCACTCTCTTTTTCCCGCTTTTCTGTGTATTTCTATCAAAATTACTCTATAACAACGATGTTGCAACTTTTATGAAGTAAGCATATGTGATCAGCCCCTCGTTGCATGTGAACAGCTACTGTTCTGATCGTCGACGTCATCGAGCGACCCGCTTATCAGTTACACAATTCTGCAATGTTTTTACTCTTACGCATGTCCTTGAGAAAACGATGGAACTCTTTCTCTGTGACTGCATCTACTGGACGGAGTAAGAACTAATACATATCACTCAACGATGCAACGAGAGATGTTTGAGGTGGTTACTGTAAGAAACATTCTTGACACTGTGAACTCTGTTCATCTGCGAGCTCTTGATAAGAGTGAAGGAGAGAGTTTTTGACGTTGGCCAGGTCTTTCTCGGATGTTCTTGCGCATTTAATTTTCATCCGTAATCCAAGGGTCGCTTTGAATGCGCGTACTGCCTGTACAATGTAAGAGCTGCATTGGCGAGTGAGAGTTAGTGAATCAAAGGAAGCAAGGGACACAAAGAAGATGATTTAGAGAGAAGGATTGGCCGAGCATCGCTCCGCCACTCTGGTCAACAGAATGACTCGAGTTGAACGAAGTCGCCAATTATTTGATTTTCCATTTCGTACTCAACCAATGGTATTCTCACATGTTGTATAAGTAGACAACTGCTGACCTAAGGACATAGTGGGCAAGCCATTATGCATGACGAAAAGCTCGAACATCTCCACGAACTGATACGATTTTGCTTGTCGACTGTTGAAGCAAGCGTTTTGCAGAATCTGAGAGCAGCACTCATTATTACCAGGTTGTAGTGTCAAAGGGCGGAGAAGAACCCTTAGTATTTAAAGGAGAAGATCGAAACGGAGCAAGAGGGAGGGGTTCTCATCAGATTATCAATTGAAGAGGGAATCATCTTTGGCTATTCCAGGTAGTCGAGTGCATAGCAATATTTAAAGAGCACCGGAGAAGTTAAAGCAAAGCTCAAGGACTCAACTCCGACCTCTTTGCTTTTAGCTGCTGGACAACCGACTCCGATTTTTTCAGAAATTTTGATGAATAATCTTGGAAAAGCTCATTTGACCGATGGAGAATTCCGCTTCGGAGAGCTGTTGACCGTGTTACATCCTATGTGACATCTTCTTCTTCAAAAACCTCGAAGCTTTTTGGGGAAATAAACATTCCATGGCGCATCCTGTCCACATCTATCACTGATTTCTCTCCCATAGTGCAAATGTGGGAAACTGAGAAAATTTGCAAGAACTCTGTTTTTGCTCCTTGCACTTTCTGGTACTGGGCCCACGCCCTTGACCGTATCAGTGTACTTTCTATTTTGAAATGAGATTTTTGCTCCACGCTGGGGAAACGAAGGCACTGCTTGGATGAAACACCTCGATGTTGCATCACGATATTTACGACAATGCATCTGTGATAGAAGCGCAAGTGATAGAGCCTGTTGGCGGTTTGAGATGCGCCCTACATCCGAGTGATTCGAATACGTGCATATGTGAACTATGCAAGAAGTTGAGGTGATCAGCCGCTGTACAAGTGAGTGCTACCAATCTCTTAGACGAACTTGCTCGGCCAGGGCGTATATCAATCTGGGGTTCGATCACTGCACCATGTGTTTAGTAGCGTGTGATAGTGCTCCGTTCAATACTACATCACCTCTGAAAATCTTTTCAAATGCCTGTACGGTTTACAGAAGGAGTAACGAATCCTGCCAATCTTTCTCCAGTTTTCCAAGTCCCCACTGGAGGCTACTATATATTTTATCGACTGTAATGACTTGGTAACGCAAAACGATGTTTGTTTTCGTGAAATCTACGTATAAGGCATGGAACCGTTTGCCAATGGGTCACGTATTCTCTGAAATAGCCCGATGCACACAGAAATCAAGGCTGCCGTTTTTATGTCACTTGACAGTTGTTTACGCAGGATGATTTCATAGAATGGTTCGGAAATAATTCGTTCAACGCGTTGTGAATTCTTATCACGCACTCTGATCCAGAACGCTTTTCTTCTATATCGAAGACTAACGCGTCGCTGCAAAAAAATCAGCAAAAAGTAATGGCGACAAAAACACCGCCTCCTCGAAGGAGCAAGCGTTTGTCGGTGGCTTCGTATCAGTGTGAACCATATCATGATGCGGTTCAATCCTAGTCGGAAACGCAAATTATTTCTACTGAGTAGGCTTAGGCCTCTACAGAAATTATTGCCCTAATAAGCGAGCAAAATAATTGACTAGTATCATATAACCTGTAGTCCATGAAATGCATTATTTCACCGATATTGTTATCTGGGTTGTTGAGTGACATGCTTTGTGAGTACCCTATAGGTTTCCTAGTCAGGCTTCAAGGAAGTCCCTCCACCTGCAACTAATGCTGGTGCTGAAAATTAGTAAACAGAAGACAAGTCTAAAGGACTAGTCGTAAGCGCTAGAAGCGAGCATGAGTTTGGGACAATTTTCCGTGTTTGTATTCATGCATTGTGTCAATTTACCTCCTCTCTCTGCTTTTCTCTGCTTGCATTCCGTTAAGCAGTCTTTTGGTATTTAGGAAGATGGGAAAGGGTGTCGTGAACCTTGATGGTTGCACCATATTCTTCGTCAGTGAAAAGGAACGGGGGTTAGAATTGGAGTGCATTTTTGAGAAGGCTCTAGTCAACTCTTCAAGTGACTCCTCATCACAAAACAATATGCAACGTCTGGGCAGACTGTGCTGAAGACATTGAAAATGTGGATAAGATGTTCATGAGTAGTTCCTCACACAAATCATTCCGGGCAGTAGATGAAACCGTTTCTGTTCCCGTTTTGGTTTTCTTCATTTTCACAAAGATTTCCTTCCAACGTCATCAGTGCAGCGTGACTCGACCAAATTTTTTTGCCTCTCCGATGTTTACCTAGAAGAATATAGACGATGGGAGCCACCTGACATGGTGGTGGCTGAATCGTTCTCCGTGTTGATGAGTGCTCTATACTTCGGATGATTGATTATCATGGGCAATTATCATGAATTGTAACACCGGTTCGGCGTCGGTGGGGTCGTCGCCATCGTCGCCGCCAGCCAGCCGACTGGTTGCTAGTGATCGAGGCCTCGCCGTTGGCCGATCGTCAAAATGTCGCTCCATCGATTGCATGCCGAGTTTGCACTTGTGGGAATTTGACGTAATCTGAATCGTCTATTCCACATGGGGCTTGCAAAGTGCAACCAAGGATCGTCCAGGTCGTTAAACTAAATAGGAAACTAAAGTGCAAGTTGCGGTCGAACTGTTCCGTCCACAACCGAAAAACCAAACGGTCGAGATGGCAGAGCAGCGAACAGCTGATCCTCTACCGTAGACGAGAGGGATTCAGAGAAAAAAGTGAGAGAGAGGCAAAAATAAGTCTTCTGTAAATAAAAACCTACTGCCGAATACTGAATTGAAGAACGGGTAAAAATTCAAAAACCCTTCTTTTTCCAAATTATAATATTTTCAGAATTGCTTGAAGAGTCGGATATCCAGGGGTTGGAAGAGTTCCTGATGGGTGTCGACGACGAGAGGACCAGAGAAGCAGTAAGTTTTCATTACAATAATTCTTGTACATTTTTTCAAAGTGGTTCTTTCGGGCAGAGCACAAACTGCAGTGTGTGTATACATAAAGGAGTGGTAAAGGGGCATTATTCTCCAGCGTGCCCCGTTCCCGTATGGTCCGTTGGTTGAATCGCATTCTAGGCACCCAAACCCTATAGCTTTTGGGAACTAATTAGTTGTTTTCAGGTTGGTTCAGGTTCAAAAGAACACATTCTGCTTCGCAGGTAGACCTGTTGGCTCATGCATATCGCATCGATCAGAAGCGAATCGGAGTTCCATGATTTTGCTGGGGAAAGAGGAAGGCATGGCGCGACCTTGAGAGATTGTTTGGCAGAAAGCGTTGTACTTACTTCTTAATGATGGCTTGACTTACTGGGACTTTGGCATGCTTCCATCGGTTGATGCTAAACGTCGATAAATGAAAAAAACATTTCGAATGTTGATGAAACTATTTGGACTGCGCCATCCATTTAACTTCCACCCAGAAACAAAAATGTCTACTAATGCCTGCAATTAACGGAATACCGATCGCAGTTCCATTATATCTGGAATTTATATTTCGATGTATTTTGTGGGGTGGACAGATATGAATTTAAATGGATTCGAGGCAGCCTACGGGGCTTTTAGTAGAGCGTTGATCTAGGATCCAGACATCCAATTTGCTCTGCTGTCAAACCTTTCATGTGTGAGAAACTGGACCAGATAAATGTTATAATGTAACGATATTTCTAGGTTATCGAACTATTAGAAGCGAAACAGATTGCCGATGAAAAGCAGGCGGAAATGCGTATGCGACGAATCATCAGACAGCTTCCACCTGATGTTATCACACATTTGTTTGAAATCTACAAAAGTACCTTTCCAAGATGACTTCTCTGAATGCGATTTGTTAGTTTTGTACATATGTATACGGTGTACCAAACCGTATTTGATACGGTTCGTTTTGATGGATGGACTTGGCAGTCTCGAAACAAATAAATTTATTATTATGGAAACAATTGTGACCGATCATTTCAACGGGTTACTGCTGGAACCTGCATGAAAGTTTTTTGGAGGACTCATCAAATAAACGATTGGTCTTCACTGCCAAGAACTATTTACAGACAAAATTTATAACGACTTAGCGAACAGGTGAAAAAAATCTGTCTGAAATGATATCATTTTAAACGATGTGCATACCCACATGTGAACAACGAACACATAATTATCATTTCTAAGCACCTCTAACCATAAGAAACAGAAACAAATTTCTTTTGCGGTAAAGTTGAGGGCTTTTATGGCACAAAATTGCCTGTACTATGTATGCGAACAGTTTTCTGAATGGTCGTCATCAGTCTTAACACAGTCCTTCAGACGTTTGACAAACGCATCGCATACGGCACTATTCATTAGTTTCGTCCCAGGACGAGGAAGCGCTCTTTTGAGGAAATCCAAATTCGAATGTCCGGTAGAGCAAGTTTTTTTTTCTCTTGGATAGCTCACACAGAACGATCCATCGGGTTAAGACTTGAGCAAAATCTTGTTGAAAACACCAGTAGGCTTTTTCGAAGTGAGAATTAGCAGGCTAAAGAACTTTTCCTAGGATAACCCTGTTAACTCTGCGTTGATTTTCGCGCCAGCACAGACTTTTTTCAAGTGACGTTTCTTTTGAAGAGGTGACCTCTCCCCAATCATAATAGATTTAGGCTATTTCGCGCTTTCGTCAAGTCGCCCGTTAGCGGTAGCATCAGCAAGTGAATTCCCAATAATCCTCTCATTCTGATGGCTAGACTAGAGTCAATGTGAAAATCTTTTCATCACAAAAGACGATGTCTCGAGCGCGTGCCACCATGAACAGCAGCGGCGAACCTTCGGCGACATTTCTTCATTATCCTCTTCTATATAGTGTCTGCCAGGAGTGGCGTTCCTGCAACGACAAGAAAACTTCCTGAGCTTTCCCCTGACCACCCTTCTATTGACCTTTCGCTTACTGCTAACGTCTTTTGTCATGTGGTGCATCTACCTCCTGACGTTCTTCCGGATTTTTCTCCCTAGACTTTCAAATACTTCTGGTTCGTAGCTGTCGTGGCACGCCCTCTTCCTTTTCTATCCTCTCCGTTCTTCAACTCCTTATAGCGCTTCACTATGTTCTTAACCTTCCTTCAGGGCACGGAAAGGATGTTCGCAGTATAGCTCGTTCGCTTGCCAGCCAGGATGAAGAATTCATTAGCAGAAGAGTTGCAGTACAGAAGAAAAGTAAGGTGTCGTGCCATGGTCCGCTCCCGGTTGCCGAAGATCCGGATTGAATCTTTGAATGAGTACGGCGTGCTTATATATGGCTATTTCCCGCCAAAGTGCGGGTGTGCAGGGGGAGTCACGTGCATTTGGGTTATGGTTTGAATGGATTTGATATTGATTGGATCTGACGATAAGAATGTATAAATGAGTGAATTATGACAGACAAAGTATGATATTATGATATATAATGAGTTAGACACTACCAGGCGCTCCTCAATACTTTTAATGGTCAACAGGCGAGGGCAAGCGGTCCCGGTAGTGTAATGGAGAAGAGCACGGTCTCCGGAAAGGACAAGTACGGGTTCGAGTACCGCGCGAGGCTGACGTTTTGTCCATAAATCGCCAACCTTGTCAGACTCTCGGATCGCGCACTGCGGCGATATAACAGCAGGTAACAAAAACATCAAGTCAAAACTTTGAATGATGTCAATGATTCGAATGGAACCGATGTATATGGACACTTCCGAGAGATCTCAAATCTGTAGCCCTTCTTCCTGAGTTTCCTTGTTCAAAATCGTCTCTTCGTTGATCTTTCATAGCAGAGCAGAGGCCATTTCGACCGAAGAAATCAGAAAGACCAATTATGACTCAATCCTGTTTTGTTCTTCTCTGGAATGAGTTTAGACTGACTCATTTTTTCTTATTCTATTTCGTTCCAGACGACCATATGCGTGACCTTCATCCCCGAAAGAATCTGCTTCCATTTCATTGAATCATACAAGAAATTGTTTATAAAGCCCTTAAAGTGGTCCAGCCGATCGTGTAGCCCCGTGAATGGTTTTTGCTGCAAATTGATCCATATCGGCTGTCATCTTCGGATTTGGTGATCCGGTGCGACTCTTTAGGTTCTCTGAACGCCTAGTTCTCTCTTTAGGTAACATTAGGGGGAAGGGCTGCACTTGGTGAACGCCTGGTTCTCTCTCTCCCGTGATGGGCGTTCAAGGTGAACAGCAGTGGTCATATCTCTTCTGACCGCTTAATTTTATCATTCAATTTTGATTTTCGTTGTTTTCGACTTAATCAACAGTACTTTGGCTATTACAGTCTTCAATTGGAATGATATCAAAACACAACTCTAGTACCGTATACGAACATCGAAAAACGTATTACCTGTTGCCTAGCGAACTTGGCCAATATCGTTCAATTCACAGTTTTTCTATTGTTTACACCATTCGTGGTTTTGTTTTGAACAAAGCGATTCGGTCGTTCATGGTTTTCGTTCATGTTATTGAGTTCGACTTCCGCAGCATTTCAATTACTGCCTTTTTTCGCTTTACAATAGCCAGTAAATTTTTACAAAGAAACTGTTGATATGGTGAAACTCACTTTCAGCCAAAAACATTCCACGCACTCCTGAAGATTTTCTAACTGAAGTGAGAATGTTGTGATGCTGTGTGATGCTGTGGTTAACCAGATTACGGTAGCCCGAAAATCGCTATCCCACACCAATCACGTGGCTCCCAAGGTGTCGTCTATTACATATTATATACAGTCATGTTACTTAGATGCCCTTCCTTCTTTTTATAGCCTGCTAATTCCCTCCTTTCATAGCTTGTCACTTCCTTCTTTTCATAGCTTGTTACTTCGCTTAAAAAACCTTTCAAGGCCTCAAGCCAAATTTCATTGGGTTTCAACGATCTGTTAATGTTGAAGGGAGGGCCGATTCCTTACCATCACACCGGTATCGCTGAAGATCATTCTCTGGGATCTATTCCGAAAGATTTCTACTCATATATGAATCGAATATTTTGCCATAGGCTAGTTAAAAAGTATACTGAATATCTCTTTGATCTGGAGAAAGTTAATTATCTCTGGTTACCGGATTTCTGGTTGACGTTAGTTTCTTCAAAATTATCGAGATATTCACTATATCATCCCCTATTGAAGTTATACCCTTGCCCTTGAATGGATTTTAGCAAATTGGAAATCAATTCCTGATTTCTGAGTAAAAGAGGAGGTAGGGAAAAGGGAAAATGAAGGGAGAGGTGATGAGGAAATTTATAAAACCTATCGTGAATTTCTGTCACCTTAAGGGCATCCATTCCCATGATAGGCGGCAGTCATTATTGTTTGGTAGATAATACTATGTACTTAGAGTACCACTGCTTAAATTATTATTTCAATCTAGAAGAGTGAATACAAATACCCTTTTCTTCGAGGATAGGTATTTATCAGATGTGAGTCATTGGTGTGACTGGTTAATTACATATAATCCGGAAAGTTTGTTACGGTAGTCAGGCTTTTGTAAATTCTTCGCCCTCGAAGCCATACACGTCTGCATTCCAACATTTTTTTGCTCTCCAGACAGCCTTCTATCGGAGTAGTAATATTTTTTCCAGTTTTCGGTCATGCTATGCGTCTAAATGAGTTTTTCTATTTTTACGATTCACCCTTCTTCGCTTGGAACACGTGCAATTACAGAAACGACAACAGCACAATGCCCCGCTTTCCTCTATACCCTATCTAATCATCCACAGTTTGTTACAGTCCATAGTACAGCTCGAAGTAAAGCCAAGGCTGGAGTTTGGGCAGTCTATGCCCCTTTCATCAAAATTTTTCTCTCCGCTTTGTCCTACCAATCTCTAGGTCGGGGTTACCAGAGTCCTAAAAAATGCTGGCACTTCTCAGGGCTCAGGCAACCCCAATAGTGCCCTCACTGAGACTGTAGGCACTGCTGAGTAGACTTCCAATAATACAATGAAGAAATTGGCAGAAAATTTTCCCGTTTTGCTTGGGCTTTTTCTAACAATCGAGCATATTAATATGGAGATATACCACCCACTTTCGACGGAAAGTCAAAAGCCGATGCTGGCCTTGTATCTTGCAACTATATGTATTCTTATTATCCTTATATCTTTTATTCTTCACGTTCTTTCTTTTACCACGTCCTGGCCTCCTGTATGGATAACCTTGAAGAAAATTAATCTTTCTCATGTTTTTTTTTATTTCGCGCAGCGATGGCCCCACTAGATAATTTTGAAAAATGGGAACCGAATGATCATTAGTATTCCATTTGAAAGTGCAGTAGTATTTCAGGAATGCACTTGTACTTGCTATGTCACTGTTCCGCAGTGTTGCAAATGTCAGAAGAAGTGCACTTTACTTTTATTCTCAGTCCAATCGGTCCGGAAGTAAAAAACTAAACGTCCTTCCGTTCAAATACGACTACCGGAAGATCTCCGCGTAGTAACCGTAACGTGTTTTCTCTGACTAGCCTTCACGATCAGTACAATAACATAGTATTACATAGTAGTACATAGAGGATAGAAGTGTTGCCGACGTCGTAGTGGTAAGCTTGAAGGCACAATTCGCGATTGAAACGGCCGCTGAGATTTCTCCCTCAATTGAACTGCTACTCCCAAGAGTAACAGAGGACACGGTCAGGTCGAAAAAAGGTCTAGACAAGACCAGCGAATAAATCTTCAAACACGGCTTAGCCGTTATACACACCCAGAAGCGGACGAGTTCTCACGGCGTTAAAGAAGCTGTAGAGGTTGCACCATTCGCACCAAGACGCACACGATGCAGGCTGGCAGCCCACTGTATCGGACGAGTTCTCACGGCGTTAAAGAAGCTGTAGAGGTTGCACCATTCGCATCAAGACGCACCCGATCCAGGCTGGCAGCCCACTGTATCCAGCTGTTCTCGCAATGACACACATTTGGATAGCTCGTCCGAACACCCCTTTCATACAAGTTTCGCAGTCACATTCTCGTCCAACCCCTAACCAAACCCCCTTTTTTTGCCTTATATTTCTCTGAATACGCCGAATTTCGGGTTTTATTCGTCGCTCTTTGCGCTATTCTCAACTATTTTTTCTTCATTCTTCTGGAATGAGATTCCTCAAATTCCTCGAACCTCGAAAACTATTTTTGAAGCGGCTAGACTAAGAGTTTGGGTCAACAGGCCAAGCAAATGGATATTTTCAAGCAACCCGAAACATCGGGGTTAAGCTAATATGGTTGTGACCATTCACACTCTTCCCAGGAAACCATAATCGGCCGAGATAATCCACCATCCGAGAGCTTCCAGCACTGCCATCTACTTACTGGCAAAAGGCACACACTTGTCTTCATCTAACCTTTTCTCGACCCTTTTCAGGTCGAATACCTTGAAAATGTTGAGAGTAGTCCTTCTCGGATCATCTGTCACATCGAATCTCGTCGTCATTGGGCGCTCGTCCGTCAGGACCGTTCTTCTTCCGGTTACGTAATGAATCACAGGGAAATCTGTTCCGAGAATAAATGAGCGGTCTAGAGCAGGACGACGTACTGTTGCGTTTTCAGGGAGGCGTGTCTACGTGGTCTCTGTCTAGACCTTCCCTTCAGGTTATCATTGTTCCAGAGTACCGATGAAGAACTCGTTCTTCCCTATCCGATGTAATATCACAAATTTTGGTCAGTTTTACCGCCTGTAACAGCACCGACCGACGCGTTCGCTTCTGCACCCTTTACCGGATACTGCTCTTCAAAAAAGGGCCTTTTTCTTTGAAACATTGGCATAGACTTGTGCCTACACGGTTTTTGTTTTCATACTCTTCAACATAGATTTGATTTGTGCCCAGGTATTGAACACCCGCTACTATAAGAAAGCCCCACTTCGATCACGAGTTCAGGTAACGACCTACAAGTATCCAGTGGTGTTCTTGTCTAGTCATTTAAACACGCCTTCTCAAGAACATCGTCATTACTTTGCCGCGGTCCTCTCCAGGAACCATGAACCATTTAGATGCCTTTATTTTCAGGCTATCCCGAATCTTCCCATTATGAGTTCTTCAGAAAAGGGTTCGTCACCTGAGGAAAAAGAACTCAAGGATGTCGCATGGATTTGCGGATTGTTCGCTGTGTTGTTCGCCTTACTGATAAGGTAGTCCGACAGCAGTAAAGGATAGACTGAGTACAACAATTACATTAGAGCAGTAGACTTCAATGATTACAATCATGCTGATAGACAAAGCAGTAACTAGTTTTAAAGTAATGAAAAGTGAAGTAAAGTTAAAGTAGTAATAAGTACTTAACTAATAGAATTACAGGTACTTCTCTGTGACTACGTTTATATTGCCTCCAATAGCAGCCTTCGTATTCCATCAGTTCTATTGGAGGAGACGAAATCTTCCACCTGGACCAGTTCCTCTCCCACTGATTGGGAATACCCTATCGGTACGTTTGAACTCGAAGGTTGAGAAAAGTAAATCAACATTTAGGTAACGCAAGTTTTCATTTGTTTATTGCCTGTGCACCAGGTACATCGACACGTGACAGGATAAAAATTATCAAAACAATTACACAGCCGACTAGAGAAACCTAAAAGACTAAAAGAAATGGCAGAATACCAAAAGGGCCGACCGAAGGATTTGGAGTTCGTTATCCTAAGTAGACCTGGAGCTAATAGTAAACGCTATGTTTTTCCAAGTTGAGATCAGTGTGTATGATGTGCAGCTACACGGAAATTCCAAAGGGCGACTGGCACACTAAGAAAGGACTCTAAACTCAGTACTAGTTCTAAATCACGACGTTCGAATTCATGATCTTTGCCAGACGAAAGGTGGCGGCGCCATGCAAAACAACCCCACAACTTCTTTTTGGTCTGTTCAGTAGACAACCCTGTGTTTTGCTCCCAGAAGAAGTAAATAACTACTGCTGAGTAGTCTGTCTATATAGTTTTGTACGTGAAATCCAAAGTCAAAGGTGAAATCTCTTCATGAGTTATTTTCCACAGCTTCCACTCTAAAAATGACTTTCTCAAAATGAGAAGCGGAAGAATGTGTTTCGTAAGGCTCAAAAAAACCTTTGTTCGTATCATTGAAGCCCCTTAGTATGTAAAAAAAAGTAAAAAAAAGCTGCTGTCTGTCTTAGTCTTTATTCCATATAATTCCATATCTGTTCATATTCTCCTATCTCTCTGTCATCCATCTGTTGAGCTTGCACGTAATAGCTCCCAGAAGGTAGATGAAGGTGTTGTGCAGAATTGTCACTAGGGTGCAGTTTCTGGGTGAGGGCGGGTCTTACGCACCACGTACTCTCTGCACTGAAGTACATTCCAGTTAGCTCTAAATTCGTGACCGGCCAAAAATTTTCCATATGGTCACTAGGACATGGTCCATATGGTCTCGTTTAGGACAAATTGGCAATGTTAGCCTTTAGCCAAGTTATCTGACCATGAGAGCTCTTCTCAGTCTTGACTCCCGTGGCTAGACAACACTACCAAGTGACGTCGACTAGCTACGGAAGTCAAGACTGAGAAGAGTTCTCAAATACTAGTCTATTTCTGCAGAAAGGTCACTTGTCATGGAAGGAATTCTTGACGCCGTCTAATTGAAGGAAGGATATGCCAAGTTTGAAAAGGACATTCGCAGCGTAACCGCATTCCAAGGCTCTCCCCAAAAGTGATGATTCCGACGGAAGATTCGGATGGAAACTCCATCTTTGCAGACGTTCTGGAATTCATTTCGGCACAGATGCTGCCTCTGTGAGATTTTTTGGATCAGTCTTGCGCAACGAATGGCGCCGATAATTTGTTCCCACTTGTCACCGAAAGAATCTGGCCACGTAAAGGTGTAAAAACGGTTCCGCTTTTGAATTTGAAGACTGTTCGTAGGCATCATGATAGATCGAACATGAAGCGACTAAGGATCAAAAAGAACCTCAGCGACGGAGATCATTTAAGCGATACTAACGCGGATAGAACACAAAAAGGGCAGAGAAACGCGTTTGGCGTAGGTAATGCGTTTTTAAAATACCATTCGAGTAAGTCACTTCATGGGTGTTGAATTGTAGGCGAAAGCGAGTTTTTCAGACTAAGCCAAACCAGCGCTTGCGCTTCATGCGGGTGTCTGAGTTGAGGGCAAAAGGTTGAGTCTAGTCCGAGGCCGAGTTCCACTGTGGAAAGATTCGCGTCAAGAAATGCAGCAATAATCAGCTGTTATCAGAAATGAATCGAACGAATCAAACCATTATATATTTCTAGTAGTGGTGACTTGTAGCACAACTGGACTTTAACATTTATTCATTGATCACCAAACACTTTCAGATCGACATGAGAAATCCAGCGAAAACGTTCAGTTCATGGCATGCCCTCTATGGGCCAATCTACACTGTATGGCTACCACATCCGATGATAGTTATGGCGAGCCACGAAGTGCTCAAGGAAGCGCTCATCCGTCAAGGTGAGCGCCTGGTGACTTCTCGCTACTGCGTAGTTTCTGATTTGAAAGCGGTTGTTCCATTAAGGTCCTGCATTCGCTGGTCGCCCCTCTGGTTATATATGGTCAATGTTCACGAAAAATCCTGAGCATGGAGATGGTATCATCCTGTGCGAAGGAGAGCGATGGGAGCATATTCGCGAATTTGCCCACAAAATATTTAGGTGAGAATCTATATTGAAGATGTCGGTTCAAGGAATTGGCACCAAGATGACTGGTGACTGGAAATCTGTGTTTAAGAAATTTTGGTCTTGGTCGAACGCAGATGGAAGAGAAAATCATGGACAATATCAATTATATGATTGCACATATTGATGGTAAATTGCAAGGAAATAAGGTTTGTAAAATTTGTTATCTAAAGGATTAGGAAAAGACGAGTGACTTGGGGGAGAGCAATCACTTTTTTCAAAAGCTCTGATTCGACTCCTATGTAGGAAAAACATATTAGGTACAGGCAAGCGGTATGGTTGATCTCATAATGTCGTTGAGCCTTTCAGAGGATACAGGGAGACATCCCTAAGACTTAACACTCGGAAGTAATCGTGGGTGTCAGGAGTTGTAATGTTTGCTGACGTCATGAAACATGAACTGCACAAGAAATCAAACACTAATAAAGAATTTCGGGGTTTTGCGATGAATGAGGTTTTTTAGAAGTTGAAACGATTTTCAATAAGATGGCATCCTCCATTTACAGCCATGAATTCCGGGTTATTTATGAGTGTTGTTGTTTTAGAAAATCGCGCTCGACCTCGACGAACCGATCTCTCTCTGTGTGGCCAACATCATCCAAGATTTCGTGTTAGGCAAATCGTACGAATTTGGTGATCCACAATTTCGCAAATTCAAAAGCCTCATCGATGCTGTGTTGGCCGACGTAAGATGGACATGGAAAACTGATTAATACGCTTGTGAGCTTGAATCGTTAAGGTTGCCTCGAAGCCAGTGCAACTCGTAAACGCTTACCCGATTCTGGCTTATCTTCCCATTCCAGCTCTCAGGCGGTATAAGGAGAACGGATTTGCACTACAAAGGTGATTCTGAAACAAATCCGCTATCTTTTTCAGCCTCTGGCTTTGCTTGTGTGAGCCTCGCGTGACAACCAGCTAGCGATAGCCGCGCGATAGAGTTACCCTACATATCCGCGGTGAAGTCAATTTCAATGAATGTACAACTTACCTCGATTTATCCGAATTTTATTGAAAACGACTAGGTCTGACAGACTATTTGACACTGTCAACGCGGCGCCCTCGTAAAGAAGTGAAAATGTATTGTTGTTCAACACGTGACATTAACTCGCGCCAATCACTGACTTCCTAAGATGACCGTTGATTGGGATTGAAAAGGTGAAAGGGCACGTCAAAGGACGCTAGTCGCCATGTAAATACAACGGTAGAGCAAGTGTAACAGGTGCTCGCTTTAAATTTTCGCGCACAAAAATTACTCGGACGCAGCCAACACCAGAATTGTTTTGATCGCAGTATCCATAATTTCCTGCAAGAGTTGAAGGCTCGTTTCAGCGTGATATGATCTGTAACTGAAAAATTTGGAATCGAAAGCATTGGCGAATGAAAAATTGCCAGTGAAGAGAAAAACTAAAATTAAAAGAGCAGCAGACCCCCATAATTGAGCTTTCTTTCTACAAGATCCTTATACTATTCCATCCCCAAATTGACCGATATTCTAACAAAGAAAGCTGCCTGGAGTTCAGTACAAGTAACCGAAAGCAGACTAACTAGGAACTGCGGCTTGCGGTGCACTGCGTATGAATGGGTCCCAACACATGCTAAAATTATACATTACAGATCAAGAGTTGATACGCCTGCTTACGCCCTACTTTCTTACAACACAATGGGTTGTGGAACAGATCGAATTTGCCTTTTAAATATGCAGTCCATGTTCTCATCCCACAAATGTTCCAGATATTTTCTGAATGTAATCCGCGAGCACAAGGACCGGCTGCAGATGGATGGCGAACCACGTGATTTTATGGAGGCCTTCCTGAGAGAAATGGCTCTTCAACGAGATAATCCTCATTTCAAGTTAGAAATTAATCGTACTATTATTATACAGCTCGTATTACTTCAATAAAATACCTTGAGAAGAAAACGGTGGCGTGCAAAATTAGTTCTAAGTTAACCTAAAGGAATACGAGCAGTGGCCTGCTTATCATAAAGGTTGAACATTCAGCGAATTCACTTTGGCTTTGGCATCTGGTGACCTCTGGACTGGTGGAATGGAAACCACCGTGACTACACTACGATGGGGTTTCGCTTACTTGCTGTATCATCCAAGTGTTCAGAAAAAATGTTATAACGAAATCTACCAGGTTGGTCAATTCATCTGAATAGATTAGCGACGGCCTTCAAAAACTAGTCATGGCTAGGGCGTAGATAAAAGAAAGTGCACTGATCCACGGACTTGGCTCTCCTTCAACCTCTCCATTCTTAGTATTGTGCAAGTTGCACAATGAGAGTAGGCGCAGTATCATAGGGTTACAGCGGTGCAGCTCGCAGCGCCGCCTCTATGTTCTCTCCGGTGTGCGTTTTTGACAGCATACATTGTCTTAGACAATTTCGAACATCTGAGGTGACCCTCATAAGCCTTTTCTTGAGACAACGACGATTTGAGCATGAGGCTATGCATGCTGAGTTTACCTGTACCGAAATGCCAAATAAAATTCATGAGAACCTACGAACGATAGCCACCTTATCAAATATGTGGTTTAACAGGTGTTCGGAGACGAGCAGCCATGTTATGCTCGACGAAAGCAACTTCCTTACGTCGAAGCGACCATTGCTGAACTTCAACGTATCACAAATGTTCTACCATGGGCTATTCCACATCGGTGAGTTTTCAATCATTCCATAATGGTCATAATTATAGACCCTAGCCTGCAGTCACGTTTCTTGCTTTTCATTACCAAAAGAGGCACCAATGAATACCGTTATCAGCTCGATTCGTGATCGGGTTAGAATTAGAATGAAAAAATAAAGTCTCCTTAGTTGATCAGTCCTGTTGAATATGTAACCATGAATTCGCCTTTTATTCAAAATCGCAGTGTGTCGGGATTCATATGAAAATACAAATACCGACGGTGACCAGATCATACGCAATCCGATGTATTTATCCTCCCGAGGACTACCGGCCAACGTTCTACTCGTCTAAGAGACTATTCATCAAATCTATCCAATAATCCTTGACAAGCATTTACAGGACAACTGAAGACGTTGAACTATTAGGATTTCTTCTTCCAAAAGGCACAGTGGTCTTGCCCCAATATGGAACTGTTCACCACGACTCACGCTACTTCCCTGAGCCAGAAAAATTCAAACCGGAAAGGTTTGTCTGTACGATAGTGCAGTGGAATCTATAGATGGCAAATGGTGGAGTAAAAAGTAGTATTTCAGATTTCTCGATGAAGATGGCTGTTTCAAAAGGAGACCCGAAATGAACCCGTTTGGAATGGGAAAAAGAACATGTCTGGGTGAGAATCTCGCACGATATGAACTCTTTCTACTGCTCACCACATTAATACAGAAATACGAGTTCCTGCCCATAGGTAAGCATTGAACCTCAGTTACTTTTACACCAAGAAGTTCCCACCATTCGGATTGCTTATATTTATTTAGAAGGAGAACCGCTCCCATCATTACAACGGAGTCTAGGAATAACAAATGTGCCAATGAACTACAAATGTATGGTTGTCCCAAGAAAACCATCGGTTGCTGTCTGACACTCGAAATTTGGATATTATAATTTCGAATAACCTAAATTTTTATTTGTGAAGATTTTCTCGAAACGGAATCGTTTCTGATCTCTGATAAAACGTCTAATCCCTTTGCATGAACATGTAATAAAAAGTGTCCCTGATCTCCGTACGTTTCCGATTAATCTCTTGGATTCGATTGTCCCCACTTGCAATTTCTACTTGTAGTTGCATTCAATATATTTTGTTGTGTATTCAATATATTTTGTTGATAAAGGGCTGGTCTCTCAACTGTGAAGTATTGTGATTCTAAGCTATGCTAACTCCGAACGGTGGGTGTCAGAATATTCTTACAGGGCGCCTCGCCGGAAGAGGCCATGCAAGTCACCACTCTCCTTAAGAGGTTGTGGCTCCCTCTAAGCCGCCTTCCTCGGCTTCATCGGCCACCATGATCAGTGCCGAGTAGTTAATGGCATGATAACTTGGTGTATCTAGTTCTAAAATAATCAGTTACAAATAACCAGTTATAGACTAGAACAGTAATAAATAATAGTTATAGACTAGAACAGTGCAAGATGGGTGAAGAAATAAAGAATCGGAAAAAAGCGACGTATCAAAGGAATACAGGGCTTCAAAAAGTAATAAAACTGGGAGTCAGGCGAGAATAATACGGCAAAAGTTGTATGGGAGGGGTATTTGGAAGAGCTGTTCAGATCTTTACGTTACTGACTGCTTTCAGAACTCAAAGACTCTTCCAACCGTCCGTCCGTCCGTCCGACGCGTGCGTGCTGCGACGGCGGTGCCTGACCGTTGCTGACAACACGAGATCACGTGCCACCGCTGTCAACACTACTCTAGCGACCGCCGTCGCAGCACGCACGCGGCGGACGGACGGACGGACGGTCGTCGAAGTATGAAAGCGGTCATTCCGCACAGCTGGCTACAGTAAGCTGTCCGCACGCAACATGTGCGTCCTGGAGCGAATGTTGTAACCTCTACAGTCCCTACAACGCCGTGACAACTCGTCCGCAATCGCGATTGGAATGTGAGGAAAACAATGAATGACGACCAGCATTGCCTTAAGATCGTCGGCGCCTGACTGCCGAGTGGCAAGCTTTTGCTCTTCATAGGACTCGCCTGGCCGAGCGTCGAACTAGTGACGTACGCGCTTTCGCGACGAGAGCGCAGCGCACTCTATGAATCGATATGGCATTCTAAGAGTCGGCTGAAAGGTACGGCTTAGGGAACAGCCAGCAGCCCCTTTCAGATGTCACAGAGAAGGATGTCACTGAAGCCTGGGATCGACGTGGCAAAAAACACGATAGGAACTGGGTTTTGGAGATGCATTTAGACCCAACAATTTGTGTGATTAGATATGCATGACCAGAACTCGATCATAAGCAGATTGCGCCATTTCTTTTCAAAGAAGAAGTCGGAACAAAAATAGCTAATTAAAAAACAAAAATAAAATCTAGATAAACGATAAACAAAGTAGGACAAACATAGTAATTGTTGCCTGCACGACAGTACAAATGCTGATCGTCCCTCCCAGCTCTCTACTACATCTCATTCTGATGAGGAGCAAAACTCTGAAAAGAAACTTCGATTTTTGACATGAGAAAAAACTATGTAAATAACCCAACTTTCGCAATCAAAATAAAATTTGCACCTTCACCTTTACAGTTTCAGGGTGAAGGGTCCTGACACGATTGCCACTGGACGTCGTAGGCTGCTTTCATACTTCGACTAGCACGCCGGCTCGCAGTTGGACACGGCCGTACATTTAGAAGTGGGGTGCGAGCAGCTATGCGACGGCGGCCCTATACTAGCGTGTGACGCAGCGGGTACCGATCGATAGGCTGCTTTCAGACCTCAACGATTCATCCGTCCGTCCGTTCAGCGCGTGCTGCGACGGCGGCGCCTGACCGTTGTTGACAACACTGGATCACGTGCCAGCGCTGTCAACACTACTCTAGCGACCGCCGTCGCAGCACGCGCTGAACGGACAAACGGACGGACGTCGAACTCTGAAAGTAGTCATACCGCGAATCGAGGATGACCGCTGTCACACGCTTGGATAGGACCGCCGTTGCGCATAGCCGCTCGCACCCCACTTCTGCATGTACGGCCGTGTCCAACTGCGAGCCGGCGCGCAAGTCGAAGTATGAAAGCAGTCAATAGCGCACATGCTCCATAATCAAAACGTGTTCGAGAAGCCGCGAGCTAGCCGTTGGACCAGTTCGTTCCCGTTATAGGGACATGAACATACAAGTCAAACTTGTTAGTGCCTGTCAAATGTTCAAACGAGTTAAAGAAACTCCCCTGACGAGATCGCCGGGTAAAATTCGAATTTTGCGCCTGCGGTGGACGATTCAAACGACGCCCGGGGAGATTCATAACTCTCGCGCGCGGCTATGACGCAAATCGATTGATTTTGCTTTCAGATAATTTCTATGTATTTTCGAAAGTTATATTGTTATAAGACAGTTTGTAAGTTTGCACCAAAGCTTCCATCTTATTTCCAGTGTTTGCATCTATTTTTTACTCTGGCGCTGAAAAAGCCCAGAAATTCTCGGTGTCTATTTCTCTATTTCTCTCTATTTTGAGATGAGTTGGAAACTTAGTCGTTAGGATCCTCTGAACACTGCTAGATATATGCCGTTACTTTATTGTTTGAATTATCAAGAAGTTCAGCGAATTCGAACTTTTCAATTCACGATGTCAGATCGCAGAACAAGCCGTTCTCTAACAAAACTTTTTCGTGTTCAGTTGACAGATGGGTTTAGACTGCTCTAGTCGCAAGGTATAATCGGTTCAACATCGTAGCCGTCGGTAGATTGTGAAGTGCTGAAGTTAACTACTCGATACGGACAGAAGAGTATGGGTACTGTTACTTCTTGGTACCATATATTGTACTAGCTGAGCCTCAACTGACGCCTCGAGTGACCGATTTTGAAGTACTACTGAAAGTCGGGAGTTATTAAAGATATATTATTCTTCAAAATTATCGGGTAGAACTTTCTGGAACCATGGGCATATTTCGTTCCTCAAGATTCGATAACTTTGGAAGGGACGCTTGAAAAAAGCCTTTCTTGAATAAGCAGTTGTGAAGTATGAAGAATAGTTTAGCAGAGTCAGCCGAATTCGTTTCAAACTACTCATCCTAATTAAATAGATTTGTTTTTTCATCTCATCAGCAACGAATTAGTAATACGTAATGGTAACAAGATTAACTGATTTTCTCGCTTCTAATTCTTTCCTGACCACTTCTAACATTTTTTTATTCGCAATTGTTCTGTATCTGGAGCCGTTTTATCCTCAACCTCAACAGTACCGTGTTTCGAAAAGCTTTTGAAAGCAACTTTCGTTTCATGAGTCACGAATTCATGTCGTTGTGGAACTCAAAAGCACTTTTCAGAGTATTTCCCTGTATCTGTAGTTTTTCGTAATTTTATAACGACAGAGGAGATGGTAACTAGAGCCAGCCTGAGGGTAAAGTCACCTTTTGCTACGCCGACGTCTTCTCGAAGGACAAAAAAGAGCGTAAGAAAATACTTTTTTGAGTACTTCAAATTTAGTCCTAGTTCTAGTAACTGTTCTTTGTAGTGAGCTAGACGAAATGATTTTTGCTTGTCAAAATTCTCTTTCAGGGAACTTTCTCTATCACCTCGTATTTCCCAGTACGTAAACGTGGTAACTCGGCATCTCCAGAACTGTATGGAAAGAGACGAAGGCGTGGTGCAACAGTTTTAGATGCAGAATTCTTGTCACCAGAGGGAATACTTCCACACGCGACACCGCTGCGTTACCGATTCTTTGGTGAAGAGGATGGTCAGGTTTTCTTATAATACCTTTGGAGTAGCTTAATACCAGGACCAGTTGGCCTTTGCCTTTGCCTCCATGACCTCAGATAGGGCTTAAGTAACAGTAATTCTTATATCTCTATCCAGAGCAGCAAGCTGGTAGCAGTCAAGAAGCCGCAGTTGGCCGCAATATTGTGCGATCATCAACCGCACTCGGTATCTTTGAGGATCTGCCACCTGGCTTGTTTCAGTTAATGATCGATAACCTCGATGGTAAGTCACTCACGAAACATCCGATGTAGAAGGTACTCGTTTCTTCTGCAAAATTTTCAGTACCATGTTTGATTTCGCTGGGTTTGTCCTCATCAGCATGGAACGCACATGTTCTGAATTACGTTTCTTCAAATCTATTTTTCCAACGCGTTCTCCGAGAAAGCACTGAATTTGTGAATAACGGATTTAATTCTATTGAAAACTTCTTCACCTCTGTGGACCCGTTTTATCACTATGGTATGTCTATATTTTTTTTTCGCCACTGACAAGATACATATGTTGTCTCACGTCCTCAGGTTGAAATTTGATTAAATTCTTCTAACAGCACGAATTCAATGAGTTCTCGAAACATTCTGCCAAACAATTCATATCACCCGATAGTAAAGCCTTTATCTGCTTTGGGTTGTGTATTTGTATCTGTGAAGTGCGCTAATGGTATAATTAACTGTAAGTCCCCGAGTTACGAAAATCAAATGTTATGGTATTGGTGTGGTACGGTTAACATCGACGTATCACGGTAGATTGCGCTTTAGTCTGTCTGTCAGCGATCTTCCACCAGCCTATTTGAGGATGAAGTAGTTGTGTTTGAAACTTGTCGTGACTCAACAATTTTCGAAATCTATCGTTTGCCATCATTTAATTATCTGTTGTCGTGAGAGCTTATCCCTCTAACTCAGTTCCGCTACACTTTTTCGAACAAAGAGAAAAAACTCGTTAGGGTTTAGTTTCTGCCAGTGTAATTCAAATAGTACGCTTAGGCGAGGAAATACCTGAGTTGTAGTTCGGCTTCATTTAAGATGACTTTACCGTTCCATTGATACTTGTTCTTCTACTTCCCGACCAATGCGCACTGAAACGTTCTCTAATAGTTTTGCGGAACTTTTCCGAGCTACTTCCTAATAAAAGTGGTACAGAATTTCACTCAATTTCTGCTCAAAAGTATTGTATGGGCAGATAATATCATTTACTATAATAGTTACAGCCTACTTCTGAAACTAGACTTCTTTTAATCGCTTGCCGTATCTACTAGATTATACCGGGCGAAGTTGTTCCGATTCAGGTAAACTTCTGAAATCTGTTTCTGTATGTTTCCCCACATCTAAAAGGATCGCTATATTGATGCACTTTTGTGATCGAGTACTTGCTTATGAGGAAATCGATAAAGTCGGAGTAGGAAGGACGATACACATGGTACGCTACCAGTAGCTTTGAGTGCTCAAACCTATAAAGTGTATTTTCCTTGCAGATGTGCTCCAAATGGGCATTTCCTGAATGTGCTAAAGTGCTGCAAGCAGTCCTCAAAAGAAATAACAACCGACTGCAAAATGCGCTGAAACGAATGTCATCTAGTGAAGCTGGATCAATGCCTGCTGTGGAAATGGAGGTGGTACAGATGAGATCAACTTTTTCAGTGATTATATGGTCATTTTTCACTGTAACATTCCAGCTACGGGAAAACCTCCGCCCTTTGTTACTATCTGGTCAGAGTGCTGAATATGATGGGGCAGATATTGAATACATGTTTTGGTTGTCGGCTGTAATGCATACTGTGAAGGAACCGATAGCTCAAAGCAAGCTCCTTATGATATTGTTTGGACCGGCCAAATGCGACGGAAAAGAAAGTACGTAATTTTTCCCTAATCATTCTGAAAGTTAGAGGCATACTACAGTACCTCTGAAGTTTCTCATTTTCAGTAACAATTGATTGGAGCCTTTTTTGTGAACATGTTATTGCTCCATTCAAATTGACGGAAACCTTACTCAAACCTCTCGCTGATGTACTCTACCTTCTGCTAAAGACGAAGAAGTTGGAGAATGAAAAGTACTTGTGGAGTCAGCACGATGTGTTTAATATCATCGAGGAATTGACCAGTTGGTTCCCTTCTTGAATGGCTAAGGGGGCCATCTGTAGCTTTGCACACAGTTGAGCAATCGCTGTTTCAGCAACTCCTGAGCCATGGTCCTTTGACAACTTTGTAGCTCTACTTCTTCATCAAACTTCACTTATTCCGGTTTCGCTCATCGCTCGTATGAATCATGACTATGCAGATGAAGCTTGCCTTATGTTCCTCTCCTTCATGACAGTGAGTGTCGGGGCTTGAGTATAGTTCAAACTCAGCCTAATTCGTATTTCATTCTCACGCCGATTTTTAGCCGTTTCGTTTTATTCTTATATTCGAAGCTAGCAAATCGATGGGTCGCACAAAACTATAACTTTCCATGGAGCAGCTTATTTCAGACAGCTTACCGGTGGAATATAAACGTTTGCGAGGCCATTCAACAGCCGATCTTACAAACCATGCGCGGTTTAACGAGGCAGCGCGGACGACAGTTTTATGATTGCATTTGTGACCAATATGCCAATATGCTGAAGCAGTTATCCAGTCGAGGCCAGGGTACGCGTTCAGATTCCTATCGTAGGCATAATCTTGGATCTTGAGGACGAGTTGTCTGGTCCGCCGTTCTGTAGCGTTCGGGTCACCATTTTACAGATTTGCGGTTGATTGAGCTTAGTTTACAACTTTTCTTCAATATAGGGCCCTATTCGTTCAGTGTGCCCTGACGTGTTATATCTACTAGGGCATAATGGTCATGGTCCAAGTAAAGGTCATGATATTGATGGTGTGGTAGAACTGGGATTTTGTTACCGGGAAGTGGTCTGACGGGGACTAACTTCTCTTTATCAGTTTTTCTATCTTACGAGTTAGTTTATACTTCACGATCTATATTAAAGGCACCGTTCACGATAAAAAAAGTTATTGAGTTCTTACCTTATAAATACTCAGCGGCCCCCATGGGTTGTAGAAGGGTCCTTCTCACTTCCGCAATTTCGACGTCGAGGGCATAGTGGCTGGCCCGTTGTTGTCGTAATTCGCATCTCCGCCCCTCGACCGATGTCACCTTAGACGAGTGTCGAGACGACACAGTGTCATGTAATCGCGTCAGAACCCACCCTGAATTGCAGATTGGCAAATTGCCAGAGACGCAATGTATTGTCTGCTATTGCATTGCGTCTCTGGCAATTTGCCAATTTGCAATTCAGGGTGGGTCCTGACGCGATTACATGACACTGTGTCGTCTCGACACTCGTCTAACGTGACACCGATCGTCTCTAACCGACGCTCTTTCAATATGAAACTCGTCCAGCCCCCTTTCCAGCTCTCTTTGTAATTCTTTTTGTTCATCGTTTTTTGCGCTTTTTTCGTTGTTATCGCTTCATTCTAGAGTAGTTCTATCAATTCCCGTCAAAAAAGGGTACCCTAACTTTTTGTGAATGGTGCCTTTAATGCCGTAGGCTGAGGCTCCAAAATCTCGTACCTCTGTTCCGAAACCGAACATCACCCATTGAGGTATTACTTAAATTTTTTTTAAGATGCTGCCGTGGAGCTGAACATTTTATTGGCTGCACATGCACAAGCAGCTCCTCTACTGCGAGAAATGTCTACGTTATTGTGGTAAACGCGGCTGGCCTGTAAGATAACTTTATTTCCTCCAGAACTTGCTATTTTGAATTTACTTTCAAACAGCTTTAGTACTTGGGTTTTCGTCTGGAAAAGTAAGCTAGTATCCTCCTAAGACAAGCGTTAGATTTGCTACTGTTTCCCTCTAAGTGGTAGCCCCACTTTAAAAAGCTTTTCCGTAATGAATAAAATTGAGCTTTATTCTATCAGATTCTGATTAGCAGCTTTAGAAAGTTTTCTATTTTGTACAGCAGATTTGCTCATGGTTTTCCTACCAATCTTCGACTTTCTTGTGAATATTTGTCTGTGATTAGTCTGTATATCTGTGAATTGTTAGTTCGGTATTCTACTTTAACAACCTTTGTGAAGGAGAATATTTCATCCGAACTTCATCTGTGGAAGTATCTAACATTCTAGTTACAATTATGCATCCATTTCTGGTGCAATATTATCATTCCAACATTTGCTGACACTTTCTACTGGATCCCACAGTTCCCTGAACTCGGAAATGGGAAAAAAATCTGATAAAATACACCTGACCTTTCGTTTATGTAGGTTGAACGTTGGCAAAAAAAAGTATTACTAGCTCTTGGCTTCTGATTTCACCAATTTTCCGATTGCGTCAAACAGTGCCAATTTCAACCAAACGGATTCTCCTATTCGGAACCTTCCGCAGATGAGGTTTGAGATGTGGTATTGATACTCTTCCCCGCAAAGGTGTTATAAGTGGATAGTACCATTGTTTTCTGTTTTCTTCTATTGGTATTTCGATGGGAGATTGTTCGGGTTTTCAGATTTTAGTTCTGTTGAGTCATGTGATTTGTTTGTCTGTGAATAAAATGTTAGTTGTGTTACATGTGTTTCCATTGTTCCATGTGTTTCCATCATAGTTACCAGTAGAGACGGTTTATCGAAAGAAACGGTGTAAAGGCTTTAGGCGGCCCTCGTAGTGGATTAAGGCCCATAGACTTTCCGTTCGGGATTCTTTGGAACCACCCATCTCTGGTTCTGCTTTCGCTGGCAGTTGTAAGGCTTCAGAGACTGAGCATGAATGAGGAGACCTTTGACTTTCGTTCTCTCTACCCGTGTATTATAAAAATGGGATTTGTAGGTATGACTACTATTACGGACATCGAGCACTACGTTCATCACGTCGCTCTCGCTGTCAAGACTCTGCACACTTATTTATATATTAGTTACTAGAGATAATTTGTGACCCTTCTGAAGAAATCATTCATGGAAATCTCTTCCCCGAATACCTCTCGAATGTAACTCATCAGACTCCCAAAAATGAGGCGATCATTTCGAAATCTTACGGTAATGTGGCAGTTGCAAGTTCATCTCGCAGCTCTCGGCACATTACCGTAAGACTTAATTAAAAAGGGTTTTTGCCGGAACCCCAACAGGAAAGGTCATTGACAATTTTGGTTGTACTTTCAAAGAAAGGCAGAATTTTCGATTCAATCAGGTGCCAGATTCCGATCCTGAACCTAAAAAAGGGGCCCACTGGATAAGACGTTACTGTTTCGAAAGTTATGCAATAGTCTGAATCACGTTCGGATAGTTATGCAATCTTATCAGTCATACCGCCCTCGTCGTTGACTCAGTGTTCCTGATAACGACACGAATTTAAGCCTGCCGAAACCTTTGTCAGCCTTCTATTAGAGGCAGCCCTAGAAATGGACATTGTACGGGTAGTGCTCATCATTGGCAATATCATTTTTCTGATATTATCCGTCACATTCATTATTTTATTCGCTACTAAACACGGTAAGCTTCCAGTTTGAAAAAAAACATGCATATTTTTTTTTGAAGATTCCGAAAGGTCAAACTTGTATCCACGTAACTGCTTCGGAATTCACACTACGTGGAGCGCCCTCTTCAGGGCCTATGCATACAATCTTCAAAACCGTTTTCAACTTGCTTTTTTCGCTTCCAAGGAGCTCTTTTAGAATGTTTCCCTTATGATGACGGGCCTTATTGGACTTTCCTTATTTTCTTGTAAGCTAGCGATGTCCTAAAATTGTAATGGACAAGAAAATTTACTGAATTCTGAACGCGTGTTCTAAGTGGGGTCCTCGTGCGGACCTCTTACGAGATAAGGTTTACGACAATGACCTGAATTTGACTTCTTATTTGTTTATCAATATTAATTTTTTTACGGCTTATGGGTCTCTGAACGAAGGTACGAATTAAATGGGTATTGGGGGTAGCGTTATGTCCTGGTTCCAAAAAGGAGGAGTTTTCTGAGTTCCCACAAATTTTTTCATGACTGACTTTTTTCCACTACTAGTGTATCCTAAAATCCCATAGATATGAGCGGTTTAACTTACCGGTAAAAAATGAATTGGAATGAAATTGAAATTGAATGCAGTCACCCCTCAAACTCGATGGATGTATAAATAAAAATCGAAGAAGAAGTCAAAAAGAAGCTCCGCCCTTCAACTCTAAACCCCGCCCACTTAATAACAAACCATATAGAAAAATAGCGATCCGTTAAAATCGCTATTTTCTATATGAATTGTTTATTACGTGGGCGGGGTATAAAGTTGAAGGGCGGAGCTTCTTCTAAACTTTTTCTCCGATTTTTATTTATCCATCCATCAAGTTTGAGGGTGACTGCCTTACCTAGAGGAATGAAGAGTCTTTCTGACTAGAGAGAGCTTTTAGAGCAGATTCCTTTTCAGATTCATCGTCCGGATTTTTCCTAACAACGCCTTCTTTACTTTTCAAAAGCAATGATGAATTTAGAAATGCGGTATGTCGATTCCATGAAATTCTATAGGCATTTTCAATATTCGTCTGGTTTTACTAGTGTAATTGCATGAAAAATAATGTTCAGTTAAATTCACGACTGACGTCAAAGTACTCCGTTGGTAGCCTTGCAACCGAGTTCTCACCGTAAGTTTGTTCTACGATTATTCTAACATGTATACGGTATGTGGATACGGTATTCTTATTCGAACAAAATTCATATTGCAGTTCATTCGCCACAGCCGTTTTCTCATTGCGTGGATCCCAATCATTACAAGATATTCAATCATATGTTACTGGCAGTGACAGTCTTAAACTTGCTAACGTTACCGGTTAGTATTTTGAGAAGTAATCTGTAGCGCTACCCCACTGTACATATAACCCATGTTACCTTGATTCCCTCCCTCCCAAACCCTAGCACTGCGCTGTGGAAATCGTTTGTAGTAGGAAGGAAGTAAGCATAATCCATCTTCTCAGACGAAAATTACTGATCGCCTGTTTTTGGTACCTTTTCTCAGCCTGTATAGAAAAAGGCGTCAGGGCGTGTCTTTAACTAATAATAAAATGTCATAATTCGGGTGACCGGAGAGATGGCTAATAGTCGCGAACTGCATACCGCGCCACAAAATGACTAGATGAGACAACTGGCCAAATTGTAGTGCGTGGTGGAGCAACTAGCCAGTCATTGTTGTGTTTGGAATCGCACACCTTCCGTGACCACCTTCACCGTGATCTTTTCTGCAGATTATTTCTTACTAGCCTTGGAATTTCATGAGAAACGTATGGGCTTTATCGCTCATGACATTTTCATCATTTTGGTCTTCTCCATGCGCTTTGTTTATTTAAGCGGCTCAGGCTGATAGGCGTACATACTTCGCTCTCATCGCTCTTTGCTTATCTCAATCCCTAAGGCTTAGTTATTGATAAGCAACAGTCGTGCACATTCTTTGTTACGAAACTCTGCCGAATCATTTGAAACAGTTGGGATTTATGATTAACGGGGAAAGATTACCGGGATCGTTACAGAATGAACGGAGGTTACAGAGAGGTGGAGGTGGCGCGTAGTGGCGAGTGGGTACGATCCATTGTCATGGTCCACAGTTCGGATCCTAGATAAATTTTAGGTCAATCACAGCTTCAATACCTCCGAGGTCTTTTAATTGGCACCAAACTTATCTGGGAGCATATAAGCATTGACTACTACGCTGGCTGGTCACCGTTAGTCATTGTGTAGGTCACGTGCGCATCCAATACGTTACTGCGATGCTGATTCGGAGTCGAGTGCGGGGCGCATCCTAAAAATGAGACTGATCAACGCCTAATACATTATCCTCTAAACTTTTCAGAAGGATCAAAGGCATTGGAGGTCTGTGCAGCAGTTCACCCAGATGTATATATTCCCTGTACTACGCAGACACCACCGGCTACTCCTAATCCAACGACATGTGAGTAATTAACTTACTGGATCCGAAAGCCAAGTATGAACCCTCGATAGGATCGCAACTACCAACGATTTCAGATTGTAATGGATTCTTGAATAGGGACATAGTCCTACTGGTTGATACTTTGGTTTCGCCAATGAAGGATGACAAACAGGCCGCTCTTAAACAAGTTGGAGTCGCTGTACGTTCATACTCCAGTTCTTTTTGCATAGTTAGAACTTAGTTTATGATATTTCACAGCCACGGGTTCGACTCTCATCCAAGGCTACAGTTTTTGTCAGTAACTTGACTCCCAATGTCATAGCGTGCCTAACTAAGTTTTTTGACGTTTACAGCTCGCTGCGAGTGTCCCATTCGGGACGGGTGTCCGGATAGCGATCGTCACCTTGAATGGAGCTATGAAAGTCAGCGATTTCGTCTCTGATGCTGCTTCATTCAACACGGCTTGGGCAACGGTGAGTTGGGAAGACGATTGCTTTCGGCCGAGTTTTCCGAATGAACCCAACAGCTCAATTGATTTCTTACTTTTCAGCTTCTCGCCCTACCATTCACCTCCACAGAAGCTTCAATTGACGTCCAACCTGCTTACGATGTAGTCAAGTCGCTTCTCTCCCAGCAGACTCCTATGGAAGCCATTATCATTTCCGATCATCCCCTGTAAGTTTGGAACACGGGCTTTAGAGCTTTAAAGAAACAAACAAATAAACAAATGAATAAACGAATGAATGATCGAGTAAAGTAACAAATAAAAGAGTGAATAAGTAAATAATTAAACAAACATAATGTGCTGAAGAGTTGCATACAATCACATGCACGCACTTTTTTCAGTACAGTAAACTGTCCTGAGTACGGTAGGCTGCTTTCTGAGAATTGTCGAGCCATTTTAGCGACTAAAGTTAATTATCATACCCATTCAGAGGAGCTATCGACCCTCCTAATGATATCCGTCTCAAAGGAGTGTTCGTCAGTGCAGTGGTACCGACAAATGTGAACTTGTTGTGAGTTCTATTGATTTCTTCTGGAGTAACACGCAGTAGTTATTGATTCGAGAATCGATTATTCTGAAGGACTACAAACCCCCATTTATTTACAAACAAATAATTTATTCAAGAAAAAAAAATCAAAAAAAAAACCTAAAATTTCAGTGGTTACGATAAGTTGACTACGGTAAAGAAGGTGTATCCATCATGGAGTGCTATGGCAATCGTTAATCCATTCTCTACACTTCTCTGCCAATGTAAGTATTCGCCTGTTTCCTTTTGGCTTTAGGACATAGAACTATTTCCTTCTTCCGTTCAGATTCTGACGCTCCACCGGCAGCGCCAAAGGCCCTACTACTCGAATCGGCTCAAGCAGCTACTGATGGTTGGTACATAGAGGCGATACCGTAATGATACCGTACACACCACAGACGCCCCTTTGATACTGCCTGTTTCAGACACTCCAAAATGCCAAAAGTTGGACATCATTGTAGTGTTTGATACCTCGCAAAGTGTTGTAGAACCATTCATTAAGGTAAGCATTGGCTTGAATAGAATCATAGGGAATGAAGGGCAACATGCAAAGGTAGGAAAAACATGATTCTGGAACCTCTTAGCTCCCTTCTGAGAAAAATTGTACCGAGAGCGAAGCAAAAAGCAATTTTGGATTCATTGTCACCTTTTTCTTCGATGCTGAGGTCACGTAGTTTCCGAATAATTTCTAAAAAGGGCGGCGGAGTGTATCCATCACTGCGCTCGCGTGGGCATGCAACGCGGTCATGCGACGCGTGTCGTCTGCGCGGTTGAATTATGCATCGGGTCTTAGGGCAATTAATGATTGCCTGCACCATAGTGTCAGAAAAAAGCCGCCATTTGGCTTCAAAGAGAAGTTAGGGGTGGGAGGAGTTTGGTAATGTAATATTCACGCAAAGTGATCAAAATAATTAGAAAATCTGATTGCAACCACAGAAGCTCATTCACAATCCAGCTTTATTTTAGAAATATGTTGATTTCTCGAAAAAGTTCATTGCCCAGTACACCCTTAGTGGAGCAGTTGATGGAGACAACACTCGCACAGGAATAATCTCATTTAGGTTTGATTACATCTATATTTGGCAGACTGTAGTCTGTTCTAATTACTGTATTGCAGTTCGGATGTGAAGATAGTGCGTAACTTGGGGGAGCGACCTGTTAGTGATTTCAACGCGGCAGTGGATGGGATTCATTACACTGGGGGAACGTCCAATACACTTGCGTGAGTCCAACGGCCATCTTGGCTCTTTCCTTTGGGGTTATCTTTTTTGCTCAAGAACACTTACAAAAAAACTTGCAGAGCAATGAAAGCCGGTCGGGATATGTTCAAGAATTCTGGTGGAACGACCCATGGCCGAACTATGGTGTTCCTTTCCGATGGCCAGTAAGTCTGATGGTGCCACCCGTGGAGAAGCTGTACTTACTGCATCAGAATTACAAGTTTTCAGACCCTATCCCTTGACACCAGACACATGGACAGAGATAATAAGCGTTGGAAGTGAACTGAAACAAATGGGTGTCGATATTTTCTTCGTTGGAGATGACAACGGTTACGATAGCGATACGAGAACGGTGAGAATCTGGCCACTTGAAGAAATTTCGGAATTTTCGACCCGATAAGAAACAGAGGGCAATGATGATTCCTTAACTTACTTATTTATTTCTTTGTTTACTTGTCTGTTTATAACCGATATTCTTATGGAAGTACATCAACAGGTATCCGCTTGACAACGACAATCTTCCTTCTGGAGGGTTACAGCTTGATCCTATGTCCACTGAATGGAGGGTTACAGCTAGATCCTATGTCCACTGAATGGAAGGTTCCTTCTGAGAAAAGGGGGTTTACTCTCAGGAATACCTACGTATAAGGAAGGGCAGAGGTGGTGAAGGGGAAGAAGGCTCACCGTGACACACGAGTAGTCCTCGGATCGAATTCCGGATCGATATCCGCCCAGGCCAACATAGCCTTCCATCCCTGCGTGGTCGATTGATTTTTACCAGACTCGTCTGGGAAGATAAAAACGTCGGGCTTGTTCATTGGTTGGCTACCGCAAGTCCTTGTATAGGCCACATACGCATTGAAAGGACCACATCGATTTTCAATGGAAGGCGAATGCGAGGCGCTTCGCAGAAAGGGATCGGCTGGTGCCGAAGAGTTTATCCTTCACTCTTCAATCGATTCACAGGCTAAGAATGGAAAGTGGAAAAAGCATACTCTAAGAATCGTTGGATAAAAGCAAAACCGTTCTAGGTGCTCTCCAACATCACTGGCAATACCAACTGGGTTTTCAATACCACTTCGGACGCTATGGTCAACCTTACAGCTGACTTAGTCGTCGAGTTCCCATGTCCACCACTGAGTACGTTGCTATTTTACTTATATGATCGTAATTAGATGATTTTGAGAAATATTCAAAGACATTTTTGATAATTTCAGTTTGTGAAATGGCCTACTACGCTGTCGAGCTTTCTGAGATCCTTTCTGAGCAAGCTAAAGTTCAGGTGAGTGTGGAGGAGGGGATTGTCGAAGCAATTCAGCCTCCTAGATACCGTAATTTAGAGTTTGAGCTTCATTCTGCAAACAGCCCAAAACGTCTACACTGCTAAGAATACCACCCAGTTCCAATTGATGGTATACAATGACATGCAGTAGTAAGTCTTTCTTTACAGTATACCTTTTCCTCACGAGCCTACGATAAGTGGGCGTTGCCGCGTCGCGGTCAATCAATTTAATCGGTTGTTTTTGTAGTTGCTACTGTCTTTCGGAGTCAATTGGTCAATTAATTTAAAACAAAAGCATGAACTCCCTATTGACCGGTCCGTTTGCAATTCCAGCGCTTGAAACGCGTCGCGACCTCCTTGGAGGTGGCCAGGAGTACCCCTGCGGCCGCCGCGACAAAACTAGGTCACCGCGCGCGGCGCGTCCAGTCTGATCTTAGCACTTCACGAAAGACCTAAATTGCTTCATAATAAATACGATTCAGCTTGTTGCCGAATGACGGTAACTATTCGTTTGAGAATTTCAAATTCGTTTTGAATTCACTCATCAATAATTCGACCTACAGAGGATCGTTTTCAAGTGGGCATACGAGAATCGATACGTAAGTTCAGAAGTTTTCGAACGCTCCTCTGTGCGCAATCCGTTATCCTTCATTCAGGGCATTCGACTTCCTCACAAGGGAAATGAACATTCAACAACTTCGTCGCCCCTTCTTCCAGAGCAGTGTATTGTTCGCAGGACAAGCCAAGTGAGCAGAACAGCAAAGTTTCACTTCTATTCCCATTCGAATGCTTATAATACCGGTTGAACGCTCCTACAGAGTTAGGAGGCCTTGTCGACTTTTTAAAAAAACAGGACCGTAGAGGCTCTGACTGCTAGTGTCCCATCACCAGTCGGAAAACTCTAATGCAAAAGTGGACATAGGATTAAGCTGTAACTCTCCATTTCCAGAATCTACCTCAGTGTTTCAGCTCTGGTGTCTTGGATCCACTCGGAGATGAGAATACGCAAATAAGTGATCTGAAGACCTCAGTTAAGAACGTGAGTCTTATCGTAGAAGTGTGAACCATCTGCCAATTTTCGGTACTTTTGGAAAGTTGCCAAAATTCAGATGCAACTGGTCTGTCCGCTAATCTACGTTCTAGACAATTCCAAAGGGAACACTCAAGTCTATGGTGATGATCTGTGGAGTCAGGTAGCGATCTGCCCAATTACTTAGAATTTTTGAAAACAAAAAAATTGCTGATATTCAATTTTCTCTATTGAAGGTTGTTCCATCGGCGAGAACCATCAGTCTGGCATCAAATAATCTGGAAAAAGATTTGGAAAACACTGATTACTATCCAAAACTTCAGGCGCTCGACTGTAAACTGCCTGCTGAAGGTCAGCTCTTTGGGATTCTCCGGTCAGAGGTTGTCCTTCTGAAGCCAAATCGAAGGAAAACTCCTAGACTTTCGGAATATTACAGAAATTTTGCCGGGAACAGTAAAAAAATGCTATAAAAACATATGAAAACTGTAGGCAAAACGATACAAACATGATTTTTGGCGGTTGTTGTGGCTACTACTGCAGGCTGTAAAGTAACCCGTAGCCCACTTGAAGCAAATTTTACATTCTCACAAAGCCGTACTTTTTCAGAGCCAGTTGTGTTTACCCATTTACATATGTTTATTTTCCTAATTATAATACGAATACAAAACAAGTACAACGGTCAACGATTGTACAGCTCGAAGTCTAATCCCCCAACCCCAGAGCTTTCTACCTCCTACGAGCTCTATAACGAAAAGATGCCTGTCCAGTTTGAGAGGGGATTGATTCGTCATCAGCCATATCTCCAACTGAAAGATGGGCTTGAAGACGTCCCAATCGACTCTCCTACAATTCTGATCTTGACTGAAGTAAATTTTCTTATGTTCAGCTCAATGCAATCTGAATTTCATCGACATGATTGTTGCTTTCGATCTAGTCAGTGATAAGTCTACAAACGTGAGTCGGCTTGATTGTAAACAACTGTTTTGCGTTTGATTGTTTAGTTGTTTATTTGTTCATTAGCTAGTAGCGGCATTTTCATGTCGATGGTTTTTTCAGGTAACGAACTATGTTAACACGCTTCTGGGTCAGTTCAATACAATCTATACAGGTTTGTGATCATTCACTTCGATGAATCCCGATGAAGCCATGTATAAGGGCATCAATCATAATCATGTCAACATTTGGATGGTGTCAACCCTATGCAATGTATACCAGTAATTAGTCGGATCTGACAGCAACCTCTACGATCGTCTGATCAACTCGAAATCGGTGGATCTCTTTTGAGAGTTGAGCTCACCAGGATCGAATAGGACCCAATTGTGTGGCTTTGATGGCATGAGTAGCGGCTCCTCTAGTTCTCCTACCAACCCAGTTTTTTGTGGAGAGGCGAAATTACTTAATATTCATGGTCCTTACGTAATTGGCTGCTCAGAACCAGTGACTGAATTGTGCCTTTTCAGCTCACATCTCCATGATGGCCTATGGTAGCGGAAATAAGGCCGCGGATCTCCTGCCGCTGGCAGCCCATGATGGTGAACTACTTTACTTTTCTAAAAAACGATTCACATATAACTTTACACACTTTATTCACACATAAACTATATATTATATAAATAAACAAATATGATAGTACAAAATACTCGAAAATATTCATTGTGAAATAATTGAAGACATTATAAATAAATATAATATGAGAAATCTAAGAATATGAATTTTAACAGCTTATAATTGTGTATCTCTCCTAAATCATTGCTTTTCAGACATGAGCCAAGGCTTCATCAACCTGGAAAAGTGGAATAACGGGACCTTCTTTACTACGACCGCACCTTCCACAACTACGACTGTGGCGATGAGCACGAGCAAGGCTCCCACCACGAAGGCACCAACAACTAAGGCTCCTACTGCGTCCCCATCGCCTTCTAAAGCTCCATCTCCGTCAGTAGCAACAACTCAGCCAGCCCCTGGGGACGAAATGCTTGCAGGTTGGTTTCCCTGTCCAGGATTTGATTGGGTGTATGTTACTGGTAACTATCTGCCGGAGTTATTCGAAAGTTTTTCAGGCAACACTCCAATCACATCGGACGACATCGACAGGTTCGTCGTTTTCATTACTTCATCTTTCCGAGTTTTCTAATCAGGGGAAACATCTTGGTCTTCGAACTCTCTTATCACCGAAAACGTATAACTTTTGTTTGGTCAGAGTTTGATAAGCGATATCATGGTGGGTAAGCGACATCACATCACTCGAAGCGATAATAGCTTCTCTCAATCGGGATAAATGGAAGCGTCTTATATTCTGGGGGTCAGGTGAAAATGTTTTCACTGTAGGAGGTATATTGAACAATTCATTTCTTGGTCCCCCCACTGTTTTCGCCTTTGTCCCCTTCCGGGCACGCTAAAAAGGAGTCAAGAACAGAATTTCAGTATTTACCCAAATTCTTACTGTAATCCCACTGATACTTCTCACTTATAGGGCAACATCGTAAATTAGCGTAAAATACTCACATAGCAATAGTATGGTGCTATTTTTGGCTTCACGGTAAGAATTCAACTACGTGATGGAAGAAGCATTGAAAATCTTGATCTTTTAGAAGTTTCAATGAAGTTTGACGATTCACATAATGGGATAGACCTGATGAACTTGGGTTTTTCGGTCCCAAGTTGATTCCGTTAAAATGTCCCAGAACTACATAACCTGTCTTCCTTCGGCACAATCGCCGTCTTTACGGAAACGGAGTTCGAAAACGGGCCGTTTCCTCGTGAAAAGCCGTGTCTGGGAATGGGACAAAAATCTTATCAATTAATGTAACGGTCGATAGGTCGTCGGAATGACGTTCCCAAGTTTGCGGCCAGTTCCTTCATCGGAAGCAGCATCATTTTTTCCGGCAAAAATTGATCGCTGATCGGTCGCGATCAGTCATGTGATGATATCACCCTTATCATTCCAGTCAGACATCAAGCTAAGCAAAACTGATAATCTTCTTCCGACGGCATTTACTTGACTACGTTGGCAGCGGGGATGCTGATCCTCTGTGCTAATGCCACCTATACCAAAAAACCACAGTTTATGAGTATGGAACGAAGAAATCGATATCGATCGATTTTTGAGTGGGCGATTAATATTGTGGGTTCATAGGTTGTCATAATGCAGCTTTCTACTCAGAAGAAGAACCAAATTCCTACCGTAATTTCGTCGTGAGGTGGCATCCGAAGCAGTGTACCTTTAGGCGTCTTGTTTATGATAGTACTGCAATATTTACCACGACATTTTTCTATAGGGTTAGTGGTAGTGAGGTACGGTAAGATACTGTAACAATACTGAGTTTTCTTTCTTGTTTCTTTGACATCGAGGTTCAACTCGGAGTGCACCTTGTACCCTGCGCCTTGTTTGGGCTCAAAGTAGCACATCATTGGGTGGCAAAGAGGGGGGGGGGGTCCAGGATCGGATATGTAGATATATCGGCCCTGTCAAAGGAGGTCTGAAGCATTTGACAAAGTAAAGACGGATGGCGCTTCAACGGGGTTCAAACCATGGGACTTACGTATATTGACGGCGCCTCATATCCCTGCTCCATCTCCATTACTATGAACAGCAGTTATGTCCTCATCATGTCGGTAAACTGAAATAGTTCCAATATATAAGCCACAAATCTCATCTTTTCCAGCTTGTTCTCATTGATTGCAACTCAATTCGGATGTGGGAGTTATTCTGATGATGCCGATCGTCCTATGGTCCCGAACGTCGTGTTAATCGTTTCAGACAACCTAGCGTAAGTCGACCAGAGCTAATTTTCAGAGAAGTTTCAAGGTTCCAACTTTCAGGTCATATACGAACGTCTGGAAAGAGTTCCAAACAGATGGAAAAATGGGCTGGGAATGTAGTGACTGTCCAGCTAATCCATCCTATGTATTCCTTAGTGCCACCGCTGATACCGCACCTAAAGAAATTGGGGTTCGTTTCGTTTCATCTATTCAGAATGTCATTTTTTCTTCAGAATTAGCAGAATATCATTGAATTTTTCGGTATTCAGATTCCCCGATTTCAGGTTACCTACACGCTAACAGATTCGGATTTCGGGTTGGACTCATCGATGAAAGCTATGAATCTCTTTAACTCGATCGTCGATGGCTTATGTAATACACAGTTGAGAGGTCAGAAGTTCTTCTTTCTACCATTTCACCTAACGACCTAACGGGTACGGTCATCTGGTACTGTTGTGAGTATTCCCGGAAAAGAAAGCTCCTCAGTGGGAGAGGCTACATCAATCCGAAGCTAGAACTTGGATAAGTCAATAGAATGGAACCGAGAGATGGCTCGAACCTGTTCAAGCCAGGATTCTTGCCACAAATGGAGCAGATCAAGGACATCGTTTGCTATCGTCAAGGGCAAGGTTCTCTGGTATGATAGCCCAAGAAGCAGGCAGAGTGCTCGAAAACGGCACTGAATGTGTAGTGGGCGTGGTTATCTTCAGTGGGCGGAGCCGCCCACGAGGAGAGCCACTGGGAGCGCTTCTTACAGGATTATCAAGTTATTGTGATAGATGTTTACGGACGATTTTGGTACGGTTGCCCGTCCTTGATCCGCTAAAAGCATATAAAATCGTTATTTTTCAGCCTGCTGCTCTTATGCCGTCCCTATGAGCTGCCAACGACGCTCATTTTGGAATTAAGGAAATGAGGATCTTATACTATTACTGTTATCGGTGTGATATCACTTATATAATCGCTAACTATTCGTGTACATGTTATTTTTAATGTTAGTTTACTTTCCTTACTCGCTGAGGCTGATAAAAAACAAATATATTGATCTGTTTCTTTTATGAAAATGCCCGTGAAATTTTTCAAAGTCAATATTTATACATCATTGACTTTGTAAAACTTTTCGAAAGTTACTGTTGAATTATCCATAAAGGCTAGGGTGGCAAATAACGTTTTCACAACTCATTTGATTGGCACATTGCGTAGTAATCTCCACGGTGGCGTGCTCCCCCTTTGGGTTACGTGGTGCTCTGGGGACTCTCGAACTTCCGTAGGGTTGTGGAGACCTTTGATCTAACATCCGCAAGTTGTTTTTGATCCAGTTTCAGGCTCTGAAGAAGGCGATACGCTGACTAATAAATTTTTATATCAAACTCGTGGGAGTTTCAAGCAAGATTAACATCAATTCATTATTTGATTGGTTTAAACACTTCTGAGCCTGTAAGGCGCAATGGAGCGCGTTTACTTTAGCCCACTCATATGATTTCTGGGAGCTTTCGTAAGGGGGACTTACGTTGCATCTGATTCTTTCGAATTTTGGAACACGTAATGCGATTTTTACGCTCGCCCCTCCTTTTTTACCAGGCGTTTTAGGGCTTTTAGTCATGCATGAGGTTTAGGATACCACCTAACATGGCCCGGTACTCAGGTATTTTGGCTGAGGGGACGAAAAACTAGGTCAACATGCTGAAATTACCGTGACCGTGGTTCATATCAATGAAAAAAAGCTGTTGAGTTCGTCACACTCATCTTATCGATACCGTCCTACTTCAGACAAATTCTATAGGCATATCCCCAGCAATACTTCCCTTTGGTCCAATTATTGATCAAAAATTACGGTAATTCTGGGTATTTTTCATGAAAAATCGGTATAATGTCTTGAACATTTGCTGAGTGCTCGATTTGAACTTTAATGCCATATGACTGTAATGTCATTCTATCGTCTTACCAAGTAATGTCGAAAGATTGATGATCTCGTCCTTCACACCTTCGATCATTTACAATATCAATCTGCAAATAAATTGTCTCTCTGTCAGTCGCAAAGTACGGTTGATCAAAATCGTCTGCTCGTTCTCCTCTCTAGACTGCTTCATTTTTCGTTGATTTCATCCGTGAAAGCACAGGATTCTACAAACAAATCCCACGTGCCTCCTGGCATTGTCTTCCTCAGGTCTCCCAGCCATCGTCTATTTCCTGACCTTATTTTCTTTGTGGGGAAATAGAAATTTTTGCGAAAAAACGGTGGGGATTGTAAAACATGGATGTTAAAAGGTGCAGCTCCTCCAGACGGTTAACAGGTCGTCCGTAAGTCGCCACTATGCGTCTTCTTTGACAATCGCACTCTCTTCCATTCCTTGTTTATCATTTATCTATTTCAGTGCAGAACTGTACTTAAGTTGTGTTATTGAGCATACGGAAAATGGAGTCCCTATGAATAACAGAAACTAAGAGAAAAGTAAGTAAAGAGTTTCGTTGACAAGCAGAGTCTCGGTAGTGTAGGAGACAAGGAACACGGTACTCAGAATGCACAAGAAGTAATCGGGTCCGGTCTGAGCATGAAGACTCGTCCATAACTCGCCAAACTTGTAAGTTGACAGACTTGTTCTAGACCACTAAATGATGAAAGATAAAGTCTTCGGGTCTGAATTAATCCCGTCTTAGGGATGCGTCCCGCATTCAACTTCCATTCAAAATCACAGAGACGTAATGAATACATACAGTAGCGCTCAAAAGTCTTCGGTGAAATGCTTTGACGCTTTTTCTTTCATAACTTTTTTCTAAGTAGACCAAATCGCGCAAAATTTGGATATGTTCAACTAGAGCATATTTCACCCTACACAACACTATTTGACTGCAAAGCTGCAATATCCACAGATATAGCAAGGTGTTTGTTGCGGCAGCACATTTTGCTAAAAGTAAAGTTGTTGACTTCTGCACTTATTCGCACCTTATGTGCGTTTTTCTCATCTATTGTATTCGGCATTACCGCTCGTACACTTTAGACATGACAAAAGTGAAAGAGATTCTAGAAGGACTATCATCTGTATTTTCAGTCGATTTTGAGTTCGAGCCCTGTGGAATATATGGAACACGATCAGATTGCAGGTTAAAAGTGATAAATATTCACAATACACCCATGCTCCAAATACAGAAATTTCGCATGGCTAGATCCAGTAGGAAAGGAGTTACGACTGAAAAATACGGCTGAAGAAGCATTTCACCGAAGACTTTTGAGCGCTGCTGTATGTAGCCTATACAATGGCTTGCGATGAACAGCTGACCTCCCAGAGGAGTCTGGTACCAAGTAAGAGACTCCGGAGAGATGGGAGGCTTGGCTGAAAACGTGATCGTGCGTTTGTGATATAGCGCCACTTGCCACTACACCACCTTTGTCCTCTAAGAACAATGTAAACGCCAATTGTGTAAGAAAATCGTTTGGAATTGGGCTCGCTATTTTTGAAGAAATCACGGAAATCCCATCCTGAACCCTTGCCGGGAGGAAACAGGTCGTAACTTTACGGTCTGCGGTGAAAGGCTATTTCTATTCTGGAAATTACTCCCAGACCCTTCAACTAGATGGAAAGTGGGAAAGCTTCCCCATCCTTGTTGGGCTCATATGTATTGCTTTGTTGTAAAAAAACCCAACACTCTCCTAACAACCAGAATGCTTTCGTTATTTTTTGAACTGCGTGAACCACAAAGTGGGGGTTGAAGTCAGTTTTTTCATTGATGAAAAAGTCATCGATGACGACGACGTCGTAGCCTCGCGATCTCCCCGTGCGAACGAATGTACCTGAACTTTCCAATCACGAGTGTGTCCAACAAGGTCTTCCTTCGCCCACGATTCCATCATTTTCACACCGTCTCCCAGTCGTGACACATTCCACTTGGTGTCTGAAACGGGCCAAACTCGGACGAAATCAGAGCACAACTACACAGATTTTTGGATTCCTTCAGTTTTTATCCTCGAAGGTGTGGTCTAGACTCTTTCGCGTTGCGCAGCACCAAATTCCTCTTTTGTTCCGAACTGAGGTGTAATGTTGGAGAGGGTTCAGACCATTATTCAAGTTATGTCAGCTGGGTCTCTTAAAATGAACAAAAAGTTCTCAGCAATTTGACGGATTCTCCGATTAATCACGTTCTGATGGCAACGTCTTTAAGAAGCCACATTCATGTGTCTACCCGAATGTTCTACCACCGATCCCTGTCTTAGGGTCTACCTCAGAAGTATTTGGCTTCTGGCCAATTTTATTATTTGGATCTTGGCTTTCGTTGGATGTTTTCAAACACAATGTGCATGGTTTATACTTGTGCTCGAAATACTTGATGATACTAATCTAACTTATGGTACAACCTCTTCATTAATCTTCTGAATGTTTAAAAATTGAATGTAGATCTCTTTCTTTCTTCATTTTTTCGTTTTTTTAGATGACCTTATAATTTTCCAAGAAAAATTGAAGCTTGAAACAAATCTCATTACGATACTACTGCGAAAGTTAGAGACTTGAGGTATTTTACGGTATTCTATAGCAGGATCGTAGAATTAGCTCTTCCAGGGTTCATTCGTTCGTTTATATGTCCATCATTGTCCCCTAACCACACCCATAAAGCATAGTCGCCTACCATTTTTACCAATGTCCCACTCAGGAAAACTTGACATTCCGTGCTGTGGGTAGACGTTACTGTAGCTATTACTACCATAGCGCAAATAGATGTCAACGTGCATGGTACTTAAAGGCACCGTTCACAAAAAAGTTAGGGTACCCTTTTTTGACGGGAATTGATAGAGCCACTCTAGAATAAAGCGATAACATCGAAAGAAGCGCAAAAACGATGAACAAAAAGAATTATAAATGGTCAAAAAGAGCTGGAAAGAGGGTTGGACGAGTTTCACATTGTAAAAACGGCGGTTAGGGAGTGTTCGGGCGAGTGCACGGAGGCGACGCAATGTGTTGTCTGCAATAGCAGACAACACATTGCGTCTCTGGCAATTTGCCAACCAGCTTATCGACTTTTCACCAACTTCGCTCCAGTGCGAAAGTGGTGAAGGACAATTAGGACTCGTAGTCAGCCTAGCGAGGGGCGGAAGCCTCTCGTCCCCTACTGTTCCTGCCCTTATTGTGCCCTATCCAGCCGTTTTCCGACCTCATTCCTGCACAAATGGTACCAGAGGAGGCTTCGAATTCAAACCATGTGCAAATCTCCGAAATCACTTTTTTGTGAATATTGCCTTTAACCGATCAGGAATCACATACAGTACTCGTTCCACAGAACGGGTTCTTCAGAAACAAAGAGCACGGATGGCATTTGCATGGTCATCTTTTAAGAGATACCTCATTACTCTGCCTTCCAGAATACATATTTCAAAAGGCTTTCCTAGGCAGATCAGATCATCTACAGCTCAGACGAAGAAAAACGGTAATAAACACATTTGACATAAATAAAACGATAAATAAATACTTCAATTAATAACAGTAATTTGAGCTATAAATAATAGAATTTTGAATAAATAAATAAATAAATAAATAAATAAAATATATAATAGCATGAAGGAGCAGTTTTTTTTTCCATCTGACATCACTTGACTACCTCTTTTTGCACAGCAAAGTATTATGCCCGTCCATAGGAACCTATTTCCGTCAGATGACAACATATCTTAACGAGAAACCAGAATTATGCCCTTCGTGTGGTTCGTGTGGTTAATCATCGAAGTTCATCACGAGGTGGACTATCTACGTACGTAGTTGCGGTCTAGCGGCGGGAGCGTATACGGAGGTTTTGATGTCTGTTCGAATTGGCCATTTATGGTGGGCTGTTTATTCACTCTTCAAGGAGTTTTTATGGGTTCTCGCGGCAAATGAAAATTCACGGAGATTTTATGGCCACATTGGTCCTTCAAGACTACATACCCCACTACTCTACCGTATAAAGGATAGTCAGAGATGGCGCGCGAACATCGCCCATACGGGCGTTCCTCCCTGAACTGTTCCTTCACTGGTTCCTCGAATCAATTCAATCAGTTCATTTTGACTCCAGCTATCGGTCTGATGGTCCCTGAAAACCGGAAACGATTGAGAAAACCTCGTGAATGGTTAAATCGCCACCTTTTGCACGTTCTTAGATGATTGACTGCTGAGCATCATGCATCGTCAATGTTTGATTTATCTACAACTTTTTCCAATTCCATTTATTTGACCGTCTTGATTGATAATCGTGCAGCAGAGTTTGCCGTATAAGAACTATGGAATAGTTTTCCTATTGAAGAATTACAGGTGTTCCTTTCCCTGGAAAAATGCGACTTCAAGTCCAAATTGGAATCGAATGTATAGTGATCCCTTGCGAGGAGGATGAACCCGTACATACCGTAAGTTTGAACAGTATACTGTAGTTTCTAGGTTACTGTGCTTCTATACCTTTTTGTCAGATTACTATCGAGTTACTTTTGATTTTTTTTTGAACCAACAGATAGATGCCGTTTACGAGATCTAGTTCTCAGAAAAAAAAGAAGTAAGAAATAAGTCTGAATACCAAGCAATAATGAATGGTAAGTAACAGGGAACGTTGTCGAGGTACTTACGAAAATCCCGATGGAACATTTTCGAATTGGAATTCATTCTGTCTTTGTTCGAAGCTATAGAAATCGCACAACATTCTACTACTTTCTACAACTTTTCATGACTGCTTGACACCACGATTCTCTTCTAAATATCTTGAAGGGACATCTCTTAGTTCATCTCTCACCTGAGGGGAGGACTAATCCACAATGTTCTGCTCTCGGAGTGGGAAAAACCTACATTCCCGGAGTTTTGGCCCTTGAGAGCCTCCTGATGCCTTCCATCTCTTCGCGGAAGAGAATGATTCAAGGGGTCTTGTAATCCGAGTAAAAAAACATTTCTGAAAAGCTCAACTTCTAGAAATGAACTCTTCGTAGGTGGCTCTACGCACGGTAGCTAAGATGCGAAGGCTACGTCCATCAATGGTAAAACCACCAGGAGGAAAGGAATACGAGGAAATCCGTAGAACCGTAGGTAACTCACTCATTGACCCGGAAGACCGAGTCGGAGATGTGCTGAAAGACGGTGACTTCGTCATACTAGGTGAGTTTCCATACACAATTGTACTGGATCGAAAATCATCAAAATCCATTCAGTGATTCATCGAGACGAAACGGAGGAGGAGAAGGAAAGACGGCGGCAAGTTGAGCTCGAAGGAACCCGTGTAGCATTGGAAAAATTGGATAAACCGAGAAAGTAAGATACTTTTATAAGGTTGAAAAGGAATCCTGGCACCCATTTCCTCTCTCAAGTGACGGAATGTCATCGAAATCTGTGAAATTATCGCTCACAGGCCAAATATGTGCCTGACTCTCGAGAACCCACCTTATTCGCCCTGAAGAGGGCTACTGAACTAACTAGTAGGGGAACGGCAGTTCTAGAAAGTAACTTTGAAGATGGGTACAGCGAAACCAAACCCATTAAAATGCCACTATCTCCTAGAAACCTTTGGCGGGATTGGACAATAAGATCCATTCAGACTTGTGGGACAGGTACCCACCGGCTGCCATGTGGATAGAATTCAGAGTGAGGTTTGGGGATTACGGTCGATTCCTGGCACGAACTTCTAACATCTGGGCGTAAAGTCATTCCTACACTGAAAGTAGCTGTAATCGAGCTCAGTGGAAACTTGTTCAGGGTCACCTACCTGATTCTGACCGAGAAATTATGAGAAACATGACCTTCCCGATTTCAGAATCAAATTCGATTTCGATTTGTCGCCAGGGGTAGCTCTTGTGGATAAGCCAACAAAGCTGTTAGTCCTGGACGGAGCCAGTCTTACGCCAGCAGATCTCGTCCTATGTGAGAAAGGAGAATGCGTTATACAGGTACGAGACCAACTTCAACCAGATTATTTGTTCCTCCCCTAAGAAATCTTCGACGCTGTTCTACCACACCCTAGCAGAGGCCACGGAAAAATCAAGAAACCGAGAATTCCATCACGTAGACCAGTCGCTTTTGCTGGATTGGTTCCATTCATGCCAGACTATAAACACGAAAAAAAGATTTTCGAACAATACAGACATGAGCGTAGGTTTATACTCCTTGATATCTGAAACGGGGCCAAGTAAGTGGGGAGACGCTCACATTTGGGAAATTTATGGGGAAAAAATATTGCGGGGATGGGATTGTCTTCCAAAGGTGGAAGCTTCGTGTGTCATCCCACGCTTCACATTCGTGTGAATGAAGTGGAAATCGAACTCCGGTCCTCCAGTTTCGAGTCTAACAGCCTTCAACACCCCCAATACCTCCATAGGGACCGTCCATAGAGACCCAAACGGGATCAAACGATACCACATCTGTGCTTTTACTAGTCTAGAAGACTAGGCTACAACTACCTGCATCGAAACCGCTCTGGAAATCATTGCATCATGATTCTTGCTGAACAGTAATGGATACTTTTATCACCTTCCCCTCAGAATGGATTGTCCCAATCCTAAAAACCTGATGGCGTCCCGAACGAATCATTTCGATTACAGCTTTCAATGGAAGCAGAAGAAAAAATCAGAAAGGGTCGTGCCCTCTTGGAAAAAATCGCATCTGAACATCGCGGTAAGTGATAATCACTATGCCCCTACCGTTCCCAGCTTACCCATGTGCCTTCCAGCCGTCTATGGCGTCACGACAGGATTCGGCATTTTCTCGAATGTTCGCATAGCGGATGATAAACTCAAGTAAGTTCCGCAGTACATACTTTTGGAGGCCGCCATCTGTCGGCTCTTACAGTAGACAGCCTTACTACGAAGAGTATACGGTAGCCAATGTATTCTATGCAGGACCTGGTTTATGATCGTCTCTTTTTGCTCTGCTGAAAATGAAAACATGACATGATTATGATAACTAATTATTCTGATTACAGGAAGCTCCAACTGAACCTGATCCGATCCCATTCCACGGCATACGGGCAACCATTAGCTCCTTCAAAAGCAAGGATGTTACTCGCATTGAGGTCAGTTTTGGAGGGACGGGAAGAACCTCTGGGAAATCAACAATTACTGCTTCAGGATAAATGTACTTGCTAAAGGGTACAGTGGAATATCATTGGAAAACGTCAAGAAGATGGTAGCCGCATTCAATGGTATGTTACCCTTTTTGTCTGACTGTATTCCAAGGAACCGAATACCCAAATTTAGTCACGGTAATCGGAAATTTTTAACAGAAAGAACTGTCAGTCCTTCTGCTAAGTGTTTTCGGAATGCTACCTCTCATAGGAGTGGTTATTTTCAGCATTCTGCGTCTCGTACGTACCTCAACAAGGTACAGTCGGTTGCAGTGGCGATTTGGCTCCTCTCGCTCACCTTGCTCTCGGCCTTTTGGGAGAAGGAAAAATGTGGAGTCCTAGCACTGGGTACTGTTAAAGCAGGTTTTTTCTCCCCAAAGAAGGTTTCTGCATGGGCACTTTCCAGATGGGACAACGCGGACGTCGTTTTGAAGAAGAATAACCTTACACCACTGGAACTTGGTCCAAAAGAAGGTCTGGCATTGATCAATGGCACCCAAATGGTGACCGCTCTAGGAGCCTACGGTAAGTGTGGTTTTATTGTTCTCGCTACGGAAAACTACCTCATAAATAAATTTAGCTGTCGAACGGGCTCGTAACATCGCAAGACAGGCTGATGTGATTGCCGCTCTGTCGTTGGACGTACTCAAAGGCACTACACGAGCGTACGATCCAGGTATGGTGTTCGTGGTATTACAAATATCAAAAATAAAGTAAACAACATAAAGTTAGTAAACAAAGCAGGTCACCCAAATCTGAGAGCCTCAACAAGTAATTGAAAAGAAGTGGTGGATGAGGAAAACCAAAAAAACTGTATGAGCCCACCTCTGGCACCGGGTGTGAGAGAACTGAACGAAAGTGTTCGTTCCTCATACTTACCAGTAATGGAGAGGAAACAAATGAAATAAGGGATAAACATACTGTAAAAAATGAAAAATCAAGCTAAATAGAATGAAAGGAGAGCAGATAACCATGGAGTTGCCACCCAATTCACCCGAACGGGAAGGTTTTTACGTTCAATTACGCGCATGTACCGTAGTTCAATCTATTGCTCTGATTTACGGCTACTCAAAAACCTTTCACAAATTCATAAATCCACAATTGAATGCACGAGATTCAGATATCCATAAAATTCGTCCACATAAAGGCCAGAATCTATCGGCTCTCCGGCTTCGATCCCTACTCCACTCTGATGCCAATCCATCACAGATTGCAGGTGAACAAATCAGTTTTTCAACTGCTTCTCAGAAGGACTTGAATCAACTTCTTTTCAGAATCCCATCGTTACTGTAATAAAGTGCAAGACGCCTATACACTGAGATGTGTACCTCAGGTAAAGTTTTTGAGCTGTTAGGGACATTAGAGGGTGCTAAATAAGTGAGTTGGGAGGGGCCACGCGGCGGCGCGGCGCCTTTTCATGTCTGCGCCCTCTCCAGCGAGATATTAGTACTGGGCCTGAGTCTGGGAAGGGATGGTGAGGTTGTACTGAAGTGTTTCGCGAGTTCAAAACAAATTACCTCTTGGCACATGTTACATGCTTGCATCTTATGGGTACTCTTCTTCTGAGCCGATAAAGCCCCATTTTTAATAAGGGATGGGGCTCCGGGGTGGGTGAGATGGTTATCTCGTGCAAAAAGCTGAGATGAGATAAGAGCTGAACGTCCAATTGGCTCACCAACCCCGGAGCCCCTCCCCTCCCTAAAATTAGGTGAAAAATACGCAGTTATAACATAAAAGAGCTATGAAAAGTCCCTAAACACCATCACGGGCTCGCCTACCCTTCCTTGCCCACTCTCTCGCTGGAGAGGGCGCAGACATGAAAAGACGCCGCGTGGCACCTCCCAACCCACTTAGCACCCAGTTTTTTCCGGAAAAAGGTCCTAAATGTCTGTTTCGGTATTGTCTTATTTACTTCTTCTGTTAGAAGTCTCGGAACACTTATTCATAAAACAATGCCATAGAAAATGCCTAAACATTCACAGTCCCGTAAAAAAGGAGAGTTAACTAAATTTAACTTTCATCTCTCCAAAGCTCCCCTTATCAAACCCTATAATGACTCTATTTTGACTGTAAATTAGAAATTTCCTCTCTGTCACAGGAAAAGGTTCGGGTAGCTTTCCGTGAAGAAACTGTTGATTGTACTCTCTTAAAATATTTGGGTTAAGTGAGCTCTGTGATGGATCCATCTGGCATGCTCCCGATTTCCGTGAACATTTTTGTGATTCACAGGGACCCAGTCGACTTCTGCTGGATTAGGGACCGAAAAATTGATGAAACAATTTTGGTTCACATTGTAAAATGAGAACGACAAAGTAGAATTGCAAACCCATTCAAATAATTGAATGATGACTTGGCTGTGAAGGTTGGAGCGAGCGTTCCCGGGTAACTCAACTTCTCCCCAATTGCGGCACTCTCCCTTGCGGCATGCGGTAAATGTCACTGCAATTACCGTACTCACCCCGCCTCCCGCCAATCGATAGGACGCGATATTTTTCCTTCACTGGCTTGCTTTTTCATTGGATTTTATCGTTTTTTCTTCTGTTTCTTTTTAGTTTTCATGTTAATTGGACTTAATCAATTAAAATGACTCCTCCTATATAAACGACGATTAAGACTGCATTGGAATTGAAAAGAGCGGCCAGCCAATTCAAATAATTAAAGGACTCCCTACCTCTCAGATTGCGCGCTCCAATCTTCCAGCGCAAGCCTGCGATAGGCGGCGGGTGCGGCGTGTGCGACGCCGTGTTAAGGGAGAAGTTCCCGGACCCAGCGTCCCCACATCCGACACCAAAATAACGAAATTCGATATTAGCCAGGCAGTATAGTTGCGCATGTAACATAGATGCTGGCGAATTTAGTTACTCATTCATTTATTTATTTTTATTTATTTATTTATTTATTTATTTATTCACAAGAACGAACATTACATCACATGTGCAGCAAGTAAAATGGAGGGCTAAGTGGCAGTCCGATTATTTGAAAGCTAGTTTGGCTCGTGTCTTATGAATGCTCGTGTGTCATATCACAACATATCACACAATATCGTATCATATCACATCATATCATACCATATCATATCATACCACATCAAGTCACATTACACTACATCGCATCATGCGTCGGCTATGAGCATCTGTTGTCATATCATATCGTATCACATCATATCATAATATGTTACCTAAGAGATGTGCTATATGTATCAAAGGATTACTCGATACTTTAATCTATCCAAACTTTTGCTAGAAATGCTCGGTGGATTGGGCATGATTGGGCTTAGAAGGGTATGATAATGGGTGCTAAGTTGGTTGGGGGGGGGGGGGGGGGGCCACGCGTCGCGGCAGGCGGCGCGGCACCCTGCCGAAACGGTGTTTAGGGACGTTTCATTGTTTTTTATGTTGTAACTGTGTGTTTTTCACCTAATTTAAGGAAGAGGGGGGCTCCGGGGTGGGTGAGCCAATTGGACGTTCATTTTTTATCTCATCTCAGCTTTTTACACGAGACAACCATCTCACCCACCCCCGGAGCCCCTCCCCTTATTAAAAAATAGGTTTTATCGGCTCAGAAGAAGTGTATCCATAATATGCAAGCATATTGCTTGTTCTGAATCACGAAACACATCAGTACAACCCTACCATTCCTTCCCAGACTCAGGCCCACTACCACATTGCTGGAGAGCGCAGGCTGCCGCGCCGCAGCCGCGCCGCGTGGTCCCCCCCAACCCACTTAGCACCTGATAATGAAAGGTAATTGAGTAGTTAAATATATCTCAGCTGAGTGGCTGTCTGCAAAATTTTTAATATTCAGAGTCCGGACGGCGAAACGGGGGTCTGCTCTTTTTGGCCCATTCGAATCAAAGAGAACTTGAAAACTTTTTCTGAGTTGTTTTGAAATAATGGATTGTTTTATAGGTCCACGGTATCGTTCATGACACCATTGAGTTTGTCCGAGAAATTATCACAACAGAAATGAACTCGGCCACTGACAACCCTCTGGTATTCGCTGAACGTGAAGAGATTATTTCTGGTGGTAACTTCCATGGAGAGTATCCGGCCAAGGTGAGCATAAACCACATCAGGTAGTCCCATGACCCAGAAAGTTCAAATGCTTAATCATGCACTCCAGGCACTTGACTATTTGGCTATCGCGGTCGCTGAATTGGCACAGATGAGCGAACGTCGACTGGAACGTTTGGTGAATAAAGAATTGAGCGGATTGCCTACATTCCTTACACCTGAAGGAGGTCTAAACTCTGGTCTGATGACCGTACAACTGTGCGCTGCCAGTCTCGGTTAGCCAATGTGTTTATTACATTATATCCATTAAATTATTCCCAAAAACTCATGGAGGCCCTGCTGTTTCCAACAGAGAACTTGGGGAACGCACAGGGTGGAGTGTGGGGGCCCACCTCGCCGAAATAGTAGAGTTCCTTTTCGAAAATCACCGTCCGTGATATGGACTGATTAGCCCGTAATTTTGAGGTGACCAAGTTGTTATGCCACTCCAAGAACACAACCTAGCTCCCTAATTACAGCGTCTAACAACCAAGAAAGCCGGTAGTGAGGCGAAACAGATTTATTGGCTCCCGCCAAGCGACCGTTGGAGCGCCCGTCGTGAGAAATCGCAAAGACCACCCGTTCTTTTGTCAGGGGGACCGATCCCAACAAAAATGATCAACTTGCATGTTTGCAGTTTCTGAAAACAAAGTTCTATGCCATCCATCGTCAGTGGATAGCATTCCAACCAGTTGCAATCAGGAAGATCACGTCAGTATGGGAGGTTTCAGCGCCCGAAAGGCATTGACTGTCGTCGAACATGTGGAGGCTGGTGAGAAAATTACAAATTATGAAGATGAATTTGAACAAGCATTGAAAACGGTCAAGGAACTTCCGGCTTTGTTTACGTGTTTATTATTTATTTTCTCATTTATTATAAACATTAGTGCTTCCACTGTTGGATCTGTATATACCAGTTGATCATTCTTTGATATGATAGTGCTTGCTATGGAATTGATGGCTGGCTGCCAAGGACTTGAATTCCTCAAGCCACTCGTCTCAACAGCTCCATTGAATAAGGTCTACCAGCTGGTTCGCACTGTTTGCGCGTGAGTTCACTTAGTTTTTACTAGAACTTAATAGTTAGGTGGAAGTTACCAATCAAGAACTTTTACAGACCTCTTACCGAGGATCGTTTCATGCAGCCTGAAATCGAAGCCATCGTTCAGTTATTGAGAGACAATAAGGTCAGTTTTCAATGATGAATAGGTCTTTTGGCATCATTTCTGTTGTTGGCAACGTTACGGTAATTCTTACCTGATTACGGTAGGTTACAGTTCCTTGTAAGGGTTCAAGTATGTAGTGTCCGCTACCACTTTGTTTAAAAGTTTTCCACGAAAACATACCCTCATCCGGTTTCTGCAGGTCTGGGAATGTGTACAGCCTCATCTAAAGACCTTGAGGGAAATGGAGGAGTTGGATCCGGATGCGCTTCGTACGGATGCCAAGACACCAACTGGAATTGTGATGTCAGAAAGGCTCGAGACTCCGGCGCTGGATTCAAATGGATCCGATGAGCATTCTGATCATGAACAGTGCCATTGAACTATTAAAACCAATCGCCTTACCAGTATAAATGTATTTACTCGCGAGGTGTTTACGAAGTGTATTTAATTGATCTTTGTTTTCGATTGAATGTAACTCTTGCACAAGAGAGAAGGTCTGTAATGCGTCCTCCGCAAATAGAAAAACTCAGATTTAGAGGCATGAACCAGACTGAACTATTCCTCCTTTGTTCGTTTAAAACGGAATCTTTAACGTTGGCGGTAGCAGAGGATAGCATGGGATACTAGAAATGCGTGCCAAACGAATTAGGGATCGGAGCCTGGCTTGGGAACTATAGGAATTTGAAAAACTCTAAGGGAAGGTAGGGAACTGGGTCCTAGAAAGATTGACTGTCGCCTACCAGGCTTTTACAGAATTTCTACCCTGGAAGGAGCAGCTGGCGACTCAACAGTCGAGTAGCATTGGTCGGAATGGGAAGGGTTGATAGATGGTCAGACAGCCAGCCATAGCTCACAAGTTCAAGCGGAAATCGTCCAGAAACGAGAATGGGAGTCGGAACAGCAGTTGCGCATTCCTTCAGGATCCCCAATCCTTCTCTGACTCAGATTTCAAGAAGTTTCTCTATTTTTGAAACAGAATGAATATGACATCTAAAGCTGAGTTACCATCTTCATTTTTCGGGTACTATGGAATAATGGGATCAAAGCAATTCTCCCACTAAATAACTTCCCCTATTATCGTTTCCATTCCTGGGTGAACTGCTTTTTTGATACCTTTAAGTTCTTTTATCGAAATCATCGAGAAACGAAGAAATTTGTAAGAGGAATCTGGAATCGCTGAGTTTGGCCGGACTCAGAAACTCAGTCGGTTCTGCAATTCAGGCTTTGTCAATCTGAACTCTACGATTGTTCCCACTGGCTTTCTCCACACTCAAATGGTGCTTCCCGCAACCCTTCCAGATCCCTACTTCCTCATTTTGGACCCTAGGCGTCAGCTTTAGCTTTGGAGGGTTTGGCCAGGGAATTAGCTGAGACAACAGTGAGTAGGGGACATAAAGCTGGACGCTGGCCGACCAGCCAGCAGCAAGGAGCGTGGGATAGCCGGACCTCATTAGGATTTGACCCCATCCGGCTGTGCTGTGACCACAGCACGACGTAATCTCACACAATGCTAATGAGCTACGATACGTTGACGTTTATTGGCAGATTGCCAAAGCAAAACACAGCCTCAAGCGTGAGATGGACGTCACAAAATTGTTTATTATTGCTTGTTTACTGAACGACAACGAGTTCCAGTGACCCTGTAACGTAATAGTAATAATAATACAGTATAACAAACTAAAGTACAGTAGAATATATAATGAGAAGAAGCTCTTTTCAAATGGGGAGATCACACGGACATAGAAGTAAAGTCACAGGGCGTTGGGGATCTATTCCACCCCACGAAGGGAAGGAATAATTGACAAGAATTGGACAGAAACATCACAAAGTGAATGGAAAATAATTAGCAAAAGCAAGAAATTCAGAGAAGCGGACCCAAGCGTCCTACGAGAAGCTTCCTGGACCACCTAATCGCTAGTGACAGTTGACCTAACGAATTAAGTTTTAGCACAGACGGCTATTCCAGGCAAAAACGATAGGCTCAGGATAGATAAAAGCTTTGAGAAGAGTAAAGGAACAGCGACACAGCTGGGAGAAACAGCTCCCATAACTATCAAATCAATACGAGCTGCCAAAAATCAATAATTTAGGGGGAGTGCTTTATAAATATCAGTTTAAGGGATACAGTTGGCCAGCACTCAACATAGTAACGTAGCGAGTATTACTGTATCGAGGTTACTGTAGGAAATTCATCTACGACGTAAAAAATCGTTGGTTTCTGGGACCATAGTTGAAGTACTCCCGCATCGACGGAAGTTTCCAAATTGGTGTCTTCCTCTTCAAGAGGGAAGGGTGGCCAGTTCTGGTACACACAACTAGAAATGACCGGCAGGACTCAGGGGATGGGTTTTCGGGGGCATTGAGGCCCTAGAAGGGCCAGAGTCAAGCAAAACGTCTAGATAGACAACTCAAAGGTGCACTCCATCGGTGGTCGCAGCCAGTTGGCATTTCGTCTCAGACGGGCTTTTTCGACGATTGAACGAAGTTCGTCGGAACGTAGCTGAAATAAATAAGTTTTGAAAGTGTTTATTACATTGGTCGAGGTAAACTATAAACAGTAAAGTGTAGTTAGTTCCCGAGATAGCCAAATGAAGCACAAAGTGCCCCACCAGGAAAAAATTCCTCCAAGCTTCCTCCAAAAATACCCCTAAGCCCAAAACATCTTCTGAGGGTGTAGGGAGTTTCCTCCTTTCAGAATGTTCTAGGTTGCAAAGTGAGATGGCGCCCTGCGTTCACCGCTGTCATGGGTGAAAGATTTGCCGCAAACGGGAAGTCTGAACGAGTCCCTCGGGTGGGTTGACCAACATGTCTGAATCGGGCCCTGTGGTATGCTCCATCAAATTTTGACAGAAGGTTTGACGGAAGGTCGACCCGGTTGTTGTTCGGGAATGCAACGGATCTTCCCAGAGAATTTGTCTTGAGCCTCATCACCAGGAGCGAAAATGGGTAAAGTCTTGGAGCCTGGGAGCCTCCTCTTACCTCCATTCAAGAACCATCCTAAAAGGGTAGAAGGTAATCCAGGGTTATCCCAATCCAATAGAAAACCTACCTGACCACTTTCGGATCACCGATTTCGATTTTTTAGAAAAGAAATTCGTAGAAAAATAAGTCAGTTTACCTGCAATTCAGCAATTTGTGCATCGAGCTCAGTCAAAAACTCCTCCTCACATTCCTCCATCGTGGCTGGCTTTCCCACTCTGGAAAGCGCCCCTTCGTCGTATGTAGTCTGATTTGCCTTGTTGGCATTGACAACTCGTGAGAAGTACGATCCCGGATAGACGAGGGAGTTTGTCCGTTCAAGTTGCTGGGAAATCGGTGACGAGACAGCATACGGTGTCGCATATTCGTCGGGTGTCTTCGGTAGGATACGTCTGAAGGACTGGTTCCGTACGACGAGTGGCTTAGTGGTAGGACTGCGTTCCGAAGCCAAAACGATGTTCGGGGCACGACGTTCGGGGAGCAGGTCATAGTTGGTCCATGGCTGAGCATAGATGGGTGATTCAGGGCAAGCGTAGATGGGTGAACTCGAGCGGGAATCGTCCAGGCTCGACAGTTGCTCTGAGCTGTAGCTACGCTCCGGAACACGGCAACAGAGCTGAAATAAAACTCAATCAATTTATGGTATTTGCATACTTCCAAAAAAGGAAAACCCGGAAGAATTTCTACAGTACACCAATCCAGAGGGGACCTCCAATCAAGTTCACAGGAAGATCTAGGAGAGGAGAAAAGCTAGCAAATACTCTGGGATAGTTCTTAATCCTCCCGATTATTGACAAATATACTCCTTATGGTGGTTCCCATGCTGGCCCCATTGTACCGGACCCTTGGTAGGGTCATCTAGTGCCAGTCCCATTAGAGGGAGCCAGAGCCTCGAACCAAGTGTTCAATTTTTAGACTTGGACTTAAATCTGGCGAAAATCTTTTGTAGACAAGGACAGATTTCCCCAAACCAACCAAAAAGGTGCAGACATCTTAGGGACAGGGCCAGAGCAGGGATTGCTTCACCCCTTTTGTTCCTATTAGGTGGACTCTGAGGTATTCCCTTGGGACCCTCTAGAACTTGGAACTCTGGAAAACAAGTTGACCAATGGTCTCATCAGTCCACCTCCCCTTATTCCCCCGCAAATTCACAAGCTGATGAGACTGAAAGGGGTAGCAAAGCGTAACAAACAAGCTCCGGATGAATGCAAACTGGTGAAATATTCACAAGTGACTGGCAACGGGACAAAGCTCTCCCTCATCAACTTATACGAATCCATTTCCGTCAGTCTTCCGTACTGGTTGAAACTTACTTCAAGTTCATGATAGATATGCTGATCTTCGTCGCAGACATTGTCGTAGGTAGAAAATGACGACGTTTCTTCCAAATAGCAACCTTCATCAAGTGGTTCGTCAGTGTACGGGCTGGTAGCTGTTTGCCATGACGTCAAATGTACGGATGAATCAGGGCTGCAAAGGAAAAATCAGTTGATCGAGATAGTCGAACCTTGAAGGATACGCCATGTATTCGACTTCTATTCAGTTTCTTCGAGGTGTATGGTGCCTATGAAAGGTCTAAGCCCAATAGCTAACTTATGATGAAGCCTGGAGCCTACGATACTCAGCATGAAGATTCTGGTAGCCTACATTAAGGCGTAAATTTTGATAATCAAGGGCTCAGTGTTCACAACCCCTTTGGAATACGCCATGATGTCGGCTTTCGTTTAACCCATTGGAGACAGCGCGTGTTTTGGATTTTTCGGCCGCGTGGGACACGAGCGTTTTCGCGGGCACGGCCACCTTGACGCGCATGCGCGTCATGATGTCCCACGAGGTGCACTTTTTGGAAGCCAAAGCTGAGAGGCAACAACAAAAGTGTATGATGTTGGTAAATGAAAGGAGTAGCCGACAGGGGGGTGCTCTGCTTGTCTGCTCCCTCTTAGCGAAATAGAAACAGCTTTGATGCACTTGTAAAGCAAAGATAGGAAATTGCTACCTAGAGGCATAGAGGGCTGTAGAAAAGAGGAACTGTGGGTAGTAAATCATATTGATCTCTACAAAACATGACGCAGCAGTAGGAACGTCTCCGAAACCCGAAGTCGTGGATGACTACAACGAAATGAAGAGTTTCGTCGACCTGTCTGATCAGGTGGCATCATGCACGCCATTTGTGCGCAGAACGACGAAGTGAAACAAGAGGATTCTTCCACCTAATCACGCAAACAGCTGTTGTAAACGCTTGGAAGCTGTACAGAGATGTGGTGAAGAATATGAGGCTAAATGACTTCGGACTAGAGGTGGTCGAATCTCTGCTGAATGTTGATTATGGCCAACTTTGAGTCATCATTGTTACACGTGATGGAGGAAGTACCTAAAGGTCGAAAAAGAATCAACAGAAGGTGTGTGGAATGTTACGCAGCCATGGCCAAAGAGCAAGGATTCGCTACGGCATCGAAAAAAAAACAAATAGGGTCAACACGCGTTGCAGTAGGTTCAGGAAATTATTTTGGATTGATTGTTTCAATAAAAAACACAAGTCTTGTCGCGTAGAAACGTAATCTCTTGAAGTTGTTGTGCCTTGTTACTAATTACTTAGAATTAATTCTATGATTCATTTATGAGTTTGTCCTGAAAAAGAAGTCAAAGTTCAGTTTTAGGTGAGACTTTTACAAGGTTTGGAAAATCTTTGCTGGAATAAACCATATTTGCTCCGATCACGGACCACGTTGTTTGTAGAAGTCTTAATGTTTTGTCTATTGAATAAACACAGAAAAATTGTAAAAAGTTGCGATCTCGCAAAAAAGGAGTGGTGACAAAACCTTGACGCGCATGCGCGTCACTCGGTCCCTCGCGGTCTGCAACGCTTGACGCGCATGCGCGTCAAGGTGTCGTCAATGGGTTAAAATTACAGATTATAACATTTGCAATTACAATCATAACAATTTGTATCATTTAACTTTATCTTTATCGACTTCAAATAGTGCACAACAGAATTGAAGGCCTCAAAGGTTCATAAATGCGACTTAGGAAGATCGGTAGGGCCCAAGCCAACCCATCGCCCACTCCTACAAGTCCAGGATTCCTGGAGAGGCCAACTCGGCTCATTCTGGGTGACCTGAGCGGGGTTTCATTAACGGAAGACTATGGTTGGTTACGGAGAAGTTCAAAGTAACTGCTCCGAGAAAGGCACCTCTCCTTCTCGTTTCCCCTGGCGTCAATCCCTCCTCGAAGACGAATTTGATGCTCTTATTGGAATTCGCCACTTTGACCAGCCCAAAACGGTGAAATGACGAAATCCCTTCCCATGAAACCCTTCAATCAGTGCTCATTTGGGACATAAGACTGCCGGCGTTCAAGTGTTTCATTTAGTAGGCATTCCGACGGGCATACACTTGCGCAATCAGCGTCAGGCATGGCATGGCCAACGAAGCCCAATGTCGGAGAGCTGCGGGAGACTGGCTGGCTGGCTGGGTATGCGAGCGCTGGCGGACCTTTAATTGGTACTCGAGAGACTGCGCACATTGTGTATGGGCACGATAATGCAATTCTGAAGCGTTAGATTGACACATATGAGCAGATATAGACTGCCTGGACATACGCACACTTCGTTCGTATCATGTAGGAGATAGGCTTAGATGATGCGATAGTCATGAGTTGATGAGGAAGACGGATGGACTCCTTGGACTACTTCCTGACCAGCTGATATAGACATCTGAGTCGCTTCCGAAACTACCATTTCCTTCGCATTCGCAGCCTAGGAACAGCCTTGGTGAAGCTTCCGGAGAGGATTCCTATTGAGAGATTCGAGATATGGGAACCAAAAAAGGAAAAGAATCAACAAGTTGGTCTTGAACGTTGAGGACTTGGGGAACGGGTTTTGTCCGGGACTTCATTTTTGAGTTATTTTTCCATTCAAATTAGGGCAATTCGGTGATAAGTGACGATACTGTACTGCACTTCCTTAACTTGATTGTGGGTAAATAAATAAAGAAATAAATAAGCGAATAAGAAGATATGAGTACTGTTCTAGTGGGATGTGTGAGGGGGGAGGTGTAGGAAAAGACTTGTGGGATTCTATTAATTCTACGATTAATTCAAAAGATTGTAGAGTTTATATAAATTCCAACTTTCTGTAACCAAAATTCCTGATCCCTAATCTCGGGGAAACTGGGGTGTTTTCAGCTCCTCCAATCCCAGCCTCCTTGCGGCTGTCGGCATCTGGAATGTGGAAAGCGTTCGGCTTCTTTCTTTGGCTTTCGGAGCTCTTCAAAATGATCGAAAATCCAAAATTTGTCCCATCTGTCTCGACGGGTGTAATTTACGACCATTCTTCTTATAACTGAGCTTTGAGGTCAGTCACTGAACGAATTTCTCTTGGACTGCAATTTCGCTGAGCAAAAAGTTGATGGATCTTATTTCTTTAACATAAAATTGGACAAAATATCGTGTGGGAAAAGAGGGTTAGGGGACAATCAGGGAATTAGCTGGTGAACGATTCCATTTGATCGTTACAGAGGAATGCCCTGAAGCTGATCCCGAAGATTTGAAACATTTTCCAAAAAAAAAGTAGGGTAAAGTATCAGCCGGGCAGAAGAAGCTCTGGAAAACTCGTCCATTCTTACGAAAAGCCCTCATCTAATCATTTAGTAAGCCTCAAACCATCTTACTCCTCTTCCTGTAGCCCAACCATGAGGGGGATTACTATGCAAGATGGTCCCCAGAGCATTTAGTACTCGTCATTTGCTATGGACAAGCTTCCTAAGCGTAATATCCGTGCATCCCATGAGTTGCACATGCCGGATGTGTTCTGTCTCCCCTACTGACAGCGGATATCACTCAATTTACACAGACACTAGTAGTAATTTGTCATATCTACTCCGTCAACACCAACTCCGATGCTTCTTTTCGTAGGCAACCACAAACAACAGAGATTTATTTATTTATATACCTATTTATTTAGTGATTTGTTTATTTACATATCCTTCTATCTGTTTATCTAGCTACTGATGCCCTTCAACATATACGTACTTTCGAGATTCTTTTCGTAGGCAATTGCATGACCAAGGGGATTGATATGAGGTTATTTATTTGTTTATCGATTTATTTTCCGTATATTTATTTATTTAATTGTTTACACATCAATCTACTCAACTATTAATGCGCCTCAGCAGCTCATGCGTATTTTGAAGTTTTTTTTTCGTAAGTAACGTTTGGAAAAAGGTTTGTTTACTATTTATGTTTACTCCCGAGATGAAACCGCTAAATAATCAAATCCGATTTTGAGGATTTTTATGAGGGGAAACTCAAGGTAGTCGGAGGTCACGGCATTCCCAGTGCCAACCCAGATCATCGAACCTTAAGGAGGAACTTTACGAAAAATTGTAACTGGCTTCAAAAACAGGATTTCCCAGAAGTTTCGCACCTTCTGAACCTTCACAGGTTCTCAAGAGGGCCGAAATTTTCTTCCCAAAGAAACGCTGAAGAGGAAGGAGCTTTCACTTTCTCCCAATCAGTTTCCGCTTGACTGAGTCTTTCTCTCAGCCGACTCGCTTTCCCTTCCCTCTCAACCACGCTGCACTGCGCACATCTTCTATTTAATTTGGGTCCATTAGGGTGTGGTGTTGCAAGCCGTTGGCTCTTCCCTATTGCATTACCATCGACTGCTAATTGCTTTCTTCTTCAATCTACAGACGTCGTTTGTCAACATCATGGATAACTCTCAGAGGTGACTACAGTAGACAGATTTAGTTGAGCTGAAACAAAGGCTAACCACTGAAATCCGATTTTTGTCCGCCCGATGTAACCAAAATAGAGTTTTGAATGTCCTGTTTTTTCGCCAAAGCTGGTTTTAAGCTTGTCGCTTTCGCAGGATTACATTACTTTTTTAGAGCTGAAAACGAAATTCTCTCTATTCCTCACACCCAGGATCCAAGGCAACCACCACGAAATACCTGGGCATTGGGTAATGTCAGAGTTTTGATGAAGACCCTGCATCCACTTCTTTCCCCCTCTCATCCCTACCCTCCCGATAGACAGAGGAACCTAAAAAGGAGAAAAGCTGAGAACAGAAAAACCTGAATCTCAGGAATTTAAATCGAACTAGGTTTGGAACACCTTGAGTCTAGATTTGGAAGATGATAAACAACTTGTTGGGTGACAAAAAGAGACGAAATTGCGAAAGCCTCCTTTTCGGTATTCCCACACCTAATATTCCATAGAAAATCCGCCTCTTCATTCAACAGTTCCTCGAAAAACTATTAACGAATATTTGACTTTGATTCGCTTAGTAAAATTCAGAAAAAGATAAGTAAGCTCCTAAAATGACTGTTAATTATTTAGAAAAATTTAACTGGGCCAACGGCATTCAAGGGAGGGTGTCACATAGTGTAATTGTTAAGTGCATATTTACTGTGAGACCGAACAAGGGTTTGACTCCCTTTGGGAACTAAACGTTGTGTTCAGTGTTATATTCAATGCCTGATGTTTATTCAGGGTCATTCGGTCTAATTTCCAGGCAATTCCAACCAGAAGCCAACATTGTGAAAATCCTCTGGGACGTCGTAGAGAATAAGGACAGACTTCTATGGGTCGACTGAGTAAAAACAACAGGATCCCGAGGGAATAGTCAATGACCCCTTGCTTCGATTCAGCTTTCGTAGCCTTAACAAACGTAGTACTGTGTTTGCCAGCTAATTTTCCTTTTTTTCCAGTTTCTAGGCCATAAAAGAACACGGAACCCTTCTTCTTCTCCTCCCCCCCCCCATCTGAAAAGCTGCGAAGTAAAACCCCATTTTACTTGTTGGGGGTAACACTGATGGCTCTGACATTTATCCGTCCAGTCGTCTTTCTGAATGACAGGTGTTGTCAACTGACAGAAAAAGTAGTTATATCAGTTGACATAACTATGTAAACAACCCTCTCACGGGTACTGAGTTATGGGTAAAGTAATTAGCATCAGACAGCCTCTAACCCGTAGTTATGCTTTCCAGGAACCTCCTATGCTCCTGTCAATCGAACAACCGAGACCCAATGGGTCTCCCTATTCCCTGACACCCGTCTACCCCTCCCTATATCCCCTGTCCGCCATTCCATTAGTTTCGTGGTGTTATGTTTACCATAGATTACCAGCGCAATTTAAACAGTGACTACTCTTTTTTGCTTCAGCGTGTTTATGATCACGTACGAACACTATTCCTACACTGGTTGTCGATCGGTAGAGGTTCTGTAGTGGTGGCTGGACCCTTTCCATGGCGAGAGACATGAATCGCTAGGACTTAAAGACAGCTTCAGATCTCATAGTGAGTAGTCCCGTTGAAAAGGAACTTGGAGCCCAGGAAATCCCGATTAGGTCCACTTTGGAATGAACTAGGGATTATCATACACTCTGAGGACATTTTCCCACATTTCTGATTGATATACTGGATTCATTTCAGTTTTCTGTCTCAAATGTCACTGCTAAGTTTCGGAAGAAAATTTTAAAATCTGCAAATTTCCTTGGCTCCGAGCCAACAGCCCCCATTTTGATAGTACAGTGGCACTCTCCCGTATGGAATTCGTACAACAACAGTCATTCATGTTGGACAATAGCCAGTAGGCACATATGACGTGGACGGGTGATTCGGAACAAATCAGTTTTCTCGGAAACTGAATAGACGCCGAAATTCCGTCGTAGTAGCACAATGGACGTCTCCCGCATGTGAGTAATTCGCGACACCCACGAGGGTACAGCTCACCAACACTCACCTGCAATCCTGACTGCCATAACCGGAGCTGCATGTGCTTTCGTCCAGACTTTTCACTCCCAGCAAGGTTGGTGGCAGACATCGTCGATCCAAAGAGTGGGCTTCACCACGGAATGACCCTCCACTTCGTGACAGGCTATCGCCATAAAGATATGGATTCGTCCGTATACCCTGAAATCGTGTCAAAATTAAGATTGCGCCACGAACTCTGACAGGCACCTGAACGTTTTATCGATTGATGGGTTTATTGGGTGGCTACCAAATTGCGTTCTGTTCAGGAGACCGTGAATCTACACCCTGACCTAGCAATCTCCAAAGAAAGGCTAGCGCTCGGGTTTTTTCCGAGTAGATTGCGTGGGTCGGTACCTACGTAGTCTTTGACTGCGCAGCCCTATTTTCGCCCGGTGATGTTCTTTGACTTGAAAATGGGCGCGCGAGGACTCGGGCGCGGTGTTCACAAAGGAAGTCATTATGGCGTTTCTTTGCAGGAGAATTTCAATACGGGCTAAGCCGATCACAACGGACGAACTGCGAAAAAAGGGATTAGAAACTAGTAGTCAGAAAAGGCCGACCAGTTTTTATGGCCAGTTGAATTGTGAGTACGAACAAATTAAGTTTAACTGGTTTGCTAGCCGTTGCATTTCAGCCTGTTGGTCATTTCCGCTTCACAACACCACTTCTAAACCCTTACATTACCCTGAATAGGTCGACAGGACGAGTAGACACCGCAAGCAAAGTAATGGATCGGGTCCAACCGTGGATCTTTTCGTGTCGAATGTGGCGTAGGATTGGGAATAAAGGACCCTTGCATCAAGAGAATTTCCCCAGCCATTATCCGAGCCAAATCTCCTCTGACTAAAAGTGTTTTTGGTTCAAAAAGCACAAGCAACCCGAAAAGTCCAAGTAAACCTCCACTTAGAGGGTCAATTGCCTCTGCAGCACCTAACAGATGTCGAGTGCATGGTGCGACCCGGAGTTTCCGAGCTTTACATCCTTATTTCTCATGAAATATCAAGGTAACCTACGCCTACGAATGAAGACCTAATCCTATGAGTAAAAGTGAAGAAACCAAGCTGACAAGAAACCTTCGAAGGTGAACTTCCGCCTTCTGGGACCCTTAGTGAAATTTTTACTACAAATTTATTTATTGGGCCGTTTTTATGGTGACTCCACTTTTATTCCCCAAAATACTTTTTCTTATACATGAGTAAACTTCAATAATAGGCTCGGATGAAGAAACAGCCAACCAAATGGGGGAGAGTTTGAAAACCTAGCCGACAAGAAGAGGATGCACAGAAGCACGGTTCTCATGGAAACGAATGTCTACCTCAAAAACAGGCGTAAAATACAAAAGGTGTAATTACAGAATCCGGTTCAAATAATCGGCATCTGGAAATTGCCTTTGCATTCTTCGCTGGGAAAAAACTTCCCTATCAATCTGTCGATGCCGGCCGTTAGCCGGATGCCGACACCGAAAGTCCGGGCCAGCTAATTAAACACTTTCCCAGAGGACATCTGCTGTTTAAATATTCCTATTTAAAACTCCCTACTCCACTCGAGACAAAGCCCTATGCCCAATGAAAATGCCCACAAATCGGCCACCCACATTGCCCATTCCGCTATCGACGACGAAGCATTCGAAATTTATAGCGTAATCATGGCGTTTAGTTACTAATCGACTGGGTGTGACTTTGGGAGCCTACACGAGCTGAAAATGACTATGAGCCTTAGCCTCAAGTTTGAGAAAATCACATAGGAGAAGCCTCGTCATCGAATTCGGGGAACAGTCTCGGGGATTCAGTTGATCGTTCTGGGAAGTCACTTAAGCAGTTGGACAAGTGTTCAAGGACTTTTTAAGATAATTTTGAAGAATTCCTCCGAACACGCGGATTTCTCAGTGAGAGGTTTGGAAGGCTGGAAGAGAGGTCTTTTTGGTTCATCATCGAACCCTTGACAAGGGTGGGAAAGCGTCAAAACTGATGGGGCGAAGGCCAGAACGGGTCCAGCGTGACCTTCTCCACCTTTTCAGTTATTATATGTCAGGTATAATCATCGTATTCCGTTTCATTCATTTCTCCCAGATCCAATTCTTCCTCCCAAATCCACTTCTTTATGCCATTTTCACGAAAATAAGCAAGAACATGGGAAAATAGGAAAAATGAAGCGTTTCCCGGACATCTTACTCGGTGAGAAGACTAGAATCGACCTTTTTTCCAAACCCTTCTTTGGTAATACGGCGGCAAAACTTTATGAGAGGGTATAGTTTAGTATGGTGGGGAATAAAGTAAACAATAACTAGTAGGCGGGTGAGGCATGTTTGTGCAATCATACTTGAACGCTATACTAGGACTGAATGGGGTTTGTAGTTCCCCAGGGAGCGGAATCGGCGAAATCATCTTGGAATCATAGCCAAAGCTTACATTCCACAGAGCTCCAGAACGTCATTGTGGAAGTGAAATTATCTCCCAAACGGTACAGAAATTTTGAATGGAAGTGAGACACATCGCCTATCCTGTCAGTATTGACCGAATCTTTACTTCTTTACTTCTTTTACCACTCCGTGAGCTTCATCCACTCCTGAGGTAACCTTCGATAATTATCTGAAGTCCAGTTGGTCCGGGACCGGGAAGTATGAGGTAACCAGTCGGCCTACGTCAGAAATGCCCTCGGCAGGATATGTCGGAAAGGTTCAATTCGATATTCTGCAAGGTGCCCCCCTCCTCCTGCCTCCCACGCAAGAGCAATTTGCATGTCAAATTGCAATTCCTTGGACTTGGGTTGTGACTGAATTAGCCGTCAAGGATAGTAGTCGATTCCGAATGAGGACCTAGTCGGATTAAAGCGGGAGAACGCAGCTAGCCGGGGAGATACCATGGCAACTTTACGACTCCTTTATGACTTTTTTATCCCACATCGAGTTTTTTTTTAATGCCAATGCCAGCTATGTCTCTGTGTGGGGCGAAGAATAAGCACCACATTATGATAGTGGCAAGCCCCTTCCGGATAAGCCATGCTTCGGCTTCCATCCATAATCGTGGAAAGATCCCAAGATTTATTTGATCGGCACACCAGGTCGAGCGCCTTTAGACAGGGTAAATGGCCCCAGGTGATGTTTTTAGCTGATTTCTGTCTGCTCATCAGCGAAGCTGAGAATAGTCATGGGTTTCGAAGCTCTGAAAAGTTTCTGGGAGGAGAAAACATGGCTGTCATGGCGAGGATTTCATCCCGGGACTGTGTCTTCTTGACGTCAACACTAGCTACAAAGCTACCTATATCTCTAACCAGCCAACAGAATTATGTAATTAATCGTTAGGTTTCTGATGAGATGGGAATTTTCTGAACAATGTGTGTGGGTGTCACCCGAGATCTCAGTGTGCGATTCGAATTTCGTCCTGTCATTGTCAAGCTTGTCATGCTCGTGACTAATTCCATTCAGTCTCGAAAAATTCCAATTGGAAATCGGATAGAATGAAAAGAAAAACTAGTAGGCACGCCATTCAAAGAGCTCAGTAGAGTGGAACCCCATACACCCACCCACATAGGCCACAAGCAATCTTCTAATGCGTTCGAAAGTGTACTTTACCCCCTTGATCCCCCCAGATGCAGCCACTAATGCAGGACAACTTCTAGAATTAATCATTTTAATATGAGCCTACCCCCTTCTTGCACTCACTCCATCCGACTGGAGGATGCATGAAGTTGGAGTTGGAATAAGCAAGGAAATCTTACCCGTCGCCTGGCAAATGACCCCGTCTCGGGTTTCCTAGCCATCATCGGAGCACTGCCGCCACCGCCACCGCCACTGGCACCAATAGCTCCAATCGCACTCATGACCATAGGCACTGAAAGCATTGTGGGATTCAGAATTGAAATACGAACACACGGGCACACATTCCCACAAACTCTCCAGTTTTCCTCCAGCACGGGAACTCACCGTTCACTGGTCTCAGTTCAGTGTGTTTTTTGTTCTTTGACTCGAGATTGAGGCGACAGCTAGGCGCCACACTCTGACTGACGTTACGCCGTTGATTTAGGGAATCACGACGACGTGAACGACGTAACGTTAGCTGATCCAGCCAGCAATGAAGACGCTGCATCCCTGGAATGTAAAAAAGCCGTCTGGGAATGGGCTGAGAATGGGATGGTACGCTCGGGAACATACATATCTATCAACAAAACTGGTAATAATCGCGGAAAACGTCATAATGGGCAGTGGAAGGGGTAGTGGGTGTAAGAGACAATGAAAAATGATGTTCGGGTGGGAAAGGCTGATTTTTGAGGCTCCCGAGTAACTTTCAAGGAGCTCAGGAGCTCAAGGAGCCACAGGCAGCTGAAAAGCTATGAATATCCCATGAAGAATGGCACCGTAATTATGGAAAAAGGCGAAAAACAAACATCTTAAGGCCACTGTGACAATAAAGAAGTCGAAAACAATGCATCATAAGGGATTGTATGCAAATTCTAATGATATACGGTAATCAGCTACAAATTGTATACAAAACAGAAGAAAAACATAGCGTCATCTGGAGTAAATCCCCCTATTAACACGCCCGGGAGATCCCTGTCTTTAAGATTACGTCGAACGTTCGGCTTAGACAAACTAATTTCCACCAAACGACGACGATCCCATGGAAACGGGAGGGAGCTTCAGTTGATAATTACGGCATTTCCTTTCTCAGAAGTCGAATCAAAGGTGGATAGCCAGTAATTTCCCCAAGGAGCCCTTCTTCAGGTTTCTTCAGGGAGTTCTGGCAACCTACCTTCCCGAGTTTATCATTAACCTAATGACTTACCCTTAGGGGTTAGAAAAATCTGCTCGGAAGTCTTTCTGAAACCATAACTACCCAGGACGATCTAATGGAAGAGCCCACCCAGCTTAGTGGCCGAGACACCCCAGCGGAAGATGATTGAACGGAAGTGACCATCACATGAGGCGTACACTGAGCTGTGGGTAATTGGCAGCAAAGCCAAAGGCATCTCGAAAGTGCAGCATCAATGAAGCAGCAGCAGCAGTTATATGAAGCGTATAATAGTCTCCACTATTCAACGCTCTTACTAGAGTCAGTGGACCCCTACGGAGACGGGCAACAGTGTGGGCGGAGCGCAGATTGAATACGCCTGCGCTGTGGGTGAAGGCACTGGAGGCGGAGTCGAGGGGTGGAGTCCGGCAAAGTGCCAAATTAGATTGCATTCTGCTGAGTAGCTGCAGGGACTGGAGTAATCTGTCTTGAGCCTATCAGCAAAACGAATACGACATGGAAATTGAAATGAGTAGCGCCGGATGAAGATTTGGGGCCCGGGTGAATACGGGTGGTAGGTGGATTACGGCTGGGTGGGTGCAACAGAGGAAGGCTAGTACTCCCCTTCTCTGCAGGATCACCCTTGCAGGTCCCCCTGCAAGGTTCAAAGCTCAAACCGACAATTTTTGACTCAATTTTCGTGTGGTTGAAATACGAGTATGCGCTACTCACTCATTTATTGCTTAAGAAAAAATGGAAGGGAGGGGGAGGGGGAAGAATTGATAGTTGGCGGATGCGCCATGAATTCGACTAGTAGGTGGAAATCAGTGTTGCCAACAGGATGATCAGGAATTTGGTTCGAAACACGTCAAAGCGGTTGTCGTTTTTTGTGGAAACTCGTCCAAATTCCGAATCAGCCAAAAAATTTGAATTGTATGACTACTAAGAAAAAGATATCAAGTTTAAATTTGTTCGCTAAATCCAAAAGTTAAGTTTTCTGCGTCATCTATATTTCAAGGGTGTGCGATCGCAAATATTTGAACAAAAGGAAAAATAAACTGTCGAAGCTGATAAGTTTTCTAAAACGTCCTATTTACTTGAACTTGACTATGTAAACTGATATGTTTAAGAAAAATCTGGAAATTTCAAAAGCTCACGGTGATTTCGATCAATACACATATTCAGTATATTTGTTGCTTAATTCGGTGGTTATGCTCCAATATATTGAAAAAAGAAAAGAATTGATGAAAGAATAGGGAAAAAAAGAAAGAATAATTGGCCTCAAAATCGAGTATGCGTTTCTTCTGAGTGAACAGATTTTCCATCCATTTTTTTACATTATTAAGTTTTCAGATGAAATTGTGGAAGGGTGAAGAATGAAGTTTCTCCGCTAATAGTCCCGCTAGGGATGAGATGCGCCTCGCATTCGACCTCAGCCTTGAATTCCTTTTGACCTTAATAGTTCTGTTTCTAAGATATTCCACGATCTCGACTTCCGTCCAGAATAAGGAGGACATTTGAAGGCGTATTTGACCAAAGAAAATGACTTGCTGTGGCCAGCCGATGAACAAGTTCTCTCAGACGTCCGTAGTACCAATATACCGATCTCGGAGCAATGGAAAGCTTAGTTGGCTTGGGCGAGTATCTGTCCGGGATTCGAACAGTGAACAATGCAATTGTGAAAGTACGCCCTTTGCCACTATACCACTTCAGCCCTGGTTTTTTCAGATATTGTCCGATTTTTTTCAGAGGATTTTTGATGCACTCTCCAAAGTGCCAGCGTAATTTTCAACCCCAAATTACAGCTGTGACTCCTTCGATGCAATCCTGAGAGCCCCCAGTAAACCTTGCACAAACATAAAAAGTAGCCTCCTGCTACTTTTTTCAGGAGGCAGGCTTTCAAGTCGTCAGAACCCCAGTTTTTAAAAGTGGCTGCAACAGCATTTGCACTTACTAGCTGTTCCCCTTGTCCGCAAAACTACTCTTGTGATTAGAGACTTTTTTTAATAATGAATTTGCACGCAACTTGCCCTAGACGACTTGCTTGAGGGTGCCCCTCTGATGGCGCTCGACAGAAGTTTTTCCTACTCGTCGATAATTGCCGTCGTTACATTTTAGCCATGAAAATAAATTCAAAGAAAATTAAAATGCGGTCGGGAACGAGGAATTTAAATGGTTCTGTTACAAAAAATACTAGCGAATTTCCGATTCAGTGAAGACTTTCCGTCTAAAACCAGTCTACAGCCTCTTTTGTAGCCTCTCATTCTCTCAGTGAGGCCAAATACAATGTTTATGATAGTTATTGATAATATACTGTAACATAATATAATTAATAGATTACAGTACCACCTAATTCCAACCAAACCGAACGCCAAACAAGGGCAGGAATGCGAAAAATATTTTTAGAAATGTTCTTGAAAGGGTCTACAACAGATGTCTGGCCTACCTCAGGTGCCTGTCTTACAATGTGCTACTAATAATTGTGATTGAAGAAAATCTGGAAAATATGTATAAAAATTCGTAAAAAAAGTTGATTTTTATGTCAAACGGACCTTCTACCATGCTATGAGCTAGTTGCGTTGAATGATACCTTGAAAGATTGCCAGCTGGAAAGCTGGGGTCTTTTCTGAGATAGCTTCAAATTCCCTTCGCAGCCGTCTGGGTATTCTAATGCATGGCGCATTCTAAATTGTTTAACCAACGTCACATCTTACACAATTTTTTACATATACAAATTATGTGTATAAGTTATGTATATGTAAGCACTCAAGGATGTTAGAACTGATTGCGCTACGACATGCACCTTACTTGCGCATAGGAAGACAATAGTGATTGAAAGGGTCCGCTGCATAGATATTACGTTGCCAGGTATAAATTCTCTACTTTTCTTGGTGAAATGGAGTATAAATAACCAAAGTAATTACATTTGCGAGATATATGGATCGGTCGACTCGAGAGCTCATTTTATAGGCTATATCCATCCAGACTGCATTAGGGGTGTATGAAAGAATGGCTGGCCTAGCTTCTGACTGGACGATGAAAACACAAAGCACATATAAAATGATTTCGATATTTCGGTTGGATTAATGGATTTTTCTTTCAAAAGGAAGAAAAGATGGAAACCATAAAGGACAAAGGATTTGGAGACATTTTTTCCCTTCATTGTGTCGATAAGCGGATCTCTCTTATGAAAATAAATCATCATGGGGGGTCTAGCTTTTTCGATTGATGGATCAGGTGGATCGGACTTCTTCTCATCGAATAAAAAAGTTCCCAATCGGACAAAGATTTCTGCAAAATCCCCTAATGAGCGAGTCTGAAGTGTGAAGAGAAAAATACTGGAAGATAGGCAATTGTCAGCTACGCTGAAGGTCTCCATGCATTGAACAGCCAACCGAAATCGCAAACACAGTTGAATGCATACAATGACCGACTGTCCTGGTATCAAACGTAGGCGTTTTTGCCTTTTAACTAGTTTGCCTAACTCTAGGGTTCTGACTTCAAATCGTTGAACCCGATTGAATTGCATGGAATCCGATCTGTCAGGTAGGTTACAGAAGTTCAAAATTCAGAAGGGTTAGTTCAAAATTAGGAAATTAAGAAAAAGTTGGCGAAAACCTGTGCTGAAGCATCTGAAGCACCAGCGGTAGTGCGTCAGATGCTTCAGCGCGTAAGACCACGGTAAAGACTCCCCTCATTTGAGTAAATGATCAAGGTGTCAAACCCATGCCTACAGATCTCTTCAATAAAGTCTATTTCTGCACAATTTATTCTATCCTAGCGTCCAAACCTGAGATTTTTTTTACGAAACTTCCAAGAATTACTGTATTTTACCAGACCTGTAATGAGTGAGGTGAATTTACGTGTTTATAAAAAAAATGACCATATAGAAATGCACCTCTGCCCTTTACCTCTTTTACAGTGGTCAATCACCGGTACCGAAGCAACCAACCTTTCCAATGAAATGCTTCCGATAAACTGGAAATCGCACTTTCCAATCGATATGCGTGAGGTGTTATCAGCACTGGACTTATGACACAAACCGCATAAGTAGATTATCGCTAACATAATCATTCCGATGACGAAAATGATTATGCCCGTAGCTATCCGACCATCAAAAAAGTGCTGAATGGACCAAAGCGATCAGTTGAATCAACGATTCATGCCTCTATTCAGAAAAAGACTGTGGTCCCTCGATTTGGAAGCATCATTTATAGATGCTACATATCTGCCCCTCCCTCTAATTTCAGCAAGAAGGACTGATTTCAGCCCATATAGGGAGCCAGCTGAACACGACACAAAAGACTGATTCTGACGAAAACTAAAAAATAAAAGCACATTGGAATAGCTATGTATGACTTGGAAGAGATCAGAGAGCTCACGAACCCACGCGCCTGTCAAGTTCAAACTCGTCCCTTCCAGAATGGATTCAGGCCACGCCCTCTCGCGGATTTAAGCCCTCGCGGATTTAAGCCTCAAGCAGCAGACAGTAAGGAAAAATGCATTTGTTACTCACTCTGAAAAAGACTTTTTAGAGAAGCCACCCAAGCTCATTGTATACTTTACAATTCTAATTTGCCCATCCAGACATATGCAAGCAGTGGAGAGGGACCTAAGAACGCCGAGATGGAAGACTTTAAAATGCTGAGATGGGTAGCATTCTATTCCTTGAAGGATTTATAATCCAATTTTGCATATTTCCAGACAGATGGGCTATTTTGCCGTGATTGGTGGCTTCTCAACTGGTATTTCAATGGCTTTTCCACCTCATTTGAGCTGAGTGATGGCTGACTTGGATTTTCTGAAACCCATCATCTCCTGGGCAAAGTCTACTTAAAACTTCATTCACCTGTTGGCCTAAACCCTGTACCAGCTTTTCAAAGCGCCGATAAAAGCTGATAGAAGGATGAGATAGAAAGAGATAGATTAGGGTCGCTCTAGAAGGCTTACTGGAAATTCCAGAAGTTTCTAAAGTGATTTTCCATCAGCAAGTTCTGGTTGCAGCGGAAATATTCATTTTTAAACCTTTTAGAGCAAATCAAAGCAGAGCACTAAAAGCAAAAGAACCAGTTTGTGGGTAATTACTTGTCCCATGACCGTGTATATGCTGTTGTTGTTCGATGATCGGTTACAGAGAGAAACGACATCAAAGGATAGGCACGTTTGAGTACTTCAATCGTGACGATTTCCCATGAAGAACTGCTATTATTGTCAAAAGACTCGGGCAAGGGTTTCTTACAAAAAAAAGGGGGCAGGCGACAAAGAGCCACTATCAAAAGAAAATTTCAAGGACTGTGACATCGTAAATCATCATGAGAACTCGGTCTATAAAGGAACGGGACAAAAGATCCCAATGAACAAATCGAAGGGATTTTCCGGAATTCGAAACCAAATCCGTTCTTTCATCGGATCATTACTTGAATTGAAAGTTTTGTTTTTCGCAAATACGACATTTGTATAGGCACTGGAGAAGAAAATCCAAGACAGAAGTGATAGCATGGCGTAATAACGAATAAGATGCATTTGAGGAACCTTCAAACTTGAAGCGAGAAGAGAGCAGATTGATCTTCAGGAGCGCTGTTGACTTTCAATGACGGGGACACAAGTTACGTGTGAGTTAAAACACGCTGTCAACGGGATGATTTTTAGCCCCGCCTCCATGTCCTTGAACTGTCCCAGAAAAGCTATTCCCAAATGACCTTCTATTTTTGGCTCTTCCGAGACTTCACACATGAACGGCTACATGAACAGTCAGCCTATTTATACCGTATAAGATGAGCCAACAAATCCCATAAATGACCTCCTTGACCTATTTGCGACATCACCCTAAACATCGGAAAAAACAGCGCTATAACCGAACTGCCGGGCTGATTTTCTTTTAATGAATTTCAAAACAAATTGAGTGTCAGTTAAAACATGCTTCCAATGGGGCGATTTTTAGCCCCGCCCTCCTCATGCCCTTGAACTGTCCTAGAAAAGCATTTCTTCAATGGCTTTTTATTTATGGTTTTTTCGAGACTTCACACATGAACGGCTATATGAACAGTCAGCCTATTTATGCCGTATGAGATGAGCCAAAAGATCCCGTGAATGACCTCCTTGACCTATTTGCGACATCTTACAGAACTTCAGAAAAAGAACACGAACACTGTGAGCGAACTGCCGGCATTATTTGCTTTTGAATGAAATTCGAAAAAAACCAGCCCACTTCACTCCAGTCGTCTTGATGCCAACACTTTGGTGACAACAAGATAGATGGGCGAATTCCCCGATAAGGGTCAAGTGGTGGGGGATTATGGGTATTCCGCCGAAAGAGGATTTTTCCTGTAATTACTCCTTTAGCTGTAAATTACAGGGAAATGTGGTCATCGCAACTCCTCGAGAACTGAAGAGGTCCTTTGGACAAAAAGGAGTGACCCGTCAAACCATCGCCCATTCCCCCCCCCCCCCTTTTCTGCTTTTCCAGGCCATTTTTGGCTCGTGTAGGCTTCAGCCCAGTATCAAATGAATCTGGGAGAAATGGGTAGATAAATAAACAAACAAATCTATCGGTAAACAAATGCAGTTCACTGAAAGGGAGCATCTAGAGAATGGATGGGATCGAACTGGTTATTAAACAGTTATGTCACACCTCATTGAGGAAGGGAGGAAGATGGAGGGTTTGGGCAAGGCGTAATCGATGGGGTACCTTTTTGCAGAAGAACAGGCAAAACCTAGATGGGAAATTGAGCCTGGGGTTGTATAATTGTGGGCTCCTGAAGAACTCGGTAAAAAGCAACCTTCAAATGGATGAGAAATCGAAATTTGATTTTTTTTTGTACAAAATGTAAAGGTAAAAACAGTAAAGCGATATGAGAGGCACTGGAAGAAGACACCTAAAACCAATATGTCAAATTTGCACGATTCCTTGACGAACGTCGTTCGAAATCGAACCGGTTCGGAAGGGGGAAAAACTTCTAATTGGAAGCCTACGATGGGTACTTTTTCTAGGTGTCAAATAAATCACCTACTGTTGATTTTTCAGGGAATCCCAAGAGCTTCATTCCAGGTGGGAAGGAGAATCAGGAATTCCCCGAGAAAAAACTTGTTCGGGAGAATTTGAGATGTAGGCCAGGAATCAAATGGAATTTCGAGAAGGTCAACACTGGTGCTACTCCCATTAGAGCCAGAGTTGACCGGAAAATGACAGCCGCCAGGGCAGAGAGGATGTAATCCCCATCATTGCCATAACGCACATGGGAGGCATGGGTGTAATGCACGATGGGGGAACGAACGGCGGAATGGGAAACATGGGATTAATAAGAGCGCTTCGTTTGCATAAATGGGGTTCAGTGGACGAAATCTCCAGCTATGGGACATATGGTCTGGTGGTTGAGTCAGTCAGTCAGTCGTAGGCCCGTGGCCAAAGCTCCACGGTTGAGCTCCTCGCGACTGAATCGCCACGGACAACAGCCTCGGCCGCCGTTCATTGTGGCCATGGCCATTACGGCGCTACAAAAAACCACCCTCCTCCGACTGATTGACACGCATATCAAAATTTTTGCCAGGGTCATAGAAAATGAGTCATTAACGTCAACGTATCCTGAATGCCGTTCCCCTACTGACAGACCTCCTCCGTTGCCGGAAATCCTGAGTTTTTCCCCGTCGGTGAGAAAAAATGCAGCCAGCTTGCTGAACAATCAAAGCCTAGACACTGATGGAGGTGACCCAAAAAGAGGTCAAAATAATTTGTTTGTGAAAGACAGGGGATTCAAAAAAGGTTTCCAAGCCCATGTTCACCAAAGGCTATCTGCTGGAGCTACGCCCCCTTCACAGTCCAGTTACTTCTCTACCTAGGAGAACCAGTTCCGGAAACCTGAACGGGAAACTCCATTGGAATGTAAACAATCCAGTTTACAATCAAAGCAATTAAAATCTGACTAGATGATCTCGAACTAGTTTTACAACAAATCATAGGGAATTCGACCTCACGGCGCAAGGAGTGGTGGCACTCTGACTAAGGGCGCCACCATGGAGTAACCCACACAGGAGATAGAACTTTGGATCGGATCCCGTCTCAAGTACTAGGTCTTCTATTGCGCTAGGATTATCCAACAGATATCAGAGTTGTCTGCTGGTGGTGGAGTAAATAAACAAATAAATAAATAAATCGACCGGTAGAACACCCGTTGACTCCGGTAACTAAGTACTGTTGATTCCACCTGAACTATGAAAAGTTCAGAGGCGGGGCCCATTCAATGAGGCAGTGGGTGTGCTGGACGACAAATAAACAAATGACAATTACTGATTTACGGCCTAAACGCTATGGTGTGATGCACGGACTTATCCATTTACCGTAATTCTTATTTCTGAATAATAAGTTCACGAAATTCAACTTATAGTTGACGAAAATTAGGAAATTGACTTCTCTCATACCTCAGTTCAAATTGACTTCGTCTTTAAATCAAAAAAGAAGCAGACATGGATGGAATTAGAGCGGAACTGGATTTCATAGAAGATACGGATCGAATCTCATTCAGGTCAACCCTGCTTTGTCGATCTTCCATGTCCATTTATGGGCCATAGACATTTACAGGAAGGAACGAAGTGGCTTATCTGGTAATAAATCTATTATGACTGCAAATTAATTTAATTATCCACTAAAATGGCCAGAACAGGCCAGAAGTGCTGGGCTATATTGGGAAAAAGAAAACTGGACAACAAAGTTGTTATGCTTGTAAACAAAGAGCTAGGTCACCCACGACACCGAGTTGGATAGAGCACAAAGCCAGTCGGCCGGGTCTTTAGGCCAGAGCGATTTGGCTTTCAGCTTTTCCTCTAGGAGGTCCCTGAATGCACCCCAGAAAGGCACCCTTCTGGACCTAGGGACCGTTTGTCGGTTCCAGGATGATTATAAGAACAGAGCAAAGGTATTCGCAGAGCTATAAAAGGACGAGATGGCACGTAACGAAGTCCTCAGTGGGGATGAGAAGGGCCGCGAGCCGCACGATGGCAGCCAATTATGCGGTCATCGTTGTGTGTCTGTCTTTTGTCGTCGTCGTGGTCGGAGCGGAGCGCTGAGGAATTGTCATTGAGTTCCGCATGCCGCAGCACCCTTTGCAAGAGCCCTTCGGCATAGCCAGTCCAATTGTTTCTATTCAATCAGCCCCACGGTGAGAGCTAGGCACTTGTACTTGGGAAATGCTTTGCTCTGGGAAGAAACGTACATATAACGATGCGTCACTTTGGGAGCTTTTCTCCCAACAACGGACGTTTTTAGGTTGTCCTTAGCGTCTTTCATGACAAATTGGAAGTGTCATCCGTCTAGACGGGACTATAAAAGACAATGGCTATTGGTTCTCATTAGTTCCAAGAGACAAGCTGAATACAAAGGAAAGGGCTAATAAAAAAGCTATAAGGACAGTCATTAAATCTAATAAGAACACATAAAAGATTCTCATCAAAAACCACAAACAATGTTGACATGCACCCCGATGGCAAGCCAGAGTTTGTGGAACTCTGTCTGACTTCTTTTGAAATGAACATAATTACTCGGGCGGGGACAGATCACATGCCAAGTCGCCCTTCAAGGAAATTGCTATCCCCAAAAAAGCCCTGGGGAAGTTTCTACTGGGTTCAGGAAAGAGGAGGGGTGACCAAAAGTGCTCAGGACAGATGGCCCTTGGACAGGACAATGCAGGCGGAATGAGTATGGGAAACCTTTTTCGAGTTTCTAATCGTTCTCATCTGCAACGACCCATCGTTCCAGTTCGGATTTTTTTAATGGATATCGTCGACGGAAATCTAATCGAACAATAAAATCGCAATTTTTAAATAATTTCATGAAAAATGTGGTATGTATGAACGATGATGTTCATGTTAACCAAAATTTCAGGTGGTTTGGGTCAGACTGAGACTGAGAGTAAGAAGTGTCACCACAGCCACCCGCATGGTCTGCATCACTGACACCATTTGACCAATAATTGAAAATGAGGCTTGAATTGGACGTATCTTGAACCCTAAATCTTCAATAAACCTCAAGTTTTGAGAGGAATTCCGCTGAATGAGGTTTGTACGATTAGTAGGCATACCCACGTGTTTACCTGATGGAGTTGTTTTTCATAGCGGTAAAGATAAAAGATGTTATCAGTTGACCAATGGCTCTCCCACATATTTCCATTACCGTATCATTTACCTGCTGGGAGCGACGGAAAGCTGAGGGATCAGTGGGAAACTTAATGTCTCTCATTTTTTAGCACATCAGTTTACACAAACGCCATGGATACGTGAAGGATATAACGTCTAGATCGCCGCTTGCCAATCTTTAGGCCCCAGGAGTAGCAACTCCCTATCGACCAAGCCTTTAACTTTTCTGGCTAAAGGCAGTTTTCCTAGAAATTTATACACAACCCTATAGAAATTTCAAAAAAAAAACCTTGTTTGTGACGAGTTGCAGCATAGCATTTAGGGAGACATTTGCACAGGGTGCTAGTATGTACATTTTGAATTCATCCACCGACAATGTCCCGTCCCCCCCCCCCATCAAGACCCCCGCTCTGAGACACACTAAGGCTAGGCCACATAACTAGGCCATAATAACTCACGAATCCCGGGGTAGAAAAAAAGTAAGGAAATTGGTTTGTAATAATATTGTATAAAATGCGATTAGTACCTTCCAGAAGAATAACTAGCCCAGTTCTCATCATCGGTATGGAACGAAGTTGGATCTCGGATTAAGCGAGCACGAATTAAAAGTCAGAATCGGTTGGAGGCATATGACTGTTTTTCAAAAAACTAAAAGGTCGCCAGTACATCAATAATCGAAGTCAAAACAATACAAATCTTATCAGAAATTCTTAAAAATCAGAGACAAAATTAAGAAAAAACACAAACAATGGCAAGAAGGTCAACTGATTCGAACCAGTCGCGCTCATTGATCAATACGATTTAGTAAGGAGAGATCAAATGAGTAGGACAGCCAACGGGGTTGGAGGTGGAGAACTCCTCATGCTCATAGCGCTAAGCCTTCGTAGAAAAAAAGGACCAAAATCTTTTGGGACACCTAATTTACTGGAAATCGATGAAATTTGCGTCAAAATTATCTGTGGCCCGATTGTCTGCATGTCGTTGGCCTGTCTGACTGCCAGCTGAAATCTCATCAAAATGATTGACGACGAGACCACAAAACCATGGTTGACCTCGAACGTCACCACTAGACGGTTGTCCATAGCTAGCATGGACTCCCGTTCAAGGTTATGTCATGGAGGCTATGAAACCAGAACGGAGGTCACTGATGACGGTTTTCCTCCGTTTTATGAAAATAAGCCAAGGGCGAAATTAGGGACAAAATACAGTTCGCAGTAATTTTATTAACCGTTATTGTGGGAAAGGTCAAATTATTGTAGATTTGGACGAGATCGTGACGATAAAAGGAGTTTTTGGGCGAGTTTCCACCTACCCACCTACCAGGGCAAACAACTTTTATATAGTCGTTCTTCAGTCTGCATTAGGCGATCAAGTCCCCATCCCAGACAGGGCTTAAAAAAAGCCAGGCTTCTTGCTACCCTCTCATTCGGTATCTTTGAAAATAATTATTATTGTGGTCCCTTTTAGTCCCCCTATGGCTTATGTAGAACGCTTTATGACCTGACGTTGCAACACGTTGTTCTCAGGGCCCATCGTCCCAGATAGAAGTGATTCCTATTGCGAACTATTTCCGTACCTCCTGGTTAGGAAGAGCACCATAGCCATGTCGAGATAGCAAGTTTTTATTATTAAACTAACATGAAATACGAAAAACAACTTCCAGGTAGAAACAATTGCCATAAAGAGGTAGGTAACGACAAATGAGATCCCATGAGTGACTACTTTCCATACCAATACGGTGACTGATCCACGTATCCCCACACACCATTGTAGTATGGTCCTGAAACGAAATGAAATTTACATTTCTCAAGTTAAAGACCTATGATGGACAGCCTGAAACTATTTCATAAGCACAGAAGCAAAGCACTTGAGCCTCACCGAATCGTTCTTGCTGAAGAATTTCGAAGTTCGTCGGAGCTGGCAGTCCATACTTGTTTTTGTGGAACGAGATTTCGTGATAATAGTTACGGTAGGCGGCATGGGTGTATAGGGGTGGCAGACCGCTATTGTAGAATTTGTCTCTAAAATTCAAATTAAGTCGTAAACAGTTTCAATGGGGAGGAGTGCATCACCCACTTGAAAAAGCCGAAGCTATCCACTCCGACATTGCTTGGGCCGATACCATGTGGGCCGTAGCCGTAGTTGTTCGTGAAGCCGTTTCGTTTCACCCTAAAGTAAACCGCATATTCAGCAAATTCTTCACGGGTTTGCTGGACGTCTTGCTGTTTAGGGTTATAGCCCGGTCCTCGTGGGATCCAAATCCGGGCTTCTTACCCGAGTACGGAACCTTATAAAGAGAACTCATAACTTCAAAGGGGAATTTCTTCAAAAACTTAACTTAATAGTGAATCTTGAACTTTATGGCCCGTACAAGAACTCGAAAGCTTATATAGTTTATCTGGATTTTAAAGAATCCATCCGTTCAGTGCGAATAGGGTAGTTCAAAAAACTTAATCTTCATTCCTCGCCGAAATGCAAGCTATAGTGGGAGCTGAACATTGTTGAAGAGCTGGGAACAAGGAAATGGCTTGTTTTTCTCCAAAACTTGTTTCCCAACCTCATGAGTGATGATAGCGTTATAGTGGGGCAGGTGTGGAGCCTATACTCATTCACGTGCGAGGACTTCATCGAGGTACCTGAGCCTTTATCCAAAGTTCCATGGAACGTTGAACCCTCCTCCCGGAAAGCAGTGAATTGCGACATATGTAGTTTCGATAATTTCTTACAAAGGGAAGATAGCAGAGCAAGAGGAAAATGGCGGAAGTTCCCCAACGTGGATAACAAATTTCGATCGACACTTACAGTAATTTAGTTGAAGTAATGATATAGGTGGGGTAACAGGATTAATGTGATCATGGTTTTCAAAATTCTCAAAATCAAACCTCACTAGTGCAGTCGAAGGTAAGGTGATGAAGATAAGTAAAAAGCCGATTAGCCGCAACATTACGTAATGAGACGGGTCGAGGCGACAACATGCTGAGAAGCCCGTTCCAACAACAGGCTGTAACTGGCTTCCGAATGGCGCCGCTCTAGCTGGTACATATATCAAAAGATAGAAACTAAAAGTCCATAATAAGAAACAGGTCAGACGATGACTTGAGACCCATCCATCATATCGAATTTTGTCTGGAACAGACATTTTCGTGGCTTAATCACAACCACTAGGAAGTAATCAATGGTTAGATCGTTTTGAGGGCTTATGTGAGTCTGCTATGGTATGAAATAAAGGGCAAACTCGTCCCGTGAACGAGCTTACTCTCAGAGCCGGAAACGACTCACAGTTTTGCTATTTACTCCCGTTTGAATACGTTGTGGCAACTTTAGGACTTTTTCAAGAGTGCGGTTCGGTCCCCAGAAAATCCTGAGGCTGTTGGGAGTGCTTACTACTGCCCCAACTCCCAAGTCTTCCCCGCTCGGGACATTCAGGCGTTTTTCCACCCTAGGATGGTTGGTGCGATTCTCGTGCAAGATGGGACATACTCGGCTTTTGCCATTTGCCACAAGTCATTGTATAGGCTGAGTTTGCTTACAATCGCCCCTACGATTCTGAAGGAAATTGACAGAATGGGCGCAACATCAAGGATGTTGATCTACTCCAAAAAGCCTGGTCTTTTAATTTTTACATTATAATTTTGGTGAGGTCTCATCACGGCTTTTTCCCATTGGCTTGGAATAGTGGACCTTACTCATCACAGCTGTACCAGTTTCATATGCACGATTGTACTGTCATACAACAGAACGAAAATATTTATCTTAATCTAATGTATATATCGTGTTTGAATATTGTTTGGACAAAAAATTCAAAATTTTCAAAAAATCAATGCTTTGCTCATTGATTCTTCAATATAAGCCTGTTGGTGTATGTTTTGTACAAGGTCAACAAAGCAATGATTGTCAGAGCAGCAGTCGTGGTCCCATAGCAAAAGGCCAGTATGTACAAGTGAAATGAATCACTGAACGGTATCACCTGTAATCGCAAAAAATCATTTTTGACCCCGGTGATTACTGTTTAAACTTACATCGCCTTCAGAAATAGTGTCGTCGTCACCTGAAATCGAATGGGTTGTTGTTTACAGTGGCGAATGAATGTCTGTTCAACGAACGGTACTTTTCTGTATCCAGTGACAATCAACTCACGGTAGCTATCCAATTTCGTGCACTTATATCCTTTACAACAGCATGTTAGGTAAATCGCTGACGTCCCTTCATACAACACCTCGGATGGAGCACAGGCCCGTTCACGAGCGGAGCATGAGCTAAGAAGGAGACAAAATAGGGTGAGAACTTTCACCTACATTCCTACATAAAAGTTCGCAAGCGACGCCAGGGATTTACCCTGACTGGTGAAGTCATGATTAAGTTTGAACTAGATTCCCCCTTCCTGCTCGTGTAGCTCTGATCAGGAGGAGTCGTCGCCTGTAAGGGAAACAGTGCCGCAGGCATCCTCTTACTGTACAGGAACATTGAGCCAGGACGGTGCGACGTTAGATGAGTCTTCAGAGGCGATATTGCCGAGCAGAAAGAGCCAGTACGGATTGTCCTAGCCGCGTGCTCTTATCTGCTCATTCACAGCACATATCCGCCATGACCTAATGACACACTTCGCCGCTCCTAGGAATTAGGCGCTGCAGAGCGAGCATGAAACGAACGATAGTACTTACTTGTAGATAGCAATTCCGTCTATGGTCACGACTTTTCTGATTTCTGAATTGTTAGGTGATGTCTGAAATTATTTACAACCCTACTGAGTGTGTTTAGCTAAAATTTGATTTTGCTCAGACCTCAAAAGTGACAAGCTGTTCACCACCATCGCGAATGCAACCCGATATAACGTCTTCCGAACCGACAAAGGCCATTACGCAAGAAAATCCACCGGAAAACAAACATGGAACAAATCTCTGGAATACGAGAGACTTCAATTCAGGCGACGATGAGAAGATCCGCTAGCTTTCTTTCTTTTTGTGGAGGTGCTGCATAAACGTTTGTATCCTACACATAGGTATGGACAGTAAATAGGTTGGCTGGGGTAAAGGACTAAAACGAAAGTTCAGTCCGGCACTCGGCTCCTACAGTAACCCCTTGGTTTACCCCACCACCGGGAGACGGGCGTTAGGAACGATTCTGGGTAATCGATTCGCCGCACGCGGCTGTCGCGGACCACTCACTCGCCATTATTACAGCTCTAGCGTTCTTCATACAGCTCAATCGATATGCGATCATTATTTTATACATAATTCCACTATTAGTACTTTTGTTTTTGTAATTCTTACCTACCGCTGCATCTTGCTACACTCCTTCGCGCGCGACGCCCCTCTCACCGCGACGCGACCATTTCGTTCCTAACGCACCACACCCGAGCACAGATCCACAACTCCCCTATATGTAACTGTGGTCGACAATCACTTTTACCCCTCAGGAACGAAAATTCAGTCCGACACTCGGCTCTTACAGTAATCCGGCACATGTTAACACGCAAATTTTTACCCGTCACATATACGACGCGTCGAAAAGGGGCTTCGGGCAAGGACACCCCTTTTCGACGCGTCGTATATGTGACGGGTAAAAATTTGCGTGTTAACATGTGCCGGATTACTGTAAGAGCCGAGTGTCGGACTGAATTTTCGTTCCTGAGGGGTAAAAGTGATTGTCGACCACAGTTACATATAGGGGAGTTGTGGATCTGTGCTCAGTTCTTAGCTAGTTGTCGTTTTTGGCGTTATCGCTTTGTTAGTCATTTGTTAGCTGTCCCATTGCATACCTTTTGAGTTGCTCTTACCCCACAATCAGACAGAATAAGGATTTCGAAGAGTCGTGAATGTGTGATACAGTTGCCCCACCTGGGCGGCTATATCGCTTCCTACGAATGAAGCGCTGTGCAAATGATACGTTTCTGTAGAGCTCCACTTTGTGAGGAGGATGTAGTCTTCATTCATACTGTGGTCTTACCAGGATAATGCCAGGTGTACATGACAAAATGGGAGAATGCGAGTTTGATGGAATTCAACATTCCCACAAGTATTATGTAATACATGATATGAGTGTGTTATATGGTAACCAGTGATATAAGAAGTCTCGAGACATCCAGTCGAACTTACTGCTCACTCGGCGTAAGCTTTGGCTGGGTGTTGCTGCACAGCAACGGTTCTGTCCAACAAATGACCATCGGTCACCGTGCTCTGGTCAGTAGGGACCTGTTCTAACCTTTTTTATTCGGACCATGCCGGAAAAGGTACAAAGAGCTCGGTTATTTGGAGGTTACACAGAACTAGAAGAGGCAGATGAAGTGGTTGAAGGACCTAGCTTCCAGCCAGAACCTGCATTCAGAGTTACTGTATCGGTTAACTCGTTACCTTCAAACAACTTTGAGTAGTCAGAGTGACGTTCGGCACTAATCTACGCGCATGCTTTGAAAGTAATAATAGACGTAGCCCAAGTGGCATCGGAAAGTTACCGTTGTACTATTTTCGTCATTGCAATCCTCATCAACAGTTGTACTGAATAACATCTTCTTATTGCCAGGATAAGGTTGGTATGGACACAGACCGTAGGAAGGCCAAGTTCTGAAAACAAAACAGTTCTGAAGGAGCTTGTTCTCCATTTATCAGAATCTTCTAGGAGTTTCGATGAGCTCAAAGGCGTTGTATACGACCAGCGCTGCAACAGACATCCGGCGCCGATATGCCAGCTACCCTGAGGATAGCTGTCTAGAAGGCATCTGAGGGTCCTCGCACATCGTTTCAGTGGGGTTAGCATAATAAGGGTTCCGGGCACTGGTCGTAAACAGCGATTTAGGTTTGACTAGAACGAAATCCAACCTACAAGGCTGAGTTCTTCGTGTTCTTGAAATGCCGACAATGAACACCAACACTATGGCGACGGCATGCATTCAATAAAAACCTCACCGAAGATCCTCTGAAAACAACAGTCAAGCTATCACAAAATGATCTTCAAGTAACAGTAGTGATGAATGACTTCATTAACATCCTTACCACTTTGAACCCACAGTCCGTCTCATTACTCTATCCCAGGCTCAGTTGCATCTTTCCCGATAAGATCTACCCACCGAGTGGGATCCCAGTGCGTGCTTCAGTTCAATGCTGAGCCTGTGTTTGAAAGGGATTTTCGACTCTAATAACTGAATGCGCCCGGGACTCGGTTTCTAGTCGAAATCGTAGAAGGGTTTGAATGATAATTGATCCATACAATGGCTCTCAGAGCCCATTCGTGCAAGCCAGATCCACCCAAGCTAATCTGATACCAACTGAATGACCGTGAATAAATGGAGGCTCGACTGGCTCTGAAGGAAGAGTCCAAAAAACCCCAGGCCCATCTCTGTACGATATGTGTTCTTCAATGCACCCCCTTGCCCACCCCCTCCCTCCTCAACTTTTCTTTGCTAAAATTTCTCTTTAGACTAGTTTTTTTCACTTCGTTTTCCCTAATGGCTTTGCCAGTTTCCTCACCATTAACTCCTTAACAACTTAATCGCACGCAATTCACCTTCATCGAAAAAACTCATCTTTTTTTCGGCATTTTCGGCAAAACAACCGGATTATATGATGAAAAACATCGTAAAAGCCGTAATGGGAGGGCTGGTATCGCAGTTTTTGTGGGCGATGATGGGCCGTCATCGTCATTGTTTGTGAAAATCTCTCCGAACGAATCGGACACAGCTGATCGCTTCGAATCGTTAACAGCCACAGCCGGCCGTTTCCCTCTTTCTTCGCAGTATTTTCGAAAGGCAAAATAGATTTCTTCTGAGGGGATGAAGCATCCAACCGTTCACAGTCTACTGAAGGAAACTTTTGGTTTGATAGGGAAGGTTGGAGGACAGAAAATCGTTTTTGAACCAGTCACCCAATGTACTAGTACATTGTGGTTTTATAGTTCCTCTAACCAATCCTTTGTGCCCCTTTCCGTGAACATTCGGGCAAAAAGCTGAAACAGAAAGTGCTAGCAGCAATTCGAGAAGGTATTCACGGATGGAATGCTGCCATCATGCGCCAACCAGCGCCGAACAGTTCAATACCCAACGCCTTCGATTCGCCTTTTCATGATACATTCTACTGAAAATCATGAATACCCTCAAAATTGATTATTTGAACCTTGAAATTGTTGAAAGGAATCGGTCAATGTGCCTGCTCAGCAAACAGTCTTAGGAGCCTTAGTCAAGGAGGTGAGCTCACGCTAAATGCCCCAAATGGGAGGTTTTTTTGCGTCTATCAATCCATTTCAAAGTGCGTCACCCATTCTATGCTCAGTTCAAAACCTAAACCTGTTGTTTCTATCCTCCAAGTAAGTTTCTGGAACCAGTAGACTGGAACCACGAGGCTGAGACACCTAGTCGTCCAAACCGGGGAGCTATTTGACGTAGGGTTTCACCTCCACAGAATTTCTACAATAGAGCGCCTCTTTAGCTAGCTCTAACATACCAAGAGACAACATCAAACACAAAATGAATTCCAACCATCCAACCATGGGTGTGTGATAGAGAGAGCGTTCGATTCTATCGTCTATGAAAGTAGGCCACGCTGCGAAGCAGCTCAAGGCGTTGAGACCGATACGCCTAAACGTGAAAATGTTTCATGTTTCGAATTATCTTCCCGCGCGCGGATATTCAAATGCAACGCTTATGCTGCGCAGTTCTGCACGCTTCTAGTATGCATTCGCTTTCAACTCACCGATCTGCTGCCCCATTTTCTGATTCCCTATTTTGTGCATTTATAGAAACTCGACACATTCTACTCTGATCTGATCTTATTTTACAAAAGATTGCTTTTCCAACCATATTTGGACTCTATTATTTTATTTTATTCCAAACATGCTGATATCGGCCATCTAACGCTATTGTATAGGACTTCGAAGCCAAAACAAAGCGTTTCGACCAGAAAGATTACTATTCAGTGATTCCCATTTGAATGAATTTTTTCTGTGCTCCACCTTCTGTTCTATGATACCTTCGAACTATTCGGAAGTTTCCGAGGTTTTTCAATTCTCGGAACGACTTTTATCGCATTCGTAGCATCTTCGTTATCCAACTGTGAATATTGAGAATAGCAGAGACGAGGCGGTCTCTTGTCGCGGTCCTCGCGATGCGCCAGCCATTCGACTTGGTCTCTGAGCTGGACAACTCGTCCATGCAATTCACCCTCCCAGTGATGCTTATCGGCCAACTCACTGACAGTCTAGCTGAAACACTCTTGGCAGCTGACGCCATTACTATTAGACCTAGTTGTATTCAGTCTGTTTGCATCGATCAGCATGGTCAAGCAGTGGATTCACCTAGACGATTTGTCCAGCTTAGAACCCGCGTTTCGAAAGATCATAGAGAAGTCAAAACCAAAATGTTGGTGCCATGCAAATAGTGAATGGAGTTGGCATGGGCTTAACAAAAATCCAGAGAAAAAATCCAATTTTTCTTTCTAAATGGTCTCAATACGAAAAATAATATTCTCAAAATACAAACCATTGAAATAAATGAAAATGAATTTTTAATAAATTAACAACATACTTTGGTGTTTTTCGTTGCCATACCACCGTTTGTTTGGTTTGGTCCTCATCAAAACATGCTGTTCAAACAGAAGAGGAGAATCTGTTATCTGCCTGTAGAAAGAGATTTCCGAGAATTTTTTCCTCCCTGACCAAAAAGGTTTAACATTTCTTTCCCATGTCTGCTGCTCATGTCCGATGTTATTCTTCTATTTATTTGTATGTTTCTTTATTCATATGATGCTTGTGCAGGTGCCCTACTAAACAAACAGTTATGGGCTTAGTCAACCCCATAAATCTATAATGCTAAAGCAAACCTTCTCATAAAAACGTGAGCATCTCTCCAGGAAGAACTGCATGGGAAAAGACTTCTATAAGACGATCTACCAGATGAAAACTCTCTGTGGATAAAACGATAAAGGACAAATTTTTTGGGCGTTGATCAATCCCGTATGAGGGATGCGCCCACGCATTAACTTCCATCCATAATCGTGGTGGCGCATTGAATGCGTATGTGGCCTATACAATGACTTGCGGTGGCCAGCCGATGTACAGGTCTGTGCTTTTATCCTCCCAGACAACTCTGGTACCAATAAACCGACCCCAGAGGGATGGAAGCTCGGTAGGGCAAAGCTGATATCGATCCGGGATTGAAACCCATACCCATGCGTGTGTGATAGTGGGCCACTGGCCACTACACCATCTTCGCTCTGTGGATACAGCCCTCAATAGTAATGTATTTATAAGTGCAGCCAGTCAGTTAATAGAGTGGCCTCGGGATTTGTGAATAACGTAGAAAAACTTTGTTACCATGTAAATATGATCTACTACATGTTGAAGGAATCAACAACGTTAAAGCACAGTTCACGATAAAAATGGTTTCTGAGATTCCCCACAGGATGAATTTGAGGCTCATGCGTATAACGTATCTGGCACTGTTAGAACGGAAAACGGCCTAGTTACGGAATTATAAAGGCTCAAAATTGGTCCGTTTGTGACCTCGGACGAGTTTCATCGGTATTGTAGAGGCTGCACCGATCATAAACCCATATAGGAAGTTCAAATAACTTGTCATGATCCATAGCGACAGTGAAAGACAGTCCTGTACAGCACTGGCTTGATTCTTGTGCAATTGCAATAATTGAAATCTCGCCCGAATACCCCTTCCATGTCATGGCAATCTCGTCCAACCTCTACTTTCCCTACTTTTGACGAGCCATATCTTTCTCGAAATCAGCGAATTCTTTCGCTTTCTTCACTTTCAATGAACTATTCCTAATCCATACCTCCGCTTTTCGAATAAAAACGGATACTTCATAATTATCATGAACTGTGCCTTTTAGCCAACCTGTCTAGTATTCTGGTAGGTAGGCTGATCTACCGTAGTCGTTAGGTATTCTCTTACCCGAACAATTCCTGCACATTTTTACTTCTTGGTCTTTGCTGAATCAATGATTTTTCTATTGATTCGCTTCACTTTTATGGGTCGTTTTGTATGCAAAGACGTTGAAATTCTTTCAGCCCTGTCAATGTCGCCTTCTCTGTGCCTTCAGGGGACTGATTTTTCTCCCTCTCCTTTACTTATTTTAATGTAGATCTACCCAAACAGCTGGCGATAGTAGCAACCGATTTTCTTTTCGAGACCCAACGTAACAGTGCAGGACCGTACTACGATATTGATTTGACGTCTTAACCATCAGTACCTATGTTATAGAGCTGTAGAGACAGCTTTTCATTGATTTCTTCAAATCGTTTTGCAACCAACCCCTAGTTACTGAGGAGCCTTGCAAGCTGATGAAAATTTCAGTGGTCGGTCTGAATAGAACCGAAATGAACCACCAAACAAGTTTCTAGGAAACGTTTTTTCGGTCAAATTAGATTTCCTCCTTTCCTTTACTGATTGATTCCACTGGCACGAAGAAAGCTTTTGCATCGGATCGCTCCATACCAAAGAAGAAATTTCCATCCTCCTGACTGAGTTAATTGGTAATAGTTAATCATTATGAGATGCCTGGCTTCCACTGGCTCGCAACGAGGTCACTTTTGAGTGAGCTACCTTTTGGGATAGTACTGCGATTCTGAGAGAATAGCAATGGCAGTGGCTTCGACAGCAAATCAATTGCTTTCTTTTATTTCTATCAGAACTCTTCAAAACAATGCCTGGGTAGTGCCACATACATGTCCTTTGGGTGAATCTTTAGTCCGGGTTTCATCAAAAACCCTTTCATACAGCACCCATGAGGTAGAACGTATTACCGATTTGTTCCTAGAACGTTGTTGCAAACGACTGCATAGAACATTGAGCTACCATATGCTACTACATACTGCCTCTTACCTACTACCTACTTACTACAACCCTGATTTCTGATTTTGACAAATGTATTCATTGTTTGCTCCTTTTAAAGCCCGCATTTCTACGGCATCTATTGTCCGTTTTGGGTGAAAATGTAGGTGGATTAGGTCCATTTACTTTGCTCTGCGTCTCTCACGTCAAGAGCGAGAGCGCATAGAAGGATGCAGAAGGAGTTTCTAGGACAATTTTATTTCATATAGGCTTTAATTCTTCACGAATATTGATCTATAGTGAAAAGGCCATGGGCAAACCCACGCATGTGAATGGTTCACTACAATCATGGGGCTGTTATGTAATAACCGTGCATTCCAGCCAAGACCCACAACAGGACCACAGTAAGGAATAGGCGTCCTTAGGATTTTCGTATGTGTGCCAACGGATTGCTGTGTTTGTCCTAGCTGAACTATGTTCAGACTGAACTCGTGCTTAAAACTATCACAGTCTGTTTTGAGGTGTCGTACGGAAACGCTCTTGGCTCAGACTCGTGATGTTGTCTCGCCTTCATCTATGTAAATAGCGACGGCGAAGATCGTAAATCAAGACGGAACCGAGACCGTCTACGAGACTATCTGGCTGCACTCTGAAAAGCGCTGGGTTGCCGCGTTTCCACCTTCTCTAGGCTGAACTAATTCCTTATCAGAACTCTAACTTTGTCGGCAATTGCAGCTCTCCTTTGTCAAATTCAAGAATATCTATAACTCTTTGATATGAAGCTTTAACTACAAGGCCATAAGACGAGCATGCTCTTTTTACTGATCAGCTTTACTAGCCGATTACTTGATTATATCTTACCAGTCGGGCCGCCCGACTAACTCCTTTAAAAGTTCTACATCCTCAGTATTAGCTCCGGATTAGGAGCGATTTTTTCTGCATCATAATTAATTATTTACTGATTAGAGGTCTCGATTCATTGCTCTTCATCTCGAAAATGTGTCACATTGATGGCTTAGCTGAACGACAACCAATGTCCTGAATGGAACCCAGGATGAATATTAACGCCTATCAGATATCGTTATCAATGGAACATTTTCCCCACGGATTTTTCATTAATTGGGAATCCCATATCATTAGCGGTCAGATGAGTTTAGTCACAAATGATATTTCACAAAACTAAAAGGAATCGTGGTACTTTATGGTGTCATGAAGCTTAATGCGTACCGGTCGTAGCTTAATAGCAAGAAATAGACAATATTCTCATTTCGTTATGGAGAAATGTCTTTGATCGGTCGCCATTACTGCATTTACCCGTCTTATTGAATGAAACATTTTGAAGTGTTTGATCATGAATACCCTTTTACTCTCTACCCTTCTATCTATAATTCTATCAATCCCAATCATTAGTCCTAGTCTCATCAATAAATATCTACGGTCCCTTTTCAATCACACCCATTACCGAAGTGCCAAAGCTCTGCCGTTAACACGAAGTAAGTAATAGTTCCTGTGGCTATTTCAAGACTCTTGATCAATTCCTTTCAATTGTTATCACCACTTATCACCTACCATCGGTGTTCCTATCCTGCTTCCTGTTTTCCTGCCGAATTTCAACGCAATAGGTCCACGTAAACAGGAGTTATGAATTTGCGACCCAAAATTTCAATCGTGCACGCACCACCCCCTGTGGGCGGAGTCTGGTCCTATAACCTGCCATAAGTGTTTCCATGCCGCCCCTGTACTCCTACCAGTTTCGAGCTTTCTAGGTCCACGGGAGCAGGAGTTATAAATTTGCGACCTAAAACTTTTATCGCGCACTCCCCGCCCCCTGTAGGCGGAGTCCGGTCCTACCACCTGCCATAAGTGTTCCCATGCTGCCCCCTGTACTCCTGCCAAATTTGAGCTTTCCAGGTCCACGGGAACAGGAGTTATGTATTTCCGGTCAAACACACACACCGACACACACACCGACCCACACACACATACATACACATGTACATACACACACATACATACATACACACATACACTCATACATACATACACACATACATACATACATACATACATACATACATACATACATACACACACGCTCACTTAGCGAATTATATAAAGTAGGAAGTTTGATAATTATGATTCAGCAGTGAATGTGCATTAATATCGTCCAGTACTTTCCAGAAGCATTCGTGAAAGCATTGAAGATTGCCTTTTTTGTCAATTACGCATGTCATTAGGATGTGCCCCGCATTTCACTTCCCTTCGGAATCCTAGTGGCGTACTAAAACCGACCCCGGAGGGATGGAAGGCCTGGATGGCTTGGGCAGATATCAGGTGGGTTTCGAACTGAGATGCCACTACACCACCTCATCCCTACTTCGTAGTTTGGATAAATACACCTACTAGGCTTTCTTTTTTTCTTCAAAATCCTACTCACTTCACTCATTCTCTCGTCTCTCCATGAATGTTCATATTAAGGGACTGGCTCGTCAAAGAATGCCCACCTCATAAACCTTTTTTTTCTGAAATGGCTTCCCATTAAAATTGTGCACTTTCAGCCGGCCCTTAGAGACCATCAAAGGTATTTGCATCTGCAAGCTGTTAGATGTTTTTAATGGACATGTACTAGTGGGTTTCATGGTAATCGACACCGTAAGTGATAATTTCCAAGAAGCAGTATGTTATGAAATGACAGACGCATTTTAGGTTGAATTTTACCGACTTTTCCAACTATTTGACCGCTTTAGTCGAAAATTTCTGTGTCAGAGACAGCAATATTCTATCCAATCATGGAGACAACCTATTTTCAGATTATTAGGTAGATTCTATGAGTTTCCAACCCATGATTAATGCAGCAATCTTAGCTACAGTACTCAGAACTTCATGATCTGTCTTTTCGTTCTATATGGTGCCTATTGATTTCTTTCAAATTTTGATTTCAAATAAAGAAATCCACGGTAAAAATCAAAGTATAAAAAGTTTAGTATTTGGAAGAATCTCTGTTTTTATAACCCTCTAATTTTACCCGAAGATGAATCTAAATAAATCTAAATAGGAATGGAAAACTTAGAAAAAAGGAAAAAGGAAAAAAAGAGAAGACTTCCCTTTTCGGATTTCGTCAGAGGAAGAAATAGGATAGAGGATCCCTACAATTAGAACAAGTGAACTGTCCAGTGGATCTTCGCCCTCTCGACGGTTCTGTGACAAAGGCCTAAGAAGAGTCCCTCTGTTACCACTAAATGGTGGTTGGGTTGAAATATACCTCTTTCTCATTAAGGTACTTAATTGTAAACACCCCGACCTGTAGATCCGAAATATGCTCTTTCCCCAATTTCATTATATGTATACATATATATACAGTAGCGCTCAAAAGTATTCGGCCAAATGCTCCTTCAGTTATAATTTTCAGTCGTAACTCCTTTCCTACTGGGTGTAAACAAGCGAAATTTCAATATGTGTAGCATTGGTGTAGTGTGAATATTTACCACTATTAATCTGCGATCTGATCATGTTCTAGATATCCAAAAAGGCTTTAACAAAAAATCAAGTGGAAATACGAATGGTGGTCCTTCTAGGAGTCCTTTCCTTTTTGCCATGTCTTAAGTGTACGAGCACTAATGTCGAACCCAGAAGAGAAGAAAAACGTACATAAGGTCGGAATAACTGCGGCTCACAATTTTGCTTTCAGCACAGTCTACAAACGCCTTCCCATTAGTATGTGGACATGGCTGTTTTGCAGTCAAATAGTGTTGTATAGTGTGAAATATGCTTCACTTAAACATATCAAAATTTCATGTGATTAGCTAGACTGGGAAAAAAGTTACGGCAAGTTAAAGTTGGCCGGATACTTTTGAGCGCTACTGTATATTTTTAGTTACTTTGACCGTACTATTGCCGTATTGCGAACTGTTTTCGGCGGACTGAAAGCAAAAAGTTCGTCTATCGCCGCACTCAATAACGGATTGTACTTTATAATTGCTTATTATTAATGGTAATACAAAAAAAAGGGTGCTACTTCATATGCATCTTCCCACATAAAATCTCTTGTCTTTGCTACATCGCTACCCACAACGTCACACTTCATAACGTTTTTCTTCAACCATTCATGGGCACTACATTTTACTATATTGTTCTACATATCTTCGCTCATTGCTATATTTCATGTACGTAAGGTACATGTTCTAATAAATAAATAAATATTGAAGTATTCTGAAATTTCCTAGAATGGATGCCTAGAATGCAATTTCCCTAGAGGAGAACAACAAACAAATAAAGCTACCAAATAATATTATTTTAAAAAATTATCGCACTTTTCATCCAGTTTAGCGATCAATTCGAAATTCGCGCCGCCGATTTTTTTGCTCTGGGTTGGTAGTCGGTGGGCACTGCGTCTGAGGCGCTGTTTTGCAAAAAAAACTGATTGATTTCCAAACCGATCGATCGATAAGGATTCGGCCTCTAAAGCATCGACGGAGTGCAACCAAAGTTTGCACATTCAAAGTGACAATAAGGAAAATCGTCGAAAATCCTTTTAAGAACTTATAAAAGATAAAAGCGTCTTTCTGACTTGATGACATCTTGGATAAGTTACGCGTTCAACATCCGCTAAGAATGGTTACGGCGTTGGAATGCCCACTGAATCTTGGGATGACTTATGGGCGGACAATTGAGGTTGAAGTCTATTCTACTACTCTAATCGACGAGTTTATTATCAAGTAACCGACCACGGAAGGGTGGTAACTTTTTTAGCTCAATGGACTATAAACGCTATTGTAGCGTTTATAGTCGAGGGGACCAAAAACGTCACCTGTTACGTCCTGTCTTCGTTAGTCGTAGTGTAAGTCTCGAAAAAAAAATATTGAAAATTGAAAATCTTAGGACTCTCGCAAAAAGCTATCGATTTCCATGGGAAATAAATCAACTTAGAAATTCACATAAAAATATTGCGTTCTAAATCATCTTCACATGAAAGACTCCATTGCTGAATATATATGTGGGTCATATTTGAAGGACAAATGTGGTGGGGAAAAGAGGAAAATGGTATTTATAGTGCAGATTTATTGCCACCCCTCACCTTCAATCTTCCTTTCAAATATCGTCTTTTATGACCCATTGATCGCTGCTGATCGGTGATCAATCGATATTTTTAGCCGTTTAGAAGACCAAACGAGAAGACAAGAAGGGGGCAAATGAATTTCTGAATCAAACGTAACAAAATGGATTAACTCTTGGGCAAAGAACCTTCTTTGGAGCTTTTTTTTTTCGCAAAATCCACGGAATTACTCGATTTGACTTTTTTGCCTACATCAGAACCTTGAACGCAGGCAACACTTGGACCATGGGGCCCATATAAACTCCCACATGTTTTCAAGTAGATTTTCTTTCCTTCCCTTCGTCTCAAATTTTGATTGACAAGAAGCTTTCAGCACCACATTTCCATCAGAGAATTTCCTGGCGCTACTATGTTTCCACTGGGATATCGATTACCATCACTGATCTACCAACGTCCTCACCAATCGATTTATCAGCGTCCTCACCGATCAATCTACCAGAATACCCATCGATCGATCTATCAGCATCCTGTCGATCGATCTGCCAGCATATTCATCGATCGATCTGCAAGCGTCCGATACCGTATGGTCACCTTATGGGATAGGAATTGAGCGTTACTATTGAAATGAAAAACCCCCTCCATGTATTAATTTTCCGGAATTTACTGGAGCTTACAACAAAACCTAGCTTGTCCTTTGCCGGAACACTTTAGGCCTCCTCTCAAGAAAAAAAGGGTCCCTGGAACGGGTTCCAGTGCCTATCTGAACCCCCGTAACTTCTGTATCGTACTAATCATCGATTTCTCCCATGCACTGCAAATTCCCATAAAGACGAAGAATTAGGAGTTCTGATACGTATCAGTCTCAGTCTCAGTTCCGTCCGAGGATTTTTTTCTTCTTCTTCGTTACACCCACCCACCCGGGTGTGGGTAGACACCCGCGCAATCGATTTTCACATTGGCCATCACAAAGTGCGCTTGGACTACTGAGGACAGCAGCAACCAAGCGTCTCCACCATCATCACGCCTTTTCTCGTCACCTCATCTATTTTCGGACTTTTTGACTCATAATTAGCCTTGGCCTACGTTCTCCAGTCTCCCTGATTGACAAGTTACTGAGTTCTTCCTGTAAAATTACGGTAGTGTTGTGTAGTTTTTCGATGTTGTTTACATATTTACACAAGGCTATTTGCACTGATGTTCCTCCTACGTTTCTACAGCCTATTCGATTATATCTATTTTTGGCCCAGCTCATTGCCACGGCGATGATTGCGGGAGTTTCAGCTGGCGGGTGTTAATTCCTTCGTGCGATTCCCAGACTCCGTAGCTTGCTCAGCTTCCTTTGGATCTATTCAAACCCCATATTCTCCACCAAGTTAAGTATTCAAATGTAACAAAAAATCTAAATCTAAAAATATGTTATTATCAGCTGGTATTTTTATTTATTTTCTGTTCCCCTGTTTACTTCATTTTTGCTATTTTTTTTTAAATTTTAACAACTTTTTCATTGATGCAAACTTTGGGTTGAAGGCTCCTCGGGAAAGCTTGAGCAGTCTATTGGGTCAGTTCTGTTTACATAGATGTATCTGAAGGGGGCGCACACTGTTTATTGTTTGTTTACGCATACTTTTTGATTGAGAATATTTTTTATTTCTTTTTTGTCGTTTTCATCACTGCCAATCTTTGAAAACGGCAATTTATCAAAGCAGTTACACACGTATGGCTAATACCTTTGTTTATTTATATATTTATTCTTACCAGAATTGGTCGATTGCAATTTTTTTGTAATTTTGAGAGTATGTTTTCTGGATTTTTTGTCTTTTATCGTTGTTTTCGAGTTTTGTGTAGAGCATGGGGTTCATTGGCTTGAGACGCTTGAACCGTCTTCGAAAAATTTCTTCGAGAAGAATTCTCATCTCTGGAGAAGCTTGTTTTTGAGAGCGTAGTGATCCAGCTTGTGTGTTTACGCTTATCCCCTTTAGTTTGAAAAAAAATTCGTGAAAAAATGCTATCCTTGCGACATTCCACCCAGTCAAGTTTCCCTGATAATTGGGGTTAGTTACCTGGTCCTAGCCTCTTGGGGGTGGATAAAAGTAGTAGTGAGACGTCGACTGACTGATCGGAACATGCTTTAAAATTTTACCTTACAGCTTATGAGTAATGAGTAGAGTATAAGTAATTATTGACATGACCAGACACTGACAGACATGGGTATTCTCCCTATAGAATGGTTCACAGGGGTTAGTGGATGAGGAAGTATTTACTTCCTATCAGATGAGTATGGTACTAACTGAGCTACCCCGAAATGTCGTAGGGCTTGATTGGTCTAGACGTGAAGTAAACTATGCTAATCAAACCTACTTAGGGGTTGCTTATTTAATCAAAGATCTGATTCTGGGGCAATGTACGTAAACAGGCACCGCTTGAAATTGGGTTTCCTTTTCCCTGCATCTGTTCCTTTTTTCTCGTTGCTCTTTCTGTAGTTCCTCAAAAGAGAAGCCACTTCGGAGAAATTTGAGGTTGTTCTCTGTTTGTCTGATTCTTCTTGTGCGATACTCGTCGCTCCCACTTTATTATTCTGGTTTTCAAAATTTCTTCCCACATCTTCGCTGCTTTACGAGACGTTGATACATTCCCTTTGTCACGAGTGTGGTGCACCCTACTTTTAATGAGCAAAGTCCATGCAATATGGCGGCGACGGCTTCCATTTCCGGCTCCATAGCATGCCGATGCATATTATTAGAAAGCGCAAGTGTGTCTGTGTCTAGCACAAGTTTCCGGAAATCCTTGAGTTGCAGACCTATGAAAGTCCACAGAACAGAAAAAAATGGAGATGGAAACCCCGGTTCTTATGCAAAGTGGAAGGCGTTAGAAAATTGTCCGGATAGAAAAGGTACCTCCATGAACACGATGACTCCATATTAGTCCCATCAAAGTAATGACGCCGAGCGCATATCAGACGGTACAACTAGCCTGGTTTATGGCGCTTAAGCGAGTAGTTCTTCTGAGTAAGTAATTTCCAGGAAATGCAGATAGATCAATGCATAGCGGAATAATGGAACTGAACTTAATCGGATTTGACAGAATGCGATTTTGGGGAGAAAGTACAAGTGCAATCCGACAGTTTTAGCCAATGCACCGCCACAGTAACTGAAACAATGATGGTGAAAGGGTTGTGAACACAGATGGAAAAGGTTCGCTGGTAATGGGAAAACGAGAAAAATCCATCAAAACTTGTAGGTCGCTCCTGACTCAGCAGTTTCTTTCCTTCAAGGGATCAACTAAAGCGACCAGATTAATTTAAAGCTTGGCCGAGTCAGTCTCGTTGATAATCCCGGATTATTGATACCACATTAATTTGAAAATATCTCTTGCTTACCAAACTCAATCACAAAAATCCCGACTTAGTGCCTTTTCAACAAAAATTCGTCACTTTATTGTCACTCCACCTCTAAATTGACGAGTTACCCTCTTTCAACTTATTTATTCACTCGTTCGTTATATATTTTATGTTCATTTAGTTTTTTTCCTCTTTTTTTTTTACTGATTTTCTACTTTTTGCTTAGTCGTTTTATTTGTTTATTGATGAATGCACCCATTTGGCCACCCATAAGTATTGAGTAGTAGCGAGGTCTTAGTAATGAAAAATAAGGTGCAAAATGGAAATTAAAGGGAAATGGGGTTGGGGTAGGATAGAAACGGTCAATTTATCTAGTAATCCTTTATCCTGCGTAATGACCAAAGATCAGACCGACTCGCTTTCCTGTCATCCTGCGAAGTTGACAAGGGATATGAGATTATTTATAATCAGGTATTAAGTAGGGATTTCTACGAATGAATCCGGTAAACAGGAGATATTTTTGAATTTAATATGCATCAATATTCCGGGATTATCAACGAGACTGGCTTGGTCAAGCCAAGTTAATCTGGTCGCTTTAGGTGATCCTTTGGAGGAAATGAAGTGCTTAGTCATGAGAAACCTACAAGTTTCTATGGATTTTTCTCGTTCTTCCCATCACTAGCAGATCCTTTTTCCACTTGTGGTCACAAACGTTTCACCATCATTGTTTCAATTACTGTGGCGGTGCATTGTGGCTAAAACTGTCAGATTGCACTTGTACTTTCCCTCGAAATCGCATTCTGTCAAATCCGATTAAATTCAATTCCATTATTCCGCTAGGCATTGATCTCTGCACACTGCAATTTCTGGAAATTACTTACTCGGAACGATTACTTGCTCAAATGCCATAAGACAGGCTATTTGCACCAACTGATATGCACTCGTCGTCATTACTTTGACGGGACTTACATGAGTTCATGATATTTACAGGGGTACTTTTTACTTATCCGGATTTCAGATCAAAGAATAACGCCATTTTCATTAAATACGGAGACAGCTGTAAGCATAACTACATATTGTCGGTCGTGCACATAAATTATGTACTAATGACTGCACTAGAATGAGTACGTGCCTAATGAGGTCCCTTTACGGCCGGACATCTCAGGCGCAGTCTCAGCCCTCACGCAGGCTGTTCACTATTTTTCGGCTGTTTCTCTCTCTCAGTGTCTAGGAACGGAACGCTGAAAACATCAACCTCACCTATCTGTCTTGTACTAATCTTCCTTCCACAAAAAAAAAATTTTTTTTACTTGTTCCGAGTGCCTTACCGGCCTACTGCTCATTCTAGCATCAGTAACTCTTACTATCAATCTGACATCTAATCTATGCGGTTCTATTTATTCAATTATCTGTTTACTTACGCTTCTGATTGTTTATGTGCTTATTTACTTGTTCTCTGTTCATCAACCCGTCAAAAAGTGGGCAGAATTATTCCTTATACAAGGGATAAAGGATCAAGTTAGTTAATTTTGGTATAGTACCATATAACTGTAATATAGTATGAATGTAGAAAACATCAGTAAACAACAATAATGTCAAAAGGTCAAAGGTCATTCGACTTCAAAGCTACAAAAGAGAGAAACAAGAAACGTAAGGAAATGCTCAATCTGGATAAATTTGGCTTTTTTGCCCCTCCCCTACCCCTCCTCCTTCGAACCTTGGCTTATCCCGAATCCTTCTTGAACCTACCATGTTATCTAAGGGCCACTGGTCAACTTCTAATTCGGTCGGTTCTTGTATAACAGTTTGCCTATGCAAACGGCCATTCAAAAGCACTGACAAGTTTGAGTGGGAGTCAAATACGTGGCACATACCAAAATAGGATTACCCTACTCTGAACACTTTTTAGTTCTCACTTATTACATTTTTGTGTTACGTACTCTTATGATCATATGATATATATATATATATATATATATATATATATGTTTAGAACTTTTATATTCACCTATATTTAAATTTATAATACCCATGTAATTGCAGTAACGTGAGGTGGTTCCCGTGACGTGTGGTTGATGATTTGGTCAAGCCCCCTCAGTGTCGTTCCATTTGACGCCACGTTGGGATTCATCGCAAGATTTCATCCAACGCAGTTGTTTTTTTGCTGGCCATAACGGCCTAAGCGACCTTCGTCAGCGATTTTTCGCCGGCATTTCACGTCTGTCCTCTTTGTCGTAATAGCCCATGATTGTGAACGGTGGTGGACAGGAATATTTTTCAGTGAAATACTACAGATTTATTCGGTTGCTATGCTTCGTTGATTGCATTGTGATGGATGGCCCCAGTGACGATGATGGGGATGTTTATTTGCATTTTAAAATGTGCTTGTCTTTCGTCCTCTCTGTCCTCATCACTCCTCACTCGTCACTCTTGTAACATCAATGATCAACGATTGAGCCCCAGTCAACGACCGTCAACACCCTCATCCGCTGTTGTTTTCCGTGGATAGGGACGGTCACTTCTAAAGGCTTCTCAAACTGGAAAGAGTGAACTTTTCTGCGGGCCCTCATTCGTACCGTAATCCCACTATCGTTTCATGTTCATTCTATGCGTCTGATATATGTTAAATTACGACTTTTTACGGCTACCAACACAACAAAGCAGTACGTCTGGTATTTGCTTCATCCGCGAGACCCAAACTCTCAAGCTGCGAAGCTTTACAAAGATCTACCCCAGTTTCCTCGGATCATGGGAAATTCTCATGGATTACGAGCTTATCCTTGCATCCTAGACTATCGTGGAAAAAGCTAATTTTGGTGGCAGATAGGGTAAACATCGATTGTTCACCCTGTTTTGGTAAACATTCTTGTAATTGCGTGTAGATTAAAACTCCCATGATTCATGCGAAATTGTAAGTCTTACTAGCAGGTTATGTTTTCTACGAATTGTCACAGCACCTTTTTATAGCGAAACCTCTGATGAATTGATCATTGGTAGATTGAAGCTACAGTAAATCCGTATTAGGCTTGCCTTTTCGTTGGGTAATAATGGAAGTTCAATTTTTTGACGTTACAGAAATATCACAGAAGCTGTCGATACCCATTGCATTTACTTGTTCTCATATTACTGATTTTTCCTGCATTTTTTCTCCAAAACAAGAAGTTTTTTCTCTTTCCCATCTTTTTCCTTTTCTTTTTTCTTTTCCTTTTTTCTTTAATTTTCTTCGGCAGAATTTTTTCGAAGTTTTCTTTTCAAAATTCAAAATCTGTATGAAATTTATGTTAAATCGACTTCTCCTATCAAACCTCCAATTTCTAGAAGTTTTTGAAAATTTTGAAGGTGATGTATGGATACAGAGAAAATTATATTTAATTTTGTAAATTTATTTGTAAATTTGTGGATGCACATAGTTTAAACCTATAATTAGTAGCCATCTTTGACGTCGAGATGAGTGTTTGAAGCCTTAGAAATGAAGCTGCTGTCAATTTATTGGAATGTTTTCGTATGCTGCTGTCTTGGCCAATCTTTTCAGCTCTTCCTGATTGTGCCATTCATGCAAAACATTCCTCTTTCGCTGTACTGAAAACGATTAGTTTTCCCCGGCAAATCCTAAAATTCTTTTCAGAGCATTACCCAAATGGCATCATTGCGGGTATCTATCTTGCCCAGTTTGACTTTGAAGGCGGCATTTGATTATTTGGAAACCAGCATTTTTAATCAAGTTTTTCTCTCTTTATTTTTTCTTTCCCTCCAAATTTGAAACCATTGAGCATTTCCGATGTCTATCATTTGGGTAGGTACTACAAATTGTTTAGGGTAATTCATGTGGGCAGAAGTGGGTGTTTTTATGTCTGAGCTATTCACTTTCTTGATTGAAAAAATGCTTTCGCGAGTGCTTCTCAAATAACAGAGGCACGAAAAGCGAAAAAAAAGGGCGTGGAAAAAACTCTGAGTGCATACAGCCAGTATGGATAAAAAATGTGAATAGCTCAAGTGTGAATGAAAAAAGGTGATGTGGGAAAGTGTAAAAAAGCATAGGACGGTGGTCCATGGCCCCGTCCTCTCGATCGGTGTGAGTACGGAACAGCCACAACTTCTTACTATCCTCCTAGTCGAAGTAGGAACCGGTTACGATGCCTTTCGTAGTCTCACAAGGATGGCGAGTAATTGGCAAAACTTCGGCTTCGGACGGGCTCGAACCCATACTTGCGCTTCCCGGGCCCCATGCTCTTTATTCCCCACAGAATGACAACAGTTAATAGGACATTGGTCGAATTTTTTATGTTTTTTTACTTTTCCCATGAAAGAACTTTTTTTGTTCCATTTTTTTCATTCTTCTCCTTTGTTCTACAGGGGCTATTATGAGCACATCCCCGCCGCTGTTAATCAAAGTTCCCTTATATGAACAGTGATGTCTTCTGAAAAAGGGCAGGTATGGGGAGGGAATATTTATTGCCTGTCTGCTGCTGCTTCTCCTGCTTATTCCTCACTTAATCGCCTTCCGTTAAATCGTTCCGTCTCAAAATAGCAATCATCACAGCAAAACATGAGCGTTTCTATGGTACTGATCGTCACTTTTATTTTCTCCGAAAAATTCTAGCAAATGCCGTGTAATTTATATGAATAGATGATAACAGTTTCCGAGTAATCGTTGGTGATTGATGTTCGCTGGAAAGTTTTTCAGCTTGTTTGAAATTTCTAATTCCTTTCGAAATTACCTTTTCTCTAGGATGAGTATGCTAGCTCAATCACTTGGTGCCGTCATTTTTGGCCATTTGTTTCAGTACGGTTTCGGAAGTTTCTCGAATTCGGTTTGGTTTTAGCCGTTCCAGGCTACGAAGAAGGCAATAACCCCGGAATGCCATACAAATAAATATGTTGTCTAGGCCCAGCTCAGAGAGCTGAATTATTGCTGAAATTGGTAGTGAAAAGAAAATGGCGAAGTTTGAGAGGGAAGGCGATTGCGGGCGATACTTCCTGGAACCAACGTTATGTACTAGTCCTCGGGTGGATTGGGAGTTTTGTTGCCTATAAAGCATTTATTACCGAAGGGATATAAAACCTATTCTTGTGGGCCATTAAATTTCACGAAAAAATTTATTATCATGTTCTCCTACACAACATTTGATGTCTCATAGCCAACTCGTGGGCCCCCATATAACTGGTAATGGTCGCCATCAACTCGGCGAGTGTGTTTGGCAACCGTATGAACTTTGACGCTTTTGATTTTTGAACATAAATGAAGGTCGCTACTCGAATTTCCTTCTCCTCCATAGTTTACAGGTGTTGGAAAGGTCCTTTGTCCTCCTGGGCGGCATTTGAGGCATGACGTCGCCGACGTGCATTTACTTTCTGCTCGGGTGATCTGGTGTCAGAATGTGTGACGGGCAGCTGTCAAAACATCAGTCTAAGGAGACCACCCAGACAGTGATTTGGGATAGTTCTTGTTTAGTTCATTTGTTCCGAGAAGAGATTTCATATTGCTCCTTCAACGATCTTCTTTTTACCCAACAATATTTATGTTGATCTTATCTGTAGCGAATCGATTGGTCCTCGCCTTTTCCATCGGTGGTGGTTCCTCGTTTCCGGAAGATTATCGTCCTAGCAAACGCCCTCGTACGACTGCGAAGATCTCCAAGACTTCATGATTGGGACAACTGTCAAGTAACATGCTTTTGCTCTTTGTCCAATATCCTTTACTTCGATTTTTTGAGTAAAGCCGAGTTCCTGGCTTATACCACAAAGAATTGCTCAGTGGCGTCAAATCTTATGGTCTTTTTGATTGGCAGTTTTATAAACCTCCGGCAAACCTTTTGACTTTTTGTTTGACTTTACAGTTATCTCCCTTTCTGGGAGAAAAATTCATCATATGTGGAACACCTTCCAATACAGTTCAGGAAACATAGCCATGTGATGGATAGGTAGAAAGGCGATCGCCATCAACTGCATGTGCAGTCTCGTTTTTGTCTTCCGGGCACTAAAATATCAAACTGAGCAACTCTCCGTCCCTATTCTTCATTTTATACCAACATTTACTTTCACAGGTGGAGGTTAAGTGTAGCCACAGTGTAGCCACAACACTTTTTTGGGCTATGAAAAACTTTGGGGAATATGTTGTCCATTTTTTTTCGGTCACATATGTGTTCATAAAATGTCATGTGATATGGTTCTCTTTTTTGCCGACCTTCAATATGTGCTCCACCGTCACAAAGTAAACATTTGTGCGATAATCGAGCTCATTTTATATGCTGAAAAGTATATTCGATGTGATTGTGTTTACAACTAGTCTGGTTCAAACCGATTATGAAATCAAGGGTTTTTTGCAATGTTTAACAGCTGGAAAGGGGTCAGAAAGCTTGACAACTAGAAATTCTTCCGTTGATTTTCTATAGATTCTAATAGTTGCCCTTTTTCTGCTAGGAGGACGGCAAATCCGAGATATCAACAAACCTGACGTTTGTCAATATCCTACCCAACGAAGAGAGTTGTGCCTTGGCAACATGGGCTCAAGTTTAAGTATTCAGGTATCGACGCAAAAAATGCAGAACCATCTTCTGCCAGGTCTACTCTAAAGTGCTGAAGGGTTTTATAAGAGAAAGGCGCATTTCTGTTTACCGTGAAGGGTACTCGGAGTTACTGTCAGTTTTTTTGGAAGTTCTCGATGAGGTGGAAGGTCAGAAATTTCAAAAGTCAATATTTTCCTGTCTTCATCCATGAACGTTCGGCGAAACAGAGTCACGGAAGCTGTGAATGCATCGAATGGGAATCTTGTTGGATAGGTGGCTCGATAATACGATCTAGGAGAAAAAAAAAATACTTTGACTACATTTTTCGATCTTTTACAGGCGCTGGAGAAGGTTTTATTTGATTACCACTTTGAAGTACAAGAACTGTAAGGATTATCATCCTGAATATGCTTCCCAGAGTATAGGATGAGCTCAATTATCTCCCAGAGTTTGTCATCTGATAGATAGAATACGCATTGAATACCTGAAACAAACATAAGATATCATGAATTACCCAGAGTTGTTACCCAAAAACCTAACCCAAAATTCCTTTTTTGCTTCTTTTCCTTCCTTTTTTGTAAAAAAATCGGGTTTTTGTGGACACTCTGTGTATGGTGATGTGCTTTTTTAAATGCCGTAGCTGTTACGGGATGAGGTTTGGCCCGTTTCCATGGTGAAATCTGAATATAGAAGGGCTTGAAAGTCTAAATTCAGAACATCACATCTCATCATCACAGCTAAATTTATTCATCGTCTCCTGTCTAATGCGATTTCTGTCAAGTTTACTCAGTTTCTCGCAGATAACCCTATTTGAGGAGTCTCCTTAGTCGGGCCGATACATTTTTGCATCTTCTCTTAAATAATTTTTGCATTTTCAAGTAGAAATTTTTCTAATGTGCTGTTTATATATTGAAAATTTGAGGATTCGCATAAAGTTTCTTGATAGCAAGGGTTAGAATGGACAGTTCAATAGGATAATACCAAAGAAACTCCACCCTCTTAATCATCAAATGAATTTATGAAATGATCAAATGAAATTTTCGGAAATTTCGTTTGTTTTGGAACTCTCTCGCTAATTTCTTGTTTGCCGGTACACAGGTAGATTTTTTAAACATTTTGATACCACAAAGGCTAGCGTACGGTCTAAAACTCGCTCTTCAAAAAGTGTCGCAGTACTGGCTGCCTGGTAGTTTGAATTTATTAAATTAAAACTAAATTATTATTATTATTAAATTTAACTAAATCTACTTATTCGAATTTAATTTTGGGTTTGTACACAATTCTCTAACATTCCTTGCATTTTTTTATTTTTTAAAATTCTTTCATGACTCGGAAATGATTGTAATATTTATATACTCGAGACGTGAGAGCTCCGGTGACGTTTTGGCCTTTAGCAAATTGAATTGAATAATAATTAATTTACCAGCTAGAAGAAATTGACGGCGAAAGGAGGGAGCGTCTTTAGGAGTCCTTCCACCAATCTACAGGGTGGCTGAAAAGTATAGGACGCGCCGTTCGGCGCTTGCTGGCACCCTGCCAATGGGTATTTTCAAAATCTTGTTGGGATTTTAGAAAGCTTGGGTTTTGTAAAAGAGTCCATATAAGTCATTAGGATGACCGTTCGCCCGAACAGTCGCTACGAAAGTTTCTGCGCATCGACCTACTATCAAGAAGCTGCTCAGAGAAGGTTTCACGAGCTGCGACATTGCGAAACGACTCGGTGTTCCCTCTCCAACCGTACGGAATGTTGCCTCTGCTCTCAGGAATCGAGGACGAGCCTCTGCGATGCCAAAAAGGGGACGACCGAGAAACAGTGAACACACCGAAGATTCGTGACACCACCAGGAAGAGGATCACTCGCAACCATGGAGTCAACATGAATCGGATTGCCTCGGACCTCAACATCAACCGTCAAACCATCCAGAAAAATGCGAAACGCGAACTCAAGCTGAACAATTATCGGCTCCGTCGAGGACAATTTCATTCAGAGCAGTCCAAGCGAAGTCGATTGATAAAATGCAAAAAACTTTTTTGAGAGCTCAGTGCACGCCGCATCTCTGACGTGATCTGGACCGATGGGAAAATTTTCACCGCAGAACACTATCCAATCCGTACAAACCACAGAAAGTTGTTGTCAAAAGTTGACACCAGGTCCCCCAGAACGTAGTCTTGTGCACAGCAGGCTACCTTCCAAAAGTGTGATGGTTTGGGCCGGGGTGACATCAGAAAGCAAAATACCTTTGGTCTTCATCAACAGAAATGTTAAAAATGAACTCCGAGGTCCACCAAAAGGTAGTTTTAATGGACGCCCTGCTACCCTGGGTCACTGAACACTTTCGTAACCGATCATTCGTCCATCAGCAAGATTGGGCCTCTCCTCATGCCTCGAAGTCGACAAAAGCCGTACTGGACGCGCACTTCCCCAGTTACTGAGGTAGAGAAATCTGACCTTCCTCTCCGCCAGATCTCAATTCAATGGACTTCTCTGTATGGGAGTACTTGAAAAGCGGAATCGCAGGACGCTCCTACCGCATGTTTGACGCTCAGAAGTTGGCGCTTCAGAAGGCATGGGACGATATCGACGTCGACTACCTGCGGCGTACGGTCGATTCAGTCATCGAGAGTCTGAAGGCCTGTGTAAGTGCAAAAGGATCGAACTTTGAACACCTGCCGTCCTAAATGATCTTTTAGTTCTACTCTATTCCTCATTGAGCTTATTAGGTTGAGTAAAAAGTCTTGATCGACTCTTCTAGATTTTTTCGTAGGACCGCTCGGAAGGACTTCGTAATAGATTATGGTAGATCGATTCCTAACCTGTATTTTTAGGAAGATGTATAAGCACCCCCTTGTAAGTGCTTCGCAAAAAATGACTTCAACCTTCAACTGCCGTCCGGAGCTGTCTGAGAGCTATCGTCTATCACGAATTACTGTAAGGGCATAATCCACCGACGGCTGTCGCAAATATCTGTGGTGCAACCAGAAGGGTCATCGTATCTCAGCCCATGGGTGCCTCATGACGAAACACCTCCAAGACTAACAGAGAAGTAGACTATGTCCGAGGAAGGTTTTACTGTGTCGTCGGTGGACAGTCTCAGGGAATGCTCTACTTTGGATAATTTACTGAGGGCTCCACCGTGACCGCCGAGATTTACGCTTTTCAGCTACAGAGTTTGGTCAACGTTGTTCGAAGGAAGCGTCCGCAGCGTGAAAATGTTTGCCTTTTTCACGACAGCGCTCAACCGCATGTTGCAAAATTTTTTTGTCAGTAAATTGCCGAACCTGGATGGGCAGTGCTAACCCATTCTACTTATTCGCCAGGTCTCGCTCCGTCTGATTACCATTTGTTCCTTGCTCTGAAGCATCACCTCCGCAATAGAAATTTTGATGATTGCCCGGAATTCAAAAATGAGATCTCCACCTTTTTCGAATCGCGACCGCCACCGTTCTGGGCTTCAGGAGTCAAGAAACTGCCAGTTGGTTAGACGTATGTTTAGGACAACGATGGAGACTATATTACTAATTGAGATCCTCTTTCAATGGAAATAAGACTTTTCAAAGTGAAAATAGAAAAGCCGATCAAAACTTTTTACTCAACCTAATATTTGTCTCTCTGGTTTCTATCTTTGAAGTTACGCTTACGAATGCGGCGTCCTATACTTTTCAGCCACCCTGTAATATAGTATCCTTGCGAGTGGCTCTAGTAAAGAATTTACATAAAAGGATGGGAGGAATCTTGATGAGAGTCTAGATAAAAAAGAACTTTGTAGTAGACAAACGTACCCTTCGTAGTTGGATTACTGTATTGGTATTGAGTTATAAGCAAAACGTTCGGTATCTCATGGAATTGGACCCTCGACTACGTTTCCCATAGGATATGCTTATCTTCTGCACGGCAAAAGTTCCACCTGGTCTTTTCCGGTTGTTAAAAGATCGTTTTCCATAGTCCATCATCATGTAATGGGATTAGCTGGTCGGTTGGTTACGGCAAACTGTCAATTCCGTTTGAGAGTGCCTTTGAAAACTTAGAAAAATCACTTTCGGTAGTACGATTGGTGAGTGTGATGCATGGAGGATACAGTTTCTCCTGGAAAATTCCCTGACAATCAAGTAGCCTTTCGATAGCAATCGTATAGGAAAGAAGATTGTCGGTCAATTAAGAAAAACCATTTTCATCATCATTTTCTCAAACCATTTTGAGCCAGTAGGGGAAGTAAAAAGTCTGCATAAACCAAATTTACTTCGTTCTGCCTAAACGAGCCATGCAGCCGGATTCATGAAATTGGCCACCAACAATAAATCTTCTCATGCTTAATTGGAGCCCAACTCCCCTTGGAGGATGGAATAACTCGGTTGAGTTATGCTAACTGAAGAAGCGGGCAACCAATTGCTTTTCTAGATGCTTCTGTGGTCCAAGTAAAATTTGAACCCGCCGCGTGACCTGAACAACCGAAAGTTTTCATTTCTCTTGAACAATAGGTTTGTCGTGCTCATCTGAAAACTTTTTTTAGGTTGTTTTTTTTTGTTGCATTTGACTGTTTGTACCATGGACATTCTCTTTGATTTTGCTTTTTTTTTTACATTTTTATATTTTCAATTAAATTTTTTTGATGCTTTGAAAGGACTCGGGTTTCGAGACTGAGGGCTGATCAGGGTAGTGTTTGATGACTGCTTATACAGGAAAACCAGAATTCTTTTTGGCCTTGTTTGACGTTGAGAATATTTCCAAATAAATTGACCTGAGTGTGCTTTTTTTCATGCTTTGTAATATTTGCTATAGGCATACGATCATATTTTATTTGCTGACTTTATAGGTGCTCATAACACGCTTAGCCGTTCTTCAACTAGTGAAAAATTTAGGCTTGCCATACTCAGACTGAATAAAAGTTGAATTGAGAAGCAAGAAGAACCCTCTGCGTCGTAAATTTTTGGGAGCCAGTACATACTATAGAGATGGAAGTACCTATGGCACACCGTCAGTTCTGTGATCCTAACTTTTAAGCCATCTAAGGGGTGTAGGGGATATTTCGAAAAACTTGTTCGAATAGTCTTAGTTGGTATATTTCTGTTCTGTCAAGATAGAAAGGAGAGGAGGTAGTGTAGTGGCAAGGGAACACTATCACATACGCATGGTTGCGGGTTTGAACCCCGGATCGTTATCCGCCTAGGCCAACCAAGCCTTCCATCCTTCCAATCCTTCCGGGGTCGGCTAATTGGTACGAGACTCTCTGAAAGGGCAAAACATTGGCTGACGGAGTGACTTGTTCATCGGTTATGCACTGCAAACACCCTACGACCCTATGTATACCCTACCCACTACGATTCTGAATGGAAGTCGAATGCGGGGATACATCCTAATACGGAAGCAACTGGAGTCGAAGCCTTCATCCTCTATGGGATAGAAAAGAAAAGCTTCTCGGCAGCACGTTTTTAAATTTTTTTTTCAAGAAAAAAAGGTTTCCAGCTCTTCCCTACACTCAACTATTGCGTAGCCCTTCTCATATCCCTGAGTAAACTAAAAATTGTTGCAGAGCGTTGAAGGATGGATCATCCGATGCCACATCCGTTCCCAGTAATTATGATAAGTTCCAGTAGTCACGTGGCGAGTCGTGAAGCGTAACGTAGCTCGTCCTTGCTATTTATTTCGGACAATGACCCCGTTTATATTACAACAATTAATTAAAATCGCTGTAGTTAATCTCCCTTTTGTGAACCCGCTTTTCATATGACGTGTGGGAAAGCGTTTTTGATGATAGGATCACATGCAACTACATGAATGGGCAGATTGAATGTTGTTTAGTTCGCTTTTCACTTTGCCCACATTGTGGGTTATGGCCCACATCCGATAGCCGTTTAGAATGTGAAGGAAACTGGTCTACACTATGATTTATAGGTAGCAACCGATGGTGACGTTCGGCCCACCCAAGCAAATTACTTTCGTTTTGCCCCTTTTGAGGGCAGGGACAAAAATTTAGTTCGAATCCAGGTACTTACCGTAGTCCGACTAGAGCATCATACTAACAGTTGGGAGGTTGACTAGAAGGGGAGGGTTGGGACGTTATAATGGGTGGGCATGAGACAAACAAGTGAGCAAATCTGATCCCCCATGAGTTGTTTTTCGGACGATTTCGATTTTTTCTGTTTGCTTTTCTTGGTGCTTCCAACGCAGTTGCCGCTCCGCATTTACTCCCTATTCTCTTCCCCACTCATCGCCCTAGAAGGATCCCACTGTCGAGAACTAGGCAACCTTTGAAGTCGAGTTTAAGAATGAGCTTTGAGAGCTTTGTTATCCAAAGTACCATCTCTCTGCTATGATCATCTTTCTACCGAAATCGGTCTGTTAAGATGGAAAGGGCTTTTTTTATTCTCCGCATTCTAACGTCGAAGCTTAGACCGTGCTCCCGATTCTGACGGAAATGCTTTTTGTTGCTGTTATAAAATATTTGGTAGGATCAGATTTCGTTGGGTCTTTCCCGATGCTTTCAAGACTTCACTGAAGCTGCTACTTCTTTTCCGACAGATTTTCTTGACGTCTCCAACTCTATCCATTTCCCATCGAGCTATTCCCCTGACAGTAGTCAGTGCGCACTCATAAGAGGAAATTCGAGAACTGGCAATATTCCAGGAAACACAAACATGGGTACCTGCTGACCCACGTGACATCCATTAATGAAAGCTGTTAGATAATCTGAGGCGTGTTACCCTGTCGCAATTCGTGTGCGCAGCTAGGCAGGACTGAATCAGGGTACCCTCAGTCGAAGATCCCAGACCAGCCACCAGTTATGCGCCATCGCAAGAGTAACCTTCTGAATTTGTCCTGAGTGATGGCCACCTTTTCATGCCTATTCAACTTTCAAAGAAAAGTCGATTAGGTGACGTGTGCAAAGAAAATCCCATTCAAATCCATTGGGCCATTATCTATCACGGCCTATTAAATGCTTCATCTGCTCCTTCACTTGAGGCTCTCGTTCCACTTCTCCCCTGCCGTTCCTCCTATCTCGTACTCCCATACGATCCGGCACGGCTGCTCGGGGAGGATTCTGCGATACACTTTGATAGTACATCTTCTTTTCCGTAGTTACTGAAGTCATATCTTGTTCATTGATAGAAATCACTGGCTTTCGCTGAAGGACTCTCAGGTTGGTGGTTGATTGGGTGTAGGTTTTTGAATGAGAGTCGATTACACGGCGTACTCCTACATGCGTTCGTTGTAGTTGTACTTAATCGATATTATTGACGAGCATTTCTGTCAGCGTACATATGTTCCAGCATTTAAAAGGCTCTGAAAGCTGGAATCAACTGCCTGAAATTACATCAGGATGAATCAGGCGCGAGTTTTTGTGCCTTAATGTTTTGTGTTTATGTTTGTTTATTCGACAGATGTCTAAGGGATGACTCAGTGTTCATAACAGTCACAAGCTTCTCAAGTTCGAACTACCTTGAACACCTTGAACTAAAAGTTTTGTGTAAAATCGTATATGATGATGTCCGATCGCTCGCACCAAGTGATAAGCACAGGTGGTGGCGCCCTTCCAACCCAACGACAAACTGTTGTTTTGTTTACATCGTTGTTTATCTAATTACTACACGTAAACCTTTGTTGTTTCAGCACCTAGTCTGCTGCATTGTTTATTTTTTACTTAGAACTTTATGATTGTTTCTGAAGCGATTTAACTGGAGAACGGATCTGAAGGGATCTCCCTCGAATGCCCCTCTCAAAAACGGTTCTTGATTACCTTACCAGTCCCTTCTCTGATGAGTGTGGAACCCCAGATTTAGTCAGAAGTGTGGCAGCACACGTCTGGAAGTTGGTCGCGTATGCCAAGGGTGTGCATTTGCTTACTTGCTGCAGTTTTCTGTTCCCTGAAATTTTCTAAAGAGGTCCTTCCGGAGTTCTAAGAGCTGCTCTTCAAAGTCCTTCCGGTATGAACGAACCCGTATTGGAAACCGATTGCCGATTGCACTTTTGTTTTGGCATGCCAGACATCTGCGCTGATTTTATTCAGTGGTGTTCTAATCGATGGGATGTTGTAAATCGAAGGCTCGACGTAGGAATTGGTCAGCAGACTTCATGACTATACGAGTCCCTGCAGCTATTTCTGTCCAGGACTACGACGCTTGGCCGCTGGAACTCTCTCTGGTCTTCTTCCCAGCTTATTCCAAGAATACGACCCCTTTTTCTGATAGCATCACGCAACGGTGGCAGACAGGCAGTTGCTTCAGAGGAAACAGGGTGAGAAGGAAGTTTTCTTTGGATTTTCTTCGAATGAGAACGAAAAGTTAACAGTACGGGTCCAGACACCTACAGTAATCCCAAAATTGTTTTATGCTAATAATAGTTAATTGATATGGGCTTTTACAAGGGTATTACGGTAGGAATATAGAAGATTTCTGAATTGTCGTTCTTTTCTTTCCACAATGATGAGTAATTCACCATCTCTGGACTGGTACCTGTTTCTATTTCATACTCCCGGGAACAGCATGCCCCTGATCAAAGGTTCCGAATCGTCCTTCTTCTCAGGAGTTCATGCCAACCCGAATAGGGTCATGAATAACAGAATGGCTTGTAAAGAATTCGTAGTTTCGGCGAAAAGGGGGTCCTAATTGGAGAGGAGGGGGAGTGGGAGGGGCGAACCTGCTCAAGTAGATTTTAGAATCTCCACTCCGTTAGTGAAAGGCAATTCAACTAGCTCCTGCCTGTTGTTTAATTGATCAAAGTTAGACTAAGTAGTGAACTATAGCTCATGGTTCTGGCTCCTCCATGGTTCGCTCCCAAGGAAATATGCCTCTATCAGATTCCTACCTTTATCATCTTTTTTGGCCTCCATTTCTTGTACCCAACTATCCGGTCCCTGTTCCTTTCTCTTTTTTACATCTTCTTTGTCATTCCCTCAAAAGAAATCGTACAGCTGGTACTCCCTCATACCCATTATCTCGCCAATGAATTGCAGTAAAGGTTTTTCTACTCGACCCCATCTGGGTGCACTTCTTTCACGTCTATATTCCCCTTACACTTGGTGGGACTTGGTGTGTACGCGCTGCCACCATTGTCATGAATCGTCGTGCCTTCCCCTTTCATCCCCAAACTAATTCAGTGCAGGTTGATTTTTTCCTCAGACTGGAAGCTTAAGGATTGACATTTTTCTGATTCGATGTTTCTCATTTTTCTTGAATTCTACTGTTTTCTGAGGTTTTCTTTTCATATTCGTCAAAATTCGTGTCCACAGCATTATTTTGCTCATAAAACAGTAAGTTATGTTGGGAATTTCGTTAATTTCTGATGCCTTCTGAAAATTGAAGCGTACGATTTTGCCAGCAATCTGGAAAAATAATTGGTAGTTAGCTTCTGGATCGGGTATACACGTAATTTATCCCGTCCTGATCAAATTTAACCCATTCAGTTCAGGTATCTCTGAAAAACTTTGGCAAAAAACCCCATACCAGTTTTTTTCACGCTCGTAGAAGCAAATGTGTCATGTGGGCGGGACTGGTAACGCCCGCCCTTTCTCACCTGTGCAAATGTTCGGTACCGGATTGCCCCGTCCATATGAGCCGCCCGTCTTCGGTCCTTCCTAAAACCCAGTGGTTGTCCCATTGGGATCACCGGTATACTGTAGCTCTTTCCCTACCATTACAGTTCTGTAGGGGACCAGGAATAAGATGGCCTAAGTTTTTTTTTTTGATTTTTTAGAAAAAACAGTAGGTGACAGCCCGTATGTACTAGACCTATCGACTTCGGAATCGCCAATCTGAGGGATCATATGTCCATTCCTTTCCACCGGTTTTTTCATCAATATTATTCACAATATCGTTTTTCGTAGACGTTCCGGATGGTGTTTGTTATTTGTTTTTCTGCTGCCTCAGATTTCTACTAGATCCCAAAAGAAATTGGTACGGCGCCAGGGTAAACGTGGTTTTGCATAAATTGAGTGGGGTTTGTTGATGGTTAAGGAAGAGACGAATAGGGCAGTGTGGTGGGGGTTTAATTATTCCACTAAAATCCCACACTCCATGCATATCGCTTGCAGAACATTTGCATATTCCTAGCTACCGTACTGGTCATGTCCGTGTCCAAAATCTTACCGTACTCATAGTTTTATGATCATACTTTTTCAATTCTTCGTTCTCTGTGCTTACGTGCATTCAGTAAGGCAGGCGGTCGTCGTCATCCTACCGTCCGTTTCGCCATATCTCTCTGTCTCATAATTCTTAACACTTCGGGAAAATGTCAGCCAACCGCTATGACAGTTTCCGCCAATCACTGTACTGTTTTTTCAGGCTCTCAGGCTCTTTTTTACGATTCCTTCTCATTCATGAGCCCTTTTCAGCATAATTAGTTGGTACATTTTATTGTTTAATCATTATTGTATTTTTGGGGACACAAAAATAATAAGAAGAATCTATACAAATAACAATATACCAACTGTTTTCCGTCTGAGGGATGTGCCCTGCAACAGACTTCCATTCAGAATCGTAGTGCGTATCTCACCTATACGATGACTTGCGGTTGTCAGCTTGTGTAGAAGCCAGAGCTTTTATTGTCTGCTTGTGTAAAGGTCGGAGCTGTCAAACTCCCAGACGAGTCTGCTACCAGTTAAGTGACCGTGGACGGATGGAAGGCTCGGTTGGTCCGATTCAAACCCTGGGCGAATATCGATCCAGGATTTGAACCTCGGACCGTGCGCGTGTGATAACGCCACTTGCCACTGCCCCACTTCGCCCTTCATATACTGAATTTGACGATTGACTATTCTAATCACCCATTCTCGTGCAAAATTTTTAGTTAGAATGAATGTTCCTGAGTGATACATTCTATGGATTTTCAAAACAGTCCTGTTGGCCCATTCGTTACGGTCCATTTCTTTCTGCATGGCATGATCGAATCTCAATCCGACCAAGAATCTGACCCTACCCTCTAAATCAATCTTTTGGTATAAAGAATGGACCACAGAGCAGAATACTATTGATTGAATTCCGATTCGAATCCAACAAGTCATTGCATCATACGTTCCTATATTTCCGATGTTCAGAGCGAAAGCCAATAGCATGGCGCACGTCTGATGGGCTGGTTCCAGTCAGCTCTGTGAGGGACCATGGCGAATTTCCACTTATGTGGACGTAGTAAAGTTCGTAAGTATAAATATCCAATCCGTACCATCTTTGCTCTTTGGGACTTTGATCTGTGAGCTGATCATAGATATTCCTGTCTGCTACTGATAACCTGATTGACTATGACGGACATGTTGGAATACCGATGGCGGTTCCTTGATCTTCTCAGATGCCTTCTTTTCACATTCCAAAGTCCAAAGTGCTTCTGTTCGCTTGGAATCACCTATAGAATCATAAACGACGCATACCAGTCCACTGGTCACCGTTCCTAATCAGGTCATGCACTTTTGTAGATACTGTCGTTTCAATTTTCATTCTATGAATGCAATAGAGAGTTCTTCACGCTAAATGGGAAACTAGTCCGCGTCCTTGACAATCGTTAGCAGTTCTCCCACACGTTCCCATGTCTGCTTACTGGCGTGCAAGTGTCGCACCAACAATCACATGGTTGAATTTGGATGCATGAAGTGGGTATTTTTCTGGGTAGAGTGGGTTACATTTATGTCAACTGACTGAACTAATCTAAGTGCACTTATGACACAGTTGGTGGGACTGACAACGCGAAATAATTGGATCTGCACGTTCTCCCACCGGTCGGTTTCCCAACACCTGTTGGTTGACTTTTACAAGTCCCTGTGTAAGTGCAAGTGCCTTCAGATACCAGTATCATCTTGAATAAAGTATGATACAGCTCCAAAATAAGAATTATGAACCCCGTTTGTCCCGTGCTACTTCTTAGAAAGCAAATTTCTTCTCTGATTCACTCCGACTTCAGAATACTGGAGAACTTGGCTGTCTGGGAGAGCTCCTTTTTCGTTTGAATCATCATCAATCGTAATTGACTCATTTCAGTTGTCATTGGGAAGGATTCGTGGCCCGTCCAAAGTAAAGAATGAATGTGATACATATGTATATAATAGTGAAGCTCATCTTGGAACGGGTTTGGACCATTGAGCTTCCGCTCCTTCCGAATCACAGAGATAGTGAATGTGCGACTTAATCCCACGCTCATGTCGATGACCTGGGAATTTCCGGGTTTCAGTTGCAAAGATCTGCAAATAATCCTCAGTCTCCCCTCCAGCGGTCTCAATCCTAAGCTTTGCAAGTTCTTGACTTTCCCAGTCTGTCTAGCTCATTCTAATCCCTCTCCGTGAATGACATGTAGGAACCACCTTCCGTTCGAGCCTGACTCTTTTCCTCATAATTTCCGTTTCTTTTTCTTCTTCTCCAACTTTGCTTTATCGATTGCGATTATCGGTTGATCAATAATTCCAATTCAAAGCTCCACAGAACTTGTAGTGGGGAATGATGGTAAGGGTGCCAAGTGTTTTGTTCACTGCTTTCATCTGCTGCAAGTTTTATTCCATCTTCATAGTTCTACGCGACTCTGCACCCTTTCATCCCGTCACTTTTGTTTTTATAATGGGTGCAATTTCGAGTACAACGAACAAATGAGTAAATAAATAGATAAGCAACGTTACGGTGCCTGCAAGGTCTAAGGAGCAATGGTTTTTTGCTCTATTCCTCATAGATCCTATTTGCTCCATGCAGTTCTGCAAGTGTGGAAAACGGCAGCGATGGCTGCAAACGTGACCGTTGCCAGATCATTTCCTTATCATTCTCCTTCGAGAGTGCAATTTCTCGAAAAACGTGTTTGCATTTTCGTAACTGCCCTTTAATTTATGATTAGCCACCAAATGTCATCAATTATACATCCACACTTCCAAATTCTTCGTATCCCTTCTTTTCTTTCATTTATATAACCCTATTTCTTTGGTACCTTACTACTCCGGAATTTATTTACTCATTCTCTCCATGGCGGAGATGCTGAATAGGCATGCGGGGAACTATCACTTAAACTTGATCCAGGTATCGAAGACCCCTCCGGTACTGGTCTGGGAGGAAAAAGCACGGACTTCTACATCGTCTTACCACCCCAAGTCATTGTAAAGGTCACAAGCGGATTCAAATCGCCACAACGATTATGAATGAGCTTCAATGTAGGAGGGAGGGGCATCCGAAAATGTTAATTCACACCATAAATCTCATCCTCTATCCTTCTTTCATTTGACTATTGAATATTCATTGAGAGAGCGCTAGCATGAATCAACCCTTTTAAAATATACCATAGATGCGATTACACTAAAACTAACAAAAACGCTTTTAGTTAATGTGATCTAGTCCGCTAGCCTCTGCTTGAGCTAATGCTCCATCTTACTGTCAGACTCGATTTGGTCTAAAATCGAAGAATTTATTAGTATGGATATAATCGGCTTTTTCTTCAATCTGTAAGGATGTCGTCTGAGCACTAACAATCTAGCCACTGACTCAACGTGTGTGGTGCATTAGGAACGAAATGGTCGCGTCGCGGTGAGAGCGGCGTCGCACGCGAAGGAATGTAGCAGGATGCAGCAGTAGGTAATAAATACAACAACAAAGCACTAGTAGTAGAATTACGTATAGAATAATGATCGCATATCGATTGAGCTGTATGAAGAAAGCTAGAGCTGTAATAACGGCGAATGAGTGGTCCGCGACAGCCGCGTGCGGGGAATCGATTACCAAAAATCGTTCCTAACGGCCGTTCCCCCCCCCCCCACCCCCGAATGATTTCTTTGGGGGTGGCTTCTAAAAACTATCAGTGAGCTTTGGCATAAAAAAAACTCGGTTTTCTTCGTAATTGAATTTCGCAAAATTGCCCTCCTACGCATAGTTATAAGTATGAGAGGCGAGCAGGTGTTCTTTTATGAGGGGAACGTGCAAAAGTCCCAAGAATATGTGTCAGCAGTCTGCAGCAGAGCTGTCATCATGGTGTCTCTTTTTGCCGGTGGGCTTGCTCAACTCAAAGAAAAGGTTTCTCCATACCAATTAGAAGGAATCTGAACGAACTATGACTTTTCCTTTTCTTTAAATAATTCCAGTCTTTCATTTACGTCAGTCTGATAGTTGGGGAGAAAAATAAGAGTTGAACACTGTATCCAGTACCCTAAGCCTTCCTAATGCACCCTTACTCATTTTTCTTGCTTATAATGATATTGCTTTCGATTTCTTCCAATTCTTTTCGAATCTTTTCGCATTTCATGGCCCACATAATTGGCCCCGAAACAAGGACGTGAAATAAGTGGGTAAATAAATAAATAAATAAACAAACAAATAAACAATAGTTTGGAGTATGAAGAAGAGGCACTTTAGTGTATAATAGAGATGGTATTGGCCAGATGTGGCCTCGGAAGCAGTGTCCGGCGCTTTTGTGGCCAAAGTTGTGCCAGAATCCCGCATGCATACCCAGTTGGGACAGTCAAGTGCTCTTTTGCGACGTTGAAGCGGTCCATTTGCTGGACAGATCATCCTACCGCGAGAATGTGTCGCGCGAAAAATTCGCGCTCAAATTTGACGGCGCACATTTTGCTAGTTCCACTCTGGTACACTCTGGTAGGTCCAAAGTCGAACAGTATCACCCCACGAGCTTCAACAGCCCACCTCCTAATGGACATGAGACTGAAGGCTAGTTACCAAATGCAATTATAAATGTGAGGGTTGCAATGCAGTGGTAAAGAAGACCGTGGTGTGCAAGAGTAAGGGTGGTGCGGTAGGATCGGAATTGTCGCGTGCGGCGAGAGGGACGCCGCGCACGAAGAAATGTAGCAAAATGCAGCAGCATGTAAGAAATGCAGGAACAAAAGAACAAACAGTAGAATCATGCCAAAAATAATAATCGCATGTCGATTGAGCTGTATGAAGAAGGCTAGAGCTGTAACGGCGAAGCGAGTGGTCCGCGACAGCCGCATGCGGCGAATCGATTACACAAAACCAATCCTACTGCCCGTTTCTCTGGGAGATTGATGTGGTTGTATAAGATGAACTACGATCCAGTGAGAACCTCGTCCGAATAACCAATCCTTTGCATTTTTATCTAAACTACCCATTAATCATTGCCAAAAAAGGACATCCCGTTTAGCTAGTTCCCAGCGGTTAGTCTTTTTCGTTTTTTTTTTTTTCGTTCACACATCATTTAACACCTTGACTTCCATTTTTCACATGCAACCACATTATCGTGCGGGGCTCGCTTTTTGTGTAGGGTTTGATACGGTAGTTGATATTTCCCACGTATCACCTGTGAATATATATAAAGTGTTTGCAGAAGGGTTTCGTGGCCATTTGCTGATGAAATGCTCATTGCACTGGATTCGGTTTGATTTCTTTCTGGAAATTATTACTTAAGGCCTTTGAACCACAAAGAGGCCGATTGGCCCATTTCTTGTAGTAAAGCAATAACCGTTTGAACGTTCATTTTACGGTAGCTGTTTTTAGGGCCAACTCATTTTGCCATAAGTTCGGAGCAGGTATTTCAATGTGCGTTCGATTTTTACGAGCCAGAATTTTTCGCTGATAACATTCAGTACTGTCACCGAATGGTTCGGTTCGCAGTTGGCCCAAAAAATTGATCCTTTAATCCTCTTCGGCTCGCACCTATGAGTAGGGACCCAGATTTTTGATCAACCATAGTGACACGCTCCTTTTTCTCTCCGTCAATTTCATTTTTTAGGTCGAAAACTTGGTGACTTTGAAAACTTGGTAATGTCTACCATTTTGGAATCTTTTTTGAGAAGATTGCTCCGTCTAGATCACGTTCTGCAGAATGCGCCATGTTCTCAAATTCTTTTCAAAATTGTGATTATCTTTTTGTCGAGAGTGTTCACGGCATGCGAGATACGGTTCGAAATGGCGTTTTTATGAGCTCCAGTCTTGGTCGTAAAAGAGGGTTTATTTTTCGCATCGTACAAGTGCAATGCTGCCCAATTCGGGCTTTCCATACTAATTGACATCGTTTTTCTCGTTCGAATCCATCCGTTTTCGATGCTCTTTTACATCTTTTCAAATTGCTGTCACGTTCCATGTAGAAATGGGCAATGAAAGGCATACTTCATTGCTATACCATATTATATTTATACAATAAATATAGCATAAAAGTATAAAACGGCTCTATTACAAACTAGAAAATTTATGGGAGCACATCCAAAGATCACGTTTTTTGCCACGAATGATTTGGGAATTCACGTTGACTTCCATTTCGGGGATGTGTCACTAGAAACATATTCCAAACTGCGGTTCTGGATTTATTTTTGATCTTACCAAAGAGCTTCTGGGCTCAAATACATTAATTTTAAATTTTTAGTTATTTTTATTTTTTATTTTTTTATTTTTTTATTTTATTTATTCAATTATTTTAATTTGAATTGATTTCAATTTTGTTTTGAAGCCGTCTAGGTGTTTTTTAGTTTAACTTCGCAATTGAGTTCAGTTAGCTCCAGTAAGGTAGGGAGGTAACAGCGCTGTAGAAAAGTAAACAAAAAACTAAATAAAAATATTGAATGAATTGTAACACCTAGAGTTATAATAGATTAATGAATAAATGCAAACCCATATCAAAGACCCTCCCACTTTACAAACCACGCCCCCTTGTTGGAGAAAATGATATCGTTAGCGTTCATTTTCCATAGTGTGGCATAATCTTACCTTATCAAATACTATTCTTGATAGAGCTTCTATTTGGTCTAATCTCAATTCTGCCGATTCAGACGCTGAATCTCACCCAAGCTCAGTATTCCTCTGAAGTTTTTGGTGCTGACATAATGAGTACAAATCATAATCGCCAGGTTTTTTTCACTATTTCCAATGAAACTATAACATCACTGTCACTACTACCCTTGCTTTATCTTAAAGACATCTGCCGTTAGCAATATAAGCAAAAAAGGCACTAAAAACACTTCAACAGGGGTAGCTGGATGGCTATCTACGAGCGAAATCGACGAAACGCCGGCAAGTGTCGTTGTCGTGGCGTTTCAGCGAGTGCTGTTGTGATTCTTCTAACAACAACCGTACCCCATATATTCATTCCTATGAACAGGTTTCCATTGCACATGGATGAGGATGTGAGCTTTCTTTTCAATATAGTTTCTTCTTACTCTTTTTCTTCTTCTCTATCAGGCAACTGTGACTGTTCAATGCCATGTCCTAGCCACCTCTTTCTTCTTCTACCTTTTTCTTCGTTATTCTTGCCCTTCTCCTGCTCTGCTCAGTGATATAGAAACTGGCTTCTGGATAGTTAGTATGAGGTCTTCTTCTCCAAATTCTCCCAGCTGGTTGGCTGTTTTTATCAAATTTCTTTCCCTTTCTCGATCAGCAGCGCTTGCGCAAACATAAAAAGTACGTGTCAATTTTCTTATCGTAACAGCACCGTGCAGAAGCCTATAGAGAAGCGTAATAAGCTATTCTGTGCCATCATCCGACACGGTTCTGACGTAGTCCTCTCCATTTAAAAGGCTCCGCTGATCGACAGAATATCGACCTCCCATATGCGTCCATTTTGTTGCATTATAGTTCTCTCCGCATTATAGTTTATTGCGATTACAGTATGGCTTACTAGCATTTTATTTCTTTAATTATTTATTTATCTGCTCATTTTTTTGTTTACACATCTTATTGCTCCTTGAGCGTCATCATACGACTCCTTTAGCATTATGAGGCAACAAAGAGAAGCTTAAAGTTCATTCAGCATCCGTTTAACTGAAGTAAACCTGGAGAGAGCTGAGTTTCCTATAATAATTTTTATCTCAATTGGGTATAAAATATAAAAATTTTGGGAAGAAAAATGTATTCGAAAGCAAAGTAAAAAGAAAAGAATGAAAAAATAAAAAGATTTTTCACTGGTTCCATATGGCCGTACCACTTTGATATAGGACCGCGAACGCTAGGTGAATGAATCCGTTCAGTCATTTTTCCAGCTGAAACATTGGAAAGATAGGATGTAAACAATAAATATTGGAATTTTCTCATAAATAATGTCAAAAATTTATTGGTTAATTGATTGCTCGATAAGGGTCTCTCTCTGTCGTGTCTTGTGAGGAATCTTTTCTGAAACTTGTTGCGATACTGTGGGTCTTTCAACAACGGAATTCATTCATAAATAACATTTTATTCAACATTTTCACTTTATAAAATCTTTGGTACTAATCAATCCCGTTTTTTGGTTGCGCCCTGCGTTCGACTTTCATACAGAACCGATGCGTGGGGCCTATACAGTGGCTTGCGGTGGCCAGTCAATGCACAACTCAGTGATTTTATCCTCCCAGACGAATGTGTACCAATTTACCGTTCCGGAAAGGATGAAAGACTTGTTTGGCTTAGGCGGATGTGTTCTCGATATCCGATCTACGGACCATATGTGTGACATTGAGTCGCTTCCTCCTCTTCAGTTCTTCCATATGATTTATTTTAAGTGAGGGTGTGAAAATGAAGTGTAAATACATGTCTATACATTTTTATTCCAAATTCATGAATTCGTGATAAATAATCATTTGTATTTAGCTTTTCTCTTGGATAATGTCATTAAAGGGATAAGCTGGGCTAGGGAAGCCTCATGGGTCGCGATAAGCAAAGGTATATCATGAAGGTAGAAATGATTTGGCGATTTGGCTCTTTGGACGTTGTCAACCGTCACGTTCCCTTCTCATTATCGCATTCTTATGTAGCAATAGCTAACTGACTAGCAGCTGTTGCGATAAGAACATTTTGACGTCTTGGTTGCTTCCATTCTATCTTCTTCATGCTGCCTACAATTGTTGATTATATTAAGACAAATTCATGCATAAATATGCATAGTCTTGAAGGATAAAAGGATTAAGTCTTTCAGCGTGGATCAATCCCTTTCTGGTATGGGCCCCCTCATAAGACTTCCATTCATAGTCGTATTGCCGTTTGGATGCCTGCGTGGCCTATACAATGACTTGTGGCTAGCCTATGTACAGTCAGAGCTTTCCCCCTCCCAAACGAGTCTGTCACGAAGGACTGTGTTGTCGGTAACAAAGGCAATATTTAGAATGCATGCATAACAAGAATTTTGCCAGGGTGCTTAGTTATAAACAAAAAAAATTGGTGTTAGATCATGGCCTGTGTAGAAACTAAGAGTTCAATCACAAAACATGTGAAAAACACCGGAATTTATAGTCACGATAAGGGAGTTTTATTCATTTATTTATGGTGGTTGGAGCTGAGTTATGAGCACATTACTCTAGAAAATAAAATAAGTTGAATTTATAGTTCTTTCTGGATCCGTTACGGTAGGGAATCCTTGTACACCGTAAAAGGTTGCACTTTAGCTCGTGTCATTCTGAGTATTTGCCTGCTGAGTTACCATCATCCTCAAGTCGAAAGTAATTTTTATACATTTTTCATTTTAATATATAGTAACTTTTGCTAAATATTATTCCTTGCTCGGGAAAAATGTCATCAATTTGTTCCCCATTGCTTCTTCCCTTCACTGACTATCCGTTGTAAAGCCTCTTGGTTTGATGGTATATGAAGTTAGCCTCTGCAAGGCTAGAACGGACCTTCCCTTCGACTTCTATGTGATTAGTAGGTATTTGGTCAATGTTAGGGTTTCAAATTCAACATGTGGGAGGTATAGCGTAATATATGAGGAATGGACTTCCGGTTTTTCCTAGGCAATCATCGAAGCGAAAAAAAAAACATCCCTTGCATGAGATTTCTGCAAAAATTTCACGCATAGGTTCATAGTAATGGAGTGCCGGGAAATCCCTCAGGCTCGACTGAGTCTTTTAGGGAAACCCGTTAGTAACCCGCTTTCAAGTTATGTTTGGTAGCTTTATTGGGTGGGGAGATCAATTTTCGCTGCTTAACTCGGGAAAGTTCACTCTTAGTAGTTTGACTTTGCATTTTTACCTCTACTACTACATTTATGCTCCAGTAACCTTCCATTTTCTATGTTATCGACGTCCATTTTACCTTTGTCTGTATGACTGTACCCAAAAAGTACCTAATTTTATAGGGGATGGGTAAGGCGTAAGAACGCCAGCATGAACTGCTTTTTCTACATCATCAGAGGAGGCTAGATCACCTCAAGTTTCCCTCAGTGCAGCGCTATCCACGATCTAGCCTATCTAGTTTTCGTACTATTGTACGATACGGTCTTTCTTTTCAGAACCCATTGTTGGCACCACCTGTTATGGAGTATTCACATCAGGTTTCATGCCATCCTAACATTCTTTGAATGACGTTTAGCAAATTACATAGTAGCCTCCCCATGATAGTTTGTAAGATGATACACATACATAGGTGGGCGCCCATTGGAATCTAACTCGGTGAAGTTTGATCGAAAATTCGGGTAAGAAGTTGAGTACCACTGAACCATATGAGATCCATTCGATACACCTGGAAGCCCTTTTCACGTGATCCCACTTGTACTGCCATTAAAGCATGATGGGCGCCCATTAGAATTCACCCTGGAGGTGGTCCGGCGAAGTAACTACGACTCTCATTCATATTACGGCAACATTATAACCAGGGAAAGTGCACGTAGCTTTCTATTCTACACGGCTTGCTATGCGAAACACTTACACATAGAGATCATTTGTCAATGAAGACCTCCCATCTCTGTAATTCATCCTGGGATTACTGGTAAATGTTTAAACTGCTTTTGATGTTTTCCTCGCCGGAATCGGACCCCTGGCCACACCTCCGACCACATCTGTTATCAACCGCTTGCTCTCAACTTTTTGTCTTTGGAGAAACTGATGTAAAAGTATCGTATCTTGTATTTAACGTAATGTTCTTGAAAACCCAATAATCTTTCTTAAATCTCTCGAGTACAATAATGTGCCTCGCATTGATTTCATAGACAGTTGCCCCGTGCGGTGCATCACTTGAGATAATTTCAGTCAAAATAAGACACAGTATCCCTGAAGAAGCCTTTTGAAACAATAAATCATGGTTAAGAAGCATATTCGCACGGAATATGATATAGCGGCACTTTACATTTATGAGCGAGAAATTCAAACGGGGCTGATTGAAAGCGTTTTGCGCTTTCTCTAAAGGTTTCTATATCAGAGGAACCCTCCCCTAACAGTCGTAGTACTTCTGCGGTTTAGTGCATTTCATAGATTTATAATAGTGATAATTGTCTATGAAGGATCAAATATTCAGGGTTAGAGTAGTACAGGAGGGTTGATCGGCCGCTAAAGTAGTCTTTTGCATGTTTCGGACTTGGGATAGGTCCCTGACTCGATAAGTGGAAGAAACCCATCTCATTCCGAACACCTCTGTCACTTTTGGGTGGATTAGGCGTAAATCTAACTTCTAAGGCGCGTCCAACTTCTGAAAAAGGATTCGGCAATGGTGATAAGCTAAAATGGTTGTTGATTCGAGGATTAAATACAGTAACATGAATGTGGGTAGATTCGCAATGGGAGATATGGGAGAGATTGTGTCCAGGAAGGCGGTCAGATAGATGGCAAACAATTTATTGATTTTTATGGTTCAAATACCCCTTCAAACATTTCTACCTCTTCGAGGGAACTCAAATGCATGGCGCATTCTCAATCGATTTATTGGCTAATCCAGCTACACTTAATCCCCAATTGCCATGTCTGTTCGGGACAAACCTGGTTATGACTTGGTCAGTCAAGTGATAAATAGAGTTTTCTCGAAGTTTCTGGGTCCTGAGTTTACCAGAGCTCTTCCTTCACCTTCCAGTCACCCTCATATTACTTCCCTCTCTTGTTCGTTTGCAGAGGACTCTGAATCCCATCCTCCCTTCCAACGATTTTGATTCGATATTCGAAAAGCCATGTTTTTGCTGTCGTAAAATCACATCGCCCACGAAAACAGAATTCCTTTCGATTATTTTCAATGTGTAAAACAATATGGATATTCTTCGGTTGTTCGTCGTCGTCGTCGTCGTCGTGGCAATCGTCTCGTGATGCCATGCCATCAGGTGTCCGTCCGTCGTATGCGTGGGGCCGACGGCCATTTCTTTACACGCTTCTACGTTGTGATTCCGTTTTCTGTGTCATTCTCATTAGTCACACTCGCGTTCGTTTCGTAATTTGCGCCTTTTGCCAATTCGTGCTCTCCCTAGTACAAGACGCCCATCTCTTTTTGGTACGTCCCTTGTAGGGACGGAAGGATACCGTTTGGTCACGTTAGACTGCCCTAGCGGGGATCGGGTTGAACAGTATCTTTCCGCCCCGGTACTGACAGGGATGGTCGTTGTAATGGCATTTTTCTGTTCTTATCAATTCATTTCAGTAATGAGCCAGCTTTCGCATCGGGTGGCTCCTCGTCAAGCGAATGGCACTCCGCCATGCGTTAATATCTACTGCCACGAGCCGACAAGTGATTCCAGTAGGTTCTCCTACTTGCAGTAAACTCCTTTGATTTATTTTGGAATTTTTGGATTTGAGCCAAGGAGACCCTGTTTTTTTGTATAACATTAGCCACGGACCCCGCAAAATCTGAGTTACTGAGCTTGGTTTCCATACACGCTGAGCCCTTTCTATCTCAGAAGCAGTTCTGACATAACATTGATGCCCTTGTCTGAGATCTACAGGTGTAAGGTACCTTGAAAAGGATCACCCATACCTACCTAGGATAGGTTAGCGATCGTTCTTGAGCTTGTGTGGGGAGACTCCCTGCAACCATTAAGATTCAATACCCTTTGCTACGTGTGTAGGGCAAATGGTCAAGGCGTCAATTAGTCAAAGAGCTTTTTTTGCTCGTTGGAACGTCCTTGACCAAGCGTAACGGTTGATAATTGATGGTGTAACAGAATTCTAGATAATTTCGATTGATACAGCCCATAAGCTTTTGCAATTTTTTTTTCTACAAATTCATGTAGATGTTACAGCCATTTTAAATTTTTCACATCAGCTTATGCTCAATCATTTATGAGAATTTAAAAACTTTTTGGGGAAAGTATAGGAAATGCTGGGCTTTTCCCCTCTCGTGCTAATAGGTAACAGACCCAGTTTTGATGGATAACATGACGAATTCTGATGGATTTGTAAGTTGAGGGATAGTGGATAGGAGAGCAACTAAAATTCCGAAGGGAATTTACATAAGTGGCCTACTTCGGAAATGCGGATCAAGGTTTGAACCAGGACACCCTTTTAGGCCCAACTGAAAACTGCATTTGGCGGTTTGTGGGCTAGGAGCCATAGCATGGAAATGAGCTGTTTTCATATTCTCACATCGTCAAATACTGTTAGTCATGCACTTCTCTTCATTCCTACTTTGCATGTCATTAGCAAACAAATAGGCTTTTTCTCTTTTAGCCTGAATCGAATAGAACCCCTCGACCGGGAAGAAAAAGAATTCCTCAGCATTTCGACCACTTTGTACGAGGAAAAAGGTGTTTACAATAGTTTGAACTAACCACTGAGCTGAAAATTAGATATAAGAGGTGATCAAGCGGAACACTTTGAGCCCCTATTTATCTAAGGTGCAGGTTAAATGGTAAATGAAAGGGTAGCGTACTTCCCGGAGATGTCCTATGCCTTCCGATTCTGTTCAGGTTCTTCTCAGTTTGAGTTACTGTAGAAATCTGACTCTCACAAGGAAGGTCTTTCAGGGCGTGGGACGCTTTTTGAAAATGGTTTTTTGCATGGTATAGGGGCATGAACACTGAGTATAAAACTATGGTCCATTTCCGCTAAATGGCCTTCTGAATGCCAAAAAATGACTGAAAACGATTTTGTCAGAAATCGCCGTTTTAACCCACTCAGCGTCGTTTGTTTCATTCATGGCGTCGACTGTCCGTACAGTAGAAGGCACCAGTTGACTGCGCATCGAAAATAACGTGAAAGGTAGCCAACAAAGGGGGCCACATGTTGAAAAGTGCGGGGAACTTTCATATAGGCTCTCCACGGTTGAGCTGCCAGCAGCGTCGGGTGGTGTGGTGGATAGCGATGAGGACTTCGAGGAAGGACTGCTAGGATGGGTTGGTGGTTCGGAAACTCCGAGCTTTGCCGTTTTTGCATTTTATGCTGCCACCTCCAGATTGGCTCCATATTGCACCAGGGCCAAAGCAAGTGCTTGACTGGTCATGGTCGTGACCACGACCAGCCAGGCAACTCTCAACAAACCGTTAGAATTTGTTGTGTGGAGCGCTATCAGTGGAGGAGCTTCCAGGCTTCACACTCGCAGGAGTATAAAGGTGCCTCTTAAATTCACACGAAATAAGTGTTGTAATGGGGGGTCCGAACCCTATAATATGGTTCCTGGTTGATGGAAGCTGTCCTCGACCTCGTTCGTCAATGCAAAGACAACAGGATTCCCAATTCCGACCTTCCTCTGGGCGCCCACTACGGACTCCTGTGGGAAAACCAATCAGACTCCCTTTCGATTCATCTTCTTGCTGAAGCATCCATGAGCATTAGGCTTTATATAAAAAGCTGTCAGCCCTGAAGGAAGTCGTTCTAGCGCCGGATCACTAGATGATGACTAGATGAAGGGTTTCGGCGATACCCGTTCCCAACTTACGACCCCCTAACTTCGCGTCTGTATGAAGGGCTGGCAGGACGCGAACAAGAAGGACATCGCTGAAGTCGAGGTGACTGTAGAAGATGAGTGACTGATCGTGAGGAGAGAAGGAAAGGAGATGACAAACCAGAATAGTGGACAAAAACCCTCCTACGGCGCGAGATCAACGCTAGGGTAGAAACCGTGAAATCATCGGAACTAGATGAGCCTTTCATCAGTTTCGAAGGAATTCGGTCGAATTAAAACAACAATCAAACGTATGGACTGTGCAATGTCCATACAATGTTCGAGGACCAGATGATATGATGTCGAGTTTTTTTGACTACAAACTGCGTGAGGAAGTTGAGAGGGGGGGGGGGGGGTAGGAAAGGAGGTCTCGGAGGTAGAAACGGAGGACTGGGAGTGTTGAGGCTGGAAGCTCCTTCGCTGATCACTGATAGTGCGTCACACAAGAAATTCCAACGGCTTGTAGGGGTTATGTGCCTCGGTGGTCCTGGTCACGACCATGACCAGTCAAGCACTTGCTTTGGCCCTGGTGCAATATGGAGCCAATCTGGAGGTGGCAGCATAAAATGCAAAAATGGCAAAGCCCGGAGTTTCCGAACCATCAACTCATCCTAGTCGTCTTTCATCGAAGTCCACATCGCTATCCACCACACCATCCGACGCTGCTGGGAGCTTAAGCGTGGAGAGCCCATATGAAACTTCCCCGCACTTTTCAACATGTGGGTCCCTTTTTTGGCTACCTTTCACGTTATTTTCGATGCGCAGTCAACTGGCGCCTTCTACTGTACGGACAGTCGACGCCATGAATGAAACAAACGGTGCTGAGTGGGTTAAAACGGCGATTTCTGACAAAATCGTTTTCAGTCGTTTTTTGGCATTCAGAGAGCCATTTAGCGGAAATGGACCATAGTTTTATACTCAGTGTTCATGCCCCTATACCATGCAAAAAAACCATTTTCAAAAAGCGTCCCACGCCCTGAAAGACCTTCCTTGTCAGTTGCCCAAGAAGGCACCAACCGTTGAGGTTTCGAGCTCGAGAATCTTCTTGCCTGGTTCGTGCCCTGAGAGTTTTTTTTTTTTGCTCAGATCAATCTAGCTCAGCGAGAGGTGGTGAGAGGGCTTGGGGGGGGGGGGGGTGGACTCGTGAGCTAGTGAGAACTATAAATTACTGTGGGCTATATGGGGTTACTTGGTACATGTAGGAGTTTCCAACTATTCTACAAACTGCTTTGAAAATTCATCGAATCTGTTTCCTGCTGCTAGGGTGGAAGCGGAAGTGTTTTGTGAATGTTTGCAAAGTATCCAGTTGATGCCTTTTCACTCTCCCTCATTGAAGCGGAAGTCGTTCATCCGGTGATATTGAGTGTGTCTGGGAATTTATAGTGACTACGATAGATGGTGATATCAGGGCTGAAACGTTCTCACTAGAGTAGCATTTGGAGCTGTTTCTCTAGGACTTGCAGCTCGTTTTGACTGTCCGTATTGGTCAGCAACGTTGAATTCTGCAATACTGCAAAAATGTCCTTCATGAGCTTACCTGATAGCGACAACGTGGCGCCGAACAGCGATCACGAATCGGGCTCGAGAAAAAAACATTTGCAGAAGCTGGTTCTTGACCGCTGAGGGGCGCCGGTAGCCAGTGGGAACGATCTTAGTGGATAATGATTTGGCGGATCTTGGAGAATTTCTAACTTGGAGCTTAATTCCCTAGTTGGCTTCTCTCACATGCCGGAGGCTTTTCTTTTGATGTTATGGAGCAGGTGTTAATGTTTCCCTTTCATTTGCTCGAACAGCACATGTGGGTAAACGCTTTGAAGATCATTCACCTGGCCAAGAAAAACCTCTACACGCGTTTAGTGGCTCAACAGCTGTTGTCCTAGAAGTGATGGGTTGTTTGATGTTTGACGTTTGACGGACACTCCTCTGACGTCGGTTTTTTAGTTTGTCCGGCTTTTTCTCGAGCAAAATTGTCTTTGCGAAAGTAGGAAGCCCTATGAAAACAGGTAGGATAGTCCACAATTCATTATTTCCATTGATCTTCCCTGCACCTTCATCGCTGCATCATAATACCCTGTCCACTTGGTCGTTCCCTGCCCGGTCATCTCAAAGTATGAGACCACCTTCGTACTGGGATTACATTCCGAGATAACCACCTTCTGCATGAAAGTGTGCAGGAAAGCGGTCCAGTTGTCTGAGGGGTCGACGGATTACGTTATCTCGGTGGAAGGCGGACTCTAAGCCGCATGATCAGGGTTTCAGTAGTAATAAAAAGACTAGTTGTAAGAAATGTGGGCAAAGCAAACTGGTTTGTCTTGCCGCGACCTACGCGACCTCCCACTTTCCTCGTCGGTAACGCCTGTCCTGGTAGCTTCGCCCCTGTGAAAATTGTCGGTTCGGCAGGGGATCCTTGCTTTTGATCATAGCAAGATGTAAAATTAAAGCATATGATGATAAAGTTATCAGAACGATTATGTGGGGACGATTGGCTAAACGGTGTTGGATTACCATCCCTTTCCCGCACACTGATTCTTCAGGTTAAAAGCTGGAAGATTTTATTACATTTCATTTTATTTGTTTCAGCTCCTGAGCAACCAGCATCAATCAGGCGACATCGTTTCGCGTCAGGTAGCGTCCAAAGGCCGCCCAGCATCCTGAGTGGTATGTTTTGGGTTTTTTGTGCATCATCCTTTTGCGAAATCTGAATGTTTATCCATTACCTGACTTGTTTACTGATACGGTGGTCATCTTGTTTACACAACTTACAAAAGTTTAGGTTCACAAGGCTTTCAGGAATTAGACAAAAATCAAATGGGCTCCCCTTTGAGGTTCACACTAAATTCGAAAAGTCTTTGGCTGCCCTAGGTGGGCGATAGAAAATAAAGAATAGCCATTGATTCGGTAAGCTTTTCAGGTCTTCGTGGTCTGATGGGTCGACCGCGATCCGAAAGTCTTAGTGGACAGTTACTGAGGAAATCAACCAAACTCAAGAAAGTACAGGTGAGGCGGCATTCATAAAGAGTACTTCAGTGCGTTTCTGAAGATCAAAACATCCGTTTTCCTCTACCCACGAATAGCCTGCTTAATCAGAGGGAAAGGCTGTAAGTAGAACGGTACGGCCCACATTCCATAGGTGTGATTGACCTTGTTTGTTTTGCTGTTTGGAAGGCTCGTAATAGCTCACGGTCCTCGTAGGCCAAGCGCACGTTTCATACATATTTTAGGCATAGTCCGAACAGATAGGTGTGAGAAACTAATGGAAAAGAAAAATGACATACCAGGTCATTTTTCTCCTTCCTATTTTATTTCCACTATTTATTTAGCGCACTATTTTTTCTTTTTTCACTAATGCATTCTTCTCTCTCACTTTCATGGAGTTATATTACTTTTAAATTTTGCTTTACACCCTTCTTCTCCTAGAGAAGCAGTGTCTTCCCGTTTTTTAGTTGACCCGTCCTCTTTCCATTGACTGATGCCTTTTCATTTCCTTGCAATCAATCAACTTTCTTTTGAGAAGTTCCACAAATAGTCATTACTTGATTAGGGTTTAACAAAAATAATTTCATTTAATAATGCATGAAATCGGGCCGAATGGCCTCTCCGATAAACCCATTTGGAATGTGTCGTCGTTGAGAGTTGCGAAAACCAATGTGGGAGAGAAAGGAAGAGGCCAAGAGGCCGCGACGCGACCATTTCGTTCCTAACGCACCTTACCCGGTTTACGCCCCTCGGGTGTGGTGCGTTAGGAACGAAATGGTCGCGTCGCGGTGAGAGGGGCGTCGCGCGCGAAGGATTGTAGCAGGATGCAGCAGTAGGTAAGAAATACAAGAGCATAAGTACTAATGGTAGAATTATGCATAAAATAATGATCGCATATCGATTGAGCTGTATGAAGAACGCTAGAGCTGTAATAACGGCGAATGAGTGGTCCGCGACAGCCGCGTGCGGCAAAATCGTTCCTAACGCCCGTCTCCCGTGTAAACCACTTCCCTATTACATGCTCTTTACACGCTTATTGGTATTTGCAACTCTTCATTCTGCAATCTTTCCCCTTTTTCTTTTCTTTTTTATTGTCGAAAGTTCTGTTCCAGCTATGTTTGAGTTCACCCTTTCAATGGTTTTTACGATGTTTATGGATCAAATTTATGAATTTTGTGCTTTCAACCTTACCATTTCAACATTTTAAGATATTTAAGCCCATTTTATGTCTCTCTCCTAATTTAGTGCTAAAAGCCTTCCGTGTTATATAATTAGGTGTTAGGTAAGCTTTTTTTCTAAGGATGTAAGGTAGTTTGCGAGGCTACCGCGCATATTCGGGGTAAACAATGTCATGTGGGAGCAGTACTATCTCCCCAGATGGGCACGATACTATTAGCTGATTCTGTAGAAATGAAAGACTTGATTGACCCAAACGTGTTCCCCAGGCCATACTTATGATGACGGTGTCACTTAGTGCTCTTTCTTCAAAATAGCAATCTGTTACCACAGAAGTGGGGCACTATGTATGTCCTTAGTCCATTTGTTAGAAGCGCATAGTACAACCTGACGCAGATCGTGGACCAATGCGAAAATGGTTGAGCAGCAGAGTAATGCACAGCTATTTTTTTCCGTAGTGCAATTTCGTCTGTCGGGTGGCGTACCGTCATTGTGGTTTTCCGCGAAGGGTACCGACGGCCTATGTAATGGCGAAATTGTACCATTTTAATGGATTTGCCCTTCACTGTTACCTCTGGAACGTCCTTCAAGTGAGTTTCGAATTAGCATTCACCTGTTCTCTTTCACCATGGTAACAACTTGGGGATCAGAATAGTTAATCCAAAGGTTACCTAGATAAAAAGGCTGATAATGCTTTTTTTTCCCACATTCAATGCGAACCGAATCCTCTCCATCTCCAACACCTTTTGATTTTGTTTTACGAAACTTAAGAATTGTTTTCGCTTGAGATAAAAAACACTTCGTTGGACATAGAGGCGATTGTACGAAACACTTTTCTCAGTTGTCGGATTGGAAATCCACTCGGGTTATTGATCATGGGAACATTGGCTGAACATACCGTGAGATCGAATAAATCGGTTTCTCCCATGTGATACAAATCCATAGGTAGCTGATAAACTCACAGGGACAATCGATTTGGAAATGATTCTCTAACCTGATTACACCCTTATGACGCGAAATATTATAAAGTGTGGAACAGACCCTTGTCTCAACCAGGCGGTTCTTGAGATACCCGAAAAATTTTGACTAGCACTCAGACTGAGCGATTTTTACTGCATCTTTTGCCCTTCTGCACGATGACAATAACAGCATACTATTTAAGGTGAATGGCTGCAATTTGACGTCGGTTTACGATTTACGCGAGTGTGAGGAAGGATCGTCCGATTTCTACGACGATGACTGGGCTTTTCGAAGACCACGGAGTAATAGCTCGGTGAGAATTAAGTGATGTTGAAAAACCTTTTTGCGACCCTTACATCTTCTCTTTGCTGTGATGGGTTGAAATTTCGCGGATTTAATTTTCGCAGAAAAAATTTCGGAAGATAACACCCCTAAAACTCGGTAAAATTTTAGAGAACCCATCCTCAATTTCTGAAAGGAAAGTTCTTGAGGAGGGAGTGTTCCGGGATTCCTCCTTTTACTTTTTAACCTTTTTGTGAACTGAGTCACTTTTCGAACGAAGACTTGTCTGAGAACATCTCAGAGTGTCTTCACTGACATGGCAAATAACAAGGCCATTCGAAAAAAGACGAAACCACTTAATGTTGTTAGTTGGAAGGTTTGGTTACTGTAGCGCGGGACTCGATCCCATGAACTGAGGAGTCGATCACATGGACTAGCCTTCCGTATTCTAATTTCATGTTTTTCTAAAATTCAGAGGAAACCGAGACATTCGCATGTAGCATCTTATGAATAATGTTTAATACATTTAAGATGTCTTCCAATCTTACCACTGTAGAATTTTCAATTGGTTTTTCATTCCTACGAAGTCATGACTTCAGGACTTTCTGATTCTCCGGAAAACATCTCGTCCTTTGTCAGTAGATGTCGTTGGTCTTGTAGGTGAGTAAATGTTCCTTTCCTTGTATTTTCTATGGTTGCTGCCAGATACTCAAAGACGCTAATCTAAAATAAAAGCAGTCGGGCACTGGTCGTATTAGCGAAGTCCACGAGATCACTTGATGTATTCCTCTTAACTGAAACTCGAGTCATCGTACGAGGCTGTCAAGTGGTCCTAGAAGTCTGACCAGTTTGACTTGCGTGCCCGCTATCTTGGATGGAAACGAATTTGCCTTTTTAGAATCACAATCTGATCCATATCGGCAGTATATGAGAGTAGTGGACTGCTATGAACTCTCCCCTCAAGCCGGAAATGTTATAGCTCTTGATAAATCCATAAAGGTAATTGAATTCGCAGTTTCTTATTACTTTTTTGACTAGATTACATTCTTGGGAACTTCGTCAGTCATTGTGAACTCATGAACCTTCGAATGAATGAAAAAATATCTAATCTATTTTGATCTATTTCGTTTCCTTCGTTTCCGATATTCTCGTCTAACTTTTGAATTGATTTTTCGGTTTTTCAGGTGGACAGAGCATTTTCGGCCCTTTGTGAGCAAAACGTCCGTGCTGGCTTGGTATGGGATGGCTCACTGGGAAGGGTAATTATTTATTTACGAACATAATGATTCTTCTGTGGAATGCTCCTATTTATCCCAATCACTTTATCGAATACCCTTTTGGTTTTGGCTTTTTTGTTTGAAGGATCAAATCTCGGGCTTTTCAGATCACATCGATTGTAACGTTGACAGACTTCTTGACTTATATGCGTGAAGACGCGTCACAGTCTAAACGTTCACAAAGCGAAATCTGCGATCTCATATCCGACACCCCGCTGGTTACCGTCTTTGCGGATATGAAGTGAGTGGCCAACCCCATCAAACCGGGTTTATGTTCCTTTAGGACCGTAAACTGGGCGTAGTCCGAAAATCTACCGACGTAGTATCTACCCTTGGAGTAAAGTGAAAATTGTAAATGTCTCTAACGACCATTTCGCTTTTGAGGTTTAAACTGGTACGGGCTAATCGCCAAGGGATACTCGTGGAGATTTTTCTAACTATGTAGTGTCACTTGAAGTTCTACTTTTTGGTTTTTATGCCTTTCCCCTGGCTCACAACCTTTCTGGCCTTCAATTTCAATTTACCCGAGAGATTTCGAAGACATTTGAGCTTTTTCAGAGTGATCGAAGCATGTGAACAATTCTGTCTTCACCGCGTACATCGTATCATCGTACGGGAACCCCAATCAGGGGACATTCTTTATCTTTTGACAATAAAACGGGTACTACAAGCTATACACAAACAGGTAAATTCCCTTTATAGCATAGAGTGGATAGGTTTCCAGTTTAATTACGGCTTTTGGCATTTTATGAATACCAGTTTTGAGGCAAAATAACTGTCAACTGTCTCACTACTTTCAGAATCGTTCACTGCATTTTGCTCAGTGGTTGAGTAGTCCAATTAAGGATTCAGGTGTGGGTACTTGGGAAGGCAAAATACATTCGGTAGGTTCACATAGTTGCCCATTTGAGACTTCACATGAGCTCATGCCCTGAATATCGCTGGCCTTTCAGGTTTCGTTAGATGATTGCTTGAATGATGTGCTGGAGAAAATGCTCAGCCATCGTTTATCATCAGTCCCAGTCATCAATTCAAACGGTCATGCAGTCGATGTTGTGACAAAATCCGATTTGGCTATGGCTTTAATGGAGGTGAACGCTCATCATGTAAGTTTCTGAGGAGTACACAAATTATTGACAGAAACGGTGTAACTAAAGGGTAGGTCCATAGAACGCACCTTCCGGACTCTTACAGGAGTCAGTGGAAGATTGAAATGAAGGCTGAGAAGAATAGAGAAAGGGAAGGGTTGCGGACCATTTTTTGAAGCAACGCCATGGTCTATTGTCCCTGGTATTCATGGTGTCGCCGCCTCCAATCGCCCGAGTCGCACCCCTCTTCTCTCACCGTGAATCCGTACATCGCCTGGATACGTTCTCCTTTAATTCGGATGTACAGTTAGAGGAATGAGTTGCATTAAGAGCATGCGGCCAATCTTAACTCACGTCGCGCGACGCTCTCTAGCTAGTTGTCTCGATGCACCACGTGCCACATGTAACTATTGTCAGCTACCTCTTTCCATCTTGTGATTATTGTGCTTTGTTGCTTGTTCCCAGCTTTATTCGTTGAGTATCCTATCCGGTTTTTCAGACGTTCTTCTCCGACACCACCGTTTCGACAATCCTCGGTCGCCGGCCAGCAGCAGTATTTGTTCGGCCCAACGATCCTGTCGGCAAAGTTCTCGATGCCCTCCTAGAAGCCCAACGAATGCGCTGCGTCTTCGTCGTTGACGAGCATAAAACGCCGATCGCGTGCGTCTCACAATCGGACGTCATCTCCCATCTGATCTACGACGAAAGGCCATTTCAGAAGCCGAAGTCCCCGGCAACAAATTCACAATGTTAGACGTTGATTAGTGATGTGATATTCACATATCAGACGCAGCGGCTTCGTTCTGTCTCTGGCGCTTTGCCGTTCAGGATTGCTATATAGCTATGCAGGTCTCGTTTTGTACAGTGATAAGTAGGGCTTTGTACAGAGTTTACTGTTATGTACGTATGAAAAGATTATTTATTTTGATGTTTTCTTTCTATTTTTTTTTAGAAAATGCCTTCTCTCTGATAAAAAAAAATATGTGACATAGTGATATGATTGACCAATAATGGTGCCCGTGTTGTTTGATTTGTTGATAAGGGATTTGTTGTCTATTTACTATTTGATGAATAATTTTCTTACTTGATAGTGAATCTCCCAAACCGTGGTTAATTTCTGATCATCTACTTGGGAATCATTTCATACCCACAGAGAGCACGGAATGAAATTCTTTTCGGGGCCTTCAAATGGTCAGTTGGCCATCAATACCGGTCAATGGCTACTGCTACCCGGCCGACCGCAGTACTCATGCGATGGTACCAAAGGACGGAAAAGCTAGTACGGTATGGAGTTGTTACCGTAATCCTGGTATTGATTCGCACCTTTAGAGAGCAATCCATACGATTTTTCACCATAATTTACGACTATCAAAACTGCAAAGCTATTGGGGTGCTACGGTAAGAATCGAAATCGCACTGATTTCCGTCTTCCGTGGGGAGGAACCAGGCTATTCCCATTGGTCCCCGTAGGAGATTTTATTCAAATAAGTCCCATTTAATACGATATTCAGGTAATTCAACAGTCAATTGGGAAGAGGCAGAGCTCTGTGAGCGCTTTCATCTTTATGTAAATAAACATAATTTGAATAATTTGGAATTGGCTTAAATTTCAAGTAAACGGACTTGGGACTATTCCAATAGTCTGAAAAGACTGTAAAAAATGGTTGCCTCTGAGGTATCATTACCTAGGTGTTTGCAGTATCTACAGTAGCGCTCAAAAGTCTTCGGTGAAATGGTTCTTCAGCCGTACTTTTCAGTTGTAGCTCCTTTCCTAGTGGATCTAATCATGCGAAATTTCTATATTTGGAGCGTGGATGTATTGTGAATATATACCACTATTAAACTGCAATCTGATCATGTTCCAGATATTCCAAAGAGCCTGAACTCAAAATCGACTGAAAATATAGATGATGGTCCTTCTAGAATCTCTTTCCTTTTTATCATGTCAAAAGTGTACGAGCGGTAGCGCCGATCACAATAGATGAGAAAAACGCACATAAGGTGCGAATAAGTGCAGACGCCAACAACTTTAGTTTTAGCAAAATGTGCTACCGCAACAAACACCTTACTCTACCTGTGGATATTGCAGCTTTGCAGTGAAAAAGGGTTGGGTAGGGTGAAATATGCTCTAATTAGACAGATCCAAATTTCGTGTCATTCGGTCTACTAAGAAAAAAGATATGAACGAAAAAGCGTCAAAGCATTTCACCGAAGACTTTTGAGCGCTACTGTATGTAGTAAACAAAATCATCAAATTTGTGCCTGAACTCATTTTTATCGCTAACTTTCAAGAATGATGTTCCGTAGCTATACAACCATTTGTTAGTAGAGATGAGCGCTCTTGCATGAGAGGCCTACGCCTAGGTAGACATCTGGGACATTCCCACTACTCAGGTAATATCTGCTGGTGAGTGAAGGTGTCGCCTAATTGATGAGAGGTTTGCACCTGAGTGTCTCGATCAAACACAACATCCATCCATCATCAAAGAACGACATCTGACCCGAAATCGAATGTGTACACAGGCGAGCCATCGAGTACTGATAACATGCAATGAGCAGCTGGTGAGCATGAGCTTCCCCATTAGCACCAGTGTATCTTATACTCAACGCCCACTCATACCTGCTGACAGCATTCTACCGGTTCAGCTGTTCTCATTCTCCGTTGTTTCTCTCTGAAGTAGGCCAAGAATCAAATTAATGGGCCTTCTAAGCATCCTTTTTCCCTCGAATCTCTAACCTTTTCTCGAAAGCCATTTAAACATTGCATTGTGACGAGTCCAATCAAACGTTGAACTTTTTTGGCAGAGGACTCTGTAAGATTAAAGCCTTGGATGTCAAAAAGACAGACACCGTACTACTTGAAATCGGTCCTTTCAATTTTTCTGACTGGAGAACAATTCAGACACTCAAGGTCCCTGAGCTTCCCCGCACTCATTACGCCGCTGCCATTCTGAATGGAAGTCGAGCGCGGGGGCGCATCCCTCAGACGAGATTGGTTAACGCTAAAACCTTTATTTATCCTCAATGACAGCATAGTGCAACCCAAATACCGTATCCGCAGAGTTTGGATGGTACTGTAAGGTAGTATAGGGTAGCTTATTGATATTCTGTCCAAATAAAAAGATCTCGATAGGAAAGGAGTTTAATTCTGGCCGAACGTTTGCAGTTTTCCAGTCGACAAGAAGATGATCGAATTGTTTTAGATGAATTTCTTCCCATGTCATCGCTACAATTTTGATAACCAGTACCCTTGCACGGATTATCGAGCAGCGAGATCCAAAGGTACTACTAGTAGTTGCTTTTTGAGGAGCTCTACTATTAAATCTAAGACTTACATTTCATGCAAATCACAGTCCTGTTATGGCCTTCAGATCGATCCACTTACACTCGACAACATTCTATCGCAAATTGTTGAAAACACTATGGGTGACATGAGATTTCGGCTGCGTCAAGCGATCTACGGAATGGCTCTCAAAAAGGTGAGTACTCTAGCTTTTGAGAGCGTCTAGAAGCGAAGGGGGCAGGAGGGGCGGCATTTTAGCAGCCTGAAGCAGTATATCCAATAGACCAAGACCAGCGAACAATGATATTCTGAAATTTTCGCGATCTGACTAGCGATTCGACCCTTCCCAACTACTATTCCTAATGGGCCTCACAACTGAATCCCTCACTCAGTTATGTTTTCTTTTTTTGTCAAGCACCTTAACGTCTGAACCTCATTTGCATCGGGAAAGTTCCCTAAAAAGCTCCAATAACTGACAAGGGGAGTAATGACAGCCAGAATATCGCCTGATATCGTAGTCCACACATGGCATGAATGGGAGCTGACATGCATCGGCAATCAATACTGAAAGCAAGCCGGATATGTGGCTCATCCTGGAACTGAATAATTCAAGAGAGGCGTATTCTGGCCCTTGCACATTTAAGTGCTACTCCCAGACAAGTATATTGATTCCAGTATCTATTTCAGTTTCAGCTTCCTCGCTGTTCACATCCTGATTGTGGACCGGTGGATAATTACGAAGAGTTTCTCCTGGATCATTTCATTTCCCAGATCAGTGGAACCGTCGAGAACGTCGATAATGGTAAGTCTCAGCAATAGTGGCTTCCTACGCTCAGTAGACGACAATTTCAGGATCACAATCAACTGTGAGAGGTCATCGTTCCGAACGACCAGTTGCCAAAGCTCGGGAGGTAGTTCGTCTACAGGAACCACTGTCCAATAACAATCATCAGGAATCCCACAAAATGGCCATCGCGTTGGAGACGTACACCACTGGCCCTGTTAAGAAGCATAGCGGAAAGTTGATCACAGCCGACGACTTCAGGATGTTTGACTCACCAGCGGCTTCGAATGAAAACAGCCCGGAAGAGGTGAGAGTTTAGACCTATCGGTTAAGACTTTACCAGCTCCACTAGAGCTCCATCACTCGATGGTCGCTAGATGACTAGAGTTCAGTATAATTACGAATTTAATCCAACGGTTTACCTTCATTATATATCGCCTCACTATAAACGACTCCTACCGATCTCTTCTCCACCTTGTACAACTGCTTTCTATCTTCCCAGGCGATTTTGGTACAACTTAAATGGAGAATATAAAGAATTTCGCCTTCAAAGTTAGTCGATCCCGTGTTGTTGGATGCAGCCAGCATTCAACCTCCATTCAGAACCATAGAGCGTTTTGAATGCGAGTGGGCTTATACATTAATTTGCAGTGGCCAGCTGATGAGCAAGGCAGTGCCTTTTATATTCCCACATGAATCTCGTACCTATCAACTGAATCCGAGTGAATGGGAGATCGCGTAGGTCTGAGCAAGATTCGACCCGGGGTTCGGTCTCGGGACCACACTTCTGTTATAGAGCGTCTCCCTCGCAACATGTTCTGCCCACCCCACCCGTTTGGATTTTTACTTATAAGAATTAGTAAAATCCAAAAAACATTAAATAGGGTGGGAGAAGGAGAGGGCGTACCCAAAAAGCCACGGTTCAAGCCACACCAATAGACAAAAGGGTTACTAGCCGGCTGACGGAACTTTTCCCGATTACCCACGTTCTCTTTGCGGCATGCGGCAAGTCTTTTTTAGTTGTATCGCGGCCTCAAACTGCAATTACCATACTCAGCCGCCTCCCGCCTAATCGATAAGACACCATATTTTTGTTGACTGCCTTACTTCTTTGATTGTTTTTGATTGTGTGATTGATCGGGAATTTGATCTACCGAGCGTTGAAACAGCCTACTGGGCGTAGCGTCCCTTAGATTCCTCCGATCAATTCACATTTTAGCCCCCCCCCCTCACCACCCCTCCCTCCACAAACCTACAAAAACAACATGTAGGAGGAAATGGTTCGAGATTAGAATCGAGTTCCACCCAATATCATGATCAGTACTCTTAAGCCACGTCCGCTCCTCTTTCGTCTACCGTTATGGCAACTGTTACTCGTCATAATTCCATCATCGATTATTCTGCTATTGATCGCATTCGCATTGATTATCTGCTTTCGTCAACGACGACGAAGGACCCGTTCCCTAAAAAGGAGATCGAAACTGTTCACAATTCCAGGTGATCTTTCGTCCCGAACTCTGTAGGCTTGAAATCTTTAAAACTGAATTTTCAGGTTCTCACACCCTGCCTGACTTCACAAACACACCACAATCGTTTTTGGAACGTTTGAGTAGCCAGCAGCCAGTAGGTACGATAGTCCGTGAGAGGGAACATTGTGAAGTTTGGACACGACCTCCTACGGCCACCACATCACTGGAATCCTTGCAAAGGCCATGAACTATGTTAGTTCCACACAGCTCCTTGTTTGTACAGTTGGATCTAAGTCTTCGTTTGTACAGTTTTGGGATGTATTTTGAGTTATCTGGTATCTGCAGAAGTTGAATGTCAAATAACTAGAATCTGGTACAAAAATTACTCATCAGATATCCCGACATTCCACTGATTATGAGGCCTTTCGTGTAGTCATTCGTCCAGCACCCAACGGATGCGGTATTCATGCCCGAGCGGCGTGCCGCGCTAGACAGTTGTCGCGTGTCGAAATTCAGTGAGATTGGAGCGCGCAATATATGGGTCAGGTTTCAGCGATTGTCACGCGGTTTCATTAGGTGATTACGGTCATTGCAGTTTGATACCATGAGTCTTCTATCAAAGATTCGTCACGTGTGTGTGCTTTCATGGAAGTTCGGATATAAATTTCGCTTGTGCCCATTCCCATTCCGTCATTTGATACTGTGCATATCCCTTCTTATATGTGGAGAACTGGTCAGACCCGTGTAGATTCCTAAGATCTCTCTTTTCAGGCACTCAATACTGGTTTCTCACCGTAATCTCGATTAGTGGCACAATGTCCTATATTCCCTCTTGCTTAAATCAGATATAAGACCCCTTGAAAGCTCTTTCGGGAAATTTCAGGTCTTCATGTAATATGGGGTTTCCCCACGCGATCACTCGAATTCTTCTTATTGTTAAAGAAATTCTCCCGAAGGCTATGAACCTAGTTGAGTTTTTGCAGCATTTTCTGAGAAGTAAACTGATTAAGTCAAAGGTGCTGGGCAGTTGACCCTTTGACGACAATGGCATCCACCGGTGGGTGCCACTATGACTGGCACATGGGAATTGGCACCAAATTTTGGGAGCTACCATACTTTCTTGTTTCTTACTAATTGTTGAATTCAGTAAGCCAGTGAAAGAAGTTTCTCCGGGTACAGTCTCACCCACCGGTGGGTGCCAGTCGCGTGCGAATGAAGGGGAGCGTGGTCCCATGTGTGCGTCACGTCGAAATCCGCATTGTCGTCAAAGGGTTAGCTGTGAACCTGCACTTCAGCCGATGAAATTCGGAATTTCTCCACACCTGCGCTATATTAATCCTTGAGAATACACCCACTACATGTGTATGGATCCCTTTGAATATGGGGATTGTACCTGCACCGCGATTTACACATTTCAAAGATCTCATAATCTTGTATTGACACTTATTAAATTGAATAAAAATTTATTGTGCTCGAATGATTGATAGAATCATTACCCGATTAAAAGAAGTTCGAATTGAGGTGACTAGCTTGAAAATAAAAAAGGAATAGCATAACTCCATCATTAATCACATAGATATAAATGCTTACTCCACTACCGAACTGTCACTTCGTAATGGGCAGTTACTGGAATCAAATACTCAGAAAAGAGTAGAAAAGCATGGATCTAAAATTGAAAAGCTTTTTAAACTGCAAATCTGAAATATACAAAAAGAAATCCATAAAGTTAGAAATATGACAGCAACGTAAGTGAAGGCTACGAAATCATTATTGGAATATTGCCAAAAAGCTACTCGTCACTTAGGAGACACAGAATAAAGCCATCTACAGACATCAGAAAAACCGAACGGAACTAAACTGGATTTTTCAAAAATTGTCGTAATGCACGGGACATAGTATAAATGAAAATGGTCAGCCTCATTTCTGAGCATTCTAAATTACTATGAAGGATTTCCCATGGTATTTACCAGGCCTTCGGCAGTGAGGCAATTATAGTCCAATCCAATTTTTTACAAAATCGGCTCCTTCGCATTGTGACTCTGACTTGAACCACGTCCAAACGTCAGGGATCTGAAACAACATTTCAATTGTTCTCATGCCACTCGTCCAAAAGAGGGCGGTCCGGGAGAGTGGAACGTATAAGAAAATACAGACCCTTCGATATGTACCTCCGATAACATATAACATAACATCCAACTTAATTGAAATAATGATACAAAGCTAGGAGTAGCTTAAAATTTGTTGCCCATAAGGGCTGTTGATGGGCCTATAAGGATGACTGAAGAAGATGGCGTAGCTATAACTATTGCATGTGTAATCCAATGAACACTAAACCCCAGCTGTTAATATATGCGATACATTCCCTTCAGAGAGAGAAACATTAGCGATTTATGAATTCTGTTGTGGAATTTTAATCGACATAGTCACCGGTTTCGCAAACAGAGGCTGAGAATTGGCGATTAGCCAGCACGGCGGTGTTGACGTCGACATGCGGTATGTCACGTAATAATCTTCGCACTTTTCGTATACTCTTACACAAATATTGTCGATAATGAATTACTCATCCTGCCAGATGGCGTAGCTTAGATATTAGCATATGTTTTCAAATTACAACAAGATAATTTTACAAAGCAACGCCATTACCATGTCGTGGAAATACAAATCTGGACTCCTACAAGTGTGGTGGGATTAGAAGTGAGCTGATGAGTTCCCCTTGATTTGTTTGGCGCACACCTTGAAGTATAGCTAGGGGCCGCGCTCCTGACCTATTCAGTAACTATACTGTATGAGAAGACAATAATGGACAACAAGTTTGAAAAATTACAAGGCAAGGACGAAATTGCAATGATCGAGAATCATTTTGGATCAAAAACAATAGAATTGACCACCAACCACTTTAGGTTCCTGGTTCTCTTCCCATAGACGTTCGCATAATCGGCAATATCCGTTTCGGTATCCGGGAGCATTCCATGGAGCAGCTGTCCACCCTCCATTTCTCCACGCGAAATATTCCGCATATGCTTTCCTGCAAGAGCTGCAAGAGTGCAACCCACGAAGAATAATTTAATGGATCTCATTTCATCATGGTAAAATTTCTAACTTTTTGGTATTGGACCAGAAAAAGAAGGGTTTCACAAAGCACTAACCGATCTGACTCTAATCGAATCAAATCTGCAGCCATTTCCTTCGGAGAAGCATAGTCATCCATTGCAATGAATGAATGTGGTGGTATTGCCCTGAAGGGTGAGAATTTCAGTTAGCAAAAACAAAAAAAGGTCAATTAAAATGAAACATACAGTGATTCGAAGACTTTTCTTCTCATTACTATCGGAATACTCGGCACCGAAAGCCTTTCCCAGTATTTTTCTGAGACATAATCTTTACAAACCTGGAAGAAACAACCTAGTGCCTTGGACGAAGTAGCCTTTTAATAAAGGGCTGATTATTTTATTGGCACGTATATCAGTGATAAAATTGGAGTGGTCCATGAACTAGAAAGGCAGCACTTCATGCGTGAACAATGAAAGCTTATAGAAATTTGTAGGGCTAGATGTCGCCGGACATGGTTTGCAAGTTATAATTCTGATTGAACATAACTTATATTTAAGACTAATTTATAATCAGTTATGAATAATTCGTCACAACCACCCTTATGAATAGCTCTTCAATGCATCAAATTAAATGTTTTCATAATGGCTGCATCAACTTGAGCATAATGAGGGAATAAATAACTCCTTCACCACGAACTCCTGTAAAAATTGAAACAACAAAAACAAAGCAAAAAACAGTCATATTAGTTTAAGAGCGATCAAATTCAATAAACACCCGTAAACGAGTAACCCGAGTATAGCCCTTCACCAGAAATATTGGCCCGACTCGTAAAGAAACGTACCGAGTTCTCAACAGCTAAATAAAATGGATAATCGCTGTACAGACTCGTGCAGTCCTGACCAGATGGACAAAGGTTGACATTTTCTCTATTTGATGCGCATTTACCACCTATAGTAACATTCATGTACCTGAAAGTATGTTAGTAACACACCTTGACGCTCGTAACGCTCGTCCGAAACCGATAGACTTACTTGGAAAGTTCTCTCAAAGCCAATTCCCTCTTCGAAGAAGTATTGCAATTTGATATAAAGCCAAGAATACCGGATTTCTTCTTCGGGAAAGAGTAATCGACATGAAAATCCTGAACAAGAAGTCATCAGTTCAAAATCTACACAGATCAGAAGATGAAAAAAAAATTCATTAGCAATGAAAGCCCCTGTTCTGAGCTTCTGCTTGAGTTTTAAACAGCAATTTCGAAAATAGTTCGTTCATTATGTTGATTCCACTTGAAAACCAGACATAAGCCTTCATAAGAAATTATTTCAGCGCTCTGCATAGCTCCGATTCCCTTGTTTGCCTTCACGCTCATTCGCTATTCCGACGCTGAACACAGGGTGCGTTGCTTGTCTTACATTTCATTTGCGCCGATTTGCAACAACAGAGAAAGAGCCTACCTTTTATTAAAGATATTTAGGAGCACACCCCCATGAAAGTATCATGTAAAGATCGAAACCTACCATAGAGAATGCGGAGGCATACAATTTTCGAGGCGTGTTCTATTCTACAGCCTCACAACCACTGGAATACTACCTTCACCTATACCCCAACATAAACAATGAATTCACTTACAGTAAACTTGAAGCCTTTTTCTTCAGCTACTTTTGCGGGAAGGAAGTATACGCCGTACTTGAAAACGACGTCTGAAGACAGCAGATACGTGGCTGTCCAATTGAAGAAATTCACTAGAAAACTTGATTTTAAAAACCATTTAGTATTCAGAAGAATAAGCCAGCGACCAACAGAATGGTGGTTTCGAAATTTCACTGCGATAATCAAAGCTACAAGTTACCTAACTATTAAAAACTTAAAAATAAATTGTTCCGAACTATAAAGAGGGATTACCAAAATACGATAAAGCTTCAAAAATATGATAGCATACATGGTACGGCATGAAAGCCACTATTATGTGGCGCTTCCATGCTCAAGAACACATATCTTTGATTGGGACGACGATCTTTTGCGTCAGGAAGAGGTCCGTCAGCTATGTCCGCAGCATGGAATACGACCGCATCTGCTGCACCTATCAACGACTTGTTGTAGGTTGCAATACAGCGATCCTAGAAATGAAGGAGGAGGATACTCATGACTTGGGAAGCTAACTTATGCTTAAATGCGGTAGACTCAAAGAAATGTGATGCTATTCAAAACATACAGAGAATCCTTTGCAATCGCTGAAATCAATTTTCTTTTCTTCACGAAACACTTTCGTCCACATCAAAATCCTTTTTGGGGCCAGTTTCTCGAAACGATGCCCAATCCTGAAAACACACAGCAGACACCTCATTTGACCCATAGGGTTTGGGAATTCTATTGAAAACCGTCTAGTCCCTACCTAGTTGGAACTTCTTCTATTGCGGTTTTGGATATGCAGATTTCAGCCTTTCTGTTTGGGAAGATATCAGGTCAAAGAATAACTGTGAAGGAACGTGGGGCGGATTCGAATGTAGCCACTACATAGTCGAACTTTACCTAACGAGCCCCCTCAAGAAAAGTTGACATCATATGTTGGAGCAAAAACTTTCAAAGAAGGTAGGTCGATGGAAGAGGTAAGACAGCATTTCATTAAGGATTTCCTCTTAGAAAAGTTTGATCTCGCTAAGGTGGGCTTCAATGCAGTCTTTCTTTCAACACCGGGGAATCAATTTTTCTACCCTTCAACATTAACATTTATGATTGATTTACTTACTCGTTTGCCTGGTCTTCACGCTCATTTGATTGGCAAATTTTGCATTCATTCATCATAAACTAACCTGTCCTTCGAAACTGTGAGGTAAAGATGCTTTTGTCGACGATGCACGTCAACATGGCTTTTGTCGTCGTAAGAAACAAGGCAATACAAAGCATAGAGCAGTAGACCAGAACCAAGAATAAAAAATGTATTTCTGTACAAAGATGCCGGCCGAATTCTCATGAAGATATCCAATCACTAAGAAATTTTTGGTTTACAACAAGTTTATATTTTATTTTGCTTCTAAATGAAAAAAATTCCAGCGGGTAACATTACCTCTTTCATGTGACAAAACGATAATATTCACAGGTTTATTCTAATAAGCATTTACAGCAACACTACCAAAAATACATACGTGAGAATCAAGATGGGAAAAGCTGAGTTAGAACTGATAGAAATTCATGACTCATCGCCTTCTTCCTGCGCCCACTCGTCTCTTAATTCAGTAGAGACCGAAGCAAATATGTAATCCCATGTCCATGGCACCTCCTCGTCTCTAACTTCTTCTTCTGTATACAGGAAACGTGACAACAAAGATATGTCTGCAAAAGCATCAAATACGTTAAACCTCACGGGAAGACTACTATTTTATCATTTTGCGCATCTATTGTCTTTGAGAAAATAAATGTTTTACGATATTTCAGTGGGTGAAACATTTTCAAGAAATCGATAAAAATATACGTCGGCAAAATGCTTGGCTGGAGGAAAAAAGAGAAGGCCCATTCTACGTAACGAGCGAAGCAATGCACGCGGTAGCAACAAAATTGCTAAGTAAAAATGTATACTGGAAAAAAGAAAAAAGGTAATTGAAAAAGAAAATCTATGTAGTTATACACAATATACATGAATAATAATATACAATACATGAAGTTAGAAGGAACTATATAAAGGATTAAACTTCAAGAGCTTCCAACCTAAATCGTCCAACTTTGCCAAATCGGGATATTTGGATGCGAAAGCATCGATCTGTAGCATTCCATGCAGTTGAGAGGCCGTTAACAGCGGAGCTTTAGCGATCGCATCGAAATCCGTCGCTGTTACACTGTTACGCACCCTCGATGAACTAACAAGTTCTGGAGACAAACTGCGTTCATCAATTCCTAAAATAAAATATCTATGAAATCATGAAGATAAATTTATTCATAAATTTTTTGTGCATTCCACTTCGATTAGAGCAGTCACAAATCTGGGAACACTAATAAGTACCCCACCGTTCGGTGTATATTGAAACCAAATTTTCCGATACAAATGTGTAGGAAAATTTCAAAAATGAAAGAAAACTTTTGGTAAATCAATTTCACACGACGACCAAATGCACTCATTACCTTTCCCCGGGTGTGTTGCGATTCGTGCGATTCTGAGTGCGCGCGGCAAATTGTGCGGCGAAATTCGCGATGATTCAAACAACTCCTGCACCTATCCTTGGGGCCCAAATTTGAAATAAAGAAGGTAAGTAGGATTGTCCGACCCTATTAAAGTACTATACTTCAAGTTTGTGCCCCAATGATAGGCGCAGGAGTTGTTTGGATCATCGCGAATTTCGCCGCGCAATTTGCCGCGCGCACCCGGAATCGCACGAATCGCACGTCCCCCCCTTTCCCCAGATTACTTTTCAATCATCTTGCACTCATCGAGGGAATGGAGGGAGTAGGATCATGCGTTCGTGGGATGGCGTAACATGGCCTTGCGCCTATACTCGACCTATCACCGATAAAGGGCAACTTGCCGCATCTGAATATTTTCCCTCGTTGTAACCACGCGAGCTTGGACAAACTACCAAGAAAAGCAAAGGCGGTGAAGATAGTTATGACTATTCGGATAAGATAGTTTCCAAAGAACCAAGGAGAGCTTGTACAGCAGAGGTTTTCGAGGTAGATTTCGATAACAGTATCATCGCTTCAATACTCCTCTCCCCAAAACAAAAGGTTATCGAAAAAGAGTTGAGAAGTATCTGAAGAGTGATTTGCACAGAATGAATCTTAGGAGTTATCGAGAGAAATGACAAATGAACCCCTCCATATGCCGAGAGTCCGTACGATTCTCACCCCACCCGAGGCAGTCAGTAAAAATGAACGTGAGATCACAGAAACCGACAACCAGCAATGCTACCACTGAAATGGAATGGGCATTTGCAATATCGTTATAAAAATGCCCTACAATGGGTAGCACACGTGGCACATCAAAGAAAATCCCGCTGAAGGTAAATATGGCTCACGGAATTGATAGCAGCGCATGACAGAGCTTTGATGAACACAATTTGCACGACACACGTTCCCCCTCTCATGCCAAAAATGATGGCAAATAGTTGCCCGATGAAGACCAATATAGTAGAACATTTAACAATGGAAAAAAATTGAAAAACTAAAGCAAGTAATGAACAATTCGTCAAAAAGTACCTTGACCATTACCAGCCACGACATTCGTTTCTGTATCTTCCCGCTTTCGACCAGCTCGAGACAAAGGTCGTCGGAATATCCCTAGAATAAGTACTAAGATAGCTAAAACTCAAATCTAGAACTACCACCCACATAAAGTAATGAAAAACACCACGCAGCGAGGTGTACCAAGCTCCCCTTGAGACAAATGAGATCATAAAGCGAGGGAATTATTTCACCCATACCGTTGGCTCATTTCCAGCTTTACGAGGAAGACGAAAAATGACTCCATCCATCATTACAAACCAAGACCACGAGTACGAAAACTTGCGCGCCATTCCTAATCGGCGCTTATTTATTGAAAAAAAATGAATTGCTTCATCAACAATGAAAGAGGATTTTCAGACCAATTGTCTTGAACCCTGATTCTAAGTAGTGGGATTCTCCTAGATCGTACAACCCGCGTTATGCAAAGAACAAGGTTGCTAATCGTACAAAATAATGGATTGATTGGCGGCACTTTGAACGAAGAGAAAAACTGAGCTCCATTTGTTCTGCTCTTTATGTTGTAGCCCTTCGGCAAACGTGCACCGTTCAATTGACATTTTTTGATAAGCTAATATTTGAAAAAAAAACTCTAGTAATTCGACTATTCCCTGATCCAAGCCCATCAATAGGTTTCTTAAAAGAAGAGCAAACTGATTAAATGCCATTCAAAACAAACAAAGCAAATCATATGAGGAATCACGGCTTCTACCCAAAATGTCATACAAATCATGGTATAAATACCCACTAATCTTACCATTTCGAAGTCTCCCAGAAGGTTATAAGAAACTCCTCGCTATATCCAGCGTTATCACAGGAATACATCTCTTTTTTGCATACTGAAAACCTCCACAAATGCTTTTCAACATCATTTTTCACAACTTTTCTAGCTAAAGTCTGACAGTATGAGGGGAATCAGGGGAGCAACGAAATATCAAATGGGTAACCAAAAATCGATCATTATATTCTTCTGCTGTACAAACAGTTTGGTATGCTTCAAAAGGGACCATGAAACGAAGCCAAAAAATGTGCCCATTAGGAGATGTAATGAGGTCTTTTTTTATTGATGGCATTTGTAATAAGAGTACTATGTTATCGTATTCGTGAAGCTTTTCTGAAAAGACATCCAAAACGCCGTATGAAAGTTGACAAATTAAACACTTAATTAAAACGTATTTAAGAGGGGTACAGCCGACTCTAGAAATCATAGATCTTCTCTAACCTAGTTAAATGATCTGTTGCCCATTTCCCACAACAACTCAAAACGAAAGTGATGATATGTCCACTGCTCCTTCAGCGGGTATCCTAAGGGGACTACTTTGGCTTGCGACAGGGGCGAAAGTAGACGTTACTGGCGCCTGCTCGAGCAAAGTCATGATCAAATCACGAGACGACATATAGTACAGTTGACAAGCCATCCCTGTCACTCCAGATAGAAAGGTATTCCAAATTACGGGAAAAGCAGGGTAAGTCATATGTTAAGGTTACCGATAGAAGATGACCTTTCAGCAAAAACTACGAAAAATAGTATCTCATAGTAGTAGCCGAGTAGCTAAGCACACGCTCGAGAAAAACTCTTATTCTGGAAGTGATACACGAAGTGTTCTCTAAGCAGGATAATCTCAACTGCAGATATGCAGCTTTCGGATTTGTGTTGACCAGAAAAAAAGTTGGAACTCTGCAAACGAAACCAAAATCATATCAGCAAAGCATTTTTCGCCCTTACCAAGTAGGGTTCAGAAAACAACATTCATATGCTATCAACTATACCAAAAAGCATCGCTTGAAAGACCGTAGCACTATGAAATTGCATTTCAGGTACAAAACAATGTAGAAAATAAGAATAAAATTGAACTTTGACTAAAATGATGGTTCAAAGACCCGCAAAAAACTCGGACTATCTAACACGCCTTATCTTTACAAAGGTCTACAACGTCACTGTCTTTGTTACAATAGTTCTGATAAGATTCTTCTAGTGCATGCCTCACGATAGTCTTGCGTCGTTTTCTACTATCATTTAGATTGTTTCGCGCTTTCATCTGAATGAACCCACATAAAACCTATTCCTTGGAGCGAGCACTCACACCGATAACCGTAGATGTCTATCACAACGGCGATAATGGCGGCATTTGAACCACTCTCAGCCTGAACCACTCTCCCACTCTAGTACAGTAAATAGTGTAAATATACACGACAAATATGAAAAACCGAAAGATTTCAAAAGTAGCAAAAATAGAAAATGTGAAGCATCCAAAAACACAAAACGTATATAAAAAATGGAAAACTGACAAAAATACCTGTAAGAGGACGTTTCAGAGCATCTGCAGCACCATCTTTGAGACCTTTGATTGGGGTTTCCTAAAAGTAATCGATAGTAGCTGTAGCCACTAATGCTGACGTCAACTGACAGCTACTCATCATAAATTAAACACACCTTAAAAAACCCTCCAATGCGATTTCTTTTACTTGAAGCAACCACGTCATCACCTGTTCGATCCTTCACACGAATGTTAAGTTCGGATGCATCTAGAACAATCTGATAACGTTATACACCATTATAAAAGTCCTCGCAACTCCCATGAAATCATTCCTCGCCTCAAGGCAGGGACCGTTTTACGGACCTAGCCCTTGGTTGGAACTTCAGGTTAGTCTGTTCAAAAGTCGCAGAAACACAAGTATACAGTATACAGTTATACACCAAGTAGGGTAAGGCTCACAGGCAACACTGAATGCGTCAGTAAAAACACGTTTAAAAAAATTTGGAAAGAAATTGGAAAAAATAAATGAAAATTGACAAAAACTAGCGTGTTGGGGGTGAAATTGAACCCACCAGCATCGTCGAAACCATCATTCACGGGGTCATTCTTCAGCTCCTGGGTTGCCTTCCGTCTTCCCCCTCGTGCACTCAATCCTCGCACTTTTGGCTTGCTATCAATCCCGAAATCTGACATCGGGCCTGTAAAGAGGATATTCAGTGGCAGGGAACCTTTACGACGTCTAAAACAGCTTTTTTTAAGCAGCTGACGTAGTTAATTGAAACGCGCTATGCCTTTGTTAAATGCACTAAAATATCGTTGGCTAGTGCCTGTTTATGAACAGAATGGGAACGAACCATCTTATCCGAAGTAGATTGTTGGAATGAATGAGGAGGTCCCTCGAATGATGTCATGATATTTCAGATAGCTGCAAGGAATCGAAGATACCTTGACGCGTGCGTGTCACCTGCGGCGCGAGCGGTCCAGAAGGCGGAACCAAGGGCGTGTCCAGCCAATTGTGGGCGAAGGCTGGTCTAGCCGACAAATAAGCGGCGGCGAGGGGCGGAGGGGGGTATATAAGAAGCCAATCGCGCGCGCGCGGCCAGACGACGCCTGGTGAGGCCGTGAGCTGGATGGTGGCGTGTGCTGCTGTGGCCACTCATCCTCCAATTTCGCTGGCAGTGCCCATGACATCTTGTGCACTGACCGTTGAGCAGCTCAAGCAACATCTCCTCGCCGCCATCGAAAATGTAAGCGAGGACCAGAGTTTTGTTCTAGAATTCAAGCTCTGTTGTGAATTTAACTGGTCCGGTGGCCGGCAGCAATATCAAAGATCATTACCCACCGTGACTGGTGCAATAATAAAGGCTTTCTATAACGTTTTACAAGTGATATCGCTTTTTGATGTGTAGTTGTGGTTTGTCATTGATTTTCTGTTCACATCAGAGTGTGCAGGGTGGATCTCTTGCCAGATCTCAGCCTTGCTGTTTTCAGGGGAAGAGTGAGGTTGCATGTGATGTTCTGTCGGAGCTTGAGAAGTCCAACATCACAAAGGAAATCCTTGAGGTAATCGCATAGGACCCCCCTTCCCTTCTGTCCTCGTCGAGCCGTCGCCACCCTCGGCCCCGGCTCGGCCAGACTGAAGTCGGGGGTGCCCGACTGCGGCCTGTGCGTCTCTTTCATGCTCTCTCTTTCTGACTCTCGCTTATCGATCGCTTTCGTCGACGCCTCACCCCCTCGGTGCGGTTTTGATGTGAGTCGGGATGCGTCATACATCTGCGGGCATGATTAATCCGGGGATTTCGGACAAACGAAACACTCACCCTTGTGATCGGCCGTTTGTTTTAGTTCAATAGTAGAATATTAGAATGAAAAGGAATAGGCCCTCCTTAGTGTGGCAGTACGTAGAATGAGGCTACCTTATAGCGGTAGCGGGAGGCTAGTCGCCGTTTCTATGACGACTTCATTGAGGCTCTTTCATATAAGCGGTTGTTATGGCGCAGAGAGCCAACCATCTGGGCATTGTGCGGGAAGGTTTAATCATGAGGGTAACGATGGCACATCTCTTCCCTCTGAGTTCTTCTCAATCCAGATTCTGACTGCTTTGATTTTGAATTTGTGCGTGTTATAAAACACTTTGGTTTTCAGTCCACACGCATCGGGGCCACAGTTAATGAGGTGCGGAAAAGGACAGCAGATGTTTTTCCTGTTGTTTCTAAACGATGTCGAGCTTTAATAAAGGCATGGCAGAAACTGGTCGAGGCAAGTATTTCTTTTTCAAAACAGGGATTTTTGAATAGGGCCTTCTCTAAAAGCATCCTTCAGACTCGATCAGCATCGAGTACCACGTCTTCTGCCAATGGAACACCGAACATGGTGTCACCTAGCATTGCCAAATTATCACGTAGAGTTACTCCGTGTACACCGGTGAATAGACGTATTACATCTACAGGTCTTGCAGGTGGGAATTTTGCTTTCTTACTAATCGTTTTAGTCAATAAGTTTGTTTTAGGAAGCGCTGCTAGTAGCGCAACGGTCTCTCCTGCAAATGGAAGTTATGCTCCTAAGGAGCTCACGTCCCCTAGTAATGGAGTGTTACATAAATCGCAGTCCGTAGGGTCCGACCTAGTGCACCGCGGAGACGACCCGCGGAATGGGAAAAGGAAACTTGAGGATGGCGGCTGTGCGTTATTCCTTTCTTGTTATAGATCTTTAATCAAGGAAGAAAGCTTATTTCGTAGTTTTAGTAAGTGTAGCGAGTGCACCATCGTCTGGAATGAAGCGTACCAAAACCGCAATTGGTTCGCTGGCTTCCCCGGTCACTCCAACGGTTTCGGTACTGGCTGCACGAAAGGCAGTTCAAAGTACAAAAGACTTGGTTGGTTTTCAAATCGACTTCTTTCAGTGGCTTTGCACGAATTCCTTCAGTTATTATATTATCAGTAATGTTGAAATAAAGTTTTCTTCACAACACAATCTAGAATCCATGAATCCGAAACAGTGGAGATTTTTTGTTCCGTAAATACACGCTGCTTCGGATGCATGGATCCTGTGCAGGCATGATTACATACGAGGATCAATCGCTGTAGATTGACGAGTCACCAAGTCCCTCCACATCTGCGTCTCTTTGTTTATTTCAAAGCAGTGACCTTGTTGGGATTAGCAGAGTTGTGGTGTAACACGAAAGAATTACTTGTTGTGAGGTATCCTTCTGAAAGGTGTCATTTTGAAGAAGGTGTCAATGAACAGCGATCGCAGCAGTAAAGACAGTAGGAGGCAAATAGGAGGCAAAGATCGTTGATTATCGATCAGTCAGGTAGATGAGAAAAAATTTTCCGTACTACGCAGAAAAAATTAAGATAGGGGTTGTCCGCTAAAGTATTCCGAATTACATCTTGCTTGAGATCTAGCTGAATATTGAAAAACGGAACATGAAGCAATGTGTGCAAGTAAAGTAAGAAATCTTAAGGGATATACTTCTGAAGTAAAAAGATTTACACCCACCTAGAAGAGGGAATTGACGAATCGAAAAAAATGAATTCCATGGGAACTCAAAATCCGCATGGCAATTTTTGGCACTATTATTTTACTGAAGGTAAGAGGAAGGGAAAACTCCGGTTCGTGGGTCAGGATCGCTAAATTTTTTAATAGTGTGACGTAACAAACGTACGAGGAATGAATTTGTTGCTATACTACGTTCAACATGAGGGAATGCGGGAAATTTTTTCTCGTTAAGTAAGGGCAAACATCGCCGTTTTGGTTCCGTCAAACGCTGAGAGATTTCTTTTCTAGGTAGCTGAACTTAGTCAAAATCTTCCGGAACATATGAGTATTGACTCATCAATCCGTGAACATGAAGAACGGGTAAAACGTGAGCAGCAAGATGAAGAGGTTAGCTCTTGTCGCTCTAATTATGAAAGACGGTTACGATTTTGCTAATCGTTGAAGCTATGCTTTCTTTTAGTACGCCATGCAGCTGTATGGTGGAGCGTCAACGAGCACTCCGTATTCGCAGCCTGAAAGGAAAAAACGGAAATACGAGCGTAAAATGAAACCGCAGGATTCGCCGGTAGAATCTACACCGGGTATGTTGAAATGTGTTCGTTTCAGTAAATCTGCAAGAGGATGAGATTTGATTGATGTCAGGGAGGATACTCTTCCAAAATGATGGGTTTCCAAAGTCAAGTACGCTTCACCTAAAACCCTTGCATACCTGTAGCGAAATGTCGGGTTCGGATAGTATTTCAACGTTTCTTTTTTGTGGACCGTGTACATAGTGGCGGGGCTTGTCGTGATAGAGCGGTGCAGTTCAGTGAAATCACGACTGGAACATAAGTGTTGTACATGCTTTCAAGTTTGTAGCACTTACCTCAGTGTGCTGAACAGCTTTTTGAGAATCAATACACCACGAACCACCCCTTCCCTTCTCTTCATCATTGAACTATGTCTGTGATGCATTAACATTGTTCTGATTTGACTTATCATTACAACTGCGAAATTGGCGCACTATCACTATGAGGCGTATCATGGCATATTGATAATGCTACGGGTGCGAGGCGGACCGTTTACGCGCCCCAGCACAAATGCGTGACGCACACTGACACGAAGTCAGCAGAAGGGTAGATACGATCGTTCCTCTGAAATTGGTCGTAGTTGGGGATCGCAGACGTAGCAAGTGGTATAGTGTGACGCTTAATTGGTAAAACATATAGTATTTCACTCCTGTTGATCTGCTCGGTATATTTACATGAGCTGTTCGGTAAATAAATACAATTGCAATCAATATTAATAGTTTCAGTCTCCTCCGTTTCTGGTCGCTTTATCCTTCGTTTGCCGCGCGTTGCTCCTATCAAGGAAGAATTAGAAGATGTGAGTTGACTGTTCCTTGTCTTGAGCTCTTTTTTTGGTAATCTATTCTGTTTTGTCAAAGTATTTTTAAAAGTATAGATAAGTTCATGGAGCTATATTTGTCGCAATTCATGTGGGGGGTCTATTCATTTTTTGTTAGAAAACTTTGGAGTCTTCGGTTTATTCTTTTCGCAAAATGCAATCGCTACTGTTTTGGAAGTATGAGGTTTACTGACCACTCAACGAAAACACTTAACTGGTACTTTTTTTGTGGACGAGCTCTGGGCATCGGTGAAGCCTGTTTTTCCTTCCTATTTTGTAAGTATTATACCCCAGATGACTTTGTAAAACTGGCCGAAATTTTCAATCGCACACTTTCTATTAACTGGTATTTTTGTTAACGTTTTGTTCCTCCTACACTTCACTCGATTTCTTATCTGAATGCTCTTAATCGAATGGTTCTTTTCATCTCATTGGTATTAAGTATGCCGGGGTTTACATGTGGATATGTTCAGGAATCGGAGCAGACGTCGCGACCATTGTCTTCAACGACATCCTCGCGTCCTGACAGTGCTGTAGCCGGTCCATCTAGTGTTGCTGAGAATCGAGGGAAAGTAGATTGGCTGGCAATGCTGCCGTCTCTAGAAGAGTTACGTAGAAAGGCAGATGAAATGAAGGCTTTACGTGAGCAATCGAAAAAAGCGCCTCATCATCCGACGAAGGTTAATACATACTCCGTGAGGTTGATCATTGTGTCATGAAACTTCGAGTCACACCGAGGTTTTCTAGGCATACCTTATACACGTGAAAGATCGTGATATTCTTGCTCTCCCATATTTGGATGTTCCAACTGTGCCCGACTTTATTCAATACAGGTAACAAATTTTAGCTCACTATTTTTCATTTCTTGTTTGCTCATTGCCATTTTCAGGTATCCTAATCCTGCGCAATATTATGCAGAGGAAAATTTTATTTATGGCGCTCCACGTGAGACATGATCTAATAAGCATAAAGGAGTATAGGCTGTTTTCTTTCCAATCCACGGGCTTTTACTATGACATTTCACCCCAATATAGGGCTTCTATTTTGAACTTGTTTTTGATTTCTTTACATTGATTTTTGTTGTATAAATGTAAAAAAAAACTTTTGGTGAGTAATTAATGTTTGCTCACTTTTTTATGATGTCGATTGGTTCGTTGAAGCTTTGCGGAATTTCGTAATCGTAACCGGCGTTGCCTTTTTCCTGTGATTCTAATTCTTATTTGTTCACTTGAGTTGCCCATTGTTGCCAGCGCTGTTGAGTTGATAGATTTCTATTCTGATAAAAGTTTGATCTCTGTATGTGTGCTGCCATTATCCGGTACTTTATGATGCTTTCTTGCGGCAATGGGCACTCGGTTCATTTGTTTCGCTTTGCGCGAATATATTGCTCATGTTTTAAAGAGTTTTAGAAGTTCAATGAAGACATTCTGAATCATACGTGGACATTATTCACACTGTATGCTGTGGTGTGTTTTGTTAAAAATTCGATTCTTCGGTGCCGCTGGCAATATTTTACATAATTTTGTTAAATTTGCATGTTCCCTGATCTCGGCATAAGGAGATGGGGTACTTATGCACGAGTTCGATGCTACTATGGCTGGATTGGAATAAACTTACAGAACAAGGGAGCAATGCCCCCACCACCACCACTTCCCATCCCACTTCCCCCTTCACCAGGGGAAGGGCTTTGACCCCTATAGTTATTTAAATGTATTTTGTAAGACTTTTTATCAAACTTACAAAATTTGTTCAAAGCCATGCCAAGGTTCATTGGGGGATGGAACTTGGATATACAAATTTACCCAGCTGAGCAGTATTCGAAATAGGAGCATTGAGTTTGTCACATCATTCATGTCAAATTACTGAGCAGAGATCGTCTAGTACGGGGTCGTCTAGTTCGGCAACAAGTAAACAACAACAATTCATGTCCGACCCACTGAACATTGACACCTTAGCATATGCAGGCAGGTGTTTATCTGATCGTCGATCGCTGACAGACTTGAAATGACCTGGTTTAATTAATCTTTTTTGCCCATTAGAAAGGTCCGATTGCAGTCATTTACATTCCAAGAATAATTTATGACGACAATCATTAAATGGCGAAAGTCAATGAAGGAGAACAGCCGAAATTGTATATCGTTTTGAAGGCGCAACGACTTACAGGACAATTTATCCTTCTTGAAAGCGATGAGGTGAATTTAGGGCTTCATTATTCGCCTAGATAGTAACATAACAGTTATTTATTATGCTTGAAAGTACAGATTTCCTAACAGTACGACTTATAAAGTTGTTTGGGCACACTCTGTCCTGAATATGAAGACATCAGATTTAACAAGAATAATGCCTATTAACGGTCATGACCCAAAAACTTGTAAATTTTGTATTCGGTAATTTCCCACATGGCGTTCTTGGGGGCATGACGAAAAAATCCACCTCCCTTGCATATCGTACAACCCAGCGCTGGATATATAACGTAGCGTTAGGCTTTCACCATAGGTCGCCTTCGTGGCACCTGCGACCTGGAGCATGTCTGTGCGTTAAAAACAGATATGCTTGCCAGGATGCAGATGCATGCGTTAAAACATAGATATTTTCGTCGTGACGCACATAACCGCGTCAGAACTGCGGGTACTATGAACGCGCTCGTTGGCCGCATTTTGGACATGTCGAGATGGTAATGGCCGCGTTCTCTGACCGTGTTATAATGTTCTACGAAGTGCTTTATGCTTGGTTCGAGACAACTAGCTAGCTGAACTTTGGGAACATATCAGGGTTCGAAATGCATAGTGCTCACTAGAAATGCTCTAGAAGATTTGAGAGGCATGCAACTGTGCGAAAGAATGGAGCAAAAGTGACTGGTGTTTGGATGATGACCATTTGTGAAAGGTCTGCGCCGAGTTAGCACTGTCCTGGACTGTTTACACTCCACCCCTTTTGAGACAACTAGCCAAGGATCGCAGGATATAACACATGGTCACGGTTTCAAACCCCAGATCGATATCTGCCTAGGCCAACCAAGTCTTCCATTCCTCCTTTGTCGGTTAATTGGTACCAGACTGGTCTGGGAGGATGAAAACACTGACTTGTACATTAGCTAGCCACCACAGGTCATTGTATAGGCCACATACTCATTCATTAAGCCACTACGATTATGAAAGGAAGTCGAATGCATGGGCACATCCCTCGAGCGGGTTGATCAACCCAGACTTTTATCCTTTCTCCTAATTAACCTAATTAACAAAGAAGGAAGAATTTGGAAGATTTTGTAGCCCAGGTCTTGGAAAACCATTCAGATTTTTTTGAACTTATGCTCAAACCGGTTTGAGCAACACGTTGTGAGATTTTTGAGCTCATCATTATGAGTAGCAAGTTGGATTAGAGCCAAGCACGCCATGAATGAGACAAAGGATCGAAATTTGCGCGAGATGAACATGGAATTTTACTTTATTTTACTTCACTTGATATTTTAGGTCGTCGGTGCTAAGATCGAATGTCGGAAGTTCAAGAATACACCACTACAAACGGAGAAGTATTCCAATTTCATCTACCTCATGAATATCTATCCACGTGAATAGCGATGAGGTGGGTTTCACCTGCAGGATACAGGTGCTTTCTAATTGTCAGGTGGCAGAACACATCGATACTGAGGGATTGAGAAACGACAAACTCGGATCTCTCTTCTGACTTGATTTACACAGCTTCTAAATTATACGAATGTCGGTAGCGTTGGGCGAAGCTCTAGGCAGATGTTCTTTTGTAAACGAATTGAAAATCAAAAGGGAAGTCAATTCTATTTAACCAGGTGGACCTAAAAACTCCTCCGGCTTTTTCTCTTCCTGTTTGGTTGATCGGGCTTATTGGGAAAGCGCGGGTGAAACACTGCCTTGACAAAGGCAACGTGGGTCTTTCCCGCAGCTGGTTCTTACTGTAAGAATGGGAAGTCTACCCTGGAAAAATGACGTGGTGCAAGCACGTACATGCTGCGCACCCTCCTTTCTGCTGGATTTCCAAAGGCAATTTTGCGATGCGTCATACAGTGACGAATTTTTCAATGTTTATTAAAATAAGTTTGTTCCGTGGACTAAAATGTATTGTCTGTAACAGTTATGTATCAGTTCCATGTTATCTTACGGCAGGGTTACTATAGGAACCATGTGTACGTCCTAAATTCCCGGTTTGTCCGCTATCCTATCATTAATTTCTAAGACATAAGTAAATCAACATACAGAACGAAAGAGCATACACGTGGAAGTTAACATAACAATGATGGGTTGCCCCTGAAGGTACTGAGAAGGACAAGCCTGAACAGGCAGTGATCTCAGCTGTTCTAGGTATAGCTAGGCCCCGCTAAGGTGGTAGAGAACGGGAAGGGAGCGCCTATGGTACGTTGTCGCTCTCGCTCCCACGCTTGGTCGTTGGCTGTTCTTTCTGGACCGGACCCGTCTGGTACTTTGGCTGTAGTACTGAATTATTCTTAACTTGGTAACAGACAGCTGAAGTTCATATCGGTAATGATGCCGAGACTCTCCGTTGGTAAAGAACTCCCAGAAAATTCTCGGGGCTACGATGTTCTTCAGCAAGAGTTGGCGCAGTGGCATGTGGCGCTACCACAGCCACGCATGGTCATGGGCATGGATCATAGCCCTGGCCCTACACGGCTTTCCATACCTAGTGCACCGCACTCGTCGAAGAGGACCAGAAACTGACTGAGAATTCGGTTGTCCCTTCATCTCCCCCCTCCCGTTGAAGGCGAGCTAAGTGTTTGGGGAAAGAGAGTTAGAGCCCAATTCGTCTTCCACTTGGATCAAGATTCACTTGAGCGCTCCTTTGCGACCCGAATTCTCAAATGGGACTATCTATTGCGCTTGACCTTGTGAGGTATTTTCCTTCCATAGTTTTAAAAATCATTTGTAATGTGATTTTATTGACGTCACTAATTGCAACGATAATTTCAAACGATACGAGAGCGAGCGGAACCGCGAGACTTTGTCTTGATAGAGGCATTCGTTTTTTACTGCTAAACAAATTAAGGCGTCGTATTATGGGCTGACTTTTTCTTTCGATCTTTCTCTCATCGACCACCCCTGAACTACCGGTTGAATTCATTCGAAAGGGAACAAAAATATCATCAGTCATTCTTCTACAAAGGCAGATTACAAAAACTTTTCCGTCAATATTACCATTTAACGATCGCTTTACCACATCAGATTACCTCCGTTTCCGATTGTCTGCAGTAGTAAGTGTCCTTAAAGACAATGGACCGTCTCAGTCGTCCCGTTTGGGTCAAAAACCATCGGCTGCTGTTCGACGCGCAAGGAATGAAGCAAAAAAAGTCGGGCGGGGTCAACTACTCTTCGGAGTAATGTCACGTAGTCGATTTCCGTTCAGGAACAAAGAACATTGGGAATGAATTCCTCTCCTTTAGTCCTTTAGGGGTCATTTAGTCCCAAGGGATACACTTATGTGACAGGGATGAAAGGAATTATCGCTCTTTGCGATATCCCCGTGCAAAGGGGAACCACTGCGTCCAGTCGCCGACACACCTACGTAATAGCCGCAGCAAGTCGGCTTTGCCTCCCGCGGCCCGTAGCCAGTTTCGTAGGCCGGTCGCCGAGGGTTCTCAGTCGGTTTTCGCCGACTTGCGATGATGTTCTTTGAGGGCGAAGAATGAATAACTCAGCACGTGTTCGCGTCGAGGGGTGTGGTCGGCAGATGCCATTTCAGTCGGCTGTCAAAACTAGGTCACGGCCTCTTGACGTTTAAAAGATGAACCTGGCACGACAAACCGATTCCGTTGCGCGAGGAAGCGACCTGGTTTCGATGGTTTGGGAGTCGGCATAGGTATAGCCATGGGTGTTTCAGGAGTCGGGGGAAGGGGCGGCCGTCAAAGCAAGTCCCGCCTATTCTTGCACGTCTGCGCTCTCTCGCGGAGACAGTATCCATCGGTGTTCGATTGGAAACGAGTGAAATTCCTTCAGGCTATGACCGATCATTGCCAATCATATTTGACTTCTATTTATTTCTATTCCTAGTACTTCCAAGGGGAGTCGGCTTTCCATCTGGAATCACTGCGAAAGATGTCGTATCGACTGCAATCGGACAATCCACTATGAGAACGTGCAAATGTCAAAAAGCTGACGTGGACCCGCTTCGGCGGCTGCACCCGCTGCGCCGGCTGCACCCTTTCCCACGAAACGTGTCTCTTGATATTCCCCGTTCGATGTGGGATGTTCAACGTGAATGAAGTTCGAACCGAGGGTAATAGGCGTCGTGTGTTGCCTTGATTTCTCCGGGAATGAAATCGAGGAGACGTGTGGGGTATTCCAGTAGGGCCCGTCGCCAGCCATCGACTGGTATCGAACAAAACGGCGTGGAAAGTGACCTAGTTATTATTGACGCTCCACTTTCTCCTTCGAGTAGTTGCGGAACCCTCTTTGTCTTCGGTTTATAGTATACTTGACTATAAAAGAGCTCAACTTGATCGCTCGCAGTAGAACAAAGGTGCTCAAAGCGGTAATACTTGCCGGTATCTTCTGAGTAAGGTCCTTCGCGACTGCTGAAACGAGCCGTTTGATCAGTACTGAAGTGGAGTCGGTCGCCACTTCTCCTATCTGAGCGATGCTGCAAGTACCCACCCCCAAAGCCCACGCATATGTGGGAAAGCCGAAACGACGAAACCAACAATGAATCAGCCTCTCGCTTATCTTGATTACTGTTTTAAGCCGAAGGTTTTATGCATCCATGTAAAGATAGCCTATGACAGAACGGAAAGAGACAGAAGCAAAAAATTACCGTAACCTCGAAATAGTGAGAAATTGCTGGGTTGCCGGACTGCACAGAACGGCTAGAAGGCACTGATCACGATCGAAACGGTTTCTTAGATTTTCCTTCAAGATCAATCTGTGATCCCGAACGACGGCATATGGGGCTGCCTGATTGAAAAGGTGTGGATAGGGCGCAATAAAGGCTCAAAAATAGTTTTCACTGTAAGTTACACCCAGAGGTGACCGTAACTTGAAAAACTAGTGGATCTGCATTGTTCATATTGGAGCAGATAAGTTGCAAATTCGAACGGATGATCAGAAAGAACAACAGTGTATAGCATAACAAACGAGTAACAACAACAACAACAACAGCATCGTCGGCAAAACATTAGCAAAAGGAATGGGAACAGTAGCAGAGAATAACAAGAACAAACCTTCAGAATTCTTATTGGCCATGGTCTCAACCAAAGGGGACCATTGAAGACATTTTTGAGCAGTGTAGCCAGCTCTTTGGGCAATCGCTTAGGTCAACATCTCGTCCAAGCCCTCCTTCCTTGCCACTTTCGTCGTCATAATCTCGTACACCACACTCCCCCAGTTCTGCTACCTTTTAGCAGCCTTCATTAATTCTCTTCATGAGCTTTTCGCCACCTTGGCACTGTTCTGCACCAACACGTCCACTTTACTTCCTCGTACCCGCCCAGATGTTAAACATTAGCGTCTATCTTAGCGGAGGGGAAGGAAAGGTAGTAGAGGTGGAGAGGTAAAGTAACACTGGACTAAGCCTTTCATCTAGCACAATCATTGCTCAGTTCAACTGGATGGTCTCAGAGCTCTTAACTGCGCCACTCCTCCAATACATACCAACTACACCCTTTGTCGCCGATTTCCTTAGGTAGGCTTGACTTTTTGACTTTTAGAAAAACTTATTCGTTCTTACAGAATTTCAACCCCATTCGCAATGACGAATTCTAATAAGCTGTTTTCGAAAAGCTTAAAGATCGCCAAGGGAATAAACAACTCCTTCCGGTGCTCTGTGGATAGGAAACTGTAAAAACTGATCATGAGAAAAGGTGGGCGTCTTACTTTTCCTACCTCATTGTTGATAAACACTCTGAAATGTTTCAACGACAAATTTTTTCTAAACAGATTTCAGATTAAGATTGCCCACGCGTTTTTGATAACAATACTACATATAAAGGAGCGGTTATGGACTCCCCTTAGTGAAAACTTCTTATCAGGTAAGGCTAAATCAATTTCTATCTTCAGTATTCAATTGAAATTTCTTCGACTTCGTCTATTTCTTTGACTTTCATTGAATATATTTAATTTAGCTACAAAACAATGCTATTTCTTCTCCTGACCGTCGCTGCCATCAGCGCCGCTAATATTCCAGAGCCCGCTTCAGTTGAGGTGAGCAAAACGAGTGAGTAAATGAAATCGAGCCTCGTAGTTGCGAAAGTACTAGAAAAAAGGATAATAAAAAGTAGTGGAATACTAGTAAAATATCGCTCCATCACTGGCGATCAGCTGATTTTGTGCTGAACGGTGGATCCTGATGCGAATATATGCACTCTGTACCGCCTCCACATCTCCTCTGACGTGACATCGATCGAGGGGCAGGAAAGCCACTCACGACAGCTTGCAATATGCCCTAACCGTCGAGATTGAGAGAAGCGGGAGTGTCCCTTCTACCGCTCATGGGGGCCACTGAGTATTCCCAAGGGGAGAATTCAGTAACCATTTTTGTCGTGATCCGTGCCTTAAAAAAAGCCTAAACCATCGTTTTGTCCCGCAATGTCTGACAGTGAGAGAAGGGAAGGTGGCTGTCCCTGATGACAAAAAGATAAAAGGAAAAGGAGAGAAAGTAGGTAAAATAGGAAAATATATTTTGGGGAGGCCCACCTTGATTAAAAAAAAACCGGGTGGGTTTATTGCTTCCAATAAAGCTCGAGGTTTCTGTATTAGGATCATGACTGTATCCGCTCCCATCCGCTCCCGTTGTTCGTAGCTTCATTGACCTAGGAATTTCATACCTCTCGGGTTTACTTCGGGAACAGCATGACTTTCTGAATATTTTCTGATGGTTCCACGGAGAACTGTCAAGTATCGAAGTCATCTATAAAAATTGAAGTGATTTCGATGAAGTGCATAGGTAGGTTCTTCTGAATTTACACCCATTTTTTGATTCTTATTTCTGAGAATGGAATAGGCAGCTTTTTGTGATGTTCTTTGTTTGATAAAGTACCCTGCGCTCCTATGCCTTCTTATGTCACCCCACTGGAGGTTTAGAAGTCGGATTATCTACAAAAACTGATATGACGAATGAGTGGAGTGCTTCATTGTCTTAAGGATGCACCGTCAGCACATTCTAGAGGTCTTTTTTCGAAACGTCCTCCCGGAAAAATACATATTTCCACCACCACGTTGCCATAAACCAGAATTATACGTACGTAGAGCATGAATGAAGAAGAAAATATTGTGATTTCAGAGTGCCATCAATGGCTTCGCGTATGCTGTTGACTTTTCCGTGCCAGCTACCGCTTCAGTCTTCAATTGTCTAAGAAACTCAAATTATAGGACAGTTTTCCTACGGTAGGTTTTTCGGTTCCTGACTCCTTCCCCATTCAGAATTTAGTTAAATGATTGTGAATCAGGGCATCGTTCTCATTCCATTTCCGTCTGTAGAGCAATTACCTTATCTACGTTTACTTCAGAGCATTCGACCCTCATGGATCAGGGCAGTTCGATAGGAATTCGATTTCAAATATTCGCCAAGCTTTCGCAGGTAGGTAACCGCTGAAATATTCTTGAACGGAAATTCTCAAAGTTGGCGAGGGTCTGAAACCAGGATCAGAAAGGCCATCACTTGAGCTCAATTTAAAGGCTTTCGTAGTCGAGAAAGAATTGAAGTTTGTTGAGCAAAATGCGCAGGTATATGGGACCGCTTAATGCGCCGATGTATGGGACCTGAGGGATGCTTCCGAGGGGCTGGAGTTCTGATTCTAGAAAGCCAGCCAGAGTTACTGACTCAAGATGACTTCTCTTCGATCCTCCTCCCCCTGGATCGAAGAGAGGTCATCTTGAGTCAGTGCACCTGGTGCACCATACATCTAGTTTGAAGGGTCCCGATTCCGTGAGTCACTAGAACTCTTCCTGTTGGTCTCTGTTCTCTTTGATACAGCCAATACCCATCTCTCCACAGCCGTATTCCTGCTTCTTTGACTTTCTCGGGTGCTGTGGGGTACTGTGGTACTGAGGCTTTCTGTACCCTGATCCATATGAACGGAACATTGTGTAGAGACTGACTGGAACGCAAAAGCTCGTAGATCGAGTAGGATCGGGTTACCGAAAACCGAGGTAGCTCTCGCATAGGGGAGAAGAAGAATGGCAGACATCTGTGCAGGCAGGCACTGAAGCATTTGAAGCCAGGCTGTATGTAGGAAGCAAGTTGTTCTGCCCCTTGAGCAGCAAAGCAGTTGGCTATTCATTCAAAAACTCTGTAGGGCTCTGTAGATCTGATAACTGAAGGCCCCATGCTCCGCTTTCAGAAAGTTACGATGACATAAATGAGCTTCTGGAATATTTCAGCGCGCCTCGGCGTGGAGGTCTATATGACGCCTCAAATTCGATCAGTCAAGAATGGAACTGCGCAGTTCATGGAAGTCCTGAGTAACCTGAACATCGCAGGGATCAAGGTCAATAAGGTCTGGATTCAGGTAAGAAATCTGTCCTGCTATTTGATAGAAGCGAAGAGCGAGGATAGTAAGAGTGGATGGTAAAGTAGAAAAAAAAGAATTAGCAGGAAACAGGATGAACGAAACTCTCCTGAGTATGTACTCAGGCGATCGAAGAGACGATCTGAATGGATTACCTTCGATTGAATAACACTTGGACTTCCTTCTAAAAGAATCTTAGCTTTATAGGAACGAATGGGCCTCGAAACTATCTAAGTTTATTAATTTTAGGTCACTTCTCCGCAAAACTGGGATCCTTACCCACAAAACAATGTGTTCTTCCTCAATCAAGTCATGGCGGCTGCGAAGGTAATGCCTTCTTCTGTTATATAAAGCCTTAATCTCACCGGAATTCCAATTTTAACTCTTTTCCAAAAGCCAGCAGTGGCCCCTAATCGAAATATATCATTGATCCCTGAGTCAGGATAAATTGTTGAATAAATCCAAAGGTAGGGGATTAAAAGAGTCAAGGTCGTCCACTGTAAGTGCCCCTTTCCCCTACCCCTCCTTCCCACTCTTTCAATCTTATTTTCCAACGAGTGTATGAGGGAGAAAAGAGGCGTCGGTTCTCTTCTCATATGCGCATTTCTTCTTGCTATTGGACAAATTTCTCGAGCTTGAGAAGCTTGTGGGATCGAGACAACTGTCATGTGTCGTACTTCTACTCTTCCCCTACGCTCACCATGAGATAGGGTTAAGGCTGACTTTTGGCATTTTCTTCGAAAAAGTTCGTTTCCAACATATTTATGAATGGTACACATTTTAAGAAATACGGTATCTGCCTTGGCTTCTACACCAACTTTTATGATTGGAGCCAGATTACGAACAATGCATTCGTGAACGGACCTCAGCTATGGTAGGTCGACTGAAGCCTTTTTTTCTCTCATAGGAAAAGTCTGAATGGTTCCTTGCGACTTTTACTTCACCACAAAGATTTCATACTACATAGGCCTAAATCATCAAAATCTTCATAGAATACTGTTTTGTAATTTGTTTAGGTATTGGAGCGTGAACGGCGGTGGAGTACGCGGTGAAACTCCTGCAAACTTCAATGACTTCCGTCCATTTGCCAGGTTCACGAAACCGACTGTGAAACAATTCGGCCAAGTGGAGACTGTCTGTGGAGTTACTGTAAACCGGTTAGTAACAGTTACTTTACTTCCTAGGTCTGTGGGGAGGTCAGTAGAGTACTTGTAAAGATTTCCAACAATTAGAATCCTCCTTCAACGCTCTCTGATTTCCCACCAGGAATAGTTTTCTGATGACAACCTAAATGGACTGGACTGGAGTGGACTTTCCGGAATGCGCCATGCACTCAACTCCCATTTTAGATCTTGGCAGCGTCCAGCTGTGCTTGAGCTTCTTGAATAGAGTATTCCTAATAGTAATTGAATAATTGGATTGTTTTATTTCTCTTTCACATTTCTTCGTTGGAGCCGATATGACAACCCTCTCCCTCCTCCCCCCCACTTACTCTCCTCCCCCCTCTCTGAAATTACTTGCCTCTTGAATGACACCATATAGATAATATGAATACTTCAGTGATGTCTATCCTCTCAACGCGATGAAGCAATCCACGGTGGTCCAGAACGACGAAAATCTAGTTGTTGGTGTTACGTTCGAGAATACTTTTGTTGAAGATTTACTGCAGATAAATTAAAGTGAATAATAATGAGAATAAACTTTTTTCTTAAACGTCTTGTTCTAACTGCTCACAGCGGTCGATAGAGGTAAACGAAATGAATTTTTTGAATGGTATTTTTCAGCTCCCAAATATTCGTAAATTACCTACAGTAAATGGGGAATCCAAATCCATCCAACCAATTCTGGAAAATCAGTTTCCTCCTGCTTTTAAGGAAAACAGAACTAAACAGATAGAAAGAGAGTCTTGGGCTTTTCTATGGTGTAGGAGCGAGGTGCTTCAGACATACCTTCAAGAGGATAGAGGGGAAGTAATCCACCACCTTTTTCGTTTGAGGTAAGCCATGCAACCTACCTCTTTTCGAAAGGTAAAATCGTGATTGTGAACATTTGGCTTATAGATCGCTCTTTGCAGAGGTCTGTTAGTGAGAAGCCCAGTGGTTCAGTTCTGTACCAATTCCAGAAAGGTCAGCAGGCGCCTTCTAATTCTATCCAACCAATTTTTGAAAATGGGCTCGTTTGAATACTTGGGTGCCGATCCTGAATGACCATGAGGTCCTTTGCCACAGTTTCAACATCGTTTTCCTTGAATTTGAAGGAAGGTTTTCTAAGTGGAGGAAGGGACAACCGAATCTGACAGGAAAATACATCTATATCACAGAGAAAGAGCGGCGGAAAAATATTTTCGAATCTCTCAGACACGTACTTATGGGCTATATGGCTATAGTCCGCCACTAAAACCTTTTTATGACTACAAATTATAACGAAGTGCAATGGAACTGGAAATTCGGAGAACTCACTCAAAGACGTCGGTGTAATCGATAGGTACAAAGCCGAGAGTTTTGAAGACCGAAGCCTAGCGCTATTTGCCATTTGACTATTTAATCAAAGTTTGTGTTTACAAGCTTATGATCTCACATTTGCAACCACAATAGTTTTTCCTTTCTGATATTTTTTAACTTGTTCTCCAGGTGGAGATGAATGAGAGGTATAAAATAAAATGTGCAATGCGTGGCTCATTCCGAAACGCGGTCGATGATCATCGAAGGACAGCTATTTTCCATATTTAAACTTTACTCCTTTATTGTTTTTTGTTTTCTCAGTCCTCGATCCGAGATAAGACATGTTCGCTGAATGGGCACATAGTAATTTTGTTAAGTACCATGTCTCGTTTTCGTAATTACCAGCTTGGGTTATATTCGCTCCTCAACTGGGTGGTACCCGATGAAGTTGATATGACGTCAACCTAAAACTTTGTGACCGCTTTTTACGCTAATTTTTCTGTAATGCGTCTGTAATTAGTTTTTCTGCCCGACTGTCTTCGATTAAATTAAAAATAGACCTCTTTGAAAGAACAAGTTATGAAAAAGATCTGATTAAGTACACTTAGAAGTGTGATTCAAAAAATCAGAGGGACAGAAGAGATTTGATATTTAGGGGTTGCGAACCAAGAACAGTGTACATTGTTAAGGGGCTTTCCATCAGTTGGGAAGCTTTGCTGGTCACAGTTCACTGAAAAGGGTAAGTCAGACTTGTTTGGGTGGGCTTACATCCTTACAACTCCTATTTCAAAAGTCTGTTACCAGAAAAGTTTCGACGTTTGGATAACTTCATGGTAATTAATATCAAATAAATAAATAAATAATTTAATTAAATTTTAAATGGATAATTATTAATTAATTTAGTAAGTAAATAAATAATTGGGAAATTCATTCCATCCACTTGTTGTTAGTCTGGATGGTAGGTGAACTGTTGAATGATAGCTTTAGCTAGGAATTCCTGGCACTAAACAAAAGGTACCAAGCTTAAGTACCGTAGCAAACGAATATCGATGACCGGATCGACAGTCGGATGTGTATGACAATTTATAGCGGATTGATCGGTTTTGTTTTGTTCAGTGACCCCTTCATCAACTTTGAAACTGGTACCCCGTAATGGACCTTGCTACAATATTTTTTTATTCTTTCAAAATTCCAAGAAAAAAAGGAAAAGAAGGAAGAATACTGGACGAAAACTCTTGAAAAATCGATCACTTAAGATAATTTTTTCTGAATTGTATAGTACTCTTCAAATATCCAGTGTCTGTCCGTCCAAGTTCGGCTGTCACCCAATCTCAGCATTTTTTTTCATTCAGTACGGATTGTAGTAGTAATTTAGTTGGTAGTCAAGATTGACAGCAACGATTCAGTTGACTGACATTTCTGCTCTACCGCCTATTTCAGAACCTGAGAGGACGACAACCCCTTTCACGGAACTACTAATTCATTCCCTTTCAGGAATTATTCAGCAGGGCCGTATAGCAGGGGTTGTCTAGTCCCCATCCAAGGTTGGAGGCTCTTCCGATTCATGGTTCAATAGTTGTATTTAGGTGGAGACAGGCTGTAATTCTGATGTAAGCCGAGTTCAAGGGCTTATGAACTACTCTGATGGGAGAAAAACACTAGAGTTCCGAATTCTGCGCTACTCCCAAACCTTGGACTTTCAGACTTTCAGACTCTCAAACCTACACATCTAATTACTGTACCCATACGAACACTTGCACAACTTTTTTGATCTCTCAGTCAATACTTCGGTTATCATTACTTTCTCTTCAAAACGACGGGAAACTATAACTCCTTGTGAATCCTATTTTATTTTATACCATTTTCTTGCAAGTCCTTCATCCTTTATGCTGCTGCTGTTTCCAGGAGAATTGCTTTGGTACTGAATTTCTTTTTATTCGTAATTTCATATTCTGGTAGCCGTGGAGACGCCCATTCACGCAGTTTTGTACCGTCATTCGAGCGCCCAATATCGCCATCTGTTGTCCGTTACCTCGACTTTTCAAAAGACAAAAAAACTTGGCAGCTCCTTATTTGAGACTTTCCTTACGAGTAATTAAGAATCCCTTTTCTTTTTTTTAGTTTTTTTTATTTTGTCATGGAATTTTTTTCCTAGCGATTTCTATAAAGAAATGTTTTCTTGTTGTCCCAAGCTTGGCGAGTGGGAGAAAACGCTTCTGCCAATTCTCATTTAGCTACAAACGCATTTTTTTAACCAATCAATCGTTTTTAATCGCTTTTAATCGATATATTAATCGTGCATTATGAATGACAGCATAGCCTTTTTTGAAAACTATTTAAATCTATTCAAAACATTTTTCAATGAGATTAAATTTGATCAGTCATCGGAGGAATCAGCTATCCCCTGAAAATTTAATATTTTGACCTTCATTTTTTCAATTTCTAGCTCAAAACCAGTTGTTTTGTTAGAGTTATCTGCTGAAAAACAACTGTGATCTCGTTTGTCGATGTCCGTTACCTCGATTTTTCAAAAAGCAAAAAGAAGCAAACATTGAGACTTTCTATTTGGAACTTTCTTCATGAATTAACTAAAAAAATTGTTGCACTCATTTGATAACTTCATTTTGAAAGTAATTACGATTTCATACACAAATTCGGATGTGGTGTAGTAGCACGTGGCGCACACATGGCACGGATTCGAATCCCAGATCGATATCCGCCCAGGCTAACCAAGCCTTCTATTCCTCCGGGGTCGGTTAATTGGTACCAGACTCGTGTGGGAGGATGAAAACACTGACTTGTCCATCGCCTGGCCACCGTAATTTGTTGTATAGGTCATACGCATTCAATACGCCTCTACGATTCTGAATGGAAATCGAATGCGTGGGCGCATCCTTCAGACAAGGTTGATTAGCGCACGAAGACTTCATCCTTTCATCCTTTTCTTTGATTTTTTTCAATCGATTTAGGTTACTCAGTGGGAGAGTGCTTTCATGTGGCTTTTGGTATAAAAATAGATTTCAATGTTCGCGAATGTCCGAGTAGATATTCTGTCAAGATAAAGTATATTAAAAGTTCATAACGCAGTCCAGACATAAGTACACTCCTGGTAAGGGTACAGCTGCTGTGGCAGCTGAATTCTACTGGTTTTTTTTCGGCAAGTTCATTCGGTTTCCTTGCCAACGGAACCATAAACGTTCAGCGGTTTTTTCGTGATTGGTATTGAATAGCAGTAGCGGTAGCTAAGGGTGAAAAAGATTGTGCAGTCAAAATCTCTACATATTACATACCTAAATTACTAGCCCGATTAGCAGAATACGTTCTCGTATTCTGCTAATCGGACTCACGTCGAGGTTCCAAAGTTCCCGGGATGTAGTCGCAAACTCCTCTGGGGAGGCGATATTTATAAACCTCCAGATACAGGTTCGTAGCCATACTGGAAGGTATAGTTTGCGAGTGATTTCGAAGGCTTCTACTGTTCGGTTTCCTAGATTTTATAGAACCTTACGAACAAAGGATAAAGTTTTCGGCGGTTGATGAATCCTGTCCGAGAGATGCCCCCCCCCCCTTCCTCCTCCCTCCTCTTCCCTTTCGACTTCCATCCAGAATCGTAGTGGCGTATTGAATGTCTATGTTGCCTATACAATGAATTGCGGTGGCCAGGCGATGTACAAGTCAGTGCCTCAATCCCACTAGACGAAACTGCCTTGGGAACCTGGGACCATGCTTGGTGAAGCGCACCACTCGGCAGTACACCACTTCTGCCCTCAACGAACATTATCGGGTCGAAGAGCAGCTTCGATTTGACGCATTAGGGCTCAAAAACTAGTCCCAGGGACAGCTACCGATTTCCCGGAAAAGGACGAGTTCAACTGTTTCGTAGGGGCGCGTCAAGGGTCGCATCACTTGAAATAGAGCGGTTTGTTAAATGCAGCCAGCTGATAAGTGCTAAGCACTCTCTGCTTTGCGGCGACCAAAGTCTCGTCCAGACACTATCCGTCGCAGTGATCTCGCCTAACTTCAGAAACGTCATTTGAAAAAAGCATACTTTTCATGATTTCTGAGAACTTTCCTCTTTTTTTTTCTCACCACCAGTGTACTATTCTGCATCAATGCTTTCGCCATGTAATCCGATTATGGTGCATGGAATCATCGCAAACTGGGTCCCTTATGTATACGCTAAGTATACGCTGTATACGCTTGCTCAAATCTGACCTGGAAGAAAATTGGAAGCATGGCTTATGCCGGTGACCACATTTCTATCTTTTGCATTCATTTTTCGAAGTGGTTGTTGCATAGGGTAATACAGCAATACCGAGGATCTCTCCAAACGTTTTGTAGATTATTGGGATTTTAGCCCTCCCCGTTCGATCTACGTTCAATGGTATCAGTTTAAATCTTGACTTAACAAGTTTTTTCTTTGTATGCCATAGGTCAACAGGAATAGTCTGCACCATCCCCTCTCCGCTCATCACGTTTACTGGTATTGGCTCAAATAGAATTTATTTCACGAAAAATTTAGATTGGCCCTGACTTCCGTGCCCACTGAAGGATTACCCACGTTGTCGAGAATATTCCGATCATGGCATTCCTTCGATCGTTGTCGTGCCGAAGAGAAACGCCGTTGCCCTTGGAGAATCGACACATACACACACTCTCCTCGACTCCTGTCTACATACGTAGGCGGAGTCATACGGAAACGTTCCCCATGAGCCCATGAACTTCACCTTATTGAGCTGCTTTGTTGTACTCATTACTCTTTTGAATATCAGATTCAGTAGCACTCATTTTATCAATTATGTCTGCCGGAGTTGTACTAGATGTACTTGTTATGTAGTTATACCTAGATTGATAGCCTTTTCAGTCGATGAATTCGTTCTGAAGTCAGGACGTTCCAGAAACTCAGAAAGTTTCCAATCTGAAGCTCTTCCTTTTGCAAGCTTCCCACACCATAGCAACATCTAGCAATAGTCAAGAGGCCGTTACGAGAATTCATCGGGACAGCGCTCCAGCTTTACTCTTTAGGTTCAGAAATGACCGTTGTCTACATACACAATCCTGGGGTTAGGTGATTCTAAGGTAGTGATGAACCATATCTGCAATCTTTGTGAGATCATTTCGATTCATTTGCCACCCACCAATCGTTTTTCTACGTGATTCTGGCAAGTTCAGCTAGTTTTCGAAGCATGGGGCAGTCTCAGGAAGGAGCTATAAATGAGGGTATTTTCAAATCTACTCATAAGTTTTGCTGATATCGACTGAGCATCTACTGGCCGATCTATTCTAACTTTTTAAACACCTTCCGGGTTTTTCTGTCTCCTCAGGTGGGTTGCAAGCCGAGTGGGAGAGAACCTGTGCAATTGCTGTCAATTTTTTTACTTGTGGGAATTTCTCTTCAATCGATTCATCTCCTTTTCTGACGAGTATTGCAATTAATTCTATCCAAATTCTGAATGTCTCAATTTCCTCTACATATATTAAGCTGCAATCATACTTCAAGAATACTTCGCTCTTCTTCTTAAGAAGGCGAGGGCAAGCGGGGTCTCGGTAGTGTAAAGGATAGAGCATGGTGCCAGGAAAGCACAAGTACGGGTTCGAGTTTCGTCCAAGACTGAGGTTTTGTCCATAAATTGCCAACTTTGTGAGACTTGGCTCTTTCATTCCATTCATATTTCTATGATACAGTACGGCGGCAAGTGATGCGGTGCTGCTACCACCCACATGAACCCCTGAATTCAATCCTATTTCCTGTCCTAAACACAACTTGGGTGCGGTTTAGTATAATCCATCAAATCGATGAAAATACTTATATAATCGTCATATGAAAGGAGTTTTGGAGGGAGGCGACCATTCAAAGTCCAGTTACCATATTTAAATGGATTAAATTAGGAGTAAGCAGGTAGTGGTACCCCTCACTCCCGGGATGTCTGCCTTTGTGGGCTAGTGGACCACTTCGAGCTCAGTCATGTGCATCCTTCAGTGAATGGCAGCTCGGACCCGCTTTCTTGCAGGTCTCTGTGCTGTCCGGCATTTCGGCAGGCACTTTCTAGTAGGAAGTGGACACATTCGTGGAGGATGTCCTGTGAGAGAAGTCTGAATGTTGACATTTGGCTAACCTTCGCTGGCAACTTCTATGAAAAGAAAAAGATTGTTGTTTATGTAGAGAGTTGCAAGGTAAACACAAAGTATGTACATCGTAAGAATGTGTTCAATTGTTCAATATGCATTTTTCAATTTCCTCTAAATGATTCCATTTTGCTAAAATCCAGTGATAACTATGATAATGGTTTTGATAAGCAGCATTTGGGACAAAGCTTCCTCCTTCCTGTTGAACCATTGCGCTTATTGCCTTTGAAGTGATTTTTCCGTGGAATCAATTTCCCAGCTAAACCTTCCTTGATTAGCTTTACTCCTAGCTATTACTCCTAGTTACTAGTTGTGTCTTAGGAACCCAGGCCAATTCAATTCATATCAATCAGCATTCTAGTATCCCATAGGTTTGTGTGTTGCTGTGTGAAATACATATTAGCTGTTTGTCAATAATGGCTTTGCTGAAGCATAGTAATCAGTGGCTAATCTCATTGACTGAGGCATATGACTGCCGTCGAGAAGCCTGTCATTAGCTCCGTGTTGTGTGTGAAACTTTGTTGGGAAACTAATGGATCAATTCTGTGGGAGCTAAGTCACGCTATACTCTGAGCATTCCGATAACAAGGTGAAAGTAAAGCAGTAAAGAGGCAACCTTAGAGGTCGTTCAATTTGGGTGTATCGAGGACACACCCGGAGCCTTCCGGAGCTGTGGAGTTACATTTCAGAATTTTTATCCTCGATAATATTTGAATTCCAACCACTTTGTGGTTTGGGGGGGGGGGGGTTATTTAATATGAGGAAACCCTGTAGTTTGTACCACAGTCCCCTAGATGGGAGGCTCGGCTACGTCTTGGTCTATCCGTATAGTTATGAGAATACTCGAATTGTAGTTCCCATTTTCCTTGCCCTGTTTGTGCGCAGTCAATTCAGCAATACTCAAAGAAGAAGTGTAGAGAACCGCTGCAATCATGCTGCGTTTATCGATTCCGCTTGTAGGATACGCCCCGTATTCGCCTTCCATTCAGGACTGAGGTGACCTTTCAAATGCGCATATGAGTATACCAGTTTGGCTATGCACGCTAACGCGCGCAGTATATGTCGACGGCCACTTATCCACGATGGAGTCATTCAGCGGAATGTTGGATAATCAGAATAAGATAGTTCTCTCTAAATTCGAACTCTGAACTGCTGAGAGCATCACGCTCGATATATTTGAGCACAGTTATTAGTGGTTGATCATAGCTCCGTCCACCCGAGTGCAAACCCTTCCCCGGTAAACTTGGCCACCCTTCTTTTGACTGCTCCAAACCATTTTTTCCGCATTTCAGAGAGTTTTTGAAGAGATGAATTTTTGGTCCTAGCCCCGCTTCCATGTGCCTGCCCCGCCCACTTCGAAGACTGCCACACTGGTTCCATTACCTCTAACCACTTTTTTCCCGCACTCTAGGATGTTTTTGAACGGAGTTATAAGTTTTGATCTAAGTCCCGCCCACTTTGGTGCCAACTCCGCCCACTTTCGGGATTTGACCACATTTCTCCTTTTACACCTTGACACATTTTTCCCGCACTCTAGAATGTTTTTGAACAGAGTTATAAATTTTTGATCTAAGCCCCGCCCACTTTGGCGCCAACCCCGCCCACTTTCGGGATTTGACCACATTTGTTCTTTTACACCTTGACACCTTTTTGCCGCATCCCAGAATGTTTCTGAATAGAGTTATAAATTCTTGATCTAAGCCCCGCCCACTTTGGTGCCAACCCCGCCCACTTTCGGGATTTGACCACATTTGTCCCATTACCTCTAACCACTTTTTTTCGCATTCTAAAACTCTTCCAAACGAAGTTACATTCATTTTTGGAAAGTAGCTTTCATCTCAACGCGCGCCCCGCCCCTCGTAGCCGGGGCTTCGCTATACTTATGTATGCTCAGCACGCATAAGGCCTTGCTCACTCTTTTCATTTTTTTCCTGGCCTCGACGCTTTCGCTAAATCGAGTTATGAATTTCTGTGGAAAGTACCGCCCACTGCGAGAACGCTCCGCCCACCGCCGGTAAGTTTCCTTTATTTTGATTATTGACCTATCCCTCAGCTTTGCACATTTTTTCCCGGTGTCTGGAATGTTAAGAGACCGAATTAGAAAAATTCGCCCATGAACCCGCCCAATGCCGGCGCAAGCCCCGCCCCTTGGGGGGCGGAGCTCCGCCAGGCTCACATGTGCTCTGTTGCACTTACCCTATGCTCATCCCATTCCAAACTTGACCCGACTTCTCCAGGTGTTTCTTTAGGTTATATCGAACTTCCGTACAAACAGACAGACAGACAGACAGACAGAGCGCTTTATATATAGTAAGGATACTTGCGGTTGTCACCCTGTGTGAAGGTCAGTGCTTTTATCCTTTCAGACGAGTCTGGCGGTTTTGATCATTCGATGGAAAGACGGGGGAGGAGAGGGGGGGGGTTAGGGTGGGGAAGGAACGGGGAATGCATAAGTCTGGATTTCGATTTCCGGATCATGCGTGTGATGTTGCGCTACATGGCACCACACTATCTCCGCCTTGTTAGAATAGCAATAAAGCAATACTCAGATACGTCTTGAATTTTGGTTGAAAGTCTCAAAATAAAGACTGTGGGCGTTAAACAATTACGCCTTAGAGATGCTCCCCCGCATTCGACTTTCATTCAGAATCGTAGTAGCGTAATGAATGCGTATGTGACTTATACACTGACTTGCGGTGGTTAATCGATGTGCTTTCATCCCCCCCAGACGAGCCTAATATCAGTTAGCCGACCCAGAAGGGATGAAAAGCTTAGTTGGCCTAGGCGGATATCGATATGGGATTCGAACCCGTGACCATGCGTGTGTGAAAGTGCATTACTTGCCACTACACCATCTTCGTCAATTCTCGAGTACTAATGGTAAGAAAGAATGCCAGGTTGATCAACGAAGATCGCTTTGACTTTCAGTTTTGCTAGACTTCCTTCAGCTTCTTGATAAGTTCCTGTTAAAGCATATGACGGATGAATAGGCTAATTAGCCGCTGAGTTCAACGACCAAACTACTTTGGACATTTGAGAAGTATTAGGGTTCTGAGAAGTATTAGTATCTCGTATTCAGTAGTCTTGAAGATTATCCGAGAATCTTCATTGTTTTGTTATCAGAGTCTCATGACGATAACACTTGACGCCGCCGTACTAGCATGCTCCACGAGCTCATTATCACCGCATGGGTAAGATCCCGCATCGATATCCGCTTACACTAACCGAGTCTTCCATCCTTCCGGTATTGGTCAATTGGTAGCAGACTCGACTGGGAGGATAATAACACTAACTTGACTCCCACAATCTGCTGGAGGCGCATTCCAAAGCCTCTACGACTCCGATAGAAGTCCAGCACGTGGGCGCATCCCCCAGACTAGATTGGCTGGCGTCAAAAGGGCTTTGTTTTCGGTCTCTAAGCTCCAGGATTCATCCATGAATCCTAACAGAGTCGTATCTCTACGCACTAGGATCGCCCGACTCATTTCGGGCCATTATAGCCACAAATTTTTATGCCTACACGATTACTTCGATTGTACTGTCACGAAGTACTTTTCCGCCGCCTTTACTATGTCGTACCCATATAAGGGCAAAGGCCTTGTTAACAAAGATAGTGAAACATTTAATTATGCTTGGCCTTCTAATGCCCTTTACCAGCCGTTATCAGCTGTTATCATGTTCTTTTACCCTTTACCAATTATCTTATCATAACAGCCATATGCGACTTCGAGTGTCAAATTTAGTGTTACTGCGATGGGTCTTAATATTTCCAGTAAATTCGCATTTTGATGCCTATTTTCAGCTCTTGTCAGTTATTATTTTGTAGGAGTAGGGGCTGCGTTCCGTACAAGCTTTGCCTTTCAATGCCACTTTTTCACCGTCAAAGAAACCTTCTAACTGACCCAACAACTTGACAAATGTCCCACGCTTTTCTCTAATATTATCAAAATTATTTACATTCAATTACACCCCACCCATCGGCTCACATTTCCATCAGCCGTATTAATCGTTCACTTCAATTTTGCCTTGTCCACTACATCTGCGTGACATAGGCTGCTTTCATAGTCCGCCGGCCGGCCGGCCTACCACGAGGGAGTGCTAGGGGGGAGGAGGGCGGGCGGCAGGCGGTCGGTCAGCCCTTGAAGGGCTGTAAACAAGGAGAGACAAATCAAAAACCATTTGTACGAGCCCCTGGTTGTTCAGTTTTTGATCTTGTTCTTCTTTGTTTTCATCCCTTCGACTGACCGTCTGCTGCCCTCCTACCCCCTAGCACTACCTCGTGGCACGCCGGCCGGCGGACTATGAAAGCAGCCATACCCTGCCGAAGGGCAAAGATAGGCTCGTTGAAGTGATTTAACATCAAAACCATCACACAGATCTCTGCTTACAGTTCACAAGCTAGAGAATTTTTTATTGAATAAAAATCCCCCATGTACTTAAGTTTCAATGTTGATTTTATAAATGAGATCCTCTGTTCTACCCACTACCCAAACCCTAGATTTAACTTGCCGGGGCTTCGACATCATAAATCTTTCATTACACCATATGAGCCCAAAAGAAAATGAGAGGTCGATGTCCGCTTAGGGTAACCGAGCCTTCCATTCCTTCGGGGTCAGTTAATTGGCGCCAGGCTCGTCTGGGAGGATAGAAGCACTGACCTGTACATCAATTGGCAATCTCATCATCTCATCACAACTCATTGTTAGGCCACGCACATACATTCAATACACCACTATGTACAATTCTGGAAGGAAGTCGAATGTTGGGGCGCATCTCTCGAACTGGATTGATCAACTCCCAAGACTTCATCCTTTTATCCTTTATCTTCTTTACCCTTTGGCTGGATCCATCATGATGTGCGTCTGAAGTTTTGCGGTAAGTCAGAGAGTGGCACAAAAGGTGACCACTGATAAGGAGAATGTTGCACTATGTTCGCTATGAGAACTACCATCAAAAGCAGTGTGTTTGTCCATGCATGTGCAGCGTTCATGAAGAATCTGCCCATCTCTACTCTCTCGGGTCTTATTTGTAAAAGCAAGCGACCAGAGCCATTGGCTGTGATCTCGAACTTTCCTTGCTTTGGCTTCTCTTCTTTCATGGAAGGGTTGAATGCAATTGCTTTATGTCACGTAATATTTCGTGATATAATTCAATTTCCTTCAATCCTTGAAAATATTCAAGGATACCTAGCATTCCATAGCAGTGTTCATGGTCTTCGAGTGAGCGCTTTCCAAACGTCCCGTCTAAATCCGGGGAAAGTCCAGAAACCGGTGGTAAGCGTCAATCTGTTTACATCGATATTGCGGTAATCCCGTAATTCCGTGGGATGGCACTTCAGGACAGAGGCTTGCTTGCCTGCCGGTGCCCAACCCTTCAAGATTGTCTTAGTTAGCCACATCGGTTCCAATCCACCTATACCCAAATTTATCAATAAAGGACAAAGTGCAGTATGTGGCCGCCGTTCCGATTCCACGGCTCCAATGTTCCTCAACCTGTTGGAGGAATGTCTGGAGGTCCATGACTTCCCCATTGATTAACTCGATGGTCGCGGTCTCGTTGTTGTTGTGAAATCGAAATCCTACCCAGAATGGCATTTTTCCAGGTTTCAAAATGACGAAAGAGCGCAGTAGCAGCAGCAGTAATCGACGACCAATTGAGACCTCCCTGTCGAATTCTTACTCATCTGGAGTTTCGTCGCTATCGTCATCGAACTACGGTGTGAAAACCATAAGAGTTTTCAAAAATGGTGATCCATATCATCCTGGAACAAAGGTGACCTATATTTCTTAAAATAAAAAAAATATTACCAAGCGAGTTGAATTTTCGAATGGAAACGGGCAGCATCGCGGCTTTACAACTTTTCGATTGAAGTTCTCCCATTTGAAATTGCGGTAAGAGGTCAAGAGGTGCCACTGGGGCTTTGAGATTTCTTCGAAAGAATAGGATCTCAAGCGTGCTTTTGACCACGCAGTGTGTTACCGGGGATGGTCCAGAGCGTAAGTTAGATCACAGACGAATCTGCTGCATTTTCTGTTTCATCTAGAGGCCCTCCGTTTTAAGATTCATGCAATCCCTTTCCCAAATTCTGTCCTTCCCCCGGAAACATCCCTCTGAGGTGAAATAGGGAAATAGAATCCTACAGCTAATTTTGCTATTCAATAGTGATGCTTGAAAATGTTATGATCATTTGCAGTTCGTTGTAAATCGCCGCTACGTGTGTGATATGGAACATCTCCTGAATATATTGAGGTATGTTGATTTCATTAATACGGCGGTACTACTTCCTACTCCCCCATTCAGACAGAAAAGGATACCATAAAAGCTGTTGGGTAAAATCAGAATCACCAGAGCGACTTGAATATGCTCTGCGTCTCTGACTCTGAGAATAAGATTAGAGCAGCAGAGTATAGACCAGCGGCTGAATCATTTTCGAATGATCGACAGTGAAAGAAATCATTCTGACATGAGCTAAAGCCTAAGCTGGATGGAAGCCTTAGAGTGGACGAAGGGAAGAGAATGGAGAAGGTTGAGGGTCGGAAGTATTCAACAAATTCAGGTTTCCCATCAGATTAAGCAAGCACTGATGTTAAGTAATGGATTCCTGTAGCTGAAATATGTACTTCGGTACTTCCTTTTCGCTGAAATGTACAATTTTGGAGAGTTGTTTACCTATTGTTTATACTTGACATCTTAGTGAAAAAATCGACTTACCCTATGGAGCAAAACGACTTTTTACCACGAACGGCAAACTAATTCGGCATCTCAATGATCTCGAGGATAAACAAGTAAGCAAATCATTTATTTCAGAATTGTTATTATTCGCTTACTGTAAAAAATTTCGTTGCCCCGAATAAACTTGTATTCAGGATTACGTCGCTTCATCCAATCATTTCATACCTCTCAAGTATGGTAACACCACGACGACATTTATTAATCAGTTCCGTAGCTCATCGCCTATCAAGTGGGTTCTGTGTAATTCACAAAAAACTGATCGTCTGGCGTTCATCATTGCCCCTTTTGAAATGGGCCATGCATTCGGTTTTTAATTGTATTGGTAGCACCAACCAAGTGATTAATTGGCTCACATTATGGCAAGCTGGGGTAGCTCATGTAGATATCCGTGCTCTCATTCTTATTAATCAGGAAAGACTTCACTGACCTCAGGGAAACTGGGAGCAGGATTGGCCCATAGGGCTCCCGATTAGGTAAGTAATTAGGTAGGTAAGAGAAACTTGGGTGGGGTAGCGACATGAGTCCTGACTCATCCAAGTCTTGAAGACAGTACTTTCACATACCACAGCGAACTTAGGAATACCTTGCTCTGTTTCCTGGATGCTACCTAACCAGTCGGTCCTGATTGAGTACATTTACATAATTCGAAGCTGACTATCTACAACGTTTGTAGTACGAGTACGCCACAATCACGACAGTCACGAAGTCAAACACGCAACGAGGTCAAACCGGCTGTCAAGAAACGTTCCCAGAGTGGACTGGTAAGTGATTCGTGTTGTAAACTCGATTAATGAGTTGAAAAAAGAAAGGAACATGGATACTTGCCCTTGGGTATGGGGCAGTAGGAACGAAATTGCTCGTCCCTCCGGCCTTTGCAATGCGTTTAGAAGACGTCCACATCTCGATAGATGTGAACCCTACTTCAGTGTTACCTATATCATTCCAAACTGTTGTAGCGTTGACCTGAGCGATGAATTACGGTGGCAAGTCGATGTTCCAATCAGTAGTTTTATCCCTCTAAGCGAGCCTGATACAAAATAGACGACCTAGAAGGACGAGATGGCTTTTTCGGTGTGGGCGGGCATCAATCTGGGACTCGTTCCTCGGGCATTACGTATAACAGCGCGCCACCTCCCACGACACTTTCCACAAGTTGTTCGCTTGTATGTGTGGGCAGCTGGTTTGACATTGCCTCTGTGTTTTCTCTGAACTTCTTCGCCCGTTTCTTCTCCTTTTTCTCCAAATTTCCATAATTTAGTTATGATTTTCGTTCCGGAGGTTTTTTCAGACCAGCGCATCTACCACGTCGGAGCGGAACGGAAAAACGAAAGCGAAGCAAACCGAAGACACATCTCCAAAGAAGACTGCTGATGGAAAACCAAAGAAAAAAGGTTCGCTTTTTCAGTTTTCCTTCTGAATTGCAATTACTATTTGGACTGATTTTTGCTACTGGCCACTATATTTTATTTTTTACATTTTGTTTCCTTATACAGTACTTTTTGTAGCTTACCTTTCGTTGTAATCAACTGAGGTACTACTGTTTCAGTTGTGAAGAAAAAGAAGAAAATCGAATCTGAAGTGATAATTCCTGTGGCAGATGAGAAAAAGGACGAGACAAAGGAAGAGGTCAAAGAAGAAAAAAAGGAGGAGAAAGAAGAAAAGAAGGAAGAAGAGAAGAAAGAGGAGAAAAAGGAGGAAAAACAAGAGCCGAAGAAGGAAGAGCAAGAAGAGATAGTCATACCGGAGGCCAAGGAGGACACACCGCAGACGATCGAAGGAACCCCACCGCCGAAGCAGGACGATCAAGCGGAAAAACCGAATCCCAGTGAGGATGAGCCTAAAGAAGAAAAGTATGTTTTTGTTCCTTTCCTGATTAACTATTTTTTGGATTTCCCGAGATTAAGAAGGGTATGGGAAAGGGAAAAGGGAGCAATACCTCCGTTCCCAGTAACTCATATCACTTGGTTGTTCTCAGGACGATAGTGTTTAGAAAACTGGAATAAAATATCATCCGACCCAATTCGGTCATCTTTATTTTTACCTTTCACAGCTACGACCTCTACCAAACAACCGAAAAACAGTCCAGTCCGAATTTTCAGCTATTGGGTGGGATTAATATCTGTGGGGAGGGTTTGGTGCAGTGGCAGGTAGCGCGCTATCACGCTCATGGTCTTGGATCGGATCCCGAACTAACATTGGCCCATGTTAACTAGGAATCCCATCCCTTCGGACTCGGTTAATCAGTATCAGACCTGTCTGTAAAGATGAATGTACTGGTTTTACTGGCTTGTACACCGGCTACCCGCACGAATCACTATACAAGCCACATACGCATTCGAATTCTTACTACGAATTGGAATGGAAGTGGAATGCGGGGCGCGTCTTAAAAATGGATCGATCTAAGCCTTCATAAAAGTTTTGGAGTTCTCGAGCGCTAATCAATACGGTCTGAGGGTTGCGCCCCGCACTCGACTTCTATTCAGAATCGTAGTGGTGGCGTATTGAATGCGTACGTGGCCTACAGAATGACCTGCGATGGCTAACCGACGTACAGGTCAGTGCTTCTACCCTTCCAGACGATTCCGGCAGCAATTAACTGGCACTATAGGGATGGAAGCCTTGGTTAACTTAGGCGGATATCGATCGGGATTTGAACCTATGACCATCTTGTATGATAGTGTTCCACTTGCCACTGCACCACCTCCGCCCTTTTGCCTTTCTCTTTCCTCAAATTTTTATTCTAGAGGTTTTTTTACAATTTCTCATAACAGGTCGCGTTCCCCATCACCTTCTGGACATTCCGCTCATACAGCCACGGAAGACGAGGATCATAGTGGCAGCGAGAATGAATCTGATGCAGAAAAACCGCCAGGTTATGACCACGTCATTCATTCGAAAAAGGGTTTTGTTACTCTGAGAATATTCTAGCATTTATGCATTTTTACTGCATTTTTACTTTTATTCCAGTCGACTAAGCAGTTAAAGCAATACAAACTTTTCAGCTCGAAAGCCAACCCCAAAACCAAATGGCAAGGAACAACCGAAATCGGGCAAGTCATCAGGGGAATCGGGATCAGAAAAGGAGGGTGACAACTAATAGTAGTAATTGTTTTTTCCGTCAGATTTTGATGTCTAGGTATAATATTAGTCTCAAAGCACGATAGATTCATTGATGGTTAGAGAAGCAGAGCCGGCAGTTTCCTTTGCGTCTCTGACCTCACTGAATTTGCCTTGCTTTTCCGTGAGAACAACTTTTCTTTGAATTTGGATGAATTTAATTTATTTAGCTAGCATTTTCAGATTGAATGAATCGAGTTAGTTACGCAGTAGGCTGAACAGTATTTCTAGCAACATCGTTTTTATGTACAAAATCAATAAATATCGATCGATCTCCGGAAAATTATTGAGCGCATGGATTTCCTCTTTTCTGAGCATGAATTCTATAAACTCAACGCATGAACTACATTCTCTTACTGTTCACAATTTCTTCTTCTATCGACTTATTGATTTCCTTTCTTCTCTTATCGATTTATTGATTTCCATACCTGAACTTCATAATTTTAGAAGAAATCAAAGAAAAAGAAGACACGAATAAACTCAACGCCAACCAATTGGGGCGATTTGTCTTCGTTTACAAAGAACATAGAGACTCTATTGAGAAAATGAATCGATGTCGCAATCGATAACGATGGAATGTGCACAACCGGTTGTCACTCTTTCTATGCTCCTACTGTGATCGTTTTTGCTGTGATCTTTGCTATGTGCTTGATATCTGAGCGCCATATATGGTAGTTCAACAGGCTTCGCTTACTTCTTAGTAATGTTTTAGATGTCAAGCATATGTGTATGAAATGTTTGCATGTATAGACTTTCCTGATTTCTAATTTCTCCTGATCAGTCAGTGAAATCTGAAATTTTCTCCTATTCTTCTGATAAGATATCTGGGCACTTTTTTCTGAGATCAGGTTGTGCAAGAATGGGAACCTAGCAAAGGTAGTCGGGGTGAATTAATTTTGGGATTCCCGGGAATAGAGGGTTCTTTTCTAAAGAGAGTTTGATCTTGATAAGCGATCATGAACAGGGTCGTATTGGGTAGAACATGGCACCTAACTAACACTCCTTTCCCTCTCCTCCTCTTTCCCCCCCCCCCCCCCCCCCATCTCCCTTATCACCTCTCCCGCCACATTTTTACTTCTTTCTTGACCCCTGACTTAAGTTCGTTCTTCAAAGTTTCTTTTTGTAGTTTCTTGCGGTCGAAGGTTGGGGCTGTAGAACGGACTTCGGATGAGAGTACCCGTCACCAAAAAAAATATCTTGACAACATCTTTGACCTCGTATAGTCCTTTTACTAAACTTTCCTTCAGTCAGATTAATCCCTACACATTTTCGAAATAAAGTATGTAAAATATCCTTTGTTATAAATATGAACCTTTTTGCGAATCCCATGTGAACTCCCCTTCAAGTGAGAAGTTTAGTTGACCCCTGATTAACTCAAAATTTGATCTTGGGATCCATTAATTGTCACTACTCGGCCTCCCTTCCGGCAGTTCACTTTCTGCACCGCCCCGTACAGGTTCCCATGGAGTCCCATCACCGATTTTCCGACTGCTCAGTCTTCCGTCCCTTTTTCCTTTCATTTATTTCCTTTTCCGATTTATTGTAGATGTATCCTATCACTTTCTATTGTGTCCGTTTCGAGAATTTCTTTTCTAACAACTTTTATTTACTGTTATTTCCTTCCTACTTCTTCTATTTCCTCTTCGAACGTTTTACTGGAGTGATAGTCCAAGAAAGTTCGTTACTCTTTCATTTTCTATCGATCCCAGAATCGAAAAGTCACCAGTAGTCATTTTGGACGAGAAGACGTATATGAATAAATATTTTTTGTTTGTTGGACAGGAAAAGGTATATTAATCGGTTCTAGTCATTTGCCCTAATTGCGCCGTGCAATTGACTTCTGGTAAGAATCGTGGAATCACTTGAATGCGTATGTTACTTTTGCAAAGAACCAAATCACCCGAGCCCCTGTTTTTTTTTCTTCTGATATCGGAAACCATCAAAGCCACTCTTCATTGTGAAAAGCGTAGTTGACTCAGTTCAATCCCTGAACAGTAGGGTTTGTCTAGAGATTTGACCCTGGACAAGACCTGTTCATAAGAACGCCATCATCCTTGCCGGTTCAAATTTGACATGTGTGTGTGCTAGCTTCGGCTTCTCCGAGGTTTTGAACTTTACTGGGCTAGAATTTTGGCCTCTTCGCCTATATCAGATCTTGAAGATCAAGAAACTGTCTGGGACTGATCTTTATACAGGGCCAGAGAAAACCCAGACAGGCTACAAGACCTTCCCCCCACCCTTCCCTTCCCCGGAAGCGATTAATACAAGGGTGTTGGGAGGCTTACCTTGATCTGAGCAGCTGGAATGTTGACCTCCTAAAAGCCTGGCTTTGACTCAAATTTGGCCCAGTGTTTGTTGATTTACCAGGAATTTCTGCCAGAATGTGAGCCCTTTCATGAGCGTGAAATACAACTGCCGTGCAAAGAGCACAGCGTTCGTAATACATCAAAAATAATCCACGTCCTCAGCAAAACCACGAAACTCCTCTCGTATGGCGTATCTTAAATCATCATCTGAGTCCGCACATCTGCTAGACTCAACGAAGTCTTCAACGACAGTGATGGATGTGAACGCGGTTTTCCGTTCATTGGAAAAATTCCCGTTTCACTCGGCCTATTTGAAGCTACTTCGAAGCCGGTGAACTTCAATTAACGTGGTTCCGTGAGTAGGAGGTTAATTCCTTTGTGTTCAGGGTTGTCATTGGAGATGTAATCGGATCATTTTTCCAATTATAGAGGGTATTAAAGTTATTTCATTCGGGAGTTCTTCCATCTGGGTGGGAAGGGGTTTTCAGGTGAACAGTTCCCTGGATCATATCTCTTACCAGGGAGGGGTAGTCTACTTATCTTGGAACTTTGAATTCAGACCCAGATAAATCGATAGAGTTTTGAATGCTGTTTACGAAAATGGAAATTAAAACTGCAAAATGGTTCTCCTTAAAAAGTTACGGGGGCCCGAATTTTGCACGACAGTAGTATCAATTGTCTAAAGAAATGTCAGAAAACGTTTAGAGAGCCTTTGATAAAATGAAAAAACACTTTGCAAAAGTGCGGACAATGGCGGGAGGGACCCCTCATTTTACGCCCACGAAGCGAGACCACTACCACTACGTCACGTGGGCGTTTGATATGGAAGCGACGAGTTCGCATTTCCAATTGATACTACTGTCGAGCAAAATTCGGGCCCCCATAACTTTTTAAGGAGAACCATTTTGCAGTTTTAATTTCCATTTTCGTAAACAGCATTCAGAACTCTATCGATTTATGTGGGTCTGAATTCAAAGTTCCAAGATAAGTAGACTACCCCTCCCTGGTTAGATCCACTGCATTAAGACCATCTTTCCCTTGAATGTCAGTGAGATGTGGGACTCACTTGAGAATCAAAAAAAGTAAGCTTTACATATTAGCCAACTACCCTTTGCAAGCCAATGTTTCGGCCAAAAGGGTCAGTACGATCCAAAGTCAAATTCGGTGCGTGGAATGACTGGAACCAGTAATCCCCTTCCTCGACGGTCCTACTCGGAATGTTCGCTTCCCATACCACCCCCTTATCCCTTCATGGACGCCAGATAACCGTCTATGACGCAAAAGTATTGCCTGCGCTCAGTCCCTTACTGAAATAGGCAGTTACTGGAAAACACTTGTGGCTGCAAAGTGATAAGTGAATGGGGTTCTTTGAGTTCCCCATCTAAGCATCGAATTCCCGACGCAATCCTCATTCATCAAAGGTTTTATAGTGCACGTAGGAAACCGAAATGGAGTTTTAGAAGACTGATTGATGGGATTATACCTTGAAGGCAGGAGTAATAGTCTAACATTACGGAATTGGCTGGAATGGTCATGAATAATGAATAGCAACCAAAGTTACGGAGTATTTCAACTCTGAGAATGTTCTCGATACAGTCAAACATGGGCTCATGAAACACCGCCCACAAATATGACCTTCATCTTTGGAACCGGGTCTCGGTACTCTCTCTTTCCAAAGGAATGGACCACAGTACGACCTCCTTTCATCCTTTCCCGTGTTTCTTCAGCTTTGGCCATTTGACGATGGCGAAAGGTGACTAGAAAAAGGGAGGGAGAATTTTGAATTAGCTCCCTCGAAGGAGCACATAAGAAATCTTTTTTCTTTACATTTTTATGTTTATTTGTCAGTTTGTCAGCCAGACGCATTTTCGTGCTTTTCGAACTTTTCGAACTTGAAGGAGGGCCGGCCTAGTAGGAGCAAGTAGAATCGAACTTCCCTCAGAAAGGCATTAACGGCCTTCCTCTACCGGAGTATATACAAATCTCCCACGTCACCGATTAGAATTTCTCTGTCTCCTCTTGATTTTGGTTCCGAAAGAGTGGTAACGTAGCAGCAAAGTGTGTTATGGTATCCACACTGCATTGTCTGGTTGTGGACTCTGATATGGCTGATCGAACTTCAATCTACACAAGCTTAGCAGTTGATACAGTTCATTTTAATACTTCAGTGTTAATTTGTTCACGAATTACTTCGCACTGGACCCCTCTGGTTATTCTTGGAACATTCTAAACAGTCAAATATTCATCGGTTTGGAGTTAAAGCTGTAGGTATGGCTCAATACGAGAACGGCTGAAGGGGTCCGGTTTGTCAGAAAACAGTTTGCCTTGGACAGCTTTCTCTGTGTCGGTGGTCCCTCTCCGTTGGTACCTTTTTAGAGGGAGGAATAGGACTTAAACTAGTAACCTCATTAGTTTATCCACTTGTTTGCTTTTTCATTTACTCAGTCAGTTTAATACCTGTTTACCTATTTGCTAAATTATTGTTAAAAAACCACTGAAGGGCCCTCCGCCGACCCCTCGGAATGCTTTGAGGCGTCCTTTCTTGTCTAGTTCCTTCTCGTCACGCATCACTGTTGTCTAACAGGGTGCCAATATCATTCCGGCTCATTCCGTCGTCGTTTTCTCAATATCGAGACGTAAAAGGCGCTCAGATGTTGCACTATACCGATCTAATTAATGTCTCCACACAACACGTCCATCGACGATGATTCGTTTTGGCAATTCATGCATGAAGTACGTCGGCGACGTCGTCCAGTCGCGCGCGGCGGAAAGTTAGGAACGAACGGCTTGATCGAGCCCAATCCATGTAGGAGCCCCCATTCGGTGAAATTTGATTTTGTTGTCGCATTTCGTTTTTATTCTATTTGGTCGACGACAGTTCATCAGGTCCTGGGAGGGTGTTGAGGAACTTCTACCACTTTCTCTCTCACACACACTCTCTCTCTGTTTCTCTGTCTCTCTGTCTCTTTGTCTTTCGCTTTCCCTCTCTCTTTCTCCCTCTGGTTCTCTTCCTCTCCATCTCTCTCTCTGAGAGTTAAAAATTTCAATTTTTAAATAATTCCCGTTTCATAGTCATTACATAAGGATTTCAAAAGGCTTGCTCACCCAATCTCAATTGGAGCTGGCTCACGCATTTATTGTACCTAATGGGTTCTAATACTCTGGTATAGGCCATGCATCCTACTCTCCTCAAAATGGTAACAACTATGTGCATGGGATGCTTTTTTTCGAGATCCTACAGCAGTTTACCAAACTCAATGGAGGTTCTAGCCGAGGGCACCGACTTTTCATTTTACATCGAGTCATGTTGTAAGATCAACAGCAGAGTTGGCTGATCTCAATTAGAGGGAATAAGGTCATATCAGGCAATAGTGTCGTATTGAATAGTAATTTAGCAAATTCACTCGGATTGTTTTTTCGTCTCTCCGTGTACCTGTATACCCTACACTTCCCCTATACGCCGCTCTGGGAATCTGCAGATATCGTGTTTGAAAGGAAAATTCAGGGATGTGGAGGATGATCCCTGGGTCGCTTTTCGAGATCCTACGCTTGGTCTGATTGTTGAGATGATTGATAGTGGAAGGAGAATCATTTAAGGCATAGGGGCTTGTAAAGGCTTGCCTAATTTGTGTGTATTGTGATCCACAAGCCGCTAAATCGCCAGCGGATTTTCTTAATGTTAAGCATTTACACTGCAATATATTCCAAATAAAATATTGTAATGCTGCTTGTTTATATTTACTTTGTGCTCTTCAAACTCAAAAAATCTTTGTTGGTTTTTTCTGAGATTCGCGAGAGTTTTCTTAGTTCGATGCGGTTTTTTCTTTTTTGAATATTCGATCACGATATTTTTTCTTTTTTTTCTACGGATTTGTACTATTGGTCTTAGCACACATGAGAATTTTCCAGATTTAATTTTTGTGACCCGACATGAGTATTTCCATTGATTTGTTGTTGTCTTGTTGTCGATGACGTTCTTCGAGTCCACGATAAATAAATCGGTGTAAATAAATTAGTGATGTTAGGAATTCAATGAAAAAGTCACCACTGAATTGATCGTGAGGAGCTAGAGGTTTGGATGTGTGCTTCCATAAGACCTTCTCCAGATCAAATCAGGTAAAAGAGTGGTCAACTGGGGGAAAACCCTCGACTAGGAGGTCATTCGTCCAACATCAATACTAGTAAAATGTTTCCTATGCACCCAGTCCGGTTGCTTCTCTTCGGTAGTAATGCACGTTGAAATCCCTCTAAAACTATGCTGGATCCGATAACAAGTGAAGCTTTAGGTTCCCGGATTTTCTAGGGTTTTACTTTTTTATTATATCCTTAGAAACTATAGTTAGCTGTTTTTCATTGCCGCTTGAAGGCTCAGGATGCCGCCTTTTTCCTTCTCGTGTGGTGGTGTCGTTTTCAGAATGTCCTTCGTTGACATCCTGGAGGTTATCGAATTTCATTACTAGTGTTGCCAGTCCACGCCTAACCTTTTTGACTGCTATCAAGAGGCTGCATTTCATTAAGTTACAAAAACTAACAGCTTGTAGTTTTTAGGCGCTCTCAGTTTGACTTATCGAAAAAATAGAATAAAAAAATAAATTCTCGTGGCGTTAGTCAACCCCATCTGAGAAATGCGCCCTGCATTCAACTTTAATTCGGAATCGTAGTGGCGTACTGTGGGTGTGTGGTCTATACAATGACTTGCGGTGGCCAACCAATGTACAAGTCAGTGCTTATATCTTCCCAGACGAGTCTAACCGATTCAGGAAGGATGGAAGGTTTCGTTGGTTTGGGCGGATATCGGTCCGGGGATCGAACCCGTGACCATGCGTGTGCGACAGTGCGTCACTTGCCACTACACCACCTTCCTTAATGATTGGTATCAAGTAATTTTGGATGTAACTCGTTAACCATAATCTCTCGTAAATATTTTGGATTTTCAAGTTTTTTACTGTTCATTATAAAAGTCTATGATGATAGATTCCAGAGGGCAATGATCTAAAAAGAGCAGTCTCAACTATTTCGATTTACGTCAGGAAAAAAAAGTCCAGGCTCAGTAATATTACTCTATCTGCGTCCCGCATTCAAATTATAGTTCCTATAGGGACCTCAATAACGGTCTTATAGTAGCAGACCGATATATTCCGCAATTAGATCGTACTGGATGTTCATTGGGATTAGTCGCATTTTCTATACGTGAAGTTCAGGCTTAATCCTTTCTAATCTCTGAGTTTCTAAGTTTTTTTCTGCCGTTACTTTGAATTCATCAAGAAATCGAAAAATTCCGAGGAGCTCCGAGCAATTTCGTGTCGCATCGTACCGGTAAAAAGTATACGAGTCAGTCGTTAGGGTGGCTTTGCCCGAGACGAACATTCTGGTCATTTTATTGTGTCTACACTGGATTGGCTTTATTTCTAGCTGCTCCAATAAAACTGGCTAGATTAGTGGTCTTTGAAACTAAGGGCCTAGATCATTGGGTTTGTCTCCCATTGCCAACCAATGGGCTTGGGTATTTGCGTATTGTGAGCTACACTATATGCTGATGTTTTAATATCATAATGGGGAAATATTTCTACAGTAATCTCCATTCGTTCCATATTCTTCGAATATTACTGCTTCCCAATCTTCAGGACAACTTTCAGACTTCCAATGTCCTCATCTCAAATATTGATGGAAAATCTGATATTTTTTATATTTACATTTTTTGAAGGAAATTGTGAGTTCCTCCTACGTACGAGTGGTATAAAGGATAAAACGATGAAGTTTTTGGCTTCAATCAATCCCGTCTGAGGGATGCGCCCCCGCACTCGACTTCCATTCAGAATTGTAGTAGCGTAATGAGTGCGTATGTGGTCTATACAATGACATGCTGTGGCCAGCCGATGTACAAGTCAGTGCTTTTATCCTCCCAGACGAGTCTGGTACCAATTCACCGACCCCGAGGGGATGGAAGGCTTGGTTGGCCTAGGCGAGCATCGATCCAGGATTCGGACCCCTTACCGTGCGTGTGATATAGTGCGCCACTTGCCACTACACCACCTCCGCCCATGAGTGGTATAGTAGACGATTTTCTCTAGACGGCAAAGTCGATTTGATCAAAGTTGGTCGACCCAAATGAGCATTGTCCAGCTTCGATCTAACACCAAAGTGTGAAATGGGAAGCTCTCGAAGCTTGTAGATCCATCATACCCCGTCCATAGCGATTTTTGGCTACGACCCAATTACAGTAATTACGAGGGCTAAAACATTTCATCTGCAGTTGCTTTTTTGTACAAATCTGAAAGTAAGGAACTGTGATTCATGGACGATTTTGCGGGTGGTTTGCTCAAAATAGGCTCGATTATTTCTATGATCTATAGTACTCCTCCAAACAAGGCGGTAGTAGTTTTGTTGAGGATCTAAAGTTATGCAGATTCAACTACCCCTTTGCATTTTTGAATAAATTACTCCGATTCTCTGAAAACCATTAAGATCCGTAGTATCCGAAATGGTTTTTGCTGATGGGACTACGATTCGAGATGAATGTGAAATGGAAATACCCGTAGATCATCCTCGTAACCTCCTCAGTCGATATCAAACTGACTAACTACCTGACTTTTCCTACATCGCTTTACTAACTTGGCTTTACTATGTACTTACCAGTTAGTCTGCTGCGAGATTCAATCAATACAAGTTTCAATTTAATACAACCATTTTAAGGCATGAGAATTCCAAAAATGCTTTTCTGGAAATCAATGAATCTAGTCAGTTTTCCCGCTCGACCAGATATTTCGATGTAGTCAGAGTTGTCTCTCCTTGGTTCTTGGGAGGATTCTTCTCACCTCATGATTCACCTTCTTCTCAAATTCTTTTTCATTATTCAGGTTTCTGAGGAATTTCACGAATAAGTTGATTCTAAGAGTTATTTGAATGGACAGTTCACCGGAATTTCATTTTCTAGAACTTTCCTCATTTTTTTGACATTTGATGGCCCTCTTCATTAATTCAGCAAGGCCTGCACCAAGCTCAGCCATGTTGTTGATTGTTTACTTTCTTCATTCAACAATACGTTGTTTGTTTTTAACCTATCGAGCTGTCAAGAACAATCAACGTTCTGGTTATATTATTTAGGTCAGTAAACTGTCATCCTTCCTGCCATTCCTCCATTCCTACTGCCTCCCACGCCTCCCCAAACCCAACCCCCGCCTGATCCACGACCTTACCCTTTTCTTTGGAATCACTCTTCTCTTCTTCAGAATTGAAATTTAAACTTTTGAATGTTTAGAAACTGAGCAGTAGCATAAACTGCCTCAGTGACTATTTGAAAGTCGATGTTGATGTCTCAGCAAAGCTCTTTTATAAACAAACGACTCAAATGGACATCCATCGGGTTTCATTGTTTCTTTATAGGCACTTCCGAGTCCGAACGCCATGCTTCACTTGACATTCTTTATAAGTATATGTATTCCTATATTTTGTTTATGCTTATCATATCATGTGAGGTATCATCGCCTGCGTATCGCAGGCGATGATCCCCTCGCGACCTCATCTGGCGGGGGCGGACCGCCAGGGCTTTGGGGACAAGCCCAACACACTCGACTTTACTTGCTCGTACAATACTGTTCGCTGAATAAATATTCCGATTTGCTCTCGTTTTGTCTATCTCTTCTACTAACATAAATCCACTGAACCACCGCGAGGTGCTTCAAAAAAGGGTCCACCAAAACCCTTGTCTCAGCGCCCGCAACATGAGGCTTACTGTACCATACTTCATCGTATTACTCGTTTTTTGCGTTTAGTCACAGAGATAAAGTCTCAATACTATTCTTCTGATAAGAAGAAGAGTAATTCAATCACCCGCATCAATTTCCGTCCTGCTGATTATCGATTGGCTCAGGTGGGTGCCAGCAATGTCTCCATTCCTCCCTGTCGCACAATGTAGTGGTACAATGGACCGAATTCGCTCGAAGGACATTAGGCATGATAATCCTCTCTTTCGGAGCTTCAGGGGAGGGGGGGGGGAATGTGACCGTTGAGCTGTCGGCCGCTTTGGTGTTCGTCTGAGGCCCCGAGAGTCCAGTTCGTGACCGTACTGGTCCGACGTTCCTTACAAAATCGCAGGTCGTGTCTATCCCAGCTTGTCCTGGATTTCTTGGCGTAAGCATAATCGTCCCTGTCCTCGCGAAATCAAGAACTCGCTAACGGAGCTCAGAGTTCCTGATTTCCTTATGCAGTTCCCTGTATCCGGAAACTCCGAGCATTGTCCTTTCCATAACGAGTTGAATTACGACGACTACGTGCTTATCCTGTCCAAGTCTCTGAGGCGTAAGTAGGCAGGAAGGACCGCAAAGTCGAAAGGATGGGCGAACCAGATGCTCGTTGCTGATGCTAGACTGCTCTCTCAATCTTTTCGGACGCTCGCTTCAGTGCTCGTTTTCTTCTGCTCAGCTGTGGGGCCGTTCCTAGCTCTGGTACCCTTGACCATGAAAGGGGACTTATCTCCAAGATCCGTTCTTTCTTAATTGGGACGTCAATTCTACGGATTGTTTCACTATCCACGTATTCTCGCTAAAAATATAAAGTAGGATTATTCACAGATACCAAAATTTATCAGCAAAAATCAAAATTTATCCAAAGAAATTTCAAGGAAATGGATGGGAGTAAAACGCATCTTCTAGAATTCATACCCTGAAGGTTGGTGGAGTGGTTTATAATGGAGTAGAGGTTATAAAGGAATTTCACTTACAGTTGCTTTTAATTCCAAGAGCTCTACATCTTACAAAAGGGTGGAGCTGATTACAAAGGAGTAGGTGAGAGTAGAGTAAGAAGAGAGAAAAGGAAAGGACTCGTTTCTGGATCTTACTGCTTTATTCCCAAAGCTCAAATACTCATCGAAATGATGGGGTAATATTACCATAACTCATACTACTAGTTACGAAAACAAGCATAACAGTAAACCTGAGGAGTCAACAACAACGATATTTTGGGGGATGGCCTCTAGGGGCCTATTATACTGGCTCGTAATCGTCGTTGAACAAAATCCTATTCAAGTGATACGGAGCAGAGGAAATGAACAGCGTACGCACTGCGTGCAAGTGACAGATGTCGTGCTAATGAGTCGCCGTTCCAAGAAAAACCCGTATTTATAGGTTCTGTTCCATTTGTTTTCAACCTAACTTTTCAGTTTTATACTTGAAGTGCCATTTCACCAGAATTTGAACTTCATTTCAAGTGACCTTACTTTTTGGCTGATGACTTCGTTTTCATGACTTTTCATGGTGTAAGTTTCCATTCAGTCGTTTTTTTTTTCGCAAACTTGATGCCTGTCGAAATTCCTGTATCACCTGTTGTCCCGTTGATTATCGATTTCCTCGAACGGGCGCACGCCAGTGACGTCTCAACTCGTCCCTGTCGCGAACCAGAGTAGTCTAGTGAATCGTCCTCGCTCTGGGGACACGAGGCATAGCATTCCTTTCGTTCAGAGCCTTCGTGAAGAAGTCTGCCCATCTACTTGGCGGCCATCCCGGAGTTTGTTTGACTTCCCTAGGGATCCAGTCAATAACTGCCCAAGGTGCAAGGGTCATCACGATATCTCACTATCCCGTGTACGGGCCCACCTATCGATAGTACCCCTTTTGAATCTAGTTCAGTCTAGTTCAACGATATAGTCACTTGGCATCGTACCGGTACTTGGGAATGCAAACTCTAACCAATTAAAAGGCGATGGACCAGAGATTGTAGTGGCTCTCGATACTTGTCCGTATATAGGAACGCTCAAACATCAGTTTTTGCCACTTCGATTGTTGATTGTTGTATACTTACCTCTTACTCGGTTAAGTACTGAAGTGGATGCCGTACAGGATTACTGATTCCGTTGTATTTCTAATATTTCCCATTTTCCATTGACCGGCCATCTCACCCATCCCTGCAACAATGGCACAGGAGAAGAAGTTCGTAATCACCTAATAGCTAGTGGAGTGGGGCAGTTTGCAAGGGAAAATAGGGAACTTAGGTTACCGTAACTTGGTTTGTATACTACTTTTTCCTGAAGATGAGACTGGATGGATAGATGGTACTTGTGGCGGTTTCGTGGTAGTAGGCGTTTCCAGAATTGGCCCTTTCAACAAAACTAAGCGGGCGGTTTTAAAGATCATTCTTGAAGATCGAAGTAATTGATTTTGGGGCAATGTCAACGGTCAACTCGCCCAAGCGCCCACTCACGAGTCTCCGCCTCCTCCTGCAAGACCGGGATTTTATCGAAGCCCTTCTTTGCAGCGCTTAAAAACATTTTTGTTTTTCTATCGTCGGTGAGCAACAAATCTCTCAATCTCTCAACAATCCTTCTCTTCTCCTCCCACCTCTCCCCCCCCCCCCCTTCTTTTTCCCTTGAAGAGTACCTGCTTTTTTTGATCTCAGCTCAACTCTGTCATTAATTTACCTAATCTTTCTTGACTATACTTGATCTCTGGGAAATTCTTCCCGTACGTCAAATGCCATCTGATCGAGTTCCCTCTTCTTCTCCAATTAGCATCTCATTCAAACATTTCGCTATCGACGCCATTACTGCTTACACGCTGACGACGATATGACCATAGGCTGTGTAAGCAGTAGAGAGTAGTTTGATTGTAGCTGTGTAATTATCGTTCGTTCCCTTTTCCCAGACTCCTTGGCAACCTCTACGAACTCGTACCGCTTACTTTATAATGAATAGTAACGCTTTGTTTTGAAATTGAATTTCTGGAATTACTCGCTCCGAAGCCCTGACTTCTCGGCTTCTATTGGCTTCGGCACTTCTCGTTTAATTTCGGAACTGGCTGTCCATTGATCTGATAGATGGAAAGAATATTGGTGTGGGTTTTTATAAAAGAATTGAACTATATATAATAAATGGACTGCAGATAAACGAGCTCAACCGCCATTGAGCTCGATTTCTTCGGGCCTCATTTACTTGCAGTCCACTTTGAGCATACTCGCGGCACTTCCTTCAGCATCGTAGCTGGACTTTTGCTTTTGTTTCCTTCAGCCTTTCCTCCCTTTCCATCGATGGAATACAATGAGAAAATGAAAAGTAAATAGTAAATCAAGGAGTCACTCGGTGTTGGCAAGTACTAAAAAAGGGGAGACGGGCGTTAGGAACGATTTTGGGTAATCGATTTGCCGCACGCGGCTGTCGCGGGCCACTCATTCGCCGATATTACAGCTCTAGCGTTCTTCACACAGCTCAGTCGATATACGATCATTATTTTATGCATAATTCTACTATTAGTACTTTTGTTCTTGTATTTCTCACCTACCGCTGCATCCCACTACATTCCTTCGCGCGCGACGCCCCTCTCGCCGCGACGCGATCATTTCGTTCCTAACGCAGCACACCCCTAAAAAAGAAATATACAGTAGCGCTCAAAAGTATTCGGCGAAATGCTTCTTCAGTTATTATTTTTAGTCGTAACTTCTTTCATACTAGATCTAATTATGCGAAATTTCAATATGTGCAACATTGGTGTAGTGTGAATATTTACCTCTATTAACCTGCAATCTGATCATGTTCCAGATATCCAAAAGGGCTTGAACAAAAAATCAACTGGAATTACGAATGGTGGTCCTTCTAGGAGTCTTTTCCTCTTCGCCATGTCTTAAGCGTACGAGCACCAATGTCGAACCCAGAAGAGAAGAAAAACGTACTTACGGTCGGAATAACTGCAGACGTCACAAACTTGCTTTCAGCACAGTCTACAAACGCCTCCCCATTAGCATGTGGATATGGCTGTTTTGCAGTCAAGTAGTGTTGGACAGTGTAAAATATGCCTCAGCTAAACATATCAAAATTTCATGTGATTTGCTCCACTGGGAAAAAAGTTACGGCAAGTTAAAAATGGTCGAATACTTTTGAGCGCTACTGTAGCTCTACAAAGCGACCGTATAGGTCTAGATATTATTCAAATCATCATTTGTTTCTTTTTTTCACTGACTACTTCATCTTTCCCGTCAATTTGTGTGGTCTTCTATAGGGGGCGGAGTCTAAGGCATGGGATGGGCTAGTTTCTGGTTGCTGTTGAAAAAGTAATAGCTGTTCCACAAGTTTATCGTTCTTTAGTCGAGACTTCACCTCCCTTTTTCTTCAGTGCCCTTTCTTCTAGAGGCACCAAAGAAACTTCTTTATCACTTGTGTTTCATCCTCAATCCCTCTCTCATCATTTTCTCTTGTCGTCAGGTCCCTCAACTTTTACGGATGAGATTTTGTCTTTTTATCAGTTCAAAGCTTATTTATTTTAATATTCCTGAGATATTTTTGCACAGTTGTGAGTGTTTAGAATTAGGATCTGTTGTGGCAAAGTGACCGTCTCAAAACTGGCTTCCGAGAAAATTGCGAGTGTGTCTGATTTCCTGAATTATGGAATCTCTATTTTCATTCCATGACTTGGGTTTCATTTTCTCTCCCCTTTTTTTTTTTACTTTCCCTCCTGTTCCCTCTCCATCTTTGCTCCTCTTTGCATTGAATTTTATAGTGAGAATCTTTTTCTTCTCCGTTGTTTCCGTTTTCCAGGATGCCCTTCATTCATTGACTCGATGCCCGTGCTTTGAAAGCAATCCTTCCTGTCCTATTCAGTTGCTTTCACTTCGTTTTTATTGAAGATGTTGTTGATGTTTATTTATCGCTCTTATTCGTTGGTTGAGGTGAACTGGTCTGCTACCAAGACAAAGCCTCAAAGTTCTCATTCTACTTCACTCAGACTCCTCTGAGGAAGCTCTTTACGCGATTATAACAAATGTTTATATTTGTTTTCTCAATGCTGAAAAGTTGTCAAACGAAACTGTGGGGCCTTGTAAGGAGGTCTTTAGGTCCTGATGAAACGATATGTCGTTTTTCTGCTTTGAATGACCTGTTCGAAGTTCGTTTAGGTACCTACGTCCATATGGCTTTGCTACTTCGAAAGTTTTATCCTTTTGTAGTAATTATATTTAATTATACCTGTTGATTTTATGGGCTTGATAAAGAGATCCACTGGGTTTTGAACGGACCAGACGTTCACTTTTTCCAAGTTCCTTCGATTGGCATCCCTACATTACCATCAAAAATCTCCATTTATCGTTCTCATTTACACTTTTTCATTGGCATCAAGTCGAAAGGCCATGGAAATGAAATGAGGCCTCATAAAAAGGTTTGCTAGGTTTCCAAATGAATCAGCATTCGTTTCCGTCTGTAAGAAAACCCCCTTCTAATCCATCGAAGCTCTTCTAATCGACTTCGTCAAGTGACCATTTAAAATCATAATTTATCGACTTTTTTTATCGCTCAAGATTGAAGGCTGAAAGGCCGTGAAGATGAAATAGTGCCATTGAAGGGTGTGTGTGTGGAGCTTGATGAAGACGTTTATTGCAGTTGTTGGTTTACGCGATACTGGCTTTGCGATGAAGCCACTTGTGTTTACTTCTTCTGATGACGTCACATGCGTGCATGTTCTCCTCTCTGACTAAAAGGAAGCTTGAATGTTACCGAGTAGGAAGTAGTCACGACTAGTTTTTTTATCGAGATGCGCCATGAACGTAGCTTTTATCCAGTATCATAGTATCATTTGAATGCGTATATGGCTACTTCCAGTACAGACGACCGATGCATTCCGTTCAGGGCTTTATTAAGGCTTTCCAGGGGCAATTTGAAATTCTAAGTGGCTAGTTGGGATATGAGAAAGAAGGAGCCTGCTTAATCAGAAACTGACCCGATAACTGAAAATATTGTAATCTGGCATACTTCCCCTCAAACCTTAATTATTTCTATATATTGTTAATAACATTTTTTCAATGACATTATTTTGTTCTATTTTATTTATTATTATTATTATTATTATTATTATTATTATTATCATTATTATTATTATTATTATTATTATTATTATTATTATTATTATTATTATTATTATTATTATTATTATTAATCCAAACCCTTCAATTTGTTCGAAGATGAGTTATTTACTCATTTGAAATATTATTTATTTGTTTATGCAAGCACAATGCTACAAAATTCTTAAAAAACGAGAGCGATTTCAAATTTTTATTAATTCTATTTTATTTATTATTATTTTTATTATTTCTATTTTATTTATTATTATTATTATTATTATTTTTATTCTCGACCCAAAAATTTTTCCTATGAAATACTTTCGTACAAAACCAGTTCGGGAAAACGATTGTTTGAATTTGGTTTCTTGCATATATTAATAAGCTGTGAATCGGGAAAAATCTAGTTTTCAATAGTATCTATCAAACTGTAGCTGATCATTTTTGCTAATTAATTCAGAAAACATCACGGTACAGAATTCATCACTTATTATTTATTTGTTTACTTATTAGATTTTTATTTTTAATTTTTTTGGTTTTTCAAATATTTTTTTTGTCATTTCTTTCGTCGTCGGCATATCGCATTTGCTTTGTATTTTACAGCAAGCAAGCCATCAATTTAATTAGGTTTCTTCGAAAAACACCAGTTTTATTTTTTTGTTGACGAATCTTCTTTGAATAAACAAAAAGTTGTATTCTTTATAAGTCTGTATGGCATCCAAGCGCGTACCTTTTATAGAATAACTTTCACTTTGTATTAGAATTGATCTCTTATTTAATAATCGTGTGGCATCGTGCACAAAGCAACACAAACAAGTAAATAATATTCCAAATAAGTAAGTAACTCACCTTCGAATAAATTAAAGGGTTTGGATTGATTTGGTGTTTAGGCTTTTTTCGACTAAATAGGTCGATTTCGTTGCCACTTTACAAGTAATGGGGGGAGGTGTAGTGGAAATTGTTTATCGCGCATCAAACGGGGTATTGGGACCATGCAAATTAATCCCATCGCTATTATGTTTTGTTCATGGAAACGCTTGCTACCAACAAATCGACTCATTCTATTCGAATTTATTATATTACTATTCACCACAATTGTTTATACTTTATTTATTTATTTATTTTTTATTTACTATGTTGTATGTTATGTATATATACATAACATACAACATAGTAAATAAATAAACATATGTTACTATTTATTCTTTTGTTATTCATAGTTAGGGAAAAAATAAAATGATGTCTCTCTGAAAGTGGAAAATTTTATCGTTAATATACACCTACATGTGCTACCTAATAAGTAAATATTAATGTCAACCTGGAATATTATACGATATAATATAATTTATAAAAAAATAATTAATAAAAAAATAATAATTTATAAAAATTTAGCAGTTCCTTCCCCCATTTCTACGTACATACCCTTTCCCATTGCTGAACTGCACTCGTCATTGAATTCATTTTCTCCATTTCCTTTCTACTCGTCCTTTACTCACATACTTCTGCACTTTTACTAAGTAAAAGTACCATCAAGTGCCTTTCCCGATTTCCTCCCAAATATGCAACCTTTTTCTACCCTCTGGTCCTTTTCCAACTCACAACATTTAGTCTACTAGGAGTTCATTGCAGTGCACGCTTGTTTACCTACTCTTTTGACGTAACAATACTTGGTTTTTCCGCATATTTAATAAGCCTTCGGTTGGACATATAGTGTGTGAGTAAATAACTAAGCAGATAAATATAAGCGATGTAAATAATAATCCGTTCATGATTGATCAGTTTTTCCTGGAAAGTGTAGGGGTGTGAAAGGGTCACGGAAAAACTTCCAAGAGACTTTCGGGAAGCTCGCAAATGGAGAATTAGTTCCTGAAATCTGATTTTTCCAAATCTTAAAGGTTCCAGAATGCTACAGAACGACGATACCGTTCCTTTAACTTCTTCAGGCCTAGCCAATGAACCTAACCAGCTTAAACAATTTCCATGACTGGTTGGTTATATGAGTATCCCTTTTCTACATTTCTGCAGTTTTGAACCTCTTTTGGGTTCCATCCTAAAAATTTTCAAATAACATTAATTTCCAAATAAGATTGCTAAGGCGCAGGTGACACTCTGAACACTGGCTCTGCAAAGACTCTGAACACCGATTGACGGCACCTGCAAATTGAAACTTGGGTGAATGTAGTTGGGGGGGGGGCCACCTATCACAATGTCGGTATATCAAGAAATGAACTCAATGAAACGCGTTATGTCGTGTTATATCATGGACATGCCAGTTTTTAAATAAGGGCTCTCGTAGGGAAGGAGCACCGCGGTGGGCAAGTTTTTTTCTTTTTTTCTTTTTTTTTTTGCAAGAGATGATCATCCTAGTCACCCAGGTGCTCCTACCCTACATAAGCTTATTTGGTAAACTAAATTTCTCCAGCGGAAACCGCAAAGAGCTAAAGTGGTCGATTCCCATCATCCTCTACGCTTCCAATACAGTGCTGATATAACAAGGGCTAACACGTTAGACTGAGTTCATTTCTTGATATACTGACCTTCGGATGGGTGCCCCCCCCCAACTACATTTTCACCGAAACTTGCTACTACGTATGTACATACGTTCAGACAAAAAGTCAGAGGTGGTATTTGGCGATAACAAGCAAGAGCAGGTGATAAGGGGGATTATGATGCCAGCAGACCCCTGTCTCATATTTCCTCATGAGTCAACCACCATGTTTTTGCGTCATCACATTGTTTCCTAGATTCGCCGATTTCACTTACTATTACTGCTAAAGTAATTACTGGTTTTCTTTTAATCCTTGACATCAAAATCCAGAACCTAAGCTAAACAAGATGTTGGCTTCGAAGCTTCTAATTACAATTAGATGACATGAAATCAGATTGTCTTGAGGGCACTAGCCATATAGCCATAGAGGCACTTCACAGTCGGGATACTTAGGATTTGATTTCAATTTTGTTTTCCTGAAGAAAATGGACAAAACTTTTTGTTAGCATTTGTATGCCATTTTCAATTGATCCATAGGCTATGACTTTTTATAAAGAACGATTTACTTGTATGATTGATATTTTGACCCCTTCGATTCAATAAATTCTTTTTTAATAGTACTCCACTGAGTAAGCTAAGGTAGACTCAACTGTAAAGTGTCTCATCTCGTTCCCGAGTCCTCATCGCAGGAAGGTGATGAGTGGAACGAAAACTGTTGAACCCGTTGAGTTGGGCCTTGGAAAATGGACATTACTATGTAACTTTCTACTTGGACCACAGTATATTACAGTAGGCTCAGCTGGAGTTCCTAGGTTTTCGATACGCCATGCACCTGAGAATCGTTCGGGATCGCAAACTTAAGATTTCTACAACTATACTTGGCCAGGCCTATAAAATATTTCCATTCGACTTCTCACTAAAAAACAACATTGTCCGTTACTTCACGCACTTTTTCCACTTTTGCAATGTAACTTCTTTTTCGCTTTTTCCAACTCGATTTTTTCTCACTATAGTCTCATTTATTCATTCGCTTCCCGGCTATCGTCTAATGGATTGAGTGAATAAAGTATCAGCTCGGACCAGTTATAAATGGTTCTAATGTGTTATTGTATTATGCCTATCTTGGTTTCAAAATCGTATTCTTTGATTTGTACGACGAAAAATGAAAAGGGAGCTCCCAAGCGCTCAGTTTATTGAGAATGCGCCACGCATTCGACTGCTCTCCTGGACTGCTTACGAGCAAATTCCCTATTCTTCTTGTGGATACATAATCCCAGCATTTCGAGAAGCGAAAAAGGGGAGCGTGTCTGTCGTGCCTGTTTGTCAACTCCAGCCTATTTGTCATCATTCAGCGATAAATTTTTCGAATATAAAAGTTAGGCAGTGTGGATGGTCGGAAGTCCTCAAAATGAAATGGAAAACTGTTGTCGAGAATGACTTCATTAGATTCAATTCAGAATTCAAAAATTCGAAATAGAAAAGGTTGGTATTTCCACGAATTTTCTTTTGCTGATATCTATCAAATGCAATGATGTATCATGCATTATCGCGTTTTCTACAACTGAATATCTTTTTCTATCGCAAATTCTAGGGGCTAGTCGTAAATGTCCTTACAAACGATCTGAAGATGTAATATGCTTACTATCAAGTAATTCAGTGGTCCTAGGGGGTTACACGCTTCATCGATCTAGGCGGATATCGTGTTTATATTCAATCTATAGACCAGAACCATCGAGTAGCACTACTTGTACTATTCCACTTGAATGAATGTCTGACCAATCCTATTCGTGGGATGCGCCCCACATTTGGCTTCCATTCGGAATGCAGACCTTTTGAATGGTTACGTGGCCTGTACAATACGGCCGGCGATGTACAGGTCAATGCATTTATCCTTACAAACGGGTCTGGTGGTCAGTCACCGTATCCGGAGAATTTTTGGTGGATACCGATCCGGGGTTTCAACTCGTGACCATTCGTGTAAGATAGTGCGGGAGTAAGACTGAGTGTAAGACTTGCCACAACACCACTCCCGCCTATTAGTTATTATATACAAAAAACGTGCAGTTATAGGGTCTGGAGAAAATTTCAAAGGGCGTGAAGGGTAGCTTTGCAACATAATATTGATCACTCAGGTCCCTCCATCGTGTTTTTCATCTGCAATGATATGTTCCCCCACTTTATGGGTGTTTACCCAGCATTATCGTCTTTACGGAAGTAAATAATCCCATGATAGACCGGAACAACGCTTTTCCGGCTTTTAATTTCAATCCGGTGTTGGCATCAAGGGAATCGGATTGCATACAACTACAAATTACTGTAAAGAGTACTGTAAATAGGCAAGACGGATTAGCCATGCATATATAGTACGCCAAGCACTTCTAGCAAAAGTGCCTAGCTCAACGTCCCCGCAGGATATGCTGTGAGTTCGGCTCCCATTTAGAATAGCCGTGGGAATTGAAACGCTCCCGGTCCAGAATGAAACGGTAAATGATTAACAGACAAAAATAGCATTATCTATATAAAAACAAAGCTAAATTGATCAAATAGACGAAAATGATGGTATAAGAGGGGTACCAAAAAGAAATCCTTGTTTCTCCCTCCAGACTAGTCTGACCCTGGGCTCAGAGCTGAAAGACTTTCTGGTTTGGGCATAGTTCAATTCAGAACTTTATCCTCCTGGTCCCTAGGAATAGCATTGGCTCCACTTTACATTACCCCACTTTCTCAGTCATCCATTTATAGGTTGTTTTCGATTTCGTACAGAAACCTAACTGGCCATCAGATCGCTATTAAGACATGAGCCAGTGATTTATGTCAATACTGCATTTACCGTTGATATATGAGGGAAATTCATTTTACGATCCCCTTCCCCATAGCGATTGCTCTCTCAAGATGGAGTAATGGATGTGAGTTAGTGACTGCTTAGCCTGAATAACTACGAAGATTCCAGCTTTCCTGAAAAACTCTCTCAAAGATCGAAGGATTTGCCTAACGTTGCCATGCTCTCCTGCAACTCAGAGATACAACCAGCCATTTGAGGGGTAGCCCACCTTCTTTCCAACTGTTCCTGAGCCAGCTGACGTCGCTGAGGTTATGAGTCGTTTGAGATCCCATCCACAAAAATGTCCTGCAACTCTTGCAACGCCTGTGCTGTCCCAAATGCTTTAAAGTCTAATTTGAAGCTATCATCCCTTCGGAAATTGTAGTTAGACTGAATAGCTTCAAGAAGGCATCGCTGTGAGCTTCAAGTAAGTTTTAGATAGGTACCTCCCTTTTGGCAGGCTCTTAGAGAATCAAAACATTAGAATTGGCTGGAATCCATCCATGATCCGTTTCATTTTTGATAGCGCCCCTTGCCACTGCGCCATCTTTGCTTTATGCTTCAGCTTAGCATAACCGTGATAGTCGTTTTCTTCTAATTAAATTCGTAAACTGCTAGCAATTTCAGTGGCTTGAGCCGTCTGATGTACGGGACACAATTAATTTTAAGCCATTGGCAGCAAATTGACATCGTGTTTTTGCCAGTTCGAGCTAATTTCAGTGGTTGTCGTGTAAAGCTGCCTTTTTCCGCAGGAATTCCCTCGACAAATTGCCAATAAAATCTGCACGTCCATTGGAATTGGTTATTGTTCTTTCTGTACTGAACAATCCCAATGCTCAGTCGTCATACGGATGTTAGGGGTATATTAGGGAGGGAGCTCAGGACTCACTCTTTACCCACCACACCTTTATGAAACTCTCCACATTCCCTACTCAGAAAACACATGAAATAATGTCAATTATATGGTTTATATGTAGTATATTGCAAAAAAAAAATAATTGAAAACTAGATTAATGGAGAAGAACCGACTATAGAATGACGTAATGAAAGATAGGCGGAATGAAATTAAAATGAGCAACAGTAATAATGAAGTGCTGGGCGTATGACGTAGGTTAGTAAAGTTGAAGTATACTACAAAAAACATTAAACGCTCGAAAATAGGGAGAACTAAAGTGGTTTGCTCAAAAAGAAGTAGCGTAGGGGCAAGTGGCGCACTACAACACACGCATGGTCGCTGGTTCAACTAACGGCTCGATATGTTATGTTATGTCCGCCTGAGCCAATCAAGCCTTCCGTTCCTCTGAAACCAGTCAGTCACTACCCGACTCGTCTGAGGAGATAGAAACACTAACTCGTACATCGGATGTCCACCGTAGAGCCGCACACGCATTCGGAATGCTACTGCGGCTCTGATCAATTGGCGCAAGAGCGTCAAACGTGAACTCTCGACGCTTATGCGTCAAAGGCGGTTGACGCTGTACTTCGAAAGCGCCCATTGAGATGAAATAGAAGCTCCCTAATAAATATGTAGTTTAAAGTATTCTTGCAAGCGGAGAAAAGAAAACTGGGCGTAAAATGAAGGCAATTCTTAAAACACGTTTTATACATAAAAATCAAAAAATCTTACCCATGTAGATCTTGTTGCGATTTATACCTACGGACTGATCTGCAGCAGTTGAAATAAACTTTAGGTCTCATGTTTTACTCAAATTTTTATAGTCAATTTTCAAAATCACGGAAAGTACTGCCCTTTGGGCGACTTCTCTGCCTGTCATAGAGCTTGCTACTTGCTTGCTATGGAGGGCGCAATATCTTAAACATATGCGCGCGGTCGCGTGAGCGTATGTGTCCTAGCATCCTATCTAAAACAAAGCCTAATACAGCGTTTCACTCTAAATTCAGAAGTTTACTTGCTGGTATTTTTGCACTGGGACTGATTTTCTCATAAAAATGTACTTTCCGTTTTTATTCAGTCACATATCCCATGATAGCTCGATTGTCATTTATTACTGTCGTTAATCATCTGATTTTTCATTTAAACTATTAGAAACTCCAATTCCCAGTGATTTATTTTTGAAAAGGGCATTTGCAGCTGTGTCAGGTATTTCAGTGAACTCTTACTCTTATTTCCAGTCCTTCCTCCGTTTCTTTACAGCCTTAGACTAGGGATCCCATCAGGATGCGTCGTGCCATAGATCTCTCCCTCTGCGGAATTCCAAGGATGTTAAGTGGTAGAGCCTTCGTAACAGATTATTAGCGAGTTTTCTTATTGCAAGTGTTTACAATGAGAAAATTAGTTTTGATTTGATAGATAAGTTTGAATAAATTACTTATTTGATTCGATAGATAATACATTTGATTTGATTCCAAGAAAGAATGAAATAATAGCAGTTTTTACGAGCTCCAGTAGCGCCTATTTCCCCTCCCCTCCTACTTGTTGCTTGTCCAGCCAGTCTAGCTCTGCCACCGCTGCCAGAAACTCCCCCAGCCAATCACTTACCACTCACTTCTGATTGTCACATAGCTCAAGCAAATCTTGCATCTTCCCTTCGGCTTTGTTATTTTTTTGACAACATCTGGTTGACTTGTAAGTTACTTATTTGTGTTGGTCACTCTACGTCTGGAGTGCGCCATGCATCTGATCTCTCCTTCGGATCGTCGTTGCATTTGATGGTGCTTTTTTTCGGACGAGGGACTCGACTTGATAAGTCAATGTGGAGCTGGTTTCTCCAAGCTCCCAGCTAGATGTCACTGTACCGCACCTACCAAATCAAGAGAGGCAGGAGGGGATGGCTTCAGTTAAAGGTAGAGAAAGGACCTGAACCTTCTGGAGCCCTCATTTGGCAAAATTTCCGACCTGTAAGCGTGGGAGCGAGCAGTGATTCGACTATAGGCTGCAGCTCTTTCCCTGCAATATTCCCTGATTTGGCTGGTTCGGGAGTTTTTTTTTAGGGGAAAAGCTTTTTATAAGAAATCATGGCTTTCTTGGGAAGATTCTTGTATAGCGGTGCTTTCTTGAGGCCTATTTCGAACGAGGGTTTTTCAAGGGGTCGTTGGTCCCGGGTAGGTGACAGGTTCACAGAACCCTCCAGCTGTAGCAGTGCTTCCTGTGGCGAAAGCACTATTCTCGGGGAATATTCCACGAATTTGGAAGTTTTTTCGGGAAAAGACTTTCTTTTCGCACTTTCGGTGTCTTTCACACATATTTCTGTTTTTCTATGAGCTGCCAATCTATATTTCTTTAGCATAACACATGACAAAATCCCTGGGGGACCTGAGGACATGTGGATATGATTGAAATTCTGTGAACGATGTGTGCCCTATGCCAATCTATCTATTCTTCTCTCATGCCTTCACTCTTTGTTTTATCTATCAAGATATCTTTCCAGTCATTTCCCACAAATGGAAAGGGCAACAGATGGGTGTGCCCACATTGTGTGCCCACAAATCGAAAGTTCCATTTTATACGGATGGCTGGTCAAGAAAGGCTTTATTTGAGAAATTCTGTAAGTCTATGCCTCATTCAGAGCCAATATCTGACTGGTGAATTCAAGAATGCGATCTTTTCTCCAATTCCAGCTTCTTCTCTACAGTAATCTCGGAAGCCATTTTTAGGAAAATCGCCTATGAAAAAAGCCAAATTTCATCACCAAATTTTTCTATGAACACTTTTTTCTGCGATCTGTATCTATACATCTTCGATAAATCGATTTTGGATTGGAGATTTTTGTGGAATGTTATCAGAATGTTCCAATATTTCAAAAATTTTTTTGAATATATGCAGTGAATTGCCCGTGGCGACAGTCAATCATCGGTAATTCTGAGCTCTGAAATCTTGCATGGCGCATTCCACTTGGAATCAAGAGACGGAGCCTGCAATATATTCTGCTGCTTGCCATGACGATTTCATATTCAATTTCTACATAATTTCTTGATTTTGCAGTTTTCGCCACTATTATATACGAATTCTCTGAATTTTTGGGATTTTGTGGGGCAGATCTCCTATGTGGGAGACCTCAGTGTTTTCCTGTTGAGTGGGAGATAGTTAATAAAATATTTATTCTGTTAGTTATATAAGGATGTATTCCATTCGAATTCATGTAATCACGGCTAGGATTCGGCTAATATAGTGTGTGTGGCACACATGTTCATCTAACTAATCGCATTACTCTATCCCTATTGCCGCCTTTCCGTTGCCGTCATCATTACTATTCATCGTCGTCGTCCAAACACATACATACGAGTTTCTTAGTTACGGTAATATTTTTATTTGAATGATTATTTTTTGTTGGAATTTTTTGAAATCGTTTGTAAGGAAGAGCTAGGGCTTCATCAGCCAAATATGGCGTAGTTTTTACTATTTCTAGAATTGTCTATGTTGTTTAGTTCCCTGCTAAGTGAAGAAATCTCAAAGGCACAGTTAACTACAGTAATGGTCTTTGTGATTTCCAGCTAAGATGAACCTATGGTCCCTGTGGATAGCACTTAGGAATAATCAAGTCAAAAAACAACCTTGACTGGGTGTACCAGAGCTCCGGAACTGACTTGTCCGACACACACACCCACAAATGGCCGTTTTATGACGAACTTGTTAAGTTGCACTACTCACAATGCAGCGTTAAGACGCTAACGAATAGTACGCCTATTTGAGAGACACCCGGACGATAATAGACTCTTAACCTCGTTCAACCCCCTCTCTGACTAATATTTTGAAGCTCTATATTCTATGAGATCCGCTGTCTTTTTGCGCTTCCTTCGCCATTTTCGCTCTAGTCTGCACCGCTCCAAAGCTTCCATTTCCCTCTTGGAAACACCTTGGCTGTAGTTTTAAAAGTTTCCCTATTTTAAGGGGCGAATATGAACTCCTGTTCAACTGCCTAACTTTCTTTTCTCGCCTTCCTCACATGCCAGATATCACTGCTCAGGCAGAACGGCATTCTCTAGCAGTTACCATTGAAAAGAACTTATTTCCCATGTAGGCAATGATAGTGATCAAATGATAAACTTTTCGAGATATTTCTGGATACTCGATGATAAAAACAAGTGATAACAATGAGGCCCTTGGGACACGCTTTTATAGGTGCGTCAAGCTGTTATTCCAGTAAGTGATTACGCCCAATAACCCCTTTGGGTGGGGAAATGCATGTTTCCAGTCTCACTCTCCTGTAATTATGTACATATAAGTTTCGAGTGCAAACTGCACTCTGTAGGGCAGATAAATTGAAAACAAGTAACTTTTTGTCCCTTACAGTAAGATCGAACACGGGAGCGATGTCTATACTTAAATCGGACTGCTTATGATTACAAGTTGAGTTAAAGCGCTCTTCGCCCCTTATAATTTGCTGGCGAGTAGCTTTCACTAGCGACGTCTCAAATGACACCGCATAGGCGCTAATTATCAGAGGCAAATTGACATTTCCTAGCTGACACTGATTTCTAGGTGATGATTCCTTTGGGTGCCATAAAAGTAGTCTGAGACTTGTAGAACATAGAGCACTTTGCATTTGCTCATCTTTCTGCGGAATGTGCCGTGCACCGGTCCCTTTTAAGGTAGTGGACGTAATTGAATGGTAACTTGGCCTTTACAATGTCTTTATGGGACTTGTCTGTAGGATGCTGGGTATATTCATCTGTCTGTCCCATTGCAGTACTGACTCGTAGGTTCCAAAGAGGCCTTGTTCGTCGTGGTCAACTGGGTAGTAGGAAGGGTACGTCCAGGACGAAGCGAAAGGAGGAGGGGTCGTAAAAGGTATGCTTGAATGGTTTTATAGGAATTGACTTCTCTATTGATTCTTCCTCTACTACTTTTGGCTTGGGGCAACAAAAAATCGAACTCGATCGATTCCAAATTTATTTGGGAAGGAATAGTCCTCCTCAGGGAAGGGCCTTTTGACAGCTTGAATTACAACTGATTCAACACCCCTAGGTTCTCCTTTGCCCCTTAACAAAGAAGCAAAGCCGGCAATCATCTATCGCTACAGTACCCTCCCGTACTGCCCTTCTCTCCATCCAGCTTGTTAACTGTTCAGTCCAACTCTAGCCTATGATACCATTCGATGATGATGGCGACGACGTTCCATCCGTCCCCTTCGTGCTCAGTCGCCATCGTCTCGCTTCCATCAATCTCGCGCTCCTCATAACCCTCTGCCCACTCCCGCTACGTCCCCCTCACTCCAATCAACGTCTGATCCTCATCTTCTCAACCTCAATTGAAGATTAGAGCACAGAAAACGTTTTGTTAACGAGGTACCCATCTATGCGTACTAGTAGCCACGCAGTATAGCTGTGGATAGGTGGCCTTTTGTTTCCTTTGCCTCCATTTTTCCGAATTTTGCACCTAAGTGGAGCCTTCTTCGAAAGAAGATGTAGAGGTCAGGTTACTTAAAGTTACTCAGCTCGTTAGAAAGTTCCAGACGACTGTCCAACTCATATCTACCTCAATTAACTAACTGAATTTCTATTTATTCTGAAAAACATGACCTTTTGCGAGACATCCTTCTCTGCCCTTTCGCTTTCGACACCTCGTTACACTTCTTTAACTTCAACTTTACAGTATTCTTGCTTAACTTTACCGTATTCCTGATCAATATTTCATTTTGCTGTCATTTCCCAAATCTTGCCTTTGTCTGCGCTTTAGAAGATGTGTTAGGTTAGAAATAAACGGAGGTGTTACTGGTCCCAAGGGCTATGAGCTGATTTTGTATTCAAACGCGACCGCTCATTCGGGAGGGTGTGGAAGATGTGGCGTGGCCAGGAAGAAATCGATAAATGCAGAACGCTTCATATTTAGCTCACGTGCTTCATCTCTTCGCTCCCGTTCAGGACTCCTTTCCACTGCCACGGATGGGAATCTCTGGTGTTTTACTGCCTTTGAGAGTTCCATAGTAGTACTGTAGTTGACCCGCCGTCTCCCCTTGAAGGTCGGCCCTAGATATGTACCATTAGGTCGGAAATCAAGGAATAGGATGATGTGGAAGTGATGAAAAATAGATCAAAATAATCGCAGTAGTTGGGATAGGGAACTAATTAGTTTCAGCCCGAGAGTGTGGTAGAGGGATTTCAAGTGCACCAACCTTCTCATGTTATTCCCAACAGCATTTTTCCCCATATGAACTTCATGGGTAATTGCCCACAGTGTTCAAGTGTTGCAAAATGGCAGTGGAGGGTTATTGACTAGTTCTTCAGACAGCATAGTCCTCCTTATACTTCCGTTTACGTTTCAAACTGCTCGGCTCCTTTTGGACCTCACTTGAGGTGGTTAAGTACTTCGCACTTTTACTGGACCGTTTCCCATAAATGACGTGGGGGGCAAGACTTAGTTTCCCATAAGACTGCAACATCTGCATTTCGGGTCGAGTATTTGAATCTTGTCCTGAGTTCCCAAAGATGCATAATGGTAATTACAATCCTCCCTCAGATCGCGGTGATTCTTAGCTAGTTGTCCCGTCAGGCGCCATGTTTTGGCTAGTTGTCTCGGCACATGACAAGTTTTTCAGTCCTATATTTCGCTACCCAGTCTCTCAATCAGACGTGGCCTATTCCCAAGCGAGCGAGCAGACTTTAAGGTCTGAGTCTTCTGGTGTTATCGATCCCATTTAGGAATGCGCTCCACAAGTTCAACCTTTGGCAAGGTTCGCAGTAGCATTGCAGTGCTAATATGGCCTGCACAATCAAGCCAACTCGGCCTTTCTCCCGGACGAGTCAGACTCATCCTACCTGATATTTGTTGACCAGCACATGGGAATGTAAGGTTCTTGAATGGTATTGGTCTATCAATCGGTTTTTTGATGCATCGCTTCCGCCTGATAGGTACGGTCTGGGTGAAACTTGAGGGCATCCCCAGTGCGAATCATACTTATTGGTAAAATACTACGATTTTGTGATATTTCCACCGTCACCGATATGCCAATTGAAAGCTTTACTTTACCACTCTCCATCCTATAAGTCAAGGTTTTGCGTGACAGGCTCTTTTCTCGGTCACTTAATTAATTCTGTCCACTTTTAGGAAATCGATGTCCTCGTTGCGTGAAAAGGGCTCTGTACTATGTAGTATTTGCTAATGCAAGATTTCATGACCGAAAATATAACTCAGGTTGAGGTGATCCAACGCATGAGTTGAGCTGGGTTGGGCTTGTTCCGGAATGGGCGAAACTGATATTTTCAGGTCAAAATTGTTCTAACAAAAGTTGAACGAAATGTGATAAAGACACATGGAGAAGATCCGCCTCTAAGTGGGTGGAGCTTGCTCCAAATGAAAGCTCTTCCGTCGAAAAAAAAAACGATTTGCATCTTTCATTTTTCTTTTTCTCCTTTGCTTTCTTTCTATTTTCTTTGCTCTTCGTAACTATTCGACATTCTTCAGGTGTACTCTGAATAATTCCTAAGGAAAAGCTGAGAAAACTTTTAAGAAAAAGCCTGGAATCACGGTTGAGATGAAAATGATTTCTGAGGCCCTCCCCCTGGAATGAACCCTCGGCCCCCAAGAATAGCGCGAACTAATGTGAGACACGTACACGCGAGGACAACTTGGAGAACATTGTCTTGTCGAAAATTGAGTTCATCAGGACGTGACAAGAGTTCTAAACAGAAGTGGCTGGCGTACACGCCCAAAAAAGGCCGTGCTCTGTTCAACTTGTTACGGTTGCACCATTAACAATGAAGCGCTCGCAGTTCAGCAAATAGTAAGCTTATGTGAGAGACGCCCAGACGGTTAAAGACATATAATCTCGTACAACTCCCTTTCTTACTAATTTTTTTGAGTCCTTATACAATATTTCTAAAAATTTGGTTTTTACGATTTTTTCGCCATTTATGCGCTATTCTGTGCGGCAACGTCCATTAGTGTCCATGAATATTTGTAAACTCGTTTAGTCGATGAACAACGCGATAGACAAGCAACATCTATACATCTGTCAAAGTTCAGTTTGTTTTTCCTTTGCTTGTCGGCGCTTGGTAGGCATAAAATTCGGATAAAAGAGCACCTAGCTAGTATGAGGCGTGGCAGCCTGATGAGGGCGCTTGGTAGGCATAAAATGGAGGAGCACAACGGCAACAACTTTGAAGTAAAGTGCACGATATTAGCGCAGGAGACGAAGATTTCGGCGAGAAAAGCATTAGAGGCGTTCTGGATCTTTCAAAGAAATCCTAAAATGAACGGTAGAGATGAGTGCCCATCTATAATCAACGATCTTTTGCCGTATATACCGCACTGCTGCTTATGACTCAGTAGCATTACGACGTGATCTTCCTTATCACAAGTATAAGGGAGACAACACAAGAAGTCTCATTCGCTACTGACAGTCGCCTGTGGCGACAGCGGATTTACATCCGCTTGAGCGGTGGAACCCTGGTGAGTTAACATTCGAATTGTGGGTTTGAATTTGTTGTCTCATTCGCCAAAGGGGAGATACGCTTTTTGGATACCGTGCAAATCATCTCGAATTGCTTTAGGCCTCTGAAGAAGACGATAGCGTCGAAACGTTAGGCCATCGAATTAATAAATCGTTCCACCTAACAACCTCGCACGGCACAAGAGTATTTAAATGATAAACAACTATGCCGAGGTTAAAGCAAGAGAGAAGTTGGAAACTACAAGTTCTTTTCGAGCCAATGACTAATGTCATTACAATAATTCTTCTATCAACTCACATTCGCAAGCTGTTGAAAGATACTGTTTCCTATCGATCGATATTCATGCTTTTCATTGGAAGTCTTGGATTACTTCAATGGTTAACTTATTTTGGTTGCCACGAGAGATCTTCTGTAGGAGGTGCCTGTTACGTAGTTCTTCACTTATGAACTTTCTATTGCTTCGGTCTCGATCGAAATGAATTTTTTTGACCTATCAAGCCCAATCAGGAACGATTGAGATCTAGAAGTGGAACTGGGAGTCCTCTCGAACCTCAGCCACTTACTTCTCCAAATCTTTCCTTCTTTATACCTCCTATTCTACTTCGTTAGAAGGTCATGCTCCCCTGACCGTCACTGACCGCCAGCCTTTAACCTGCCACGAGGAGGTGCTGAGTTCTTGTGCCTAACGCTTACCAGTACTCACATCACAGTTTTTACTCAATCACATGCCGTCCAGGCGGCATGAGAGAAAAAACTTCGGGTCCGCCCAAGTGTTGTCCTACACCTCCCGAGTGTGAACTGGGAGCTGCATCTCCTCCCACTACACCGTCTCCAGAGTGTAGGCCTACCCTCAACACTTGCAGGTGAAACTTGTATGCTCCTCATTGTAGTAGACAGTCAGTAACGAACTAAGAGAGGGAATGCTCCTCTCTTCTCTTCTTCTTTTTCGCCCTCATTTCCAACTCATTCTTTCTTTTGGCTTTTGGGATAGCAAGGCCTCTACATTTACTTTCCTCCTTTCCTTATTCTTTCTTCATTTTCGTTTCCTTTTCTTGTCAAATAAATGAGGTGCTTCATAGAACGGCTGCTATCTCTTGGCTGTACGAAATCGATGCCATAGCACTCAATCTAGGTTTTTTCCGATTTTTTGATTGATGATATAATGGTAAAATTGGGCCGAGGTGTGCCAATGAATCTATTTTTTATTCACTTTTTGTAGTGACTTGATATTTCGCTCAATCGCTGTGTAAGACATATGTTGACGGAAAAACGAGAAGCATCTACGCCATTGCAATAAATGAGGGCTGTTCAGGGGTAGAAGTAAGGAGAGAAGGTTGCTACTTCATAGCTATCTCAGCGGAATTTTTGAAAAATATTTGGCCTCAGGGACTGATCCAGTTTGCCATTTTATGATTTTTGCTCCCAATCAGAACATGTTTTGGGACTTCAGCTACTAGAGTTGATAAGTCCCTGGTTGTAGTAACACTGCGGTTCCCAGTTTCCACTAGAGTCCTTGGAAGGGAAGGAACATTCTAATTTTCGGGAATATGACTTCTCAAAAGGCACTTGGCAATACTCCAAACTGTCAAAGCTTTGATGCTGAGGCCATAGGCCCAGGAAACGTCGACCAAGAGTAGGTTTAGGGAGAGTTGAGTAGTCTTCCGATAGGAAAGTTTCAAGCAGTGTCTCCATGCTTCGCTATAGATCGTCCATCTGCTCTTAGCAACCACACTATGACTCAAACTCAGTTTTCTTCCGTCTCACGCATAGGCCCTGAATCGAAACCGAGATTGATAACTTCCTGGACCAATCAAACCTTCAATTCCTCCGGAGTAGGTTAATTGGTAGAAGATTCGTCCGGGAGGATGAAAGCAACGGCCTGTACATCGGCTGCTCCCCGTAATTCATTGTATAGACCACATCCGCATTCATAGTGCCATTCGATTCTGAATAGAAGGCTAGCGCGAGGCGTATCCCAAAAGCGGGATTGATTAATGTCAATTACTTTATCCATTGCCCTTTGTGGGTCCAAATTTGAAAGTAAAAAAAAATAAGAAGAAATGATGAATTCACAGTGAACTGCTACCGCTTCTGCTCACTCGAATAACAAGTCTGCCCAGTTCTCTTCCCACCATTCAGGGAATACTTCTACCGTAGCAATTCTTTTTTCAGATATCCTTTTCTTTGTGTATATATGTGAATATGAAAAACGTCACAAAAAAACGAGTGTTTATTGAAAGTGGGGTGTGATTAGTTGCCCAAAAGGAGTTGGTTCCGCTTGTTAGGCCATTAATTATCCCGTTCCCGGTTGCGGGGGTTACTGTAAAGCTGGAGGAAATTCTGAAATTACATCCCTTTCAATGACTTTCAGTTTGTCCTGCTCCTGCTTTTCTCAGTGGATGTCGATGTCATGTCACGCAATCGAACAGGACATGTCGTGCCACCGCCGAGCAATTCGATCCCTTGTCACAGCAAAACGTCGCTGTCGTTGTCGTCGTCTTCGACGACGTTGTAGGGTCAGAGATGGGGCGGACGGCACCATTTTGAAACACGGCCTGATACACGATACTCTGTCCAAACGGCCTGGCATTCACGTCGTCCTCTGCTTTTACACCCTTCCTCCTCCTTCTCTCCTTGGACGGAACGGATTCTGCCTCTTTGGATATGTCTTTGCACTGATATCGGCAAAACGACTGCACAAGGAACAGCTAGACGAACTCCCTCTACTTGATGAACAAAAGTAAGTTGTTATTCAAGTAAATCAGCATGGAACTCACTTCTTCGGCAAGCGACTACGCCTCTGACATTCCCATGACTGCTTCCGAGCTCTTTTTTTGCTAGATTAAACTTTGTAGTTCGAAGAAGGCTCCATGGGAGAAGTAGTTCCTTCCATGGTTTCACAGTTAATTTCCCTCACATTCACATAGTCAGGATTTATCCAGAAAAGCAGGCTGGGAACGTCCCTAGACAGAGTCTTGGACTGTGTTCGATCAGTTTCCTCCCTGTCTTGGTAGCCCAACTTGTAAAACAGCGGAAGCAGAAAACGTGGTTTCGTTAACGTCGATCACGGAAGGAAGGATACCGTAATCCTCAATCGATTGGTATCTCAAATAAAATATGTCTTTTGGATTCGTTTAATCACTGAATGGAAGTCGAATGCGGGGCGCATTACTCACGAACATGGCGATTAATCCCAGAAGATTTTGTCCTTTATTCTTTAGTACTATTATATTTATGATTATTTATCGCGTCCTTTATTAAATCCAAATTTTTTCACCGTTCAATAGTTACTCCCTGAACAATGTTTCAGCGCTCGCCTTGACAGATACAGACAGCTCCGCCCACTCGTTTGAGTACTTGAGTTTCAGTGTATGATTTGTTTTGTTTTTTTTTGTTATTCTGGAGAACGAGGACGTTCTTTTTGCTGGGAGTTGTCTGGGCCATTAGGTCAAATGAACATATTCACAAATCATTACCAATGTTATGAGTCTGACAGGGTGATTTATAGGAGCTTGGCACGCACTACAAATAGTAAAAGCAGCCAGCTACAAATCGCAATCACCATTTACATACGTTCCGCGTTACCTACATACTCCTTCGTTTACTAGTAATTATTTATTACTGTCAACCAGTAATTTATCTATCCAAAGAAAACAATCATATTCCTCCACAAGTCCTTTTCCCCAGCGCTTCTGTAGATTTTCCCGGCTTTGTTTCTATTTGTTTGTTACCGTAACTTTATTCCCGTTTCTGAACTAATGGATGCCAATTTTCTTGGAAGGATTCCAAACCGCTGCAAAGAGTTTTCGGGCCTTTAAAGGCACTGTTCACGAAAAAAAATGGTTTCGGAGATCTGCACATGGTTTGAATTCGACGCCCCCTCTGATGCCATTTGTACAGGAATGAGGTCGGAAAACGGTCTGGATAGGGCACAATAAGGGCAGGAACAGTGGGGAACGGGAGGCCTCCGCCCCTCGCTAGGCTGACTACGAGTTCTAATTGTCCTTCACCACATTCGCATTGGAGCAATGTGTCTGCTTGGGTGTGTTGTCTGCTATTGCAGACATTGCGTCGCCTTCGTGCACTCGCCCGAACACTCCCTTAACCGCCGTTCTTCCAATGTGAAACTCGTCCAACCCCCCTTTCCAGCTCTTTTTTAACCCTTTCTATTTCTTTTTGTTCATCGTTTTTTGTGCTTTTTTCGTTGTTATCGCTTTATTCTAGAGTAGTTCTATGAATTCCCGTCAACAAAGGGTACCCTAAATCTATCGTGAACGGTGCCTTTAAGTACTCAAGAAGTTAGCGATTGAGCATAACGCACTTACTACTTTTATATGTCCCACTCTAAATCGATTCGGATATGTGACCTTGGGTCCGATTTCTGACTTTCAAAACTAGGTGTTGAAGGGACCAAAGATCCTCGTATGATGTCTATAAAATGCAGGAAAGAGGGAGCTGCAAATTAAGGAGATTTTGAGTGAGCCACTTATGAAAAGCAACATTGAGAACACGCATGTTGGTCATTGGTTCCTTATCGTCGCACGCGATGAGCGGAAAGTTCGCGCGACGAAGTTAGAAAAAACTAAAGGTAAGGTTCGTTGTTCATCTCACTCTTGTTCTTCATTATTTTTAGATCTTTACAATCCAATTCGCAGAAGTAATTTAAGTTAATGGCTGGTTGCTCAATGGAAGAGCTACCTGTATTGCTAACAAGAGGTTTGTTGGATAAGATCTTGCCAGATTTCAATGCGTGTACGATGCCATTACAGTTGATTATAGATTATAGTTGATTATACACTTTATACATTATAGTTGATTTTCCGCTGATTAGTCTGTTTTATTCACTTGTGTTCAAAGTGTGGCGTTAGGTCCGATTTACCAACATTCATCCACCTTCAATTTTTTTTGTATTTATTGCACATATCTTCGATATGTCTGCAGAGAATGAACTTCAAAAGTATTGCACTTCTGCTTTCCATTCAGAATCGTAGAAGCATGTGTAGATTGGGCTCAGACTGAATATATAATATTTCATGCCCCGTGAATTCCTATAAAAGGCTTTATAGGAATTTTTCAAAAAAAAGTCTGGAAGTCATATGATTCTTTCTGACAAAGGCATTATGGGTTTTTATCGAATAGAATTGGATTATTCGATTTTTCACTGCATAGCAATGCAAGAGCCTCGGTTTTTTTCAATGACGACACGAAATGTGATAGAGCGCTAACGAGCGCTCTATTTCGCTCTTATACTAATTGCATCGTTAAATTAGTTGATTGGATTGCTCGTTGCCGTTCGTTACATATGCTCTATGTGCTTCTCAAATGCTGTCTGTTTTAGCATCTATTTCTGATTCATTTGGATTTCCTGCTTTTTTTCTATTGAAAAAGTCTCTTTCTATTGGTATAGGGCCACAAATAGAAAACATCAAGGGGGGGGGGGGGGGGGAAGAACATCCGAAAATGGGTAAAACTCAAAAACTCAGGCCTTGGGAGCAGAAGTGCTATAAGACCAGAAGAGAGGACCTGCACTTAAAATTTTCCTCTTTCTGAGAAGTTTATAATCCACCATTCAAATAGAAAGACCCCTACTACCACCACAGTCATACTGCAGGATTCCTGGTAGACCGTTTCGCCCATGAAATCACCTGAGCCTGAGAAAGCCGATTGAAGGACAAAGGAATTTCTTTTTTGTGCGGTTTCCTACCGTAACCATAGTCGTAGACCGTACAGTATTTAGCTACCTTTAGCATAGTTGCTGCAAATTGTCGTTGAATGAGTTATGCTGTCTGTATTTCACCTACAACTAAACCATGCTATTTTGAGTCTTTCAGTAGTGTGAAATAGAAAATGGATTACGGTAGGAAATTAGGCGCATACGGTATTCTTAACTATCGCATAATTAGAATTTTGCTCTGAAAAAAGTTGTCATACTCCTTTCTTTTTTTAATCGTACAATTCATTTTTATTTTTTGCAATTTTTTGTGCAACACGGTCAATCGATTATCGATTTTTGCACTTGCTTATCGCTCTTTCTTTCGTCAGCAAATGGTAACTTCCGAAGTTTAAATACTCTATCTCATATAACATAATAGTTGGCTGATTCCAAAAGGTTAGAATGTTCGAGTTACTCAAATTGCATTGGATTTATCGATTACACGACTGATACGACTGTCGCCTTACAGCAACTTCCAAAAGTATGTGCACTTATTCTGAACATCGTCCCTCAGTCATACGATAACCTGCTTTGTGACTGACACAACAGTGAACATATTGAATTTCAGTTGGATCCTTCGTACTTCTTGTCAAAGAATGACACATTCTTATGCTCAGTAATTCATAAAAATGTGTCCTATTCTCAAAATTTCCCTTTCTCATGGGTAATTTCTTATTCTGATCGATTACTGCTTTGATATGGACATGATTAAGGGCAAAACTGCTCATATACAGGGTATCTAATCATTCAGGATTCCCCAATGAACAGAGCTCGAGCGAGGCCAGGCAACTAGAGGTTGCTACTGATCAAAGAATTTCACCGTATCCGTCTGATGTATTATTTATTTTAGCATAACAGGAACCAAAATTTTTTCGTTTATTTATTCAACAGTATTCGAAAACGTGCAAATTGATGGGAAGCGTGGGAGGGAGAGGGTAGGTGTATATTACTTTGTGTACAGGGGTATACTATACAATTATTTTTACTACTGCTTATTACTGCTGGATCTGTATCCTACTCTTCTTGGAATAGTAATTTGTAGAAAATCTCGTTGAGGACATCAAGTTGCACAACAAATATCTCAACCTCGCAAATAATAGAGCTTATACACATGATTGGATTGGCTTCTTCATATTTTCTTCCCCAAGTTCGATCCTGTACGCGATCGATAATCGATTTTTGATTTCTTCATTTCACTTTTGTGTTTGCTCATTACCCGGCGAACAGTGATCTGCTCAGATCTTCCTTTAATGTTTTTAAAAAGTTTTGATTGTTCCTCTTCTTTATTCTGCAATATCTTCTATTTTGTGCGAGTTTTCGTTTAGTTGTGTCCGATCGATTATCGATTTTCGCAGCGATCACTTTGAGATTTGCATCAGCTTGGTAGAGTACAGTACACTTATAATTTCTGAGACTTTTAGAGTTTCCTGGGATGTTCCTTTGTCACTTTTTTGCCGCAACTCGTGTATTTGTTGATGTTTTCGTTGAAATTCTGAGTAATCAATTATCTCGTCCCAAAGATGCCAATTTCAAATCATTATCATTTCAGTAAATGCGTAAAGCATAATTATGACAGATGTGATATGATATGATAGCAGATGTTGTCCATATGTCTATATTTTCTATTAGCAACTGTTAAAGCAGGTAAGCACGAGTTTATACTCATTTGCAGAAGATACGTATCGATTGATTCTTGAGGTATGTACCGGCAGAATCGGTGCTACAGCTGCATGTCACCGATGTATGAGGAATTTTTCAAAAATGGCCTGGACAGGCAAGACAGTTGTCTCTTTTCTCGGGAATTATTATATGTCCCGTGGACGAGTTGTGTGCATGTGGACGAGTTATGGCTGCCTTTTCAGATATTTTACTCCTCCCAAGAATTTTTCCTATCAATGCGATGAGCCAATGAATCCTGAATCAATGCATTTGGTATCATGTCGAACGATATGCTTGACTGTACAGCAAGACCTGTATGTTATGGGTTAGTGGTATTGATTGTTTACTATTTACTGTATGCTATGAATATTTGTTTTGTCATCCGGTGAACACCATTTTTGGTTTGTAGAGCGTTGTTTATTCCATATCACATCGGCTTGTACTGCCTGATGAGAAAACAAAAATATCTGACTTTGTACGGCATCGTTCATCAGAACGTTTTAGGCCAACCAACTGGCAAACGATTGTTCATGCGTGGCTGTGCGCTTACTATGGCCAGAAGAGGCCTAAACAATCATACTCTCAGCATGTTTGACCGATATGACATATGCAGGTACTGTTTTACACCTACTGGATCTGATTTTCTGTTTAGGACCAACCGTCAAAGGGCGACTCGAAAAATCTTCCCTCGAATCCCAAATCTGCTGTGCCGCTGTAGAAGCTCTGTTGATAACCAACCTACTTTTTTTGTTTCTTGTCGAATTTTTTGTGTAAGTTAACGGTCCTGGTTGCGGCTCTATGCTGGTAGAGTACAGTGAAGGTTCTGCAGATAACTCAGGAACGGCGATGGATTGTGTGTAGATCAAATTTCTAATGGATGCTAAGCAAGGTTCTCATTGCAATCAGTGTCGAGTCAGCTTACAAATTACTCCCATGCTTGGACACTTAATGGACTGCGCACAGCTTTAGCTTCAACGTGTAATCATGGGCTCGAAAGGGGAATCTGAAAGCTTTTATTGAAGAATGTCGGCTGATTGATACTGCGGAAATGACGCTGCCCTGTTCCGTGTAAGCGCAAGGTATGGCTTAGCAGCTACGAAGCTATACCTATAATACAACGTGTTCCTTCTCTCGCCATCGTGTAACAGTAACCTCTACCATTTCTCCACCACACGGTGATGATTTCCAACGTCTGTTCGTAGCAGCTTTTGCCTTTGATGTGAGCTTAGTTTGACAACTCAACGCTTTTACAGTCAAGCGTCCAATGGTGACGCTATTGCGTCAGCGAGTAGCGCTTGAGGATCGTGGCCCGTGCTAGCGTCCGGGCTCCGCTGACGGTTGTTCTTGAAATTGTTAATTTTGCTTCTGCATCAATTGGTCGGTGGAAATTTTTATCCTGGTCAACGTTTCGACGGACTCCTCGTTTTTGAGGCCCTCACTTCCAACGCGAAGCGTAGCGCTACGCTACATGGTCACTTCTACTCACCCCGAGGCAGAAGCAAGATTAACAATCCCGTGAACAACAGAAACGCCGAGGTTTCAAGATGAGAGGACTTGGAATTAGCCGCTGACGGTATTTGCGTTGGAGCCAGTTGCTTAACGGGTTCAACGCTCTGCTCTGGAAGATGCCACTCGACTCTATTCCATCGGTTCAATGGACAAACTGAAGGGAGCTGATGGGCTGCCGCCTTTTCATAGACGACGGGAAGGCGTTGCCGCTCCGTCGCTGTGATTGGTCTGTTCTGCATTCACTTCGAGACATCAACAGTGACCAGCCGCTTCCCATATATCGGTCGATCGAAGTGATTTTTCTATTTCTTGGGGTTCAAAACAGAAAATAATAAGATTTCATCAACGAAGCAACGGTCCAGCATTTCACAAGTGATTTCTAACATAAATTCATCCTTTCAGATAAGCGAGTCGCTCAATTTTATTGACTTTCTTGTTTCCAGAGAGATGTCAGCGGCGGATCTCTTCAGACACGATAGGGCCGATTCGCAACGCGTACGCGTCTGCAGTTGTCTTGGTGATCGGTAAGTTCTTATAGGCACAATTTACGATTATTTTGGGGTATCCGGTTTTCACATTCAATGGAACCAGTGACCAGAATAAAGCAGAGGTAGCGAAGAAAACGAGCAAAACTGCGTATCCACAGGGTGGCTACAAAGAGTGGTCCGCTTAGACACTTATGAAATTATCGAAAAATCACGATTAATAATAAAACTTCACTATTCACTAGGCAACAAACAGAAACAACTCTGTGGGATATCGTTCAAAATGGTTCCTTTTGCCACAGTACAAGCCTCGCCTCTGCTCTCTTGTTGGAAACTTTCACGGGTGGCCGTCATCAATCTTCTCCAATTCCTTCGCAAGCGCTGCCTTCCATCCATCCAGACTGTGATGAGTAGGAGAAGAAACTTTTCCGCTGTAAATAGCCTCGCAAAGAATAGTCCATCAGATTCAAGTCTGGAGAGTTGATAGTCAAATATGCTTATCCCAGAATCCAGGTGCTTGTAGAAGGAATCTGCACTCATGAGCTGGTGCCCAGTCCTGCTGCAAAATAAAGTTTCCTCCAGATGAGAGTTTTCGATCCCAAGGCATTGAAGTGTCTTTCAGAACAACGTTTTGGTATGTTTAGGAAATGGTTTCAGTGTTTTTACCAACAAAAACGACATGAGATTTGCCTTCAGTAATTTTTCCGACCCAAACCATCACCGTCTTCAGAAATAGGCTTCTAACAGAAACAATGCGTACGAACGGGCAACAAATGAAACATAAACATAAAACAACGAGAGTGAGAGAAGGGTTGCGCAATTCAGCAATGAAACATTGCACATAAAACAACAACAACGAGAATGAGAGGAAGACTGCGCAATCCAGCATTCGTGCGCGGTTCTCCCTCGCAATTTGGATTAATAGAGATCATCTAGATCACCTTCGTGATATTTTTCGTTCTTTTCGAGCCGATTCTTCCTCGCAGCTGCTGTGAAGGTCTGTCCTCGAGATGAGCGTTAACTTTTCAAATCCGAGTCTCGTTTAACAGTCTCCAGAACACCAATCTAATCCTCGGATCCTTGGAACATTGTCGGTTCTTGGCCGGTTCGTTTTCAGAAGCGGTAGCTGATGTCGTATGATGTTTTCGTTACTTGTATTGTGCCACTGCCATTCTTCTTCGTCTTCTGCCGTTGATATGGAGTTTTCTCGGAATCTCCGCAGAAGAAAATCCCGGGTCGACGAGGTGCGCGCTGGTTGCCCAATGTGGAGAGAGTCGCAAACCTGATCCTGGAGTTCTACATGTTGAAAACAGTAAATGTTTGTCCTGTTTTACTTAAGGCATATGTCATACAGCTGAAACAATAACCCACGTGTTACCGAGAAACCTATAGAGCAGGCAATAGGAATAGGAATAATTCTACTTTGTAGCCACCCTGTAAAGAGATGTAAAACTTTAAAAAAGTGCAAAAATTGGGGGTTGGACGAGAACGTGACCACAGTAGTTCCATGGGAGGGGTATTCAGTGTCATTGCGTATATCTAACTACAGTAATTCAAAAATATTCTAAATTACTCTCCAACCAGCTAATGATCCTCGCATATGTAGGTGGTTTTATATAGTGCTACACTCTTATTCTCTTACTAACAGAACATGTATTCAGAGCAATGTTAGTCACAAAGAGCAGCACTGGAGTGAGGAATATTCTGAAACATAATAGATCAGCCGAATCATTTTTCACCGAAGTTGTTCCAAGGAGGACTCTGGTGCTCGGCAATTAGATTTCATAGTCAACCTTACAGAGGGTGTGGCATTCCTTTGGTACAATTTCTGACCCCTTATTGTGCCACATCCAGGGTGTTTTCGACCTTATAACTTCAGAGGTATAAGTGAAGCCTCGACCTCATACTAAGAGGATTCTCAGTAACCATTTTTATAGTAAACAGTGCCTCTGAATAAGTATGGAGGCATGACAGCTTGAATTTTCCGAACTTTAAAGAAAAATTCCGAACACTTCCGAAATCCAGCTCGGCAAAGTTACAGTGCTAGTGGATAGTTTCTATAGGAATAGTACGGTTCAGTTCTGACTTTAAAATGTCAGGTAGATGTGTCAAACCGAAGATCGTCGGGCTTTTGACCAACGCACCATGGGTCTGAATTTTTAAGTCATTGACTCGATTTTTTTCAGCTGCAATGGTTCATTGTCTGGTTGTCGACAACCAGATACTGTGGTGCTACTCGTTTTGCTGCTCACCTGTCTATTGATACGGTAGCTTCGGAAGGTATCCGTTGCTTTGGACCTCATTTGTCGCCTATTGAAACGAATCTTCAAAATCCTTATCGCTATGAGTTGAGAGCTTCATCGATACTGTCTTTACTACTCAGGGTATCTCTGATGTATGTTTTTCATGTATCCCTGAATTTCCGCTTTGTCATTTTCATTTCCGTTCTAAGACTATTCAAATTTGGAATATGTGTATGATCTTCTTATAGAGGCTTTCTTTGAGATCCATTACATCCGATTTTCCAGCTTCCGGGGAATATCTGGGCCAAAAACATTGAACCGGCGTTCCCTTGGACACAGGATGGGAGGCGTTTTCCTTCGGAGAGTGATACTTTTATGAAAAAACCCACCTGATTATGACTCTCACTCTAAAGTCTGTAGGGAACGCTTCATAGGCGCCTTTCCCATTGACCAAATCACCTGCCTGAAGGGAATAACTTCTAATTGAACCTTTTTTTTAAACCTTCACCTTAGGTGATGGAACTGGAATTCATGAATTTCTATTTCCAATGAAATTTAGGGTCAAACATTCATAAAACGGTGCAAAAGTAATTTCTCCGAATTTATTGATTTCTAAATTTCTTATATCATGGGGCAATCACACGCACTCCTTGGAACGCTGCCTCACAGGTACTGTACCGAACGCGTGCGGACGCGTCACGGTTGCCCCGCATTTGTGCTCGACGATTACTGTATCACTTCTAAAATTCTTCTAAAATTAAATAATTACCCACCATGAAAAATAGGAACAGTTCATCAGTTTCGGATTTGTCGTCCAGTGTTTGCATTGGAGATGCTCGATTGTACAGGATTCTGCATTTACACAGGATCCAACCCTGCTGGCTCCCTTTTGATGACCCAAGAAATCTTTGAGTGTTGAAACGCATACTCAATTCCTAGTTCATACTTTCTTTTCTTTCCTGCTCGCCTTGCCATTGATTAAATTGCTTCATTAATTCATGTTTTTTTTTATGAAATCGCCCTTATTCGTGTTTTTTTCGTTTTCTTCCGCTTTATCAAAGTGATGAATATAGTCCGCGTCGCGTGGCGCTTCCGCGACTTGGCAGTTATCCAAAAGCGCCCGGTTTAGAAGGGGGTTTTGGCTTCTGGCCAAAACTGTTTTCCCTACATATCGCTTCTTCAAGAGTTCTATGCCCCTTCATTATTGTTTTGTATTCGGTTATTTCGATAAATTTTTGTAGTTGTTGACTAACACATCTGAAAATCGATAACAGCGATCAATATTTGTAAAAAGCTGCGGTATACAGTTTATGTACAATGTTTATTCGATACTATCTCAAAAACTAGTCATTCACCTAATTTTTGCAAACATTTGAATTATTCAAATTATTCAGTTAACGACACTTATGGCATGTCTAGCACAGATGATAATAGAACACAAAATATAATTTATACAGTACCCATGAATAGATATACGAGTGCATCTTCTTCGACAGACACGCCCCATTTTATGGTAGTTGTCGCGTTTCGATGATATGATTGTATGAACGTTTTCTTCGTCTCAATAATGGCACATCTTTGAAACAATCACATCCGGTACGTCTCCGTTCCATACCACGATCTCTTTGTGGATAGCAGAAACCACCTTCGGAACCCTGAAACAGGTACTTTGCTTTAGGTAGGCAATGCACTTTGGAGCCCCGCCTCTTTGGACGAGTTGTGACTCGGTTACTGAGCATTTTCAGTCAAATTGCAATAGGAAAACGCCCTAATGTAGGAGTTTCAAGAATTTTTGGGGACTAGAGTAGGAGATTTTAAGATTAAGCTTGTTTATTTCGATGTTTGGGGCACAGATATATAAACAAACGAATGAATATTCCCATTGTGATTATACATCTACAAATAGAGTATTTATTTAGGTAGTAAGGAGAAGAATAGTCAAACTTCTTCCTAGTAACCCCTTCATGGGGCACTTTTGTAGATAAGGAATATAGTAATAAGTTAATGCCTCGATACTATATATCGATACGGAAGTCTTACAGTCTAACAGGGTTTCTTGCATAAACAATCAGATCATAATAGATCGACAAAGATCACCGCTGATATTTTTGTATCGGCAATTGATTGATAGTCAGTTCAATGGCGAATTCTCTACCACCACGTGTGTTTTGTTTGTTTGTCGGCACTCGGTCACTATGACGGACATTTCGCCGTTTATTGATTAACTTTTTAGACGGTTCCTAGTAATTGTCGTTCCTTCCCGTGTAGTTATTTTCATGATTGATTCACTGTCATAATCCTTCTACTGCCCAATCAATTCAGCTTTTTGGTCCTTGAATATCTTGAAAAACTCTCCGCAAATGAACCAAGGATAAGTGGCCATATGAAACATGTTGGCTGGGTGTAGTGGCCCTTTTTGAAATCTCAGTGCCTCCGTTAATTCATTGTTACTTCAATGAAAAGTTGTTAAGGCCCATATCCGTGGTTTATGTCGTAATATGACCGGAACTCTCGTTTTACGATCTGGAACTCACGCTGACAACTGATAGCGGGTCATGGGGGCTTCCATGATGACAAAATGGAATGACTGATTAGGTTTGCACATTATATCGTGATTGCTCTCGTCCTACCCCCCTTAAAAATTCCCCAACTTCCCCTTGCCAGGGTATCCCGAACGACTTTTAGGGACAGCTATGTAAATCCTATTATAGTTGCAGATATGGAAAATGGAGCGGGAATCCACGCGAGTACCTTATAACCTTTTGATAATCTCACCAATCGATAATCATGTTTATAACTCACCGTTTCTTGACATTTCCTTGAACAGTATGCATGCTTTCCTGTACATATTGAACCGTCAAGCGGTGCAACGTAGTCGAAGCATTTACAACTGAACCAAGTAATCAATAAGTGTACATTCCACAAGGTTTTTTTTTCGAAAATAATCTTGGACTGTTTACAGAACTCGTTTTTCCATATGTGAGAAATTGAAAGTTTCAGGCAGAAATTATGAAGGGTGGAAGGAAATGGGCTGCTTTCTTTATGTACTGTACTCCGAATGCGGAAAAGCTGGGAAGGGAAGCCAAAGGAAGAAAGGGGAGTGAAATGTGGGGAGGTGTAGTGTGAGTAGATGCACTTTCAGGGAGGAGTTACCTGATTCAACTTAGATACTCGTTTGGGGGGACGATTGGGGACATCATATTGGAGAATAATATCCGTTTACGCAATGCTTAGGTATGTGTCAAGCATGTATGGCTGGAACGTTGCTATTCAGTGGGGTGGGTGGGGAAAGGAGCCTCGATGTCGTATTAGGTTACTCTAAGAGGGGCCTACTTTTAGGTGATATCACTCAATCCTCTTGATTATGAGTACCCAGTGACTGCTTTTTGGCAATATTCCACTTATTTGCTAGTGAACTTCCTCCGTCATGGAACACCTTAGTTACGTAATGGATCAATCCCTCCGATGTCCCGTTACATGTCAAGTGAAGGTACTCTTCGCTTTGCAGGCTCCATATCTGCATATCATGGACACTAACGACCAGAGGTCCGCTGACGTTTCGCGACCGCTCGCGGGCGTGCCGTGACTATGGCACAATTATGGCCAAAGTAAGGAACCCCTTCTATTCAATCCACAACAGTTCTCCCATGTAGCTGCTCATTTCGGAGTTTCAGAGAGGCATAGCATACGAAGGGGTCTTAAACAGTTTCATTCTGATCAGTAAAATAAAAACTGCTTGTGAAAATTAAAAACTATCTACCAACCTGAAGTTCTTTCCATCCCATGCTGTACAGTGACCATACCAGAAGTTGTCGACCTGTAAATCAACAATTCAGAACGTTTTGAGGGTGGAACTTGGGGGCGAGGAAAAAATTCCATTTCGATGATAGATTTTTTGAAAATTTCAAAATAAAATTAGTACTGACCTTGCACAACTCGTCGCATGCTTGATGATCGAGGGTATTGCAGTAGGCACTGAAATGTATCTAGTTTTACATCAATATAAGTATCATTTGTTATCTTTACTTGATACTGCTCGTGTTAGTAGGGGGGATTTTGAAGTCCTGTGACCGTGTGATATTTTGGCCCCACTCGTAGCCCCAGATTCATTTTAGTTCATTCCCTAAGGACAGTTTCCCTGTTCATCTTTTTGTTAACTCATCTTCAGATTTTGATGTTTTTACAATCAAAGCATGTTTGCTAATAGCGAGTTTATTCGGTTTGAACTCTCTCTCTTTGCCACTGATTCGCATTTATCGTCGTCCTTGACCCCACGCTTTTAGGACGGGTTAGCCGAACCGGTTCCCTATGTACTGGCACTTAGCGATTTAGCTGCCAAGTGTCCTGCCGCATGGCGAGAATTTCATGGCCTCGTGCCAACCGTTCTCGTCCCAGAGCGTCAGAAAAAAAGGATGAGGTTTCAGTGTTGATCGCTTCCGTTTGGGCATGGGCCAGGCATCCAAATCCTACTAACAATCGCAATAAGGTTTGAATGTGTATATAGTCTATACAATGACTTGCGATAACCAAATAAGGTAGCAGTCAGTCTTTTTGTCCTCACAGACGAGTGTAATTCTAGTCAGCCGTTTCCGAAGGGATTGAAAGCTCAGCTTTTCTCAGCGCTTATTAGATCCAACGACCACATATGTGATAATGGCACCACTTAGCGCTACTCCATCCACGTCAAAAACAGCACGTGGCGATCATTAGATCATATATGGGTGATTGATGACTGGATAATGTTTTCCTCTAACCCTCCTTCGTATGGTCGGGAGTTTCTTCCCCAGAAACCTTTACTGGAAGCGCTGGTCGATCACAAGGGCTGCAGGACATCTCCGTGATGAGGTCAAATTCAATGCAAAATCTCAAACGTAAGCGAATACATGGCGTATACTGGAGCAAGGATTGGTTGACGGTGACAGATCCCACCATTTTATCTTTCTCACAACAGAGACTGAATTGTACTATTTAATAATCGCCTCATCAGATTCGGTATTTCTGGGCGGTCTTCGTTACTGGTTCACTTCACTGGTATTACACTTTGAATTCGAAATAAATGGATGGTGTTGATACGTCGTAATACATCGATGGTTGGAAACGCCCAGATCTAGTTTCCCTAGTATTTTTGCTAGAAGTAAATCATGTGTTTATTAATTCTAGGTGTTCGGTCACAAAAGAAAGGAAACTTCTTTCAAGAACGACTCACTAGAAGGAACCGGTCTTGAATAAAGTTCAAAGTAGAATATTAATGTGGAAATCAAACTTGTGCCTTGATTGCTCTCTTTATGCATGTCCTCCTTACTTCTAGCTCACTTTAAAGTTACACAGTAGTGTACCGAATTCAGTTTTTCCGAAAAATCAGGTTTATTAAGGAAGTGAGTCATTAGAGTGTCTCTTGTTCTAATTGAATTACAGGCTAGGCTCCGGAGTACTAAAATTTTGAGTTTAAAATTGGAATCAGCGATAAAGAGACTGTACGTTCATCAGTTCTGTAAAAAAATGCGCCACTTAGTTGACCCCCATTAGGATTTGCAGACGCGATTGAATGCGTATAAACCAGATGCGATAGCTTAGTGTAGGACACATTCGGCCCGTCTGAATGAATCTATGCCTCCTGGTAGGGTAATGGTTCGTTGAGTAGTTTAAGGTATTGAAGAGCTAACTTAATGAAAGAAGTTTTAAAAACGCACCCAAAAGAATCAGTGCCTCATTTCCTTTTCATTTTACTGTGAGGAAATGAATCCCTGGGAATCTATCTCGAAGGTCCGTAGGGTGAAAACGCCCGGAAGTATTCTTCCTAGATTGTCCGGCTTATATAAAGTCTGTCCGACCAGGTTCTCGCCTCCCAGATTTGTCGGTTCCTCACACTTTTATCGGCCGTCTATCCAGAAACTTGGGTTGGGCCTTTTTACCTCATAGCAGTTTGTAATTATGCATTGTGAAGGGTAATACCCCATTGTACAGTATGGTAGGTCCTCGGGTTCAAGAATGATAGTTGAGAGTAGAAGCTGTGGTCATATTCTCCATTGAAGTACATAAAAATCCTAACATTGTTCCGTTTCTTGAGTACGGTAACGAACAAAGAATGGTAGTGCCTTTCATGTTCGAGTTGGGACGGGGACCTGAACGATAAGCAGTGCCACGAGACAACTAGCTAGAAACCGCTAGGTGCTGTAAGCTCATCGGAATCACCACCCAACACCCTATCATCTTACTCTATCTCTTCTGTTGATGCTATTCATAATGTCTCTCTTCTTCGCCGACAGGCCCCCCTCTACTTTGAATTTCGACCTTTACATGGGAAATTGGAATTCTTGAAATTTAGCAGAATCATGGATGCGGCCCTGTTTAAGCCCCTGTCGAAACGCAGCCCCACCCTTCTGAAAGGACAGGCTCGACCCTTTCCACAGCTATTTCTACAATGTCTCTAGATAATCTGCATTGAAACATATCTTCATACATTTCATTTTAATCGGGAATCCATCCCTTTGATCTCATTTTCAAAATCGGGCTTCCTGAGGGTTCAGTGATCTTTGGGCGAGATTTGGCGAACGCACAAGCCGAGGCCCGGGGCTCCTATTCTTTGTGTTTCTAGTGATACAACGCGATTGTCTATGGACGCCACCAATAAAATCTTTGCGAAGTAAACCCAAAAACCTTCTTCTCGTAGTGTTACGATCTATAAACACGTTCGCCGAAAGATCAACCAGAACAGGAAGTGATTCGCCATCTTGTCAGTGTCTCTTGGAAGCCACTGCCTTGTAAACATGGATATTATTCCTACTCCGGATGGTTTAACGCGAACTTAAGCGGTAACATTGGAAGTAAATGGTAAGGGTTCTGATGAAGGACTGTGGTAAATCGCTGTACGGCATCTTAGCCTGTAGCTTTGCTCTATTCCCTTATGCATGACTCCTACTAGTGGAGTGCTGAGCTCCTAACTCATAGGTAGATCCCTCCTCAGTGCTGAGCGTCTCCAAAATGTTAAACTATGATAACAGAGAACTCCGTGGGTGGGTGGTTCTGTGGGGGAACGGGCGAGAGGAATAGCTGAATGTCTGAAGGATCCAGTATCAGCTAAGGTGTCTGCATCATGTAGTAGCATGAGAGTTCTACTCCGGGATGCGTCCATGCCTTCAGCTTACATTCGGAATTGTCGTGGCGTTCGAATGCGTACACGGCTTTAACAATCCCTTCAATGGCGAGAGTAAAGGGTGTGTTTAACGCAAAGAGAGTGCTTTCCCTCCTGGATGAGTCTGAGATCGATCAACCCCAGTTGTAAGAGGCTTGGTTAGGCTTAGGGAAATGTCGAGCTGGAACTATAAGAATCATGAAGGTCACTGGTCATGCGTAAGACCATCGCTATTTGGGAGTACCCCATAGGTCTCAGAGGATGAAAGCTTGATGGAAACTTGTATAAAAAGCCCTATATTGATCCTCACCTTTATTGAATCATGTGAATGCCTTGCAAATTTTCGCTGACACTTTTAGGGTTCGCCTAAGTTTTATGAAACTCTCCGTACCCTGATAACAAGTTGTAGGTCATGATGAAATACTTTGTAGTCTGATGCCATTCCAAGAAGTTCCGATTTCTCCATTGCTTACATCAAACTATACGTGCGACTTTGGTCTCGTTGTGACACCTTATCAATGGCAGCTCTCTTATCACACTTTCCTTGCAGGGTCGTGCTCCAGTGACCATCAGCTTTTGCCCATTCTATCTTTGAACCACATCAAGGCAGGTGGCTGCAGGGCTACGCTGATAGGCTTCAGCTTATATGTGAGTAGTTCTTTGTACCGAACACTACATTGTCTCGCCTGAATTCTTCCTCTTTATATTACTAGTAGGTTTTCTCCTGTCATTTGGTCCGTTCCATTTGGTCCTTTTCATGCTTATCCTTTTGCCAATATCAAATCCTGTTCTCCTACAAGTGTGGGTGCCACTCCCATGCATGGCGCGCCCCGAGTGTACTAGTACTGTGATCACCCCTCCAAGTTAACGTATGGTTATTAGACGTAAAGATATGACCTCCTACCCAGATACTTTGATTCCTCTTATCTTGACTTCTCTTGTTACCTTCTCTGTCTGCTGGACGAGTTTTCTAGCCTCTTGCAGTGCTCCTCATACAATTGGTCCATCCCATTTCTCAAAACCTACATCTTTTCTTATGTGAAATGAATCCCAGAAAGGTTCTTCATTTTTTTCTCCGTGAACAGTCCCAAGTGACAGAGATCTCCAACTGGAAAGAAGGTTGAGTTGTTGGGTTGATGATCATATGGTCCATTCGAGTTTTCCGTGTATCCAGGGCCGTTTACTTGAGGTAAAAGTTGTCTGGGAGGTCGAAACCGTTGGAATAAACACCGGCTGACCCTTACCATAAGTGGTGCCAGGCGACACTTGAGATTTTCAGTGGAACTTGGACTCTGTGCACGGGTTTCTGGAGTCCATTGGTTTCCTTGTACTCTATATTTACTCATTTTCTAGCCTATCTTGACTTTCTTTTTATGACACTTGTAAAGGGCTTTGTCCGAAGGTGATCTCTGGCCAATGCGAGTAATGCTGATTGGTAAAACTGAACTCTCACAATATGACGTTTGAACGAATTAACTAAACCGGTTCACCTATGCGTAGTGAGTGGTATCTGGAGGTACACAAGGAAGTGAGCAAAGTAAACGAGAAAATTTAACATGTACACGCATCAAGTAATTTATAAGAGTATAGAATTTAGTATTCATTATTCATTTAGTATTTAGTAATCATTTCTGCTTGAACAACTGAATAGAACTGAATCTTCAGATTTAAAAAGGAGTGCCCCATGTACTCGTGTTGCATTTGAATTCGTAGAAAAAATTGAATGAGCATACGCCTCACGTATTGGAAGCGAAATTTATTTAGCCTCGATTTGAGGGCTTTCTTTATCAGTGGAAAAATGAACCCACTTGAAGTGGGAGTGGGAAACGGGACTAGAAGATCAGGAGAGATTCAATGGTTCACAGAGCTGAGGAGCACGGAGCGGGAGTGGGAGACGACCAGAAGATCAGAAGGGATTCAATGGTTCCTATAGCTGGGGAGCACGGAATTTGATTCTTGGGCTATTAATGTGATAGCCGCTACTTGGCACTAAATCACCTCAGTCTTTGGAATTTTATTGTTTCACGGAAATAACCACCCGTGGTGTCACTTTTGCGCCGTATAGGTGATTTCAAATAGGGACTTATGTACACTGTAAGTTATGATGAGGTTTTGGGTGGAGGTAGTGTAGTAGCAAGTGGACCACTATCACACATGCATGGTCACATGTTCGAATCCCGGATCGATATCCGCCTAGACCAACCATGCCCTCCATCCCTCCGAGGTCGCTCAGTTTGTGCCAGGCTCCTCAGGGAGGATAAAAGTACTGACTTGTACAGCGGCTAGCTACCTCAAGTCATTGAATGAGCCACATATGCATTCAATACGTCACTGTGATTCCGAATGGAAGTCAGACCTGGGAGCCTATCCCTGGACTTGATCAAGGTCAGAGACTTCATCCTTCATCCCTGATGCTTTATAGGTGTCATCATCATGATAAAGCGCAGGATGGAGATCCAAAATGTGGAGGAGGAGAAGGACGATGAAGGGAGAGAAACAATAGCCAGAAAAATTCTGGAGTTACTCCGCTTCAGATGATATCAGTGCTGCTCAGCTCTCATGATTCCCTGGCGATAGTTGCATTTTCATCTTTTTCGATATTCTTGTTTTGCGTTCCACTCATTTCAGAAACGATAAATGAGCGGAACCAAGCGTTCAACTGGCAGAAACCCCCTAACGTAAAACGACGATCACTTTCTGTCAGCCCATTCTACGTAGTGAGACTAACGTAAAAATCAACATTTTTCTTTGTCGTTGCGTAAATTCGTTTAGTAAGTATCACTGATTGTTTGGATAAAGACGTCAGACCAGGCTTCGCTCACTGTACATACCTAGCTTCCCCACGAGATTGCTAGTCAACTTGTAGATGGAAAGGATCTGGGAACAAGGTTTCCTACATTGGAAGCGGTAGTCTTTTATTAGACGAACGTGTAGAATTCTTTAGGACTGCCATCAGATATTCATCAGGAACCGATCCTCCTAGCAGTACGTTTTGATTCCCAGTCTCGCCAATGCGCTATGATGTATTTTGGCTTGAGCGGCTTCATTAGGCCGTAGTGTAGTGGCAAGTGGCGCACTTCACACATGCATGGTCACAGGTTCGAATCCCGGATCGTTATGCGCTAAGGTGACCAAGCTTCCATCCCTATGGGTCGGTTAACTGGTGCCAGACTTGTCTGGCAGGATAAAAACGCTGATTCGTACATCAACGGCCACTGCTGGTCATTGCATGGGCCAAAACCTCACTACGAATCCGAATGAAAGTCGAATGTGGGAGCTTATCCAGGGGACGGGGCTGATTGACGTTGGATAACCTGCGACCTATCAATTCTCTTTGAAAAGCGTTCAAACAGGAGCAGGGTTAAACCTGAAAGCCCCAGAGTGTGATAATCTCACTAATGGGCGTTTATAGCGCAGTGTGACGGACATAGATCCTCCTTCATACAGGAAAACTACCGAAAATCCCTTGCAGCTAGCTTTTACGGGTTTTTGAGGTAATGAAGCTGCATTTAAACACGTATCTGACTCATGGTGTACAGCAAAGACGGGGCAAATCCAGATAGATGTAAACTTTTCCAAATCGCTCCGGAATGGGTCATCAGTCAGCATAGGAGACGGTAATCCAGTTGAGGGTTGTTGAATAAGCATAGCTGGACTCTCACGAAGATTTGGATATTCCTACAATTTAATAGAGAGCCAGCGAGTGGGCACAGCGCAGTGGATAGGGGCGCCCATTTTATGATCCGCTGCTCAGCTGGGTTCCATCCAACCAGCTTTTTAGGCTGCCCTTTCAGTGAATTGACTGATACTCTTCGGGGAGTTTTCTGAGAAGGTGTGGCTCATTTCGATTAAGCCACGGATTTGAAAGCTGTGAAAATAACATAAAGGTTGCTTTCAGCATTCAGTTTTTCATTCCGGAAGATAAAGTTTGAACCTTCTCTTATAGACAAGACACCGAGTGGATATGGCGCCTCTATCCACTGCGCTATGTCCACTCGGTTGGCTCTCCATTGCATTTAAGCAGTACCCATATCTTTGTTAGGGGTCAGCATAATTTATGGATCAGAACTTAATAGAATCACCGTCAATGAAATGACATAAGTAAATGAATAGAACGGAATGTAAATAATAATATTCACCGAATCAATTGGGTTATTCGGGAAAGATCAGTCTTGGCCCGAGCGTAAGTTTTGGTAAACGAAATAAAAAAACAAATAAATAGATAAATAGATTAATAAATGAAAATTTTGGGTGCCCTCCCACGTTTATTGTGCTCACATGCGGCTGGTCGTTATGTAGGTCAGGTCGTGACAAGAACCACTTATGCATACGAGTTCATGGCGCACTCCAACGGTCAAACACATTCAAATTTTAGAATCATTCAAGACCAATTTCCACTTTGTAAAGTTGTCTGGGGAATTACTTCAAAGCAATTTGCTTTTTCAGAGGTATATATGCCAAGGAGGGAATGAAGTGCTGCTGGAGATAGTTTCCAAGTCCAAGTGAATTTTTGAATTCCCGCAGAAGGATCGGCAATCGTTGATTCAGGAAATTTGGCTTTTTTGATCTGTACTTTCACTCCGTTTGCGGAAATGAACGTTCCTCGGTTCGAATGTTCAAGGTTCCGACCTTGACGCTTTTTCCCAAAGTCCAAACATAGCTCAAGGATTTTGCTACGCTTGCAAAAGAAGTACAGTGTGGTACTTGTTCTAGACGGTAAAGTAGCGCCAACATAAAGGCTTTCCTTTGAATTTATGAGTGGGAGTTTTTTGCTCCCAATCTATGGGCACGGTAACTGGTCCACTTACGGACCGGGAAGCCGTATTTGGCCCTTTCGGGGGCAGGATTCATTTATGGATATCGTAAAATCGTAGTTGCACTAGGACTGATTGTCAGGTACCTCCCCCTCTGACTGTTCTCTTCGGGAACTTACGATTTGGGTTCAGGGTTCAGAGTTTAAGGTTCTGAAGGTGTGAAGGAAACTGAAGAAGGAATTGAGGGGGTACGCAGCTTTAGAGAAAAGTCTGAGCGACACCGCAAGGAGTGTTGTGGTAAAATGTAGTGGTACTGTAGGGTGTTGGTAAAATGTCCTGCCCCGAAAGGGTCCCTACTCGCAGTTGTGCTTTCCTATACACTTATTTAATGGTCCCGTGAAATGTGACAGAGTAATCCAAACACACGCTGAAGCGCCTCCAAGCACCCATCATTCATACGACACCGAGGAAAGGTACCCGAGAGAAGCCCACGGGTTCGGTGGTGGGGGTCTACGGGGTTCCTGTGTCACTCACTCACTCACGTACTTTAAAATCCCTCTAATCCTTCCAAGCTAATGTACCATGAGAGAAAGTTCAGCATTTAACTCCCCTGTGCTGGAGAGAGGAAGGAAACCAGAATAAAGGCGTGGGCGAAGGAACAAGTAAAGGTGTGGCGAATATTCCTTAGAGTTCACTTCTACAAGCTCGTAATCCAACTCGAGCGGGATCTCATGACCATTTTTGAGATCCTCAACAGTTTTCCGCTGAGAAGGGACAGGCATGGCAATTGCTCAGAATACATGAAGTGGCATAGTGAATGAAACGGAACTGAGAGCAATCAAAAAGGGAAAACAAGGAACCCGGAAGCCTCGTGTCACTCACTGGACTAGCTTTCGTAAAAGAGAGGAACTATCGAGTTATTCAAATCAAAGTAGAGTATTCAAGGAAAGAGTCTTGAGAGGTTGAGAGTAAGATCTGAGTAAATAGACGTACTCGATGAAAAAGCCTAGAAGGCTCCCACTTACCTTGTTCGGCTTGTCAGTGAACAAATTACGAGTAGTGGAAGAAAAGTGTAGAGCGCTCCGTGTCGTCGCATTCAGTGGGTCTAGTACCTAAAGGTGGGTGGAGCCTGAAACTACGCCGCGTCCAATTGACTGAATGGGTGAATCTCCCCTTTACCCTCTTTCCGTGACCTAATGTAGAGGAACTGATCGGTTTGTCTTTTTCTAAGTATCACCTAAGTCGCTGACCCATTCCGGAAAATATTTCCTACACAATCTCGAGAAACCCTCGATTTCTTCTCCTTTTGACGGTGGGCTACCTCACGACCTCCTTTTCTTCTTCTCCAAAGACCACGCTTGGTTGGACCGTTTCTCCGCCTCAGTATTGAGGCTCAGGGTGGCCCTAGACCAATCCTCTTCCGCTACTGGCAGATATGTCCTGTTCTTTCTAGAGGCCGGTTTCCATTACGAACCCGGAACCACGACGGATTCTTTTCTGTTTGATAAAATAGAAGGAGATGAATGAGCCGATATGAGCGGTGACCTGACAAGTCGTTTTGCTTTCTTTTTCCTATTTCACTAGTGTGTTATCAATTTGCTAAAAACTGATAGACGTCACTGGGCCGCAAACGTAGAACCTGGAAATTAACTGGAACCTATAAACGCTCCGGCTAGTTTTTTTTGTAGAGCCTAGAAAATTTATTTCATGTTGTCGTACTATGTTGCCACGTAGTGTCATCTATCTCCCTGGACTCGCTTGGGCAAGAAAAATACCACTAGTTGAATGAAGAAAAATACCCACTTGTTTATCGAATATGTGCGAGCCGTCGTAAACGAATCTGAACATGCCATCAAAGTTTTCACTAGGAGGTGACGTCACATACATGGCGCATCTAGGGCGGAATTAATCGATATATGATAATCGATATAACAAATGGCATAGAGAGCATATTATTGAGCGCTGCAATTGGGATTTGCTTTTTAGGGAAAAGCTTTTTCTGCTTTTTTTTAATGACTTTGTCACGACGAAATACTGTCTAGAGATGGGACAGTCAGGGCATAGAACCTGCCAACTCCGCCCACTTTAACATAAATGGGGCGGGGACGGTGATATTCGAGCCGTAGACGGCATTTCACCGCGATGACGCGTCATAGGTGCTCGGAAGCCAAAATTCATAAACGAATAGTAGTTTGCGGAATCAAACTGGCTTCGAACCATGTCTCTGGCACCTTCTGAACAACAGTTCATAAAAGGTGCTAGGCTAGTTGGCACCAGTCCAAAATTTCCGGAAGTGACATTTTCTCTTGAAAATTATTAGTAAATAGAAGTAGTGCTATTTCGCTATAGGGGTGTGTCTCATCTCTTGACTTTCTTGGCATCCAGCTGTAACTTTTGTAAGAGGTACTCATATTTAATTTTTCTACATTCCAAGAGTGGGAACCTTTCTGGTCCTTCGGGACGGGGATCTACTTGCCCGCGGAGGATTTCATTTACAATCTCACCTAAAATCTCACCCTCACTTTCCTTTGATACCACCAGCTGAATTTGACTGGTATCTTTGTCTGTTAGCACCTCCGAATATGTCTTCTGAACCAGTAGCAGGATTGAAGGGTGATCGAAACAACTGATTGATGGATTCAACGAAAAGATTTCACTAGAATCTGAAAGATTCTGCTAGGGATAACCAGTTGGAGAAAGGAGTTTTTGTTCACTTTCTCCTGCTACTTCAAGTGCTCGTGCTTCCCTCTAGCAGGTTTATCTTTGAATATTGTTTCCAGTAAGGACGTCATAGGAATCCAAATATTTCAAATAAGGAGTAGATTTTTCGGTGCACTCTTTCATTCACATCCTAAAAATATTGCTACTATCATTTGGGTTTTTCCCCAACGGTTATGACGATAAATTGTTTCGGACACGTTGTGGTGGGACGTAAATTCGTGGAACGTTTCATTTTCTCTCATGGCGATAATGCGCTAGCAAAAGAAAACGCTCCACCTTGTCATTTTGAGGAATAAACTCAGATCGTCAGTTTCCGTTACTGCTCAGACCCCAAAAAGACACCTCAAAAAGGGGAAAAAACCTTCCTCACCCCCTGAATCGGTTAAATGGTATCTGAATTGTGTGGGAGGATAAACACACTGACTTGTACTTGGATGGCTATCGCAAGTCTTTGTTTACGCCACATATGCATTCAATATGCCCGTACAATTCCGAATGGAACTCGAATGTGTGGGCGCTTCCCTTTAGACGGAATTCATTAACATTCAAAGACTATCCTTCAACAGAAGAATACACTCGCAATGCCTCTTCCATTTGATGGCGGGGGAGGAGAGGATGGGAGAGCAGAAAATCCATATGTGTGAGTGGGACCTTTGGTTGTTAAGAATAGTGTCCTGTCAGTGCCCCTATTGCTATCAAGCCTCGATTCGTTTTGAATACTATTCACCCAGGTCAGCCCATACAGCCCAGTTAGCATGTATTGAAGGTATTCACAGACATTGGTGAAGTTCATGGCGCATTCCTTTAAGCTTATGATCAGGTAAGAAGCGATAGTGTTGGAGCTCATGTGGCAGTGCGTAAGTGTCTCACTTATGAATGCCTTCGAGGGTAAGAGGGTTGGCATATCAGAACCCTGATTGACTCCCTTTTTGAGGCTCCCATCACTGAGGCAGTTCCACGTTCAACTACTCCACCAATAGCGTGTGTTTGAAGTAACACCTGTAAGTACGCACTTGAGTGTTTGATTTCTTTTCGGTTACGCTTATTTTTAAGACGTTCATAGATGTTGTTCCTTTGGATGAAAATCTTCGATGAAAAACGCCTCGAACCAGACCCGATTATTGCGCTGTGGGAAGACGGACGTCCTTGAAGTGAGAGTGGCGTAGGTGGAGCCATAGAAATCACCTACGCACAAAACACATCGGAATATCACATCGAGCTTTTCTATGTGATTTTTTTTTCACTAGCGCGATGGTAAAAACCTCGCGAAGGTCAATGGGAAGGGACTGGGTGCACTAGAAAAAACGGTCTATTTCATTTTTTACCTCCTGAAAAAATCTGTCGGGGTGACTGATATCAACCTTTTTCTGGCTATGTTGATCAGTGGTATAGGGTTCCAGACTTTACCGTCACTTACTGCCAATTATTGCTTAGGGGTTGCGCTGCGCAGCCGCTCGCGGCTGTTCTCCGCGTTTCTACACACTCCGCTACTTTGAATGTCCATGTTATGCCCTACGAGAATCTTCGAAGCTCAAGGGGATTTTCTTGAAAATGACCACTTTACAAACTTTGCTCTGTTCTTTTTACCTGTGTCAATTTTTAGCTAATAGAAAAGGTGAAATTTCGCATATGGGGATAGTTTCCGAAAGTGAAGACCTTTAAGAGTACGCCACGCATCCTATGTTTATGTTAATTAGAACTGTAAAGATGTTTGAATACGTATTCGGCCTTCACAATGATTTGGGGGAGGGCAGCCAACATACACTTCGAGGGTTCTACGCTTCAGGGCAAGTTAAAACTTCACGATGGACCCCCAAACGGGTAGGCTGGCCTGAGTGAGTGTAGTTCCAAGAAGATGGTGCACCACTTAATGTCTTACCCGTGAGACGAGCGTCCTTCTGATGCAACGAGGGCAGGGTTTTCGTTGGTAAGGCTCGACCCCTAGGCAGGCTCTTTGCTCAATTGAGGCCCACTTGGCATGATTCAACCTACGCTTTGGTTTTCGTTCATTAAAGGACCAGTTATGCTATGAATTTGTTCTAACTAGTACTAACAACCATATTTTCACACAGGAAGTGCTTAATGACTAATTCTTTTCGTTTTCAGTCAATTTAACGGTTCCAGAATACTTCCGAAATCAGTAGTAATTTGTAATTTGTAAGTAGCTAGTTATAAACTTTGAATGTGACGAAAGCACGCTTTGCAAAAGATGAGGCTTTTTATCGGAAACGTGCAACTTTTTCCGCCGCATTTGCTCTGCACAAGGACAAATCCTAAATTGACTACAGTGGGTTTTACCCGGAAGTGGAGTAGTGGGACTGTCGCCGGAAGACGCCAGCACTGTATGGGTTTGGGTCTGCAAGCGAATTTCAGCTACGTCAATAAGCTCTTGACTCTTCTGTAGTGGGACCGATACCATGATACCTGATCCGCTGGGAAGATCGGAGATATTGTATCCCCCCGGACCAACCGAGCCTTATATCTTTTCGGGTCGTTACTTGGTACCAGACCGGTCTGGGAGGATAACAGCACTGACTTGTACATCGGCTGACCTTCGCACATCATTTTATAGGTCATAGACGCATTCTACATGCCACTACGTACGATTCCGATTGGAAGACGAATGGTTGGGCGCATTTCTCAAACTGGATCGATTAATTCCAGAATATTCAAGACTTTGAGACTTCACACGCCAGATACGCATTTGACAGCCCTGAGCTAAAATCGTGCACGTGGCGCATTCCACAACCAGATCAGTTATCATGCCCTCTAAATTGTACTGAACGTTGAATTTGTACGCGGTTTACCGGCATTAATGGATTTCTTTCCTCCACAAATTTTTTTCCAAAGAATATCCTCCCTGTCTCATGATCTGAAATTGTTTTTGAAAGTATTGACTGTAGCATACGATAAAAAACTGTAATGTGTCGTTCACGAGGATTGGAGACGTAAAAGAAAGCGATCATCTGACTAACTAGTCCAGTGTGATTAACGTGAAATTTAGCCATTTTTCTGATGCTCGTCCTAAGCAGACTGAACGAGGATTTCGGTGTGTCATCACCAAACCAGTGGTATTACTTTCCTGTGCATACCTATACTACCTATCGTAATACTGGGGTGAAGTTCTCTGAGTTTCAGATTGCCGATGTAATCAAACTGCTCTGATTTGAATATTCATGATGTAACTAAAAACAGACCCTATGTCATAGTGATTTCTGGGATTTCGTTGGCTTAATCCATCCAAATATACTAGTCCTTACTATGCGATAGAGTTTATACTACTCTCGGCTAGTATAGTACTATGGGAAGCCTGTAGTGCTTCAGAGACGGGAGAGGAGGGTCAGTGGTTTCGGAAGCGAAGTGCGGTATAATTTAGGGAGGTTCATCACCATCATTGTCCTCGAGCCGTTTCATTGGCAGGTACCTTGTTTAAATGATCAATGATCCATTTCCACCTCTGCAGCAACGACAAGGAGGTAATGAGGATCGTGAGGTTCAATGGGAATGGTTGCAGGAGGGTGTGACCGAGCAAGATCGCTTTAGAAATCAGGGTAGAAATCACCTCTCTTACCTATTTTTCTACATGCTCCTATAAGATCCTCTAAGGACGACTGTGGCATAGGGTCCATTTTTAATTACAGCATCATGAGCCCTCAAATTGGAGCAACTCTACCCAATGGCAGTCTGAGGGCTTTGAGAACTTCAACCCGGTATTACGGTAGGCGGTATGGGATTGGTTTTTCTCAAGCATTCTGTAAATGCAAAGAAGTCAGCACGATAGTGTGAGGAATCGATCTAATCGCCTTCCTGCAGATCGATAACATCGCTCTTTGCCGCTTTGCTTCACCTTCTTTGGAAGAGTTGTCAGGGCGTGGGCAAAAGTTTATATTCCCACTCAAAAATCATTGAAAACATTCAGAAACCTACTGATTTTAGTAAATTTTGGGAGCAGGCATACTAAAAAAAAAGGTTGGCAGAACAAATTTTTCCGGTTTCAAATAGCATTAATTTACAGCTCTGAGGTTGTGCACCTTCAGTTCTTCCCACGGCTCTTGTAAAGTGAAGTGGGAAAGAATATCACCTGATCAGAGCTGCCCGCGGGCGAGATTTCCGCGCGGCGTCGATACTGACCTAATAGTGAGATCAGACGAAATAAACTATCAGCGTGAGGGACTAAATGGGCTACTACGCGACGAAACAACTAGCCAAAAAACCCATAAGGGGCGGTGGAAAAACTGGCCACGAATCGCTCCCAGCTGTCCGTGGACCATCTCCTCTCCTTGAGACCAGGTTTGTGATGGGAGTAGGGGTCCTATAACATGATAGGATTTTTCTCTTCACAGTTCTGGGTCGGATCGCTTACGATCTTTCGGGGAATTTTCGCCTCTTTGTAAGAGAGGGACCAGATCTTGATTCCGATCATTCCCAATCTGAGTTGCCCCCTCACGACTTCAGAATCGTACTGCTTTTGGATGTGTGTGTGACCTATGCAATGATTTGCGGTGGCCAGCCGGATGAACAAGCGTTCTCCCAGGCGAATCTGGCACCAGTCAACCAATTCAGAAATGGTAGTAGACTTGGTTGGACGCTGGAAGAACATCGATATGGGATTTGATCCTCGGACCACGCTTACCCGCTGATAGCGTGCCTTTGCCCACGTGCCCCTGAATCCTCTTCTCCCACTTCTTATTATTAATGAGGGCATTAAGTTTCACTCCTACTCCCTAGATTACACGAAGTGCAAGTATTTCTCTTGATTACCCTATAAATGCCTTCACGAAAATTCGAAGCCATCGCGCGCGAAAAATTCGCGCGACAATGAGACGGACCGGTGCCGCTTCTTGCCGAAATGATGCAATTTCCTATCAGTGCAACAGGCTTATTATTCCCTGAACGTGAGAAATGGGAAATTCAGCTCGACAAGGCAATTTCGGCGAAATTATGGCGAAAACCAAATGTTTAACGAGGTAAACTTTCTGTATTCATGTAAATAAATGTTATTTACATGAACAACACATTTCCGTGTAAATTTCAAATGGGCGGAGGTTGTGCAGTGGCAAGTGGCGCACTACCTCACACGCATGGTCACGGATTTGAACCCCGGATCGATGCCCGCTTGGGCCAACTAAGCCTTCCATCCCTCCGGGGTCGGTGAATTGGTACCAGACTCGTCTGGGAGGATAAAAGCGCTGAATTGTACATCAGTTGGCCACCGCAAGTCATATTCTAGGCTACATACGCATTCAATACGCCACTACGATTCTGTATGGAAGTCGAGTGCGGGGGCGCATCCCCCTGACGAAGTTGATTAACTGCTCATACACTTTATCCTCTATTCTTTTATGGGTTTTCAGATACTGGTAACCCCGGTAATGAATGGCCCTGTTAGTCAGAAGATCAAAATTTAGGGTTATCCGGTTCTTTCACTTCCAGGAGCGACTGGAACCAGGATCTGGGAGAATTCTTGTAATAGAAATGCTCATCAAAACATCGGCTCTTCCAAATAGCCCATGGCTCAAATGGCTCTTACGAGAACAAGTAACCATTCAACTATCTTCGAGGTTTCGAATGGTATTCGAGAGCGTGGCGCGTCTTACAGGTCTAGACCGATTCGTGGCACTCTGTCCCAACATTCCATTGCAATGAGAGAAAAACTGGCTTCATACACTTGCTCTGCAGCCTTTTACCAGTTGGACGCTATCAAGTTGACTGGTACCGTGCAGTAACTTTGTTGTTGGCCTCTCTTTGTCAGCAAAAGATTCCCATTAGGTGTGCACCATTAAGTATTGACACGGGTGACCGATATTCAGTCATCTAGACTGACAACAACATTTACATTTTATCAAGTCTTCTGCAACCGCCTGCAGACGTGCGTCAAAGGGGCTGCCTGAGTAGGGGGGGGGGGGGGGGGGGGGCGGACGTGAGTTAATTCTGGCCAATAGACTAGTGTAAAAACTTGTGAAGCACGGGCACGTCTGGCTCCATCAATTGACCCTGGAGAATTTAGGACTTGGTTGCCTGTGTGGGTACCAATCCGGAACTTTAACCTCGGATTATGCGTGTGCTGGCGACATCCTCTCCACCCCGACCATCTCCCCCTTGACTCATGTTAAGTAGCCGTCTAGCTCCCACGGTTTGCACATTACCTTAGTGATCCCTTTCGGGAGGTTTTTTTCGATCAGGAATGCCTGGGATGCCACCGTACACCAATCTCTCAGTCCGGACGTGCTCCATGACGTAAGCGATGATCCAGATGTCCAGTCCTTTCCGAAGATGCCAACGAAGTGGCGTACACTCTGATGGCATCTAATCGCTGTGACCTTTTGAACAAGATCGTTCCACTGGTTGCTGGTTGCAAAGAAAAACTCACACTTGCACTGGAAAAACCATTTCAAATGCCAAGTTCAATTTCGGAGGTGTGCAAGAGTGTAGAATGTCCGACCTTGACGGGTACGTGTCAATATGGGGCCAGAAATTTGGCGATCAGCAAACTCATCAGAAAATGCATTGAAACGAAGTTGGAATGAGGCGTGGGTGTGCGAAAGTGCAAACACATTTCGATTTCGAGACGAAATCGGCAAGGTGAACGTGATAGGAAAGGGTTCATAGAGATGATCGGGGATGCATTTTGTGCATCACTGAAGCAAGCGGACGCGACGCGGCTTATCTGATTGCTCAGTTCAGATCTTATCAGTCACTATAAGATTTATATTGTTCTTTCTTTTGATCTTTTTCCACCAAAACTGGACGTATTAGACCAATGCCGAAAGCGTATTCATCATACCATAGATTGGATTCGGTTTGCTACTACAGTAGCTTCCTCATTTGATAATTAACTTCTACGTTTAAGGGTATGGACAAGAAAAGGATGCTGCCTCTGACATCAATGAGTCCTGTCTCTGGGATGCGCTCCGCATTGAACTTGCATACAAAATCGTAGCAGCGTTATGAATGCGTTTGTCGCTTGTACAGTGAGTTACGGTGGCCAGCCCATGTATAAGTCATTGCTTTTATCTTCCCAGACGAGTTTGGTAGCCACTGACCAACCCTGGAGGGATGGAAGGCTTGAATGGTTTAGCAGGTTACCTACCCGGGATTTGAACCCGTAACCATGCGTGTGTGAAGTGCGCCGCTTGCCACTACACCACCTTTCCCCAGCCCCAGTGATTTCCGATGACCGCCTTGCAACCGCACGCGTCTGTGACCAGCGAACCCTACATTTGTCGAAATCGGCCTAAGTTTAGGTCGAATATTGTTTGCACGTATTTTTCCTTTAAGGGAGGGGGTGTCTCTATCCGTTTCTTGAACATTGTCATAGTAGTTCTGCTACCTAACGCTTTCAAAAAGCCGATGACGGCGAACATGGCTTTTTGCTTTCATCCGAAAAAAGTTCAAGTACTTTGAGAAAAGAGGGTGCAGGGACTCTCGTGCCAGTGGCGTTCAATGAGTCGTTGCATTCATAAGTTTGCACAGAAACAGTTTTCGCTCTTCCCCGTTTCGTATAATTAGCAGAATTTGGTATGGAAGTCGCGCGTAGATGGAAATGAATTACTTGCCATTCTTACTTCGACAGATATGGGGCCTATCACTGAAAAATCAAATCAGTGAAGCATTGTGAGGGCCAGTGTGGACAACTTCGGGATCTTCACTAAATTTCAGATTCTCTATGGTAGATCCTTGCCAAAACCACTCTCTAAAGGGTCTAGAGGATGAGAATCATCGGAACATGTAACCTCAGCTCCGATGTATTTTCTACAATGAGCCCATTGCTAGACCTTCCTTACGAAGTTGTAGAGAGGCTTTCGAGGTCAGGTCAGCAATTGTAAAAGCCAGAGCATTTATCCTCTCACTGCTGTCTGTCACCATTTATTATATTTCACTTCAGAGAAGTGGAGGGTTTGGCTCCGGTAAGCCTCTTTACATACCATATAAGGCGCTGTCAGATCGGAATGCGGCCGTGTATGGGGTGTGGTGCGTTAGGAACGAAATGGTCGCGTCGCGGTGAGAGGGGCGTCGCGCGCGAAGGAATGTAGCAGGATGCAGCAGCAGGTAAGAAATACAGGAACAAAAGTACTAATAGTAGAATTATGCAATAAATAATGATCGCATATCGATTGAGCTGTATGAAGAACACTAGAGCTGTAATAACGGCGAATAAGTATCCCGCGACAGCCGCGTGCGGCAAATAGATCACCCAAAATCGTTCCTAACGCCCGTCTCCCGCCGTGTATGCGTTAGTGCATCACTTGCCGCCACATCACGCCATTTTAAAGACATATTTTATATGGTATCCCAGATTTCTCTCAAGGATAGACTTGTGATCCTTAGGGATAGCATAAGGGACGCTCTCGGGTTGAAAAACGGTCTAGATAGGGTGTATCGAGGGCTCCAAAACCGCCTCAGCCGAAGTAAACACCCAAAGGTGGAGAAGTTTTCGCGTCGTTGAAGAGACTTTGGACATTCGTTGCACCAATCGCATTGGGATGCACACGAATGGATGGGATTCCCAAACACATTTTGTTATCATTCTCGATACCTTCCTATCAAAAACGGAAAGAACTGCTTAAACTAGAATTGTACTCACAGATACCCTCAAGATCGGCATGGCTCTGTTCCGAAAGCTCGGAGAAAGTCTTACTTCTTACTTTCGACTTCTTACTTTCGATATTTGGATGAAGTCATTTGTCATCAATTTATTGAAGTGATGGATTCGTGGCGATTTTTATTGTAATGACAAGTTTCGGAGAATTTTTGCCTTCATTCGTATTTGACGTAGAGCCAAAGCTTCAGAACTCCCGGTTGCACTTTTCAAACCAGTCCTATTGTACACTTAGGGTATTGTTTTCCTTAATGGTCACAGTTATTACGCTTTTTATAGGCTCCCACAAACTCCGATTCATCGTATCATTTCAATTTTTTTCTCTGCCAGCTAAATTTGAACTGCATAATTTTTTTTCGAGGATTGAAAAAAGCGTTGCAAACCCTCAAATTGAAGAGTTGTTGTAAAGTGAACTTTCTGAAATGATCCCGTCACGCTGGCAACACCACGAGGTCAAATTGAGAGGTACTCTCAGAAAAAATGAACGTACCGGAGATGTACAGAAACGGAAAAATGGGGAAAAAGCTCTTGATCAGGCATATGGTTATTCTCCAATGGATCTATTTTTGACCTTCAATAAGCTGTTACCCTCAAAAATATCGCATGGGAAGCTATTAGGTCAAAAAACGACTTGAATGCGACTACTCGACTAGCATTCCCACAAGTGGCCGTGTTTCATTGGCTCTGTAGAGGCTGCACCATTCACAATGGAGCGCATTAGTTGAAAGTTTTGACGAGCCAATCAGAGTGCATTGCAATATCTCTTATGACAGCAAAGAACAACATAATAACAACGGAACGACCATATGGAAACAGTAGATGCAGCCCCAACCTATTGCCACAATGAGAAAACAATTTCGGCAGTTTTGCTTGCTGTAGCGAGCTCATCACGCAAGTGCATATGACTGAATCTCGTCCGAATGTCCCTTTCATGCCACATCTGTCGTCATAACTCGTACACACGCTCTTTTTCCTAGTTATAAACCTTATATCCCTTACAACGCCCTGCTTCCTTCGCCAGCACTGCACTATTAGACACCATTGTTTCGTGTATACTTTCAGGGCTAGGTCGACCTCGGCGAGTATCAGGCCATTTTTAGATCAATGGTCCGTGTATGAGTGACTGTACTACTTGGCCTACACCACGTCCACCCCTGGTACGGGGAAAAGGAGCTCCATCGTTACAGGAAACGAGAGGATTGGGACCAGGCTCCTCACCTTAGCGATTCAACTGAGAATCATTCTCCTCTGGGGTCATTTGAGAAGTGGAAGAGCATCGCCATACGGAGCCACCTCATAAACTGGCCATTCGAACGCTCCCTTATCCGTTTAAACCGACTGAATACCTCCTGATTACGCTTCTGTAGTGAAAACGATTCGTCAAAATCAGTGGGGACTACTAATACATCAGTATTAGTGCGAAGTATGATGGGTAGTAAACACGGGGGAAAAAGACGTTCCGCAACAAGTTTGTGTGTAATTTCGCGTCGGTATTCAGGAAGTTTCGTAGCACGCCACACTATTTACGAGCTGTTTTTTCAACGATTTCAATTGCGGAGCTTTCTTTCATGACGTTTTGCTTCTCTGACAATTCGACGTGATGGTTGTGAATGGTCGTTGAGAACCGTGCAAAACCGGTTCCTGTCCACAGGACTCCTTCCTTGTCAGAAGTATCATTTTTGCGTGGGCAAGGGCATGACCATTACATAAGTGCCTTCACCTGACAATGAGAGGAGAAATAGTGAGGTATTAAATGCTCAGGAAAGCGGGGATACACCGTGCAATCAGTTTTTGATAATAATTGTAGGGTCAAATGACTGCTTGTTGTCACGGAGGTCTTATTGCTTACTTCAGAAGGGCAATTCTTAATGAGCAGAGAAGCAGGCAATACCACTGATCGGCATCCGCCCACTAGCGGGGTGGATTTGCTTGGCTCCGCCTATCGGAGGGTTTCTTTTTTCTTTTTCAAGACACTCGTTTCGAAAGACTATAGTCGTTCATAGACTTCCTATGTAACCTTCGAATCTGGTGAAAGTCTCGTTAAGTGCAATTTGGTAAATAGCAATCGACGATCAATGAAAAGGTGGCTTTCTAGGACCCAATCCTCAGTTTTCCGATCGTCATGCCGTTCATCCACCCACTAGCCTTCGAAAAAAGTAGCGAAATTGGGTTTTGGACGATAATGCAAAAAAATGCATGGAAGGGGCATGTGGACGAGTTGTCCGAATTAGTGTGCCAATGCGTACAATTGGCTACAGTAAGCTTCCTGCGTGCAACGTGTGCGTCCCGGTATGAAAGATGCAATTCATACAATCTCTGTAACGGCGTGAGAGTTCGTTCCCCTCTGGGTGTGCACATTGGCTAGGCTGATTTTAGGGACCTTATTACGCCCTATCTAGGCTGTTTTTCAGCCTAAGACCGTTTCTTGTGCCATCCTTGGGTGCTACGAGCTCTTCACATGGGCAATTTCCAAGAACCATTCTGTGGACTGTACCGTTAGATCACTGTGTGGCTCAAATATCGACTGTGGAGGCCTGATGAGGATGATCAACCCTTTCGGCAACAGATGTGGGCTCCGTTTTTTAAGGATCCCTATCCGTTGTACGGTTACATTAACGATAGCTTACGTTGTTAAATACTCTTCTGCCATTCGAGGTATTCAGGTGGAACTTTTCATTGAACAACAGGGTGCTGAATTGTTTTATTTTTATCTAGAAGAATATTTAACATTGTAAATGACAATGCCTAGGTCAAAAAAAGAGGAGTCGGAGGCTATTAACGATATTTTTTTATTGCCCTAACATCGGCTATAGATCAACCTACACTCATTTGCCGAGACCACTTGGTCGTATTCCTCCGTAATTGATTCTCTCTAATTTCCTCATTCTTCGTGAATTTCATTTTTAACTTCAACTCTGTTGATAATTCGTCATATGTACTCATAGTCTCGTACCGAAATTTTTCCAGAATTTTTGTATAAAAAACCTAATTCCATTTGGTACGTTGCAGAACGGTCAGCAAATAGTTTATCATGGCAGCATGGTGTGCAGAAAATCTACGCGATCTCGAGGTACTACTTCGTTGCTTACACTTTTTCCTCCTTTAATTGGAACAGACAAACTTAATCCCTTATTTGGTAACCCTTCACCAAACGATCAGCTTTCCGAGGATAATAAGGACACTTTAAAGATAATAAGTTTCAGCCTGAGAACTTGCTATATTCTATACTGATTTGTAACCCTTTTTTTTCACCTTTTCCTATGTATAGATAGATTCCAGAAGTATAAAGTAAAAAATTTAGGTTTTAATTAATTCAATCAGATCAATTTCAACTTTAATTTTTTATAGAGCTGTAGGTTAAATATGTACACAAAATTTGCTGCTCATAACTCTTCTTTCGAGGGCTGGAAGGCTTCCGGTTTGACTCTGTCAACACCTTCGAATGAATGTGCCAAATTGTTTGACGGTGCTCTCCGACAGATCGTCTCCTGGTCGGATTGCGAGATTCTTGGAGGATTCATCAAAACACTGGACAATATGAAAGCTGCTGATCCAAAAGCAGGTACTGTACTGGTTCCTGAACAAAGGTTGAGAGCTATTGGAGAGTCTACGGGAAAAGTTGATCACCTCTACAGCGGGGGTTGCTGTTGCCGGTTCTTCCTATCTGTTTGGGCTTTGGCTGACATCATCATAATGAAGGCACCTTACGTTTTCCTCGCCCTGCCCACTTATAAAGCCTTTGGGAAGTTGCGAAGCCTCATGTAACAAACAAATAAGTAAATAAATACATTTTCAGTAGCCCAAGGTCCAGGAATTCAGTCGCATACCTCTTCCACGTGATAAATCTTCACCTGTGCTCCTGCTACGAAACATCCTGACCATTTCTCTATGACTACCTTCAACAGTTTCCGTAAATAGAAATCCCCCAGATAGCCCGAGCATGATTGCTCCCTAACGCGAATGGGTTTGTTCTCAAGAAAAAGAGTCGAATTTTAAAAGCTCCCGTGAACTAGCTGTACCTATGAATACCAACTGACTTTCAGTACTTCCACGAGCATTTCGACTTGGACTGGAAGGCCTTGGCACTGGCACGTGTAGTCGAGTCAATGAAACCTACAGGACCAACCTCGATCAGGTCTACGCTGATGCTCAAGCTTACGGTAATCCAAGGGAGCTGGAACATGCTAAAGCCGTACGATTGTGGGGCCAGGGGTAAGTGGCATCTAGATTTGTTTGTGTTCGTATACAGTTCCGTCGATTCCCCCACATGATTTTCTTTGGATCTCTTCAGGAAGATGAGGGAGGCTACGAACATATGGGAAGGAATTCTTGCCGAATATCCAACAGACTTGATGGCCATCAAATTCGCTCATGATGCCTATTTCTTCATGGGCGATGGAAAAGGAAAACGTGATTCAGTCAAAGCTGTCATACCGAAACAGAAAGGAACAGAACCATGCTATAGGTAGTCCTACCAAATTATGAATTAGCCGATTGTGAAGTAATTTTGGCCTTAGGTTACCTAGTTACTCAAAGGAAACTGTTCAGATACCCCATCAACACAGTTGCGTTGGTCCCAGCTCACTCTCTAGAACCTCAGTAGGCGTACCATACAGGGGTTTTGAATATAGAGTGAAACCTACGGTCGAGATTGGAATTTGGCAAATTTCTCCGGAAAGAATCTACAGATCATTTCATCCCTAAGAGGAAAATGACAGCTGGGGGGGGAGGGTTAGACTGCCTAGACAATTATCGTTGTCTCCTTTCAGAATATTATAGCCTACAAGTGCCATTTTAATGTCAAGGGGAGGGGAGAGTGGTTAAAAGGTCGCAACGGTCGTTCCGTTACTCATTTTCTAAGCGCTCGAGTCACTTTTCGAAATATGCTCGATGCCTAAAAAATGGCGTTTGAGCAATGGGTAGAGGCTCCTGGAGAGTAGTTCGGAGTTAGCTAAAACCGTGAAAGTGGTCTGATCAACTTTGTATAAAACAACATTCTCATTTTTGATATTAGATGAAGTGACCAATTCAATCAATTCAGCTATCTTCATGGAATGTTGGCATTTGGACTCGAGGAATGTGAACAGTATGCAGAGGCTGAAAAGGAAGCTGTGAAGGTAGTTTTTCCGCTCTTTGGAATCATTAGTTAGTCTTTGAAGAATCTGGTTATTCATCTGTTCAGCGTCCATGACCAATTCTTCAGAGACACAACCTTTGTGAGGGCAAACGGGGTCTTGGTAGTGTAATTTTGTCCAAAACTCGCCAACCTTATAAGGCATTCGCACCGCGTACCGCGGCGAAATAATAGCAGTTAACAAACTCACAATTCAACAACTCTTTCAATTCCCGTTTGGTGACCTGGTTGTTTAATTTAATCGCCCGTAGTCTTAATGTTGATTGAAAAATTGAAGATAGCCTAAGTCGATGACCTTCGCCGGGGGAACGTCCGTTCCGCGCGTCCGTCAGAATTAGTCCATCCCGCCCACTTCGCGCGCGGCGTGATGACAATACAGTACCACCAAATGTAAAAGGAGCAAGCGATTCGCATTTGCCCGTGTTATCTTCTCTTTGAGCTGACTGCTGTGGACCAAGCACAAATCATATGCTCCATTGACAACTGCGACGTCTGTTAAGTATCGCGGGCTGACCCGCCGCATGGGACGGCTGTGGCGTGACCTAGTTTCGACGAACGCGCGCTACAAAGCGCACCTCCTTCCCCGTGCTGTAGCCTGTCGCCTCAAAGATGCAGAGAATGTCATCCATGCACAATGTCCCCCTCGCCTGAGCAGCTCTTGTCATGAATGGTCAATAGTTTACCATCACAATTTGCAACAATGATCATTCAACCAATAGGCGGTGGCGCAGTGGCAAGTAGCGCGCTATCTCACACGCGTCTGTTCACGGGTTCTAGTCTCGGACCGGAAACCGGTTTAAGCCAACCAAGCATTTTGTCCCTCCGGGTCGGCTGAATGGTACCAGACTGGTGGTGTGATAAACGCAGTGATTGTACATCGGCTGGTCACCGCAAGTCACTGTATAAACGCATACGCCTTCAAACCACCTCTGCGATCCTGAAGTGGAATGCTGGGGCACATCTCGAAAACGGGATTGATTGATTAGCATTAAAGACCTTATGCTCCACTTGATCCTCCTATCCTCCAAACGATAAACAACTAATAGATGGTTCTGAATCTGATCACTAAATGTTCTGATCCGCACTTATGGCCATATTTTACCCTCAATATTTCTAATAAAAGATGTATTGCATTGCATCACAGCAGTAAAGACAGCACCATTTCTACTACATTTCATTTCATTTCATTTATACGGCTCGTCTTCACTCATGTGCGAGCACCAGCAACAAACCATTCGTTTCTGTCTTTCGCGATCGCCATCCATGGAAGACTCAGGATTCGACGAAGATGGCGATGTGAGGAGTCGTTCAGCTGCTGTCGCAGCTGTCTCACGTGATCGACAAGCACATCCCCCCATCTCGCAGCAGGCCTGCCCCTAGGTCGTGAAGATCCTATGGGAGCCCACTCGACTGTTCTTCTTGTCCATCTGTCGTCATCTCTTCTCATTATATGACCGGCCCACCGAAATTTTGCGTTCTTCATGTATTCCACCGGGTCGCGGAGTCGAGACATTCTGCGCATATCGGAGCTGTGGAGTCCAGCTCGATATTGCGTGAGTCGGTTGAACCTCAAAAGACATCGCTCGAGTGCTCTGTGACTTGTATTCAGAGCCCTTGACGTGGATGCACTGGTCACCCAGGTCTCAGACCCGTAACAGAGCGCAGGAAGAACTGTAGAATCGAACAGATTAGCGCGACGTTCCGGGTCAGTCAGATGATTGGTGACCTCTTTCAGAGGTCCGAAGGCTGCCCACGCTGCTTTCTGCCGTCTCACCAGTTCTTCTCTCATGTCGTTGTCCATATTCATGGAACGCCCGAGATAAACGTATGACGAGGTCTCCTTGATGGGTGTACCATCGATCTTGATTTGACCTTCGTCAACCCAAGCATTCTTCATGAACTGTGTCTTTGTTTGGTTGATCCGCAGCCCTACCTTCTTTCCTGCTTTATTAAGCTCAGCAAGCATAGTCTCAGCTTCCGCAATGCTGCTTGAAAAGAGAACGATGTCGTCCGCAAAGCGGAGATTTGAGAGGAACCGTCCGTCCACACGAATGCCCTTTTCGTCCCAGTCGAGCGACTTCATAACCCACTGCAGCGCGGCTGTGAACAGCTTCGGCGAAATAGTGTCGCCTTGTCTCACACCCTTCCCTATGGGAATGGGGAGAGGTCGTTGGAATAGCTGCACCGTCGCGCTGCAGCGACTGCTGCAGTCAGCTAGAATTCTTATGTAGGGAGGGTCCACTCCTTGATCGACCAGCGCTGACAGAACCGCGTTCGTTTCGACGCTGTCAAAAGCCTTTTCATAGTCGACAAAGGTAAGGACAAGAGGCATTCGGAATTCTCGGCACACTTCGATGACCATTGCGACCGCTTGGATGTGGTCTAAGCAGCTGAATCCCTTCCGGAATCCAGCCTGCTCTACAGGTTGAGCTTCATCTAGCGTTCGCGATATGCGGGTCAGAATGATCTTCGTGAATAGCTTGTAAAGCACACTTAACAAGCTTATTGGGCGGTAATTGCGAAGATCATCCCGGTCTCCCTTCTTGTGAAGAATGACCATCCGCGAGTTCCTCCACTGGTCGGGGATCTTCTCCTTCTGGAGGTAGGATGTCATATGTGCTGCGAGAAGCGCATGAAGTTCGTAGCCTCCTGCGCGGAGTAGGTCGGCTGAGATCTTGTCGGGGCCTGGAGTTGTGCCCCTTTTCATGCTCGCAATCGCAACTCTCACCTCCGAAGGAAGGATCCGAGGTGCTGTTCCGCCAGTGGGGATTTTAGGTTTTCGCACGTGTGTCGTGGACCGGTAGAGTTTGGTGTAAAACCTCCGTGTAACTTCCTCCATCTCAAGTCTCGATGTTGTGAGTGTTCCGTCCTCCTTCTTCAAGCACGAAAGTGGAATACTGTGGTCCTGAAGATCCCGATGACATTTTCTCAGACTAGTTCTGTTCAAGGCTGCCTCCAGTAGTCTCCTCTCCCTGTATAGCTGAAGGTCTCGCCGCACTGCTTGTCTGCAGCTGATATTCGCTTGCAACCTTTCGAGATGTGTGGCGTTCCGGTCAAGCCTCAGGCTTCTTCTTGTTCTGAGGAGATCCTTCGTCGCATCTGAAATGCGAGCGGAGGTATCCACTCGCGGAAGCTTAGCCTGTTCAGCACAGGAGAGGAGACCCCGAACCAGCGCGTCGTAGTCTTCGGTCGGGTCATCCAGGACCTGCCAGTCATATCGGGACAAGACGTCATTTAGAACATCTCCGTCGTATACAGCATGCTTCGAGCTTTTCGCGCGATGTTGAGAGATCTTTTCCAGCTTGTGACTGAATCTGATCTTAGCGCGAAGGAGTCGATGATCGGAACCACTGCAAAAAGATGGTATCACATCAACATCTAGTAAGCACCACTTTCTGTTTGTTAATACGTGGTCCAGTTCAGCATGAGTTGTACCGTTTGGAGACTCCCATGTCCAGCGGCGATGTTCCTTCTTTTGGAAGAAAGAATTTCAATGAAAGAGCCGAGCCGCGGACAGGAGTCCCGCTAGACGGTTTCCGTTCTCGTTCCTGTCCCCCATTCCGAACTTTCCACTCCTGAACTCCTCCTCTCGTGCTTCGCCAAGCCTAGCGTTGAAATCTCCAACAACGAATTTGTAAAAGGACTTTTCGTTGTGGATGATTTCCTCAAGTTGGTCGTAAAACGCATCGAGCTCTTCTTCGTCAGCTGTTGAGTGTGGAGAGTAGCAGTTGACGATAGAGATGGTCTTCATGTGCGTATGTCGTAGGCGTAGGATGGCAAAGCGAGGAGACAGGATCTCGTGAGAATCGACGAGATGGACGACAGATGGGTGCACGACGAAACCAACGCCGCCGACGTTTCGCGGTGGAAGCTTTTCACCACGAATGATGAGGGTTCCATCGTTCATTCGTCGCACGTCGGTTCTCCTGCTCTTGGTTTCTTGCAGCGCAATCACATGATATTTAATGTGAGAGGCCGCATCGAGGAGCTCATGGAGAGCGGCATTGCAAGAGACTGTTCTCGCGTTATAGGTATAGAGTAGGAAACAGTCTCTGTGTCGTGTGGGGGGAGAGAATTTCTACTACTTAGGCTCCAATTGGAACAGGGATGTTTGGAAAACAAAGTCCAAGACAACTATCACTGACCTTTCTGTCGCGCAAAAATGTCGCTTGTTCCGCGCAGAAAATTCGCGTCTCAATCTGATGCCACACTCCCGGATATCTCCAATAGTGTGATAATATGTTCACTTTCAAGGCTTTGAACCTGCAACGCTTTGACTGTTGGGCAACTCACGCCCGTGCACATGTGATGCTAATGGAGGGACGTATTGACGAAGGGATTCAATTCATGGAGAGCACTGTCGATGACTGGAGAGTGAGTAATGCATATTTTATTACTTGACTCAACTTACTATTTATTGTTGCATTACGGTTGCATGGTTACTTGTTTCCTACTAAAGAAATGAGGCACTCAATTTTTTTTCTTCTGCTTTAACCTCAAACAGGCATACGGTAACGTTGCCATTGGTCGCCACTGTATTCTAGGTGTACGGTAGCGCTACCGTTGATCTATACTGTATTGTAAGCATGCGGTAGCGTTACCACTGGCCATTGCTGCATTCAAGTCATTTGGTAATGCATTATAACTTCCAGCCAGGATGGATAATTGCGACTCACAACTACTGGCACAATGCCCTTTACTACATTGAACAAGGCAACTATGAAGCTCCGCTAGCTATTTTTGATGAGTAAGTCAGGTCGAGTGACGAATTTTCCTGTACGATGGGTAAAGTGACTGAAAAATTGCCTGATTCAATCCGAATATTGTCTTTCTTTAGTGAAGTCTGCCGTCGTGCCAACAAAAGCCGTTCCGTACTGGATTTGGCTGATGCGGCATCTATGCTGTGGCGTTTGGAACTAGAAGGAGTCGATGTTGGCAATAGGTAAGAGCAGAACCCTGTAGATCCATTAAAGAGAATAGTCGTATTGGGTTAACAACCCCTGAACTGGGAGAGTACTCTCGAGCTAGGTCGATACGCCAAGCTTTTGGTTTCCCTCAGAATAGCGAAGATATATAAATGCCTTTCGGATCTCATGCTGACTTGTTGAGCACATCAGTTTCATTCAACTTCTAATAATTCAAATGTTTATTCTTTTGTTTACTTGATTGCTTACTTCTTTTTTATTTGATCACTCATTTACTGTTTATTGTGCTCAGAGAGGCTCATAGGTCAATTTTTCCCATCTACATTGAACAAACATTGATCTTACTTTTTGATCCTGATAAATAAATCGACGCATTGACCGAATTTTTCTGAAAGATTAGTAAGTTCACGTCATGTGGATGTAGTTCCGACTCAATCTATGAGCATGATTGAAACGTAGAATTGTTGATAAGAATAGCCTAGACCTTTTTTTACATTTCGTTTACCCGCTGATGTTAGGAGTTATTCCTTCTAGAAATGAATTCCTTCACTATCCATGAAGATTGCAACTGGCTGGTTGGAAGTATTTTGTGTTTTCAGGTGGCAAAACCTTCCAAATATGAAGACACACTTAGAGGACCATGTTACATGTTTCAATGATGCCCATATGGGTGAGTTCTAGGAAATGAGTTGAATAAGCTCTTGAATGAATTGAATAAAAGTTGACCTATGCTCAGAGAGTAGTACCTGGGCATACTTTTCTGTGATTACCTACTTAGTCTTACCATTAGAACTGCGATATTGTAAGTGATTTATGGGTTTTCCTGTTCTCCTAACCAACAATGCTCTCGAGCTGCCACTTACACTCAGAAGCTTATTTCTTAATACGGTACACAAGAAGAACAATTTTCGTTTTAGGAGCAGCACTCACAAGAAGAGGTGATACTGTAGAAGAAAAACAACTCCATGGTACTCTTGTCGAGTTCGCTACGTAAGTGTCATCGCTTTCTCGAAAACCCCAATCTGCCTTCAAAGAGAAATACCTGTATAGGTAGCTCTCTCTGTAACTGACAGTACCGCAAAACCGTCATTGATTTTACGAGTGTTTGAAAATCTTGGAAGCTGTCGGTAAAATTAGCAAATTAAATTGGGAATTTCACTCTTCATGTGCCGTTCCAAAGGCTCTTATAATGACTTGAACGCATAAAAGATAAGTATCGATTTACGCGCACAAGATGGAATCCATTCTCGAGCTCACTTGCTGAGGTGTAAACTGAATTATAATAGTTGATTGACAGATATACTGCATGCCTTAAAAAATTCTATAATTATTAGGTTGGCAAATAAGTCCTGCGACAAAATGGAGACTTTTTTTAAACCATTTCTAAACCTTTTCATATCAATCAATTTTCGGAAAAATATTTACCGAAGAAGTCAACAACCTTCTTCTATCCTTTGAGCCAATCACTGATGCCATCTCTTCAGGAGTGAGGGAGCTGTGACTCAAAGAAGTAATTTACTGCCACTTTTGGATCACATTGAGTTATGAATTTCTTTTCCATAACGGGATGCTCAAAAAGGGAGAGCAAATGGTAGTCAAAAGGAGGAACACTCCGGGAGTAGGACTGATGAGTAATCTGGAACTAATCGTGATCGGGGAACTTTTGACGTGTGTCCAAAGCGAATTTTCGACGTGCGTTGTCCCTCTGTAGGGACCTGATTTACGGTTTGATCGTCCTTCTCTAATCCCGTTGGCCGAATAAAGGGGATCATAGGTGCAAGCGATAGCTGTGTCCATCTAGTCTGCGCTTAGCAACTCATAGTGGATGGATTCCTTCAACATCCATTAAATTAAGGGACGATGCTTGCGTTACCCCGAAGGCTGGTATCTCCTGCGGTGAAGCGATCCAACCGATTGTTGACCGTCGATCGGTGAGCAGTGCTAGCATCGAATAGATTGCTGATATTTCGAACCGCTACACCCGCGTTTTTTCCTTGGCGTGCTTAGTAGAAGGTGATGGGACAAATCGGGTGTTGTCAATTCATTGACCGTAATGCTCTGAAAGCCCACACGCGTGCCCTCATTTACAATACTTATGCGTCGATAGCCTGAGGAATTTCCCACAGGTCTACCACCCTTGCTACCGTGTTCACACTGTTGATACAAATTTTCAATGCTTCAAATTTTTTTGTCGCAGGACTTATTTGCCAACCTAATACAAACACGGGCAAATAGTATGACTCCCAAATTTCTCAGCAGGCCAGCAGGATGGAACTTCTCTGATCGTTTGCTCTGATGAATATACCATTTGTGTAAATATGTATAGAATGTAACCACAATGTGAAGTTGTAAACATACTTCTATTGTTGAGTATCATTATTCGCTTTGTTATACTACCTATTGCATATCTGCCTATTACCTCTTGTTTCCCACAACTCAAATTTCGCAACTACCAAAACCGATTTCCCGCGCGCAAAGCTGCCTGCCAGAGCCCTCTCTTGACTGTGTTTATATGAACATCTTACTCTCTTGTACTCGGCCTATCTGTGTAATCTCCACTTTCCCAGGGCCACAGATATACAGGGTGGCTACAAAGTATGGTCCGGTATTTATTTGCATGTAAAAAAATAAATATCATACATTTCTACAAGAATTTTCATTAAATGGTACAACTAAGATAAAGGAACATTTATTCGAGGTATTGTTCGAAATGATCGCCCTTGGCCAGAATACAGGCTTCCAATCTTTTCGTAAAGGCTTCCACGGTGGGCCGCAAGTAGTCGACATCAATTTTCTGCCACTCCATCTGAAGAGCTGCTTTTAGACTGTCCAAATTGCTGTGGGGTGAAGAAGACACTTTCTGCTGCAGATAGCTCCAAACTGAGTAGTCCATTGGATTGAGGTCTGGGGAGTTAGATGGCCACATGTCTTTGTCCCAGAATCCAGGAAAATGATGTCGGCAGAAGGAAATCGTGGATTTCGACCCATGTGCTGGTGCCCAGTCCTGTTGCAAAACAAAGTTCCTTTCTCCGAAGTGATTTCGGACCCATGGCAATAGTGTGTCCCTTAAAATAACATTCTGGTGAGTTTCGGAGTTGATTTTGGTGTTTTTATCAACAAAAACGAGAGGTGTTTTGCCTTCTGATGTTATTCCGGCCCATACCATCACCGACTTCGGGAACAGGCTGCTGGTTTTCACTCGTCGTTTTCTGGAGTTTTTCTCTGCCCGAGGTAGCAACTGCTGCTGGTTTTGGCTGTTGTGCGCGACCTCGACCGTGAAAATTTTCTTGTCTGTCCACACGATGTCCGAGAGGCGGCCCGCACGGACTGCTGCCAGAAGCTTCTGACATTTTTCCAGTCTGTTCTTCTTTGCTGCTTCGCTGAGCATCTGGCCTCGAAAGAAGCGGTAACTGTGAAAATCTAGTTCACATTTCACAATGTTTTGAACACTTCTTCGCGAGATATGCAAATCCGAAGCAATTTTGTTCATGCTGACTTCATCGTTGCGTGAGATCCTCTTCTTGATCACCTTCCGAATCCGAGGAACATTGACAGTTCTTGGACGCCCTGATTTTGGAAGTGGTAGATGGTGTCCACGCTCCCTGTACTGGGCCACAATTCTTCTGACCGTTCTGTCGTTAATGTGCAGCCTTCTTGCGATCTCCGCAGCGGAACATCCTTCGTCCACGAGATGTGCGATTGTGGCACGGTGAGGAGATGGTCGCATTTCTCCGAGGTACTTTGATCGACAGTCGCAATAATTCGGGTATAAGGCATGACTGACATGTTTTATCCAGAGCATATATGGCACAGCTGAAACGGGGATTTACAGGTTAGCAAGCGACGTGTGATTTGCCGGACCATACTTTGTAGCCACCCTGTAAATACCGGTCACATCTCCTAGAATGACTTTTTAGATCCATTTATCTTTTTCGCCAGAGGATTCTGCTGATCAATCGCCCACTTCTGTGCTGCTACTTACCGAAGAAGAATAGAGTGGGAGTCACTATTCTCTACCGAGCCATAAGTGAGGGACCTTGTCCCTAGCCATCTGGAAAGGGGATCCGAGACGGAAACCCAGAAAGGGGCAAACGCACCGCGCACCCTTCACATGTGGAGACAACCAAGAGAAAAGCACGTTGCCTACGACAAGGTAATAGACGAGCTCCGATCTACTTGGACGACTTCCTCGTTGGGTGTAACATCAGTAAGAGCGCGTTTAACTAGTGCAACTAGTGCCGAAATGCTAGAGAAGAAGTTCTTATGAAAGGAAAGGATAGCTGGTGGATGTGGAAGGTCTAGTAATCGACAGTAATCAGTATGCAGAAGTGTTTGGAACCTACTTGGTTTGATTTTTAACCTATTTTGTAATCCTGACGCAAACCTGTCATTCAAGGCCCATCATACAAGATTCTATCAGAATTAGAAGTCTAATAGCGGTTGTGATCCAACTTGAGCAACTCTCCAGGACCTTGTCCTTTTCGAGCCTCTTTCTTGGTTTTGATCAAACCCAACTCTTTCTAATAACCTCGCTGAAATGGTGCACCTATCGATTATTACTTAGGCAATATTTTTCAGGACCAGCGATGCCGATAACGCCAAGGTCTGTCAAGATGTTGGTGTGGCTCTGTACGAAGGGATGACGCTTTATGGACGTGGACAATATGATAAAGCAGCTGAATTGATGCTACCGATTCGACATCAGGTTTATAGAATTGGAGGCAGTAACGCTCAGGTTAGTTTCCAACTTTTCTTGCGCTCAGGTTAGTAGAAGGATATGCTCCTTGGCAGGGTTTTACCTTTTTGGTGACTTACATCTGGAAAAGCCATGAATTTGCCTGCCTTCTCGCTTAATTGATAGGTCCGATTGTAGTGGGTCATCAAACGACCTACGGTATCAACTCTTTTGGTAAACCCGTGACAGTGGATCTTGTGGAATATTGGAAGGCTAAACTCATCGGAACTTATATCCATCTTGAAACACAAACATTTAGAAAAAGAATACTCTCAACCTCTGCTTATCAACAGTGGAAAGTTTCCAACTCGAGAGAGGGTTGAGAGAGTACTTTTTCTGAAAATTTGTGTTTCAACGTGGACATAAGTTCCGATGAGTTTCAAGCGCAAGCAGTTGAAACTCCCATTTTGTTTATTAGTTCTATGGTCGAACCCTAATCAAAAACGAATGCTAAAATAGGAACAGTAAGGCAAACCATCATTTTTCAACGATATTTCTTGAGTCACTGCAGAAGCTCAGCTGCTTCTGCTACCTTGAAAAGGGTTAATTGGATGGCGCATCCTACAAAAAACCGGGAGTGAAATGGAGTGAACTTACTCTTGAAAGACCTTAGGGGTAGCCATGTAGAAATATCTTCTTTGCTTGGATGAGAAAAAAGATCAGGAGTTTCCTTCCGGGTCGCTCCTCAAGATGACCTGTCTCTGGCGTGACCACAGCGAGGGAAGCTACATACTGATTGTCATCCTTTACCTGAGCACTAGTTGCTCAGACCATTTCTAGTCATGAATCGGAGCTGGATCTGGCGCTTTAGTAAAACGAACCCGTAGGGCTCGACCCTTTCTGAGGAGCCCAGTATGCTTTTCAGAGTCAGTTTCGGCATCTGAGTGTCTGTAGTCCGTTCCGAGTACATGGCACGCACACCCATTGCCAGCTCTTTCATTCAAAAAGTTTGGAGACTTTTAAAAACCGGCTTTTCAGCGAGACATCTTTACACAGACATTGATACATGCGTGCATTATGTCCACGGACCCGGCTCACTTCCAACAAACCCCGTAAGTTTTGCTTTTTCTGACAGTCTCGATTCTAGGCTTTCAAGTTTCATCCAATTTATGGTCATTCCCAAGCCTATTCCAGGACTTTAATCGAAGAACGAAGTGCTCTGCAAGATAAATCGCCTATCACTGAAAGACTCGCAGCCAAATTCAGAAAGTATCATCCTATGTGAAACCCTTTATGTTGTTATTTGATAGTGCTTCCGTCATGTTTGACCAAAGATTTTTTCATAACACTTATATTATGAGCTACCAAACTGACACCACGTGAGTTTCGACATGGTACTCTCGAAGAGATTGTAGTAGTTGTTGAAACCCTAGATCCTTTCGTACTATCACCCCTAGAACTCGTTTTCTTTCTGAAGCAAGGGATCAGGTGATCTGTTGAAATATGTCTATCAAAACCCTTTGCACATTTCTGTAGGTGACCTGGGTTTGCCCATGTCACCTACAGAAATGTGTCATCCAGGTGGTTTTCCCACATACACTACTTGAATTCTGTATTTAAAGCAGACTAGGGACCTTGACTCTAGTGCTCCCTGTATAGCAGGTGTATTACATGTATCAGTTGATTCGAAATTTCGAAGAAATACTACTTGAGAATTGACCCAAATATCGCCTTTACTAGTTTACTGCCAGTTGTCGGCATGAGATGCTGGTGTCACCGGTGATATCTTCTCTTCTGATTCCCTTCATCTGATTTATATGATTCTTTTTCCCGAACTTTCATCGAGAGTAAGTCTTTTTTTAGTCTGAATCCTCTTCCAAATCCTAAACTTTTGACTCGGATTTTAATCAGATTTGGGAAAAAAAATGGAAAAGCTAGGAGTCTACTCCTCCGATTTCTGCGTTCCTCTAGACCGGCTACTGCAGAAACTGCTGGTTATAATGCTCTTACCCTTTTACACTTTCACACCAAGTGGGTCCACTTTGTAAGTAAAATTAACTTTGTTTCTCGATCTTTTTGTATTATATTTCATATACTAAGTTTCCACGGTCTCTTAAAGATGTCATTCTTACTAAGATTAATCACAATCTGAAAATTGCTGTTTCTATTTAATTGATTTAAGTTGTAGTTTAAAAACATTGCTATTAAGATATAGAATATGTTATAAAAAATCATTGTGATATTGTGAAATAAAATTTGATTTTTGATGAAAATTTCTGGTGAATTGTTTCACAATTCATACCTACTCGTACTTTTTCCACCTTCAAACCGTTTCCAAAGAACTGTTTTGGTGATTCTAAGCAGTACAATATCTCTGCCAAAATGGTATGAAAAACTTTTATTTTAGCGGGCCATCCTATCATGCGTACGGTCAGGGGATCGATTCCCGAATCCTTAAAGTGATTGAGGTCAGAAGGCTCCGGGACCTTAATTGTGGAGCTATGAGCGAGGAGATTCTTTTATATTTTCTTGAATGAGCTTTCTAAAAACGATTTCTAAGCACCTCCTTTTTTTACTCTTCTTTTCTACCCTTATCTGAATGGGCATGTGAATAAGCGTTGCGGAAACCTTTTCCGATCCAACACATGCTTGCCTTTCGGGGTCGTCAAATCAGTTCGCTTGGGAGTTCGTAAGGGAACAAGAAAAGAGCGATTGTTCCTAGCAAATGTTCTCGTGCCCATGATAGCACCTTTAATTGACATCACCCCTTCTTTCCTGCATTATCAGCGTCATTCAATTTATTCTGCACAATGCATTTAAGGATAAGTCTTACCTAGCAAGATCAAGGCCAACGAGTAGGCTCCATATAATATAAATATCGACGTCAAATGAGACATCGGTGAAACTGCTCTTCACTACAACCCTAACCCGTGCTTCTCAAAAATTCCAACTCGGTCACTCGAAAAAGTGCGGTCAACAGCATACTCCTCTCTGTGACTTCCTTTCGTACATTACCCACTTCTTTAGGTTTTCCGTATTTTCTGGCGACAAACAAGGAACGGGTGTGAGGGGTGAAGTAATGATCTCAACCCGTATACCCTACCTAGGTGGGCAGTTGCCACTCTTCGTCAAGGATTGACATGCGCCCTATCCTGTTTCACACCCCGTTTCCAGATTCCAGCAGTTTTTTCCGCCTTCTCAGCATCTCAGGAGGAGAAATTCTCACTTGATTTTCACAGTTTTTTCAGGTTCGTCGTCTAATCTGCTCATTCACTTTAATTTCGAATTTCATAGTCATTTTCCCTGATAGTTCCTTCGAGTGTTTTCAACTACTTCTTCATAGTTGAACTGGAGTTTTTTCAAAGATTCGTTTTAGTGGAACTCGAAAACAATCGTTTTTGTGACCGAATTCGGACTGAAACCACTGCATACCTAATTTTTTATTTTTTTTTGTTACCGTCACAGTCATGATTTTCTCTGTGTATTCACTCACCTTGTGCCTGTCAGCCAAAATGCCGTCTATGACTCTAAGCGGTACATCGCGTTTATACATTGTACCTAAGCTGTCGTCTTCTCAGGCGTTTTGATGTGTTTTATGTTCCTTCAGCAGTGAATATGTTCAGATCGTTCCCAAGTGGAAGCTTGGAAAACTGCTAGAATGGCAGCCTGGTGTGCAGACAACCTGCGAGATGTTGAGGTACTCCTTTAGTCAATTTGGGACTGAATCTTCATAGGCGAAATTAAATAATGAATTAGTTACCAGTAGTCGATGTCGGTGTAATGTCGAGTTGCTGGGCCGTCAGTCGAGATGGTACTCTTCGTTCCTTCTAACGGGCTTGCGCCTTCATCCTGGCCTGTGAGCCATAGATACTAGTGATTCCTACCAATCAGGCGACATATGGGATCTCAGGAACGTTCAGATATAGTCGCAGATACCTGGGCCGGTCTTGTGTCTTACAATAGATTGATCACGTTAGATCTGCAGTAGTAGAGCTGTACAATAGTTTTACTATTGACGTCAGTATTCGAGTACTCTGACTAAGTCAATCTGTGCAACCTTGTAACGAGAAGTTCATGGTCTTTCACACCTCTTCGCTTGATCCCTGCCTGATACCTTTCTGTACTTTTCCACCCTTCTCTTCCGCTTATAATTCCATATGATTCATCCTATTCCTAGGGTTGGCGTGTTTCTGGATTGCCGCTATCTACGACGTCGAATGAATGCGCAAAGCTGTTGGATGGAGCCGTACGTCAATTCGTATCGTGGACTGACTGCGAACAATTGGATGGTCTCGAAAGAACTCTCGAGGCGATGAGTTCAGCAGATGAAAGTGCAGGTAAACATTTCAACACATCAGTCGTCAGATGGAACACAAATAGGGGAGGGGGAGGTTTTGGTGAAATGTCGTTGAAATCAACTTGAGACATTCGAGAATTACAGCGCTGACTTCCTCTTCACAAATAGATTTCGGGTTTACACATGGCAGCAAATCAGCAGAAGTGATGAGTTCATGAAAGGGCTGCTTTGAAAGCATATTCGCGTGGGCGTGGAGTACTCTCGTGATATCTGATGACCCTTGAGCCCACTGAATCTCCCCATTCCCTATTTTTGAGGTTCATTACACTGCTACCGGAAAACATACCATTGGGTGGAAGGTCAAGCTGACTTGAAACTCGAGTTTGTTCACGTTTTCCATTTCTAACCATGATCCTTTCAGTACTTCCACGAGCATTCGCCCTTGGAGTTGAGGCAATCGGTACAGGAACCAGCGCCAGAACGAATTCTGAGTTCCGCAAACAACTCGAACAGCTTCAGCTCGACACTACCAAAAATGGCAACGAACGAGAACGAAAGCATGCTCAAGCTGTGCTACAGTTTGCCGAAGGGTGAGTTTTTTCTTCTTCTTTTTCTTCCTTTCATGATTCATGCCTGAAAGCACTTTCTGCGTGTGGTCGCAGTTTATGATATATCCTGCAAGACATCGGCTCTGGATAAGGAGAAGAATGATGATAAGGGCATTAATACTTTTGATATACGTCTTTCTGAGTATGGACTGGTAATCGTTTGGGCATAAACCTCTTGTAGGAGGGTTCTACCACATTCTTATAACTGAAGCTCGTTTTTCGGCTGAATGAAGCTCAGTTAACCACAGTTCCAGAGGGCATATCTCTGTTACCTTCACTTATGGAACAAAATCCCTGCCAATGTCGGTTCTGAACCGCCTGTTCCAGAAAACAGTCTGCAGCTGCTCGCACATGGGAGGGAATTCTCAAGGACTATCCAACCGACTTGATTGCTATCAAATTCGCTCACGACACCTATTTCTACCTTGGTGATGCGAAAAATATTCGCGACTCGATCAAGGCAGTCTTGCCGAAACATAAAGGAACTGAGCCGTGCTACAGGTAAGGAATGATGGGCCTGTCCCCAGAACAATTGTTTTGACATTTTCCGCTATCAAATTTGATTGGATGATTCCCTTGTTTATAGTTACCTTCACGGGATGCTGGCATTCGGGCTGGAGGAGTGTGAACAGTACGCCGAAGCAGAAAAAGAAGCATTGAAGGTGCAACTTCTCAAAGATTCAATAAAAAGGGGACTGCTTTCGAATGTATCTCCCACATATAATCAGTGCTCTCACAAGGGGGCGGGGTTTGCGTTAAGGGGCGTGGCTAGAAACTCGAAGTGAAGAGCAGCCTGAAGCGCAAAAGTGATTCGGATGCTGGTTTTAACCACTAAGTGTTGAATAATCGCCAACCCGTAGTGACTTTCCAGCGATTCAGCCACTGCACCCATACCAAGTTGGTGTAACTCCTTAAAGCTCAGATAGTGTAGTGGCTGAGAACCGATGCATACCCATAAGGATCAAATCCTAGACCAGCCCAATCTTTTGTTGATGTCAAAAATTTACAACCTGTTGCTCAGTGATGATAAAAGACCAACTCGAGTTACTTAAGTTACCTTCGGGAGCTATGAATACAGGGTTGGCCATAAATATAGCGACGAGGTTCTCTCCTTATATCTCAGGAAGCAAAAGTGCAAACGAGACATGAGCATAACATTTATTAATTAACAACTGGTACATAAACAATCATAAAATGCTTCCCGATTCGGCCACCTTTGGTGCGGACAACAGCGAGGAGTCGCTTGGGAAAGGCGTCGTTTACCGGACGCAGGAGTGCGTCGTCGATTTCGTCCCATTCTCGAATGAGCGCTGTCTCCAGAGAATCCAAATTGGGGTGGGGAGTGGCGCAAGCCTTGCTCTCAAGGTAGGACCACTAGTTATTGTCCAGTGGATTCAAGTCCGGTGACGATGCCGGTCATTCTTCTGCCGAGATGAAGCCGGGGAGTTCGCTCTTGCACCACGCTTGGACGATCTTGGTTTTGAGGGCGGGCGCCGAATCTTGCTGGGATGTTCACGGGCGGCCGTTGACGTGGGAATTTGCCCACGGAAGTAGAGCATCTTCCAGAATCATCTTCAGGTAGTAATCTTTGTCGATTTTGACGCCAAGGCCGACGAATATCAACGGCGTCTTCCCCGAGGCACACCCCTGCCCAAACCATGACTTGGTCAGAGCGTGCAGCCCAGTTAACGACTTTTCCCTTCTTGTCGGCTTCCTCGACATTCCTTGCGGTCACTCCGACGCTCTGAGCGTTGAACTGCTGCTCGACGGTGAAGGGCTTCTCACCCAAAATGACAATCGAATGGTGGCCCTTGTTGCGCATCCGAAGCAAAAGCTGTAGGCACTTTCTTGACTCGCGCCTGCTGATTTGAGGCGCTGAGGATAACAGCCTTCTGAGTACGGTAGAAGTACATCTTAAGATCTTTGTGAACGACCCTTCCCATTGACTTCCGCAAGATTCCCATGTCGCGAGCCATCGTCGAGATGCTCCGAGTCGCGTTTCTTGCCATCCGCTTTCTGACGGCCGCGACGACTATCGGCGTGCGAGCAGAACGAGGTCTTCTACTTCTTCGGTGGTCTTGGAGTCCACCAAGGTCTCGATAACATTGGAGCGTGCGATACACGACGCTGCGGCGGATGCCGAAGTGCTTAGCGGATGCTGAGGCGGGTGGGCGGCCGGCTTTGTGCAGACGAACGATAGCGGAACCATCAGGAGAAGGCTTCACCATTTCACTATGAATGGACCAAATTTAACCAAATTCTAACAGGAGTTAGAAAAAATGATGAGATTGAAAAATCCACAAAACTGGTGCGCTATGTGCGCGATAGAATCTACGCTAACTGCAGCAAGTCTCGTCGCTATAGTTATGGCCAACCCTGTATTGCCTCAAACTTAAGCACAGGGCTGATTCCAGAGTGCCACTATTTAAGGGACTTGAACTCAATCGGTTCGATTGCTGGTCGACTCATGCATTTGCTCATGTACTGGAAATGCAGGGGCGATTTGATGAGGGCATAAGATTCTTGGAGAGCACCGTCGATGACTGGAAGGTAAGCATCTTAGTTTGATTATTACTTTGCCTCTATCCGATTTTCGACTAAACGTAGGTGGAGTGGCGCGTCTCTGCCATACGTGTCGTGCGGGGATCGAATCCTAAATCTGTCACCGCCCTGGTTAATAAGGCCCTCATTCCCCCTTGGTCGTGTAGTTGGTAAAAACCCAGGTAGGAACTTGAAAATGGCATGTATGTACATCGAGCGACCTCGTGCAAGTATGTATGAACTAAGCTCGCATTCAAACATCACTACGATTCCGGGAGGGTGTCGGAGGGCCCGGCGTATCCCAAGTTGAATTGACGATCAACAGAAGACAATTTTTCTAGATCTTTTTCCTTTATAATTATTTTTTTCCATCGATTCCAAATGGTTTCTCATCATCAACAATAAAGAAAGGTTTAGCCAGGATGGATGCTTGCTTCGCACAATTTTTGGCACAACGCTCTGTACTACCTCGAGAATGGCAACGTCGAGGTTCCATTAGAAATTTATGACAAGTATGCTTATTTGTAAATGAATTGTCTACCCATTTTGGGCTTTTCTTCTCAGTAATAACTAATTCAAGCCTCTAGGTGAAATTCCTAATTTGGATATTTTACCATCTCTTGAAATATCAGAGAAATCCTACAACGTGCCAAGAAAAGCGGAGCTATGCTGGATATTGTGGATGCGGCATCGATGTTGTGGCGATTGGAACTTGAAGGTGTTCCAGTTGGAAATAGGTAAACATACAATTGTCGCTCCTCTGACGATATTCGTGCAGGTTTTTGATGCTGGAGAACTCATTTGAAGTGCCGGTCAGTGACGCGTGCAGTTGTGGCGCGGTTTCATCGATGATTCCCGATTTTTTAGACACATAAAATATGATTATTGAGAAACAAAGAACTCTATATGCATCTGAACGAATTCTTCCTCATTTTTGGATACCATTCGACTAGATCCGTTCAAGGGACGTGACAGTAAGGCGTGCGGTCGCGTCACGTCTCCCGACCGCACTCTTGGTTTCCATGCAGTGAAAAAATCGCTTCAACAAATTTGTTATTAATGAACTCTTCGAACCGTCTTCGGGATGGAATTAGAGCTAATCGTTGTTCGACTGCAAGAGCAATGTGCATAACAGTCCCACCAAGTATATTATTGAATGTTCCAGGTGGCGTGACTTCCCGGACCTTTCGACTCATCTTGATGACCATGCACTGTTTTTCAACGATATCCATATGAGTAAGTGCAAATTACCAATCAGTGTTAGTTAAATTCGAAAATGAAAAGCCGGTAAGCGTAAGTATGTAGAAGCGGCAGAGACGCAGAAGTGTGCTCTGATTCTCTACTCTCTGAGTGAGCGTGATTGATTGGTCGGTCATTCCGCTTCGTTTCGCCGCTTACAATTCTCTAAATTTTTCATTAGTAATGAAAAAAAGTAAAATCCGGTAACTTTTTTTTTAAAGGTATGGTGCTGCGAGAAGCTGGCGGTGATTATGGAAAACAAGAGGAACACCTACATCAGACTCTGCTACAATTCGCGGAGTGTGTTCCGTAAAATATCAAAAATTAACATTTTAAAAATTTACATAGATTAAAAAATAAACCGAAAATCGAATGGAAAAGGTAAACGTGGTATAGTGACTTGTTAAGTGATCAGTGAAATTCTAAAAATGCCTGTTTAGGAACGTGCAGAGCGATGAGTACGATCAAGCCAAATGTTGCCGAGAAGTTGGCATAGCCCTCTACGATGCTATAGCTCATTACAGTAAGAAGGAATACGATGATTGTGCTAAAACGATGCTACCGATTCGTGACAAGATATATACTATTGGAGGGAGCAATGCCCAGGTATTTTGTAGTTTTTTTTAGTTTGAACCATGGTTTACATGTGGGCAAAAAGCCCATTAATTAATCTTGGTGACGATTCGGTGGCATATTTCAATAGAAACGTTTCGTTTATGCTTGGCGAATGGCGAGCTGCATCGCTTTCTGTAAAGATGTGTTAAAATGCGCCGCAGTGGCGCCTAGCCGCAAATGAATAGTCGCGCGCGGCAACTTCAGGAGGGTCTTGACACGATGAACCCCAGAAAATCCATTTACATATTTATCGCCTTTTGCTAGCAATATATAGGTGATTTATAAATAGTTTGAGTAATCCATGATTTGTATGTATCTCATGACTGTGCCTTCAACGCTAAAAAGATGAGCTAGGGAATAGTGAGCAAAAAAAGGGAAACCAAAGGAACGAAAAATGTCGCTTCCATAAGCCAGAGGGATTTTGTAGAGTTAGTCATTGGGTAAAGACCATTTGAAACGACAGACGTGAGTCATACTTGCAAAATACCTAGAATGTCTGAGTAAGCGCTTTAGAGTAAGTGAAGAGCGTTGGGCGTTGAGAGATGAGCGTTAAGCGCGGAGCACCGAAGCCTCGTTTGCGTCCGCGCCGCTGACGGTATTTGCGCTGCGTCTACTGTGAACAATGCCCATCCGCCCGCAAAATCGATTAATCTCATTCACGACGTAAACAAATATTGATTTTTAGCGTGATATGTTTACCCAGACATTGATCCATGCATGTATGAAGGCGAAAAATGACGAGATCAGTGGTTTGACCGAGTAAGTTCTGCCTTTATTGAACAAAGGAATGATTGAGGTGTATCGAAATTTTCAGGAAGATTCTCAGCGAAAGAAACGCCATGAAAAAGATGTCGAAAATTAATGAACGACTTGCTTATAGATACAGAGAGCTTCATCCAATGTGAATGCTTATTTGTGATATTTTCCTGTAATTGGTGATACTTGTTCCATTCCAAAATTTCCCCTATGTTTGCACTTTCATAAAAATTTGGTTGGCTTTGAATTTATTGTAATTGTGATTTCTTTCAATAAATGAGATCTGAAAAACATCACCATCATTTTCAAAGGAGTGTAGTGTTGAGGAAAATCGGTTCAATGGGAATCACCCATGTGTGAGCACCCTGTTTTCCTGAGCAATTTATTTACGTCCTGCTCCTACTAAGAACTTCACATGCTTTCCCTATCTCCCGATTCTCCAGGAACCCCAGAACGATGTTTATGACCAGTTTCTCCCTTCACCATGTCATTTGATGGCCGTTTTTGCTATTGCCACAGACATTAATAGTGTGAAAAATAAAGGGATATGATCCGCTAGGATTGTTTCTGCATCATATTTACTCTAAGCTGAACCGAGAAGTAAATATAATACAAAAATAATATAACTATATATAACATAATAACATATATAATACAAAAATAAACAGCGAGCTTCTATGTGTATAGCTGTGAGATTGAAACTAGCACGCGACGAAATTTTGGCAATCATCCAAATCACTTGTCAGTCTCATATCGCTTTCTGAAAGATAGGGGTAGGCTCCTACCCGTGCCGAATACGATTCACGGTTAATAGGACCAGCGGAGAGAGATTTAGGCGATGATCTATTGCGTAGAGCTTACCGACTTTGGCGGGTGGGAATAGAGAGAACCAAAGGTCTGTGAAGTGGACCTTATGCCCCATGGGCGGAGCAGGATTGTTCGGGTACTTGGGTAGGCGGGTTTCGTTTTTCGCTGTTTCTGCGATCCATAACATTTACTGGAATTCTGGAGCAGTTCATCTCACACCACGCATTTCTCTGCCCTCTCTCGTTTGAAGACCCTCACTAACTGAGAAGTTTGGGATACGTTGCAGTCAAACAGCGTGGGGAAACGTTTTACATGGATCTGTGTAGGTAAAGCACCAGTGGAAGTGGTGCCCATCCGCCAGAGAACGACAAACAGTTCGGACAGAGGAAGCGGTCGAGGCATAGGTCCGATAATGTGAAAAAGAGGTAGGTAGAGATTTTCGAGAAATGGATTAGCTTTGCTCCGCGAATTGAGGATTTGAGGAAGCTGCTGGTAGATTTCAGGAATTCCGGTCAGTTGTGAAGATGGGATATTGTATGAGAAAGTTCGGAGTTACACTATTTCTAGGCTTCGAATGCTCTCATTCAATACCGACTTCCCCACCCTTGACCTTCCTCCCCTCTTCTTCCCCTACGACAAACCTCTCTCGTCTATCCTCTCTAAATCAGTGAAAGTTACTATCTAGTAAGACAACAACAGATACGGTATCCATCGTGAAGAAACCCCGTCGAGGACCTCGGCTCGTCCACACTCCATACCTCTGAACTCGCCGAAGAGCCGAAGCTCCGCTTACTTCCCTTTGGGGGCCATCGAAATAGCGTCTATGGCTTCTCCTCTTCAGGGCTTCCTCTACTGGAGGTATTTGGGGTTGGCGTGATTGGGCCAAAGCATACTCCGGCTATCAGACGGGTACGGAGCTCTCCGTTTGTTGTTCCATAGCGCAGCGAGCACGTGTTTGGGTGTATATTTATTATGTCAAGGGTTCGGATCCTGAGCACCACTTTTTGTGCCTGGCAAGATTATTAGGACGAACCCCGTTACCGTAAACGGAACCGCGATTTGCAGAGAAAAGCCAAAGTTTAGGAACTCGCACAGCTGACTGCGAAATGGAAACCCCGCCCTCGATGTCGATCGGTCAAAAGTTTCAGCTGTATTCGCACCCCTCTTCCTGCAGGGTTTTACTTCCCCATTAGCCATGAGCTCTCAGAGTTTCAACGAATTCCTTACAGATGCGTCCTAGACCTATACATAACACTCCCAAGCCCACTCTTTTGATCCCTCAAGCGGGCTTTCAAACCCGAATTTGACAAGCATTCCCAGCTTTCTGGACTTTTGATCAAATGAGCAGCGACTGGTCTTGGTCCATCTTGGTTTTTCAGCTTCAAAACAAAAGGATCGCTGCAAGTTTTTGAACTTCGAATTTTTGAAATATTCGCCATAACGCGATCCTAATTGAGCTAACAGACTGAGATTTTGGGTTGTTAAACTTTGTTCCCATTGAATAAACCCCAAGACACCAGTTTCCAATAATCGAGTAAGACAAAAGTTGGCATTTCAGTTTGTCGTATGAAGTCAGTCAGGCAGTCAGTTTTTCTAAGGTTTTGTGCCTTGTAGAAAAGTTGTAAAGTTTTAGAAAACCCGGCGATTTTTTCTTGTTTTTTTTTTGAGTCCATGCATCGCAAAAGCTATGCGAGCCACGCACGATAGGCAGGAGTGCTCAGAAAACGATCCCTTGATCCCTCAAATACTAGTCCGCTCTTTTAACCACTGCTCTTTCCTTTCACGTTTGTTCCACGGCCAATTCGGCTACACCAAGCCGTTCGATAACCAGCAACAACAATATTTCATCCCAATTGTTTCCTTTGAATGAGTTTGTGTCAGTTGATAATTTTGTCAGGCCAAAAATTACTACTCAGGATCCGAACCCCTGACAAAGCAGTCATGGGCCCGAATACGTGCACGCAGCGCTATCGGACCACAGTCTGGCTGCGAAAATTCAGGCCACAAGACTCCCTCGACTCGTCGGATGACCAGAGGGTGCTTTGGCCCAGTCACGCCAGGCCCACATACCTCATATAGAGGCAGGCCTGAAGAAGCTTACGGACATGTACTTCTCGGGTGTCCGTTTCGATGGCCTCCAAGAGCTAGTGGGCAGAGCCTAGGCTCTCCTGCGAGTCCAGTAATATGCAGTGTGGACTCGGCCGGAGAGCCGAGGTCGTCGACTGGGCTCCTTCAAGGTGAATACCGTATTTATTTATTTATTTATTCAAATACACCTCAAGGGTGTGCCCATTAATACACACAGAAAAAGCAGTTAGAAACTATGTTCTCATCTGGTCTATAAACAAAGAAAAAGAGAAGTGCATGAAAACAAAACAAGTAAAGAGGTAGAATTGGACAGCAATGAAAAAAGCAGATAGGTTAGCATGTCGAGATGTCAAACGAAAAAGAGAGGAGCTAGGGCATTATGTTGTGAGGACGATAAGGTTGTTTTCCCCTGTCAAGCAGATGAGGGGTCCCCTCGCAAGATCCTGGTCCTTAATCCAGAACGCACAAAGAGAAGAACCGAGGCTTGCTGACAACTTAGTCCGTTACGAACGAATTCGTCCGGAACCCCGGGCGAGCAGACCAAGGGGGACCTCAAACGAGGGGGTTCATCAAACCGAAGGATCCCAAAACAACTAGGACCCACAACTAAAGCCCACAGCACGACGAAACAAAAACTGCTTTTTGCAATGCTACCTGCCTGCTTCCAGAGAAAAAAAAGGAAGGGAATAAATTGCAGAAAGGTCATTCGGAGGTAGAACTAGCACGCCCGTAATCAATTGAACAAGTATCAGACTTGAAATAGATCAGTATACAGTAAAAGCCACACGATGTCGGAACCTTTGTGGGTTTTCGAATCAGGAAAAATGGAATTACAGTAGATTGTCTGTGAAATAGAGAAGAGGAATGTATTGCATAACATCACATTGCTTAGAATACAGAAAGTCGCCAAGCTCTCAAAAATTGGTTGGGGTTCTCGAAAATGTCAAAAAGAAAGGTCATTCAAGGCTTCAATACTGTGGGGATGCTCGTCGAAGGTAGGAAGCAGATAACCTGTAGGAAAACTTCAACGCACTAACTGCCTAAAAAAAACAGTAAAATGGTGTTAGATATACTCTGGAATACGCAATGTTCGTAATAAATCGATCTTGCTTAGCCTTTTTTTGAATATTTTGCTGCTGGGTGCCTGGAGCACCTCAGACGGAAGCAGTTCAAGCCATCTAGCACAACGATAGAAAAAATTGTTAAACATTAAAGAGTACTGTCTAGGATGAATGTTGGCATAGTGAAGGTTGAAGCCACCCAACCTTTCACTTGAGGGCTTGAAACACCAGTATTTACTGGCACACAGCTTTACCTCTTTTCGAAGTACCCTGAAACAGAACACTAGATCAGCCGCTACGCGTCTGTATTGCAAGGACTTGAGGGAAAAGCTTTTGAGGCGCGCGCCATACGAGGGTAAACGGGGTCGGCCGACACAAGGTGTGGACCTAATCCAAAGAATACGCGTGAATACGCGCTGGACTCGCTCTATCCTGAGGATATCTTTTTTGAGAAATGGGCTCCAAACCTGCGAGCAATACTCCAGATACGGTAAGACATAAGTTTTGTAAAGACGTAGTAGTATGGTCGGGTCAGAGCATCTGATGTTCCTCATCATCGCGAACATAGCGGCGAATGCTTTTTTTACAGCCTCATCAATTTGCTCAGAAAACTTGAGAGTGGTATCAAAAATGATTCCAAGGTCCTTAGTGGAGTCACAAACTGGGAGTCTTATCCCATTGACAATGTAGTCAGTTGCAGCGGAGTTCCCGAAATGCATCACCAAGCATTTGCTCAGATTTAAGGGAATATCCCAGTCACATGCCCATACTCTCATTTTCTCAACTGACAACTCCAGTGCCTTTTGTATGACTTCTCTATTCGAACATTCATACGACGCGTACAGTTTAATGTCATCAGCATAGACTTGTACGTGAACATCACTACATGTTTTAAGTATTTGGGGCAACTCAATGGTGTAAATCAGGAATAGTAAAGGTGAGAGTACTCCACCTTGGGGGACCCCGCTGGTACAGATGAATTCAGAAGAGTAACTAGTACCTACACGAACCGTTATGCTCCTGTCAGTAAGGTACGACTTTATCCAGTCAAGGGCTTTACCCCGAATTCCGTAGTGTTCCAGTTTCTTAATGAGCTTAGGATAACAGACTTTATCAAAAGCTTTGGAGAGGTCAAGATGAATGATGTCTACAGACTTTCCTCGGTTTATAGCCCAGCAAACGTCATAGAGCGTATCAAGCAAATTAGTACATGCAGAGGCCCCGGGTAGGAAGCCATGCTGCTCAGCCGGGACAAGGTGGAACTTTTGAAACCAGGCTAGTAACTTTCCAAACATAACTTTCTCCATGACTTTAGCGGGGGTGGGAGTAAGGCTGATAGGCCTGAAATCAGTAACACTAGTAGCTCCAGGGTGCTTTGGAATGGCAGTAATGATAGCTTTCTTCCAAAGGCAGGGGACCTGTCCTAGAAGGAAAGATATATTGAACAGGAAGGAAAGTGGATAACATAGTGACCCATAGCATTTTTTGAAAATGATTTGAGGTATACCATCAAAAGGCTCACTAGTTGAAGGCTTCAAATTTTTAAGCACCAAACGAACGTCAGTAGGGTGAAAGTAGATATCAGGTAGACTACGGTGGATATACTTCAGGCTATTTTCTACTTCACCATCAGCAACAGTAGTCACATCCAAAAAGACACTAGCGAAATATCGACCCAGAGCTTCAGCCTTAGCAGAGTCATTATGGAGATTCGACCCAGCCTGATCTTTTAATATAGGTAGGGTTGGCTTCGGTTTGAGTTTGTTACGAAGGTAAAGGTGCAGCCGCCGCAACGAAGCAGTTTTACCAAGGTGACGTTCGTAGCTGGCAGCAAACTTTTTCAAATGATGGTCAACGTCGGAACAAACTTTTCTGTAAAGCGGGGAACTCAAAGGGTAATCCAATTCCTGGAAAAGGCGTTCCTTCTGGAATAAGAGGTTTTTTATATGTGACGGATACCTTATGGTGGTGGATTTCGGGAACTTTACTGGAACGAAGCTCGCTAAGCCTCTGTAGACAACATTACAGAACCTGGCATATGCATCATCGGTAGAGACGTACTGCTCAAACAAATGGAGCCAGTCAACATTCCGGAAGTATTCATCGAGACCAGTATAGTCAGCAGATGAAAAATCGGGGAAGGGTAGGTAACATGCACCACCAAGCTCTTCTAACAGACTGAAGCGAACAATGTTATGGTCTGAATTCGCCAGAGGAGCTGACACTGTAACCTCACTAATGTTGGAAAGCGTAGACAGGACTAAATCGAGAATGCTATTGCCATGTGTTGGTACGCATACATGTTGCTGAAAGCCCATTCCTTGGAAGAGTTCTAGGAAGACATTTGACGATGGATTAAGTGCATATTGGTGCTCCCAGTCAATTGAAAGGTTAAAGTCTCCTACAATGACATTATTGGCCTGGGGCGAGACAAGGTCACAGAGTAGTCCAACTAGTTCTTCATCCTCACTCTTCAGAGAATTCGGTGGACGATATACGACTGCAAAGCGGATCCGAGACGCGTTACGAGGACAGAATAGTTCAAAGCAGAGCACATCCGCTTTCGTTAAATGAGTCGTATCCACAGGAGAAATGAAAAGATTGCCTTTGATTAGGCAGCATACACCACCACCCCTTCGTTCTTTACGATCACTGCGAAAGAGTACATAAGGTAAATTAGATACTATTTCTGAATCAAGAATGGTGGGCGTAAGCCACGTCTCGGTTACGAATAGAAGGTCTGGCTGTTCGTGACATATAAAAGCATGTAAATGTTCAAGTTTATTCGACAAGCTACAGGCGTTTAGTAGGAAGCAGGTAAGGGCAGGTTTTCCGTGCGCCGCTAGAGGTTTCCCGAGCGCCTGTGCGGAAGTTCAGATACATGTTTCAGTTGCCCTTGGTAGACAACCCACTCCCGGATAGCTTTGCCCTTGTTTCGCTCCCGAGCCTGTTGGCGCAACTCGCTCTCGCGTTTTCTTTCATCCTCGGTCATGCTCCTGCGGATGTAGACATTGGACAGCCCAGCACCGCGAAGTAAGCGTGCATTAGCCAGAGCCCGCCGCCAATGCGCCCTGGTAGGCAGAACCACCTTGACGAGACGCGGGCGCTCAGGGTCTGGCCTGCCCATCCGGTATACCTCAGTCGGCCGACATTCGACGTCCAGAGCATTTAACACAGTGCTGACCTTCTCCTCCAAATCCCTCTGACGCGTCGAAGCCGGAGGAGCTCCTTGCATCTCATCAAGGCCGGAGATGACAATGCTTCGGCTGCGCTTATCACTCTCAATGAATTCGGAAAATTCCATTGGAATTTTTTCGGAAAGAGCGATAAGCATGTTGCCTATCACCGGATCCTGATTGAGCTCTATTATGTTCTTTATAAGCTCCATAGCCGACATATTTTTGAAGGTAGGCGCAGAAGACGTAGGTGCAGGCTGCGTGCTACCCCTCCCACTCAAGCTAGATGGGGGCTGTGAGGAGGCAGAGCTTTTCTTGAGACGCTGTTCCTTGGGGGGCATCTTTTTGATCTTTGATCTACCAGAAGTAAATAGAGTCAATACCTAGGGGCCTCACGAACTTGCCAAGAAAATTAGTTAGGAACAGAACAAAAAAGAAACTAACACCAGAAAAAAATGTATTAGAAACAAGTTTTAAAGTCTAATTTCTACCTAAAATATGGTCAAACAAAAAACTTATAAAGTAGAGAACGATGTAAAAAAATTTAAAAATTAAACACTAGCTCACGGAAAGACGACCGGTCGCGGCGCGTGCAGACGAAGGGTATCTGTTAATGTTCCCACTACCTGCGTAACTTTCACTAAGCGAGAGAGGACAGACTGCTCATTATCATCATCGTCTCTCTCTCTACTAATGATTTTTACGGAGCACACGAACAGTACGGTATACGGTGCTGAGGCCTGATCAATAGTCAGCGGCACTTGCTCGGGGCCAAAGAGCCTGATAGAGCCACCTAGATGAGCCATGCTGTTTACAGAGCAGTTAGGTTCGATGGGTCAAAGCGAACGGAGAGTCCGATGTCGTATATTTTTATGATTGATCCATCTTCACCAGTTACTAGCAGTATGCTTGTTGGTTTAAGCCTCAATCAAAGACTACAACAATCAATTACTCTACTCGAAACCGAACCGTGGGTTAGACAGGCACGAAGCCGTGACCTAATCCCCTACACCATCGACACGCAGCTCGCTCAAGGCCCGACTCAAACGATTTGAGACTGTTCAGCCTTCGACACCGACCAGTTCAATGACGGGGAAACTGACCAACCTCACCCGAAGTACACGCGCCGGCCCCGATCTGATCGACGTGCTCGCCGGCCACTTGACAATATGCACCGTATCTGATCCAGTTTGTTTACTTGAAAATCACTGAGTGAGAAACGACAGGTAAATGTAGACCGCCAAAGATGGTGGGGTGGGGAGGTTAGGAGCAGCGGATATTGAGCGCTAGAGGTCTCTGAATAAGGGGTTGTCCACAAAGCAGCAGGATGCTCATGGATGAAAACAGGTATGAACCTCAACATTTTTTTTTGGAAAAGATGTGTGTGAAATGATTCGGGGAAGGGGGTTCAACCAAACCTTTCGAAAGTTCCCATGCAGGTTTTTACCCAATCAAAGCCTAGAATGACTGTAGATCTGACCTTCCTCGTCTAGTTCCCCATCATCACAACTGACAGGAATCCCTCCAATCTTCCAGCATATTTCCCAAATCCTGACAGCTCTGGGGGAATACACTTCATGATCGAAACCGCTTCCTGTCTACCTTTCCAGTACATCGTGCGTCTTTATTTGTCCGAACTGTCTGTCCCCACTTAGCAGTCAGCTGCCACCCACAGAGGCTCTCTGCAATTGTAGCAACATGCATGACGGCGACATGCCTCATACAGTTTACCTGGTGATCATCTCCAAACTAGGGAGGGCGGAGTAATGCAAGGTAAGTCGTACTAGGTCCCGATAAGTGTAATGGACTAGAGCAACATTGGTGAACAAATCCTGCCCCTGGATTTACCTGCACAGACCTGTTCTTTGGATAATATGCTTCAATTTCCCAAACGTTGGTTAGCTATAGGAGTATACACGAGTTACCGCAGACGAACCTTCTATGGATGGCCCCCATTAGCAGTGAATCGTACCTGGCACGGGTACGGTGCCACCCCTATCTCTTAAAAAGAGGTAAGAGACTGATCAGTGCCTTGGGTGTTTGCCAAAATGTTGGCAATCGTCCAAATCACTTGTCAGTCTCTTATCTCCTTCTGAAGGATAGGGGTAGGTCCTACCCGTGCCAAATACGATTCATGGTTAATAGGACCAGCGTAGAGAGGTTTTGACGATGGTTAATTGCGTAGAGCTTACCGACTTTTGCGGGTAGGACTAGAGAGAACCAAAGGTCTGTGAAGTGGGCCCTATGCCCTATGGGCGAAGCAGGATTGTACGGGTACTTTGGTATGAGAGCTTTATTCCTTGCTGTTACTCAAGCCCATTACATTTACTGGAAGCCTGAGACGTTTCACCTACACTACGCGATTCTCTGCCCTCTCTCGTTGAAAGTCCCTCACCAACTGAGAAGTTTGGGATACGCTGCAGCCGAATAACGTGGAGAAATATGGTAATGTGTGGGTAGAGAGCCTGGGGGAGTGGGCGAAAACTGCCAAAGAACGACAAATAGCTGGGACAGATGAAGCAAACGAGGCATAGGTCCGATAATGTGAAAAGGGAGGCAGGTAGAGATTTTTGAGAGACTGATTAGCTCCGTGAATTGGGGATTTTAGGAAGCTGCTGGGAGATTTTAGGAATTTTGTTCATTTGAAGATGGGAAATTGTATGAGAAAGTTCGGAGTTACACTATTTTTAGGCTTCGAATGATCAGTGCCATTCAACAACGACTTCTCCACCCTTGACCATCCTCCCCTCTTCTTCCCCTACGACAAACCTCTCTCGTCTGTCCCCTCTAAACCAGTGGAAGTTACTATCTAGTAAGACAGCAACAGATACGGTATCAATCGTGAAGAAGCCCCGTCGAGGACCTCGGCTCGTCCACACTCCATACCTCTGAACTCGCCGAAGAGCCGAAGCTCCGCTTACTTCCCTTTGGGGGCCATCGAAATAGCGTCTATGGCTTCTCCTCTTCAGGGCTTCCTCTACTGGAGGTATTTGGGGTTGGCGTGATTGGGCCAAAGCATACTCCGGCTATCAGACGGGTACGGAGCTCTCCGTTTGTTGTTCCATAGCGCAGCGAGCACGTGTTTGGGTGTATATTTATTATGTCAAGGGTTCGGATCCTGAGCACCACTTTTTGTGCCTGGCAAGATTATTAGGACGAACCCCGCTACCGTCAACAGAACCGCGAATTGCAGAGAAAAGTCAAAGTATAGGAACTCGCACAGCTGACTGCGAAATGGAAACCCCGCCCTCGATGTCGATCGGTCAAAAGTTTCAGCTGTATTCGCATCCCTCTTCCTGCAGGGTTTTACTTCCCCATTAGCCATGAGCTCTCAGAGTTTCAACGAATTCCTTACAGATGCGTCCTAGACCTATACATAACACTCCCAAGCCCACTCTTTTGATCCCTCAAGCGGGCTTTCAAACCCGAATTTGACAAGCATTCCCAAAATTCTGAACTTTTGATCAAGTGAGCAGCGACTAATCTTGGTCCATCATTTTCAGCTTCAAAACAAAAGGATCCTTGCAAGTTTTTGAACTTTGACTTTTTGTAGCATACTCTATAACGCTATCCTAACTGAGCTAACAGACTGAGATTTTAGGTTGTTACGCTTCTCAACGAACAAACCCCAGGACACCCGTTCCGAATAATTGAGGAGGACAAAAGTTGGTATTTCAGTTTGTCGTATAAAGTCAGTCGGCAGTCAGTTTTTCTAAAGTTTTGTGTCTTGTAAAAAAGTTGTAAAGTCTTAGAAAATCCGGCGATTTTTTCTTGTTTTTTGAGTCCATCCATCGCAAAAGGTATGCGAGCCACGCACGATAGGCAGGAGTGCTTAGAAAACGATCTCTTGATTCCTCAAACACTAGACCGCTCTTCTAACCACTACGCTTTCCTACCACGGTTATTTCGCGGCCAATTTGGTTTCACCAAGTCGTCGATAATTAACAACAACAAGATTTCGTTCCAATTGTTTTTTTTTGAATGAGTTTGTTCCAGTTGATAACTTTGTCAGGTCAAAAAATGCTTCTTGGGATACGAACCCTTGACATAGCAGACATGGGCCCGAACACGTGCACGCAGCGCTATCGGGCCACAGTTTGGCTGCGAAAATTCAGGCCACAAGATCCCTCGACTCGTGAGATGACCGGAGGGTGCTTTGACCCAATCACGCCAGGCCCACATACCTCATATAGAGGCAGGCCTGAAGAAGCTTACGGACATGTACTTCTCGGGTGTCCGTTTCGATGGCCTCCAAGAGCTAGTGGGCAGGGCCTAGGCTCTCCTGCGAGTCCAGTAATATGCAGTGTGGACTCGGCCGGAGAGCCGAGGTCGTCGACTGGGCTCCTTCAAGGTGAATACCGTATCTGTTAATGTTCCCACTACCTGCGTAACTTTCACTAAGCGAGAGAGGACAGACTGCTCATTATCGTCATCATCTCTCTCTCTACTAATGATTTTCACGGAGCACACGAACAGTACGGTATACTGTGCTGAGGCCTGACCAGTGGTCAACGGTATTGGCTCGGAGCCAAAAGAGCCTGATAGAGCCACCTAGATGAGCCATGCTGGTTGCAGAGCAGTTAGGTTCGGTGGGTCAAGGTGGAATTTTTCATGTTTGTTCTATCTTTACTAGTTACTAGCAATACGTTCGTTGGATTAAGCCTCAAACAAATTGCTAGAAATTTTCTCAAATCATCCTACACAGCAAAAATCAGTTCATCGGCCCAAAGCTGAACCGTGGCTTAGGCAGCCATAATTCCGTATCCCAATCCGCTACACCAGCGACGCAAGTGTAAAGTGCTTACCAATAACTTTTTCGGCACTGACCAGCTCAAGTGCTGGTAAACAGCCCGCCTTCACTCGAAGAATCGGCGCGCCCCGAACGAAACGACGTGTTTGCCGGTCATAGGACAGTATGCACCGTATCTGATCCAGTTCGTTCCCGTGAGAATCACTCACTGATAAACGACAGTAGAAGTAGATCGCCAAAGATGGGAAGTGGGTGGTAATAAAAGCAGCGGATATTGAGCACTAGAGGTTTCTGAGTAAGGGATTAGCCCACTAAGCAGCAGGATGCTTACGGATGAAGAGAGATATGGACTTCAACATTCTTTCTTTGCGAAATGTGTGATATGATTCGGAAGAAGAGGGTTCAACTAAACCTCCCAAAAGTTTCCAAGTGGATCTTTACCCAACCAAAGCCTAAAATGACTGCCGTTCAATTTTCTATCATCACAACTGACCGGAATCCATCCGATCTTCCAGCATCTTGTCCAAATCCTGACAACTCCGGGGAAGCCACTTCATAATCAAAACCGCTTCCTGCCCACCTTTCCGGTACATTGATTATCTTCATTTATCCAGATAGTCAGCTCCTACCCATAAAGGCCACCCTGCTGATGCAGCAACATGCATGACAGCAACGTACCCTATACAGTTTACTTGGTGATTTTCTCCAAACGAAGGAGGGCAGAGAAGCACGCGATGCGAGGTAACGCATACTAGGCTTATGGCAATTGTAGTGGACTGGAATACCATCAGGGAACAAATCTTACCCACTGGTTTTCCTGGACAAGCCTGCCACACCCCTGAGCAATAAGCTCTAGTTTCCCAACCGTCGGTTAACTACAAAATAACCTCCGAAGCCTAAGTCACACTATCCACCGGTGAGCTCATCTCTTCGATGGTCCCTATTAGCAGTGAATCGTACATGGCACGTGTACGATGCCACCCCTATCTCTTAAAAAGAGGTGAGAGACTGATCAGTGAATTGGGTGTTTGCCAAGACGTCCTTGAGTGGCTGTTTCAATCCAAGCTATGCACATAAAGAGCTTGTTGTTAAGTTTGTTTGTTTGTTTGTTTGTTTGTTTACGTCTCGGATCAGTTTAGAGTATGTGCGAGGCAGAAATAGTAGGTAGCGGGTCGTTTCCTTTCATTTCCGCACTATAAATATCTGTGGCAGTAGCAAAAAGCCATTCACATAGCGGGAATGAACCACTGGAGGATTTGTACCCTCACTACTAGGCCACCAAACGGCATGGTAAAACAGAGACGGATAGAAGAAATCGTCGTGGTTGCTGCTGGGATTCAGGAGCAAATCGCTAATATCAGATGAAGATCCCTGTTGTTGTAATCCGAGATTGTTCGACCGCAAAACTCTTTGCCATGCCAGGAAACGAACTCGGAATGGGAATTGTCAGTTTGAGGCATCTCAGTTTGAAATTTCTCTGCTATATTCGCATCTTCTCAAATGATAATGACTCCTCCGACTTTCCGCGATTTCCTCCATGCAGAGCCACTCTTTCCCCCATCCCCCCCCCCCCCCCATCTCATTCAGCTCATCCACAACTCGCTTTACCCGCTCCGCTTGATGGTTGGCTAAAGACTCAAACCGGTCACAAGCTGAGGTTAGCCTCCCAAGAAAAGTGGGAAGAGCCTTGCAAGAATTTTGACTAGCAGGTGCCCCGATCCCACTTAGTCATCTATTTGGCCCATCTCGTCTGAAATCACTTTAACGATTCCATTTTCCGCGGCACCAGGCTTGACCCCTTCAGCGGCTATAGGAGCTTGAATATGGATCCCCAGAAATATGAAAGGATGAATCCGCATTTGACGTCGTTTCCGAATTTTCACGCAGATATCATGAGATAACCCGGAGATGGACTATTGTCTGTTGTGTGTGTATGGGTGGGTGTCCATAATCCGATAACATCTTTGGGACCCTCCGATGCGTACGTGAACCCAAAGGGCGGGTTGAAATATGGAATTAGTGGAGGCCTTTTCTGAACGATATGGTATGGCAGAAAATCGTCCAGAGGCCCTCTGTATTTCTTACTTTCCTATTTACTATCGTACTTGCTGCATATATTTTACGTCAAAGTTTTCGGTATTCAGCTGAAGAGCCAACAACCGTTGTACCATGTTTGTTATTTATGGTTTTTTGCATTTTATTGTAAACAGATAACAAGATGAGCCCAGAAAAATCATATACAAATCAAAAATTGACAAAATATTCTTGGAATACGTAGATTGTATGACATAAAGGTGCAAAAATTGAAGTTCTTTCTTTCCCTGAGTTGTTCTTGCTCCTTCGGAGAGTTTGTGTTGTTGCTAGTAGTCACGAAGTTATGCTGAAAAAATAATATTTACTTAATAAATGGGAAATAAAACGTATAAATAAAGGGAAGTTAAAAATAAAATTTAACTCAGTTAGTGACTTGGACTCAAGTCAAAAATTAATCGAAGGTTTGCATGCACGAGTTACATTGATTGATTACACCGGAAAATTTACTCCTTTGTTAACCCGAATGCGTGGATAAATCCAAAGATTTCTGTAAATCTAGCAATGTTAAAACGGGGTTTTCTTCGAATAATGCTTAGTATTTCTAAAATAGGCAGCTGCTTCAATTTAATCACAAATTTTCTACTGCCAGTACTGACCAGTTTAAAACTGGCGATTCAGAATAATACCCGATGATATTTTCCGATAACTAATCGTCATAGACCCGGTTTGTGACATAAATGTCATCGAAATACTGTTAAGTGAGTTATCGACAAAACGGTCGGCGTTGAACGAACTCGAACTTCCATTCCACAAACTATGCTATTATCATTTACTCCAACGAGGTCCGATTCACTTATTGTGCTGCTTTGCGAACACAGGCTCACGTTCGAATCTTTTGCGCGGCCAAACTTTTGCACGTTACTCATATCCTTGCGATGATATCGATAGTGATGAATCAAACGTCCACACCTATTAAAGTTCCTTAAAAGTTCCCATTCCAAAGAACCCGGAAGCAGCAATGCTTCTGTGGTAATCCATTGGCAAAAAAAATCAGTTTTGCTATCCCATGGTTTTGCTATCCCATGAAGGAAAACAGAAACAAAAAGTGAACCGTCTTCTGAGAAGTTCTACTATTGGCTTTGCCTTACAGTTGTGTGTGGAACTAGTGACGCTGTGTGAAATGCTCCCGGGATTTTTAGGAGGCTTGGGCTTCTCGGAGTTTTCTTTTTTGTGTATTTATACCTTGGCAACCATCAATAATTATTATTCTAGTACTTTAACATACTTAAATGCGGTCGGCTCCGAGTACAGTTTAATGTACCTATACAATTCCAACCAGGTGAGGAGGGCCTCCAAAGCCAGAATGCTGCTCTAGCGAGAGCGCCTTTTCTGAATTGTGCCCATGAGTTTAGCTGCATATAAGTTGAGTTTTCAAGCCACTTTCAAGCATAATCCAAACGAAAAAAAAGATTTGATCGTGAAATTTTTGTAGATAGAGTTAGAATAATGATAGAGTCGGAATAAATAAAGCGGATTATAAAATGATCTTTTAAGCTCCGGAACCGATAACCTCAACCTCACCTATCCATGAAGATGTACGACAGAACTCTATGGGAAACTTGTCTGGTGTTTTACCACGAGACTACCATCTTCCAAGTGTTTACTTGGTAAGTACAAAATTCACAGCAGTAAGAGTAGACCCGAGGAATCTGTTCTCGGTTGAATCATTCGGACACGCACACGCACTCGACTTTCGACCAGAGTTCTAGCAACGTTTGAATGCCTGTTCAGGATATCACGTTGGAGAGGCTTAGGAGGCGTTATCGCTGTTCCTCTAGGGCACTGACACGGCTTCCATTTGCAGCAAAACATCACCAGCCGTTCCTGTGCCACTTAGTCTACCTTTCCCTTGTGCATGTATACAAGAAAGTATCGTGTCCCTGGCTCTCTATAGTTTTGCTCAGAGCCTTTGTTGTGTAGTGCACTTTCACCCCCTAGTCGCCCCAAATCGCATAGGAGCAATTCCATGCCTTGTTTCGTGGGTCCTGAGTAGAAAATACGACCATAAATAATGAGTAATGAAATAAATGATGAAAGTTACAGACAGCTCCAATGTATCGCTTGGCTACTTGTCAGATTGAGAAGAATATGGCGACCATTCGAGATGCGACATTCTGCTTTCTGACAAATCATACCGAATTCATTGCTCGGAAACGAACCATCAGTACGACGTTCTGGAGTAACAAGTATGACCATACTGACTCCAAACTTAAACTGGGAACATTTCATAGCACATTACCGGATAGTCTGGATGGAAAACTCCTTCTGTAGAAGAGCATACCAGACCGAAATCGTTGTACAAAGTTTATGACATGGAACTGAGCTTTGAAACCAGTTTGCTACCCATGGTTTATGATAATCGCAAAGTGGGAAAGAAACATGGAGGGGGTTACGTTGAGATACGATAGGACCAAAAGTCCAACATTAAAAGTAAGCCTAGCAGCCACTTCATTTCGAGTTGGTGATGACAATAGTAAGCGACTTGTCCCCCAAATGCCTAGATTTCTCGCCACTTACAAGGAAAAAAAGATAAAAAAAAAACAATGAACTGCAAAGGATAGATTTTTACTACGGATGCTCTGTTGCAACTGTCTGCTTTCCTCATCACACACTCTGGAATTGGGAACTGTGCCGTAGAACTGGGAGGACTGACCACTAACCAAATGCTTATGGCCAAACAATTTACACGAGAACAAGTAGAAGAAAACCTATTTTTTTTTCAGATTCTGTACCGACGTATTCGAACGCAGGACTTTCGCCAGTGCCATGGAATTGGTTGGTGAGAAGCCGACTCTCTTTGCTGTTGTTCGACACCCTATCGACCGGTTTCTCAGCGGTTACGTGGACAAATGTCACAAGTAAGTAGGAAGTCCTACCCGGGAAAATTCCCGCGGGAGCACATTTTTGAAATACCTGACCCTTCACATGGATCGCAAAACAGACGTTTCCGCTACCGATCCAGTTTACTTACTCGTTCTACTTGTCCTAAATCTGGTCGCTACCACGATTGCACCAAATACTCGGAGAACTGCTACTTTCCCATATTCAAACTAGGACCGAATTATATTTGCTATTTTAGGACTGTTTTCTACTACTCAGCAGAAGAACGATGTTTTGGATGCAAGTATGACATGAGATGTTTCGTGGAAAAGATGTACAAAACTCTTTTGGGGTACTATGATGGGTCTATCAAAAAGTCGCGGATGGTTAAATACTACGTACGACATTTTGCCCCCCAAACATGGTGAGCATACAGATGCACTCTTTTTATTTCACTTTTTTGAACAAACCTATTTTTGAACAAATCCATAGTTCAAGACTATGGATTTGAATCTGAATCAGAATTTGAATCATGGATTTGGAAAAGAGATCAAAAATGTACACCATCTTATTTATTAATCTCTGAAAAGGGTGGGAATGAAAAGAATTAAATAAAGTGAATCGATATCCGAGTGATGGAATGCTTAACTAGAGGATATTCAGCCGGGGTCTGCCCCCGCAACCATGCGTGAAAGATAGTGCTCGTTTTGCCACTACACCAGCTCCGACCTCGGCTAACATATAAAGCGCTAAAAATTACCTTTCTGTGTGTGCATGTGTGTCTCGCCCATTGTGGACGTTCAGGGGACTCGGAATGTGTGGGAAGGTGTTAGTCGAATAGTTCGGTTCTCAAGTAACTCTGAGACCGAGAAAAAGAGAGGTGAGGAATCGTTCAGATTTTTTTAGCAGAGAGAAGGAGGAGAGACATCTTCACCAGGCTGAATAGGACGGTGAAAGGGTCTAGAAAAACTTATCGCTCAACTCAATACCACGCAAGGATCTGGCATGAATTATAGTAACTTTAGTAAATGCAGCCTTGACGTGATGTTCACCAACGACTTGAAGTCCAAGATGACGAACATATCAGAAGGGCCGAGGATGGGATTGAGGGATTGATTAACTTCCGACGACACCGTCCTCTATTTGATCATCGGTTGCCGCAAGCCTCTACTGTATCAGAGAAAGGGCTGGAAGTAGATTGGTTCAATACCTTTTTAAGGTACTGTGAATTCGACAAACACAAGAGCGACTACATCCTGATCAACTACCACACTGGAATAAACGGAACACGAAAAATTGCGGATGATTTTGAGAAAGTTTATGAACAAGCGCAGGTGCCAGCCAATTATCGAGCAACCATACACAGTGAAATGCTAAGTGAGTTTGGACATTTTTCTTGGTGATTAATGTGATTGATAAGCTTCTCTCCGATCCTAAGCCTCCCACGAGGGGGTTCATGGGATTGTTCACAACTAGAGCGAAATTTGAGCACATTGTGCTTGCATTAAAAACGACTTTCTTTCTAATCTCTAACATTTACTCAAATGAACGCCCACTACTATCTTCCTAGTGCGCTTCATTGCGCGCGTCCGTCGAAAATAGTTCATGCCGCAGCAGTCGCATGCGGCGGGTCAACCCACGATACTTGACACACGACGCAGCTGTCAGTGGGGCATACAATTTGCGCTTCGTCCACGGCAGTCAGCCAAAGAGAAGATGATATGGACGAATGCAAATCGTTCGCTCCACTGACACTTGATGGTACTGTAATGTCATCTTGAGACCTCAGTGAGGTGCGCCGTGCGCGAAGTAGGCGGGATGACCTACTTTCGACGGATGCGCGCAACGGACGCTCTCCAATCTCTTCCAGTTTACCGTCGGATTTCTGAAGGACTCTTTCGGTCTCCAAACAAAATTCCTCGAGGAGTCTAAACCTCACTAGGCTCTGAATTTCATTAGTTACCAGTTTGGCTATGCACGCTAACGCGCGCAGTATATGTCGACGGCCACTTATCCACGATGGTGTCATTCAGCGGAATGTTGGATAATCAGAATAAGATAGTTCTCTCTAGATTCGAACGCTGAACTGCTGATAGCATCACGCTCGATATATTTGAGCACAGTTATTAGTGGTTGATCATAGCTCCGTCCACCTTAGTGCAAACCCTTTCCACAATAACTTGACCACCCTTCTTTTGACTGCTCCAAACCATTTTTCCGCATTCCAGAAAGTTTTTGAAGAGATGAATTTTTGGTCCTAGCCCCGCTTCCATGTGCCATTTCCGCCCCCTTCCAGGACTCAACTACATTTGTTCCAATTCCTTTTACCACTTTTTTCCCGCGTTCTAGAACGTTTCTGAACAGAGTTATGAAATTCGGATCTAAGCCCCGCCCACCTGGTGCCAGCCCCGCCCACTTCGAAGATTCAGCCACACTTGTTCCATTACCTCTAACCACTCTTTTCCCGCGTTCTAAAACGTTTCTGAACAGAGTTATGAAGTTTTGATCTAAGCCCCGCCCACTTTGGTGCTAACTCCGCCCACTTCGAGGATCTGACCACATTTGTTCTTTTACACCTTGACACCTTTTTCCCGCACTCTAGAACGTTTCTGAACAGAGCTATAAAGTTTTGATCTAAGCCCCGCCCACTTAGGCGCCAACCCCGCCCACTTTCGGGATTTGACCACATTTATTCTTTTACACCGTGACACCTTTTTGGCGCATCCCAGCACGTTTCTGAATAGAGTTATAAATTTTTGATCTAAGCCACGCCCACTTTGGTGCCAACCCCGCCCACTTTCGGGATTTGACCACATTTGTCCCACTACATCTAACCACTTTTTTTTCCGCATTCTATAACTTTTCCGAACGAAGTTACACTAATTTTTGAAAAGTAGTTTCCACCTAAACGCTCGCCCCGCCCCTCGTGGGCGGGGCTTCGCTCTACTTATGCATGCTCAGCACGCATAAGGCCTCGCTCACTCTTTTTATTTTTTTCCCTGGCCTCGACGCCTTCGGTAAATCGAGTTATGAATCTCTGTGGAAAGTACCGCCCACTGTGAGAACGCTCCACCCACCGCCGATAAGTTTCCTTTATTTTGATTGTTGACCCATCCCTCACCTATGCACATTTTTTTCCGGTGTCTAGAACATTATGAGACCGAATTAGAAGAATTCGCCCATGACCCCGCCCAATTCCGGCGCATGCCCAGCCCCTTGGGGGCGGAGCTCCGCTAGGCTCACATGTGCTCTGTTGCACTTACCCTATGCTCAACCCATTCCAAACTTGACCCGACTTCTCCAGGTGTTTCTTCAGGTTATATCGAATTTCCGTACAAACAAACAAACAAACAAACAAACAGACAGACAGACAGACAGACAGACAGAGCGCTTTATATATAGTAAGGAATCTTAAATTCGTTGTCATTTGTCGGTCCCTACGCCATCGGAACACCTAGACATCTATCAAGATAAACCGAGCGATGAAAGAAGAGCTTCCGAACAAAAATAAAAAAAGAAAAAACACCGAAACATGAAAATTAACTTTCAGAAGGAACAACGAAACACTCGACTGTGAAAGACCCCTTCCGAAAAGTGGCTGAAAAACGAGTTCTATCGGATGACTACGTTATGGGACTTCTAATGCGAATGTATTTCTACGATTTTATTGAATTTGGCTTCAAATAAATTGTCAATAAAAATTAATATTAATCGTTTGATTCGTTTAATCGTTGGAGCGTATTGAATCAGATGTAATTTTTAATCGGTCCTATTTATTTACTGTCTGTAAACATTTGTAACGCTAGTCCTCAGTAGAATTTTATGAGTTTATAGAGGTGGACTTGGTTTGGTAAAGACAGGAACGGGAAATTGAGAAAGTAACTCGATTCCTACAGTAATTCCATGGCGGCATGAAACGTAATGAACGCAAGATTCTACGGATGAAACATTTCATTCTACGAGATAATTTTTGTACACACATTCTACAACCGAAATAGGTACGACGCAAAGAAAAAGGCTCATGGCAAGGAAGCGGGATTGCCGGGAAGCTCAGGCCATAGCTTCACAATCAGGCGTTCTAGTCAGGACCCACATTCGACTTACAGTACGAGCTGAGTTGCCGCTCGCGGTTCCGTTTTTGTCGCTGACAGCGTTACACGTGTGACCTGTTTAGACATTGGCTATCCCGTTTTAACATGTCCTGATCATGTATAAATCGGTTTGACGTTTTTTTTTCCCAGTCTTCTTTAGTTCCGACGAGTATTTCTTGTTTTGCGTCAGTAAACTCGTCTCATAAAATTCCTCCTATGCCTTTCTCCCACTTCCGTTCCCATCTATTGATTTGTTTCCGTCATCTACCTTGAATTGGGCTCTTAATTGTGCCGCACATGTAGGAACATCTGAGAGTCGTTTTGGGACACCTCAAGAAGATCGGCAACTTGCGGGAATGCGTGTCTTTTTCACTGGTTGGAATAAAAACTGCGATTGTTCGAGATGTCCAACAAACCAGACTTCTGAAGGCAAAATCACGATAGAAACGGTTTCTATATTCCATTTCAAGGCGCTTTGGAGTTGCAGCAATTTTTGTACCTAAGTATACTGTAGTCAACTCTTTACGTAATCGCACACAAAAGAAATTTCGTCCAAATATCTTTTCCGTCACCTTTATCTCGCACAACCTCCGAATTTGACTACTTTTATCACGCCGCACAATTGGCTGTTTTCTCTCTTTATTCGTCACCTATGCACTATTCTAACACCGAAACCTCTATTATTTACTTAAAACGGGACGTCGAGTTGTCGCAGTAATGTTTGAATAACTGTGCTTTTACCCTTGCTCTCTGCCGTCAGTGGTTGGGGCGCAAACAACCAGAGCGCTTATTCCAGTCCCAAATCCATAGGGTGAATCACGTTGAACGTTGAATGTACCAGAAAGCAAGGAAGGGTTATGTACAACTGGGGGAGGGCAGATGATATTCGGTGATGTTAAGCGCATAGCAGGAGGCATTTTCATAGTCAGCGCCGAGCGCGTAACTTGCTGCTGGCCGCTCATTGACAACGCTAGACAGGCAGCGTTAGTGTCTGCGCCCTCGCTGACGTTGGAACATGTTGTTTCCCAAACAAAACAGGTGCTAAGTGGGTTGGAGGAGACTACGCGGCGCGGCAGGCGGCGCGGCACCCTGCGCCCCCTCCAGCGAGATTGTAGACAAGGAAGGGTAGGCGAGCCCGCAATGGTGTTTAGAGACGTTTCATAGCTTTTTTATGTTTAACTGCGTATTTTTCACCTAATTCAGGAAGGGGAGGGGCTCCGGGGTGTGTGAGCCAATTAGACGTTCAACTTTTATCTCATCTCAGCTTTTTGCACGAGATAACCATCTCAGCCACCCCAAAGCCCTTCACCTTCATATAAAAATAGGTTTTATCGGCTTAGAAGAAGACTATCCATAATATGTAAGCATATCAACATGCGCCAAGAGTTAGTTTGTTCTGAATCACGAAATACATCAGTACAACCTCACCATTACTTCCCAGACTCAGGCCCACTACTATCTCGCTGCGCCGCAGCCGCGCCGCGTGGTCCCCCCCCCAACCCACTAGCACCGCATAACATCCTTCAACGTTCAGCACCATAGCAAAATTCAGTGGCGGCTCAGACGCTAACGCGACCTGTCCAACGCTGTCAACAGACGATGGGGAGGGCGTTAGGAACGATTTCGGGTAATCGATTTGCAGCTCGCGGCTGTCGCGGATCACTCATTCGCCGTTATTACAGCTCTAGCGTTCTTCATACGGCTCAATCGATATGCGATTATTATTTTATGCATAATTCTACTATTAGTACTTTTGTTCTTGTACTCCTTACCTACTGCTGCATCCTGCTACATTCCTTCTTACGCGACGCCCCTCTCACCGCGACGCGACCATTTCGTTCCTAACGCACCACACCCACAGACGATGTCCAGCGTTGTCAATCTTCGGCCCACCACGCAATGTGATCAGCGCTCAGCGCCGTACTCTGAAAGCAAAAGCACCAGTGAAAGCGCTCACTGTGTTCGTTCAACCCAATTTCGGAAACTAATGTGGGATATTTGTAAATTAGTGATAATAATAAAGTGCGCCTTCAATTATTGTACAATTTCTTGGGATCATTTTAATCAATCTCGGAACGTGCTCGATATTTTGCTCCCACCTTGCAGAACATGAAGCCCGTTTCGAAACCACCACGGAACAAACGGTTCGCCGTAGATCGCAGACTGTTACGAAGGAATTCCAACAATACTACGAAGCAAAGTAAGTTTGGTGTTAAAAGAATCAGTACCTTGAACATCACCGATCACCGAGTAGTAAAAAATGCTTTGAATTCCAGAAAGCAAACAAGAAAACTGTGGAATTTGTCAAAGACCAGTGAAGGAGAATGATAACCGAGGATTGAATGGTTACTCTCCATTCTTTGAAAACGTATACCCTTACTGAGAACTAAGTACTGATTTTCCAGTGCAGTGTGATGGTGGTCCAGGTTCCGTGGAAGCCATTAATAGTTCCAATGAAATGAATGTGGAACTCGTCGATATATTCATGAAACAACTTATACGGGAACCCTCTCTGAGAGAAATGATGTCACAGGAACCCTCTATGGAAGAAGTCATGTCAGGTATGAGCCTACCTTTTGAGTATATTTAGTTTTGCATTAGGACCCCTTTCATAGTAGCGTAATACAGTAGATAATGGCTTCAGTGAAGTCATCAACAACGAATCGGCGTTTAGACGACTGAGCAATATTAGCAGATAGATACTGATACTAACTTTGCTGGTAAATGCGAATGGCAAATTGCAAATCACCGGCGAACGAGATTGGTTCACAGATTTTCCTTAACGCGAGGCATGAGTTCCGCGTGCAGCGATCGATAATACGTCGCGCGAGATTTGAAGATGGTTTTTGGTTGTAAAGTGGTGCACCACTTACCTGATCGTCGGTAAGCGAAGGAGACAGAGGGTTAAGATTCTTGAAAAAATGTTCAAACCCCGCTTATTGCGACGAACGGATATCGATCACAGCACGTAAAACCAAACGCGGTAGCGCCGCGAACTATAAAGGGGGTGTATGTCGTTTGGCGCGATGGGCGGGGTCGCGCCGCCCATTTGAGGCGGCGCGACTCCGCCCATCGCACCGTTCAACTCGTTCAGATCGCGTAATCTTCCGCTTTCCTCTCCTCTATAAATGATAGAAGCCCAATCCATCATCTATAGAGGAGAGGAGAGAAGAAGATTACGCGATCTGAAAGAGTTGGGGAGACGGGCGTTAGGAACGATTTTGGGTAATCGATTTGCCGCACGCGGCTGTCGCGGACCAGTCGTTCGCCGTTATTACAGCTCTAGCGTTCTTCATACAGCTCAATCGATATGCGATCATTGTTTTATGCATAATTCTACTATTAGTACTTTTGTTTTTGTATTTCTTACCTACTGCTGCATCCTGCTACATTCCTTCGCGCGCGACGCCCCTCTCACCGCGAAGCGACCATTTCGTTCCTAACGCACTACACCCGAAAGAGTTGAACAGCGCGATGGGTGGAGTCGCGCCGTATCAAATGGGAGGGGCGACCCCGCCCATCGCGCCAAACGACCGGCTCCCCTATAAAGGCAGTCGAAACCATCGCGAACTATAAAGGCAGTCGAAGCCGTCGCGAACTATAAAGGCGTATATTGAAAAGATGCTGTGAAGTCCTTTGATGTAGCGCGTTGTGATCATGTCTAGTTTACCAATTTATATGCATGGCTTCTGAACACCTATAGTTGAGCATAGTATGCGTCATTAAAGGATAGTTCACGATAACATCGTCCCTGAGATTTCGCCCTATGACAAACTTCCAAGGATAGCACAAGGGACGCTGTCGGGTGAAAAAACGGCTCAGATAGGGCGTATCAAGGGCCCTGGAACAGCTTAACAGAAGTGCACTCCAAGGCGGACGAATTGCCAAGCTTTGTGGAAGCTGTAGAGATCGCACCATTCGTACCGGGACCCATACTTTGCACGCAGACAGCTCACTGTAGCCAGCTGTACACAATGCCGCACACATTTGGATAACTCGTCCAATATGCCTTTCATGCAACTTTTGCCGTTACGTTTTCGTCGAATGCTTGATTTTACTACTTTTTGGAGCTCCATAATTCTCTAAATGCCACGTGTGTCGGTTTTGTCCATGCCCAACCGGATCCAAACTGGTTTTCAGCATTTCTTCAACCTGAGCTAAATTAAGGAGAGAGTCTGAGTATGTGCAACTCGCAAATTATCTGTTGTGCTCAGTAAAAAGTTGCATTTTATAGAGGAAATTCATGAGATTTTAATTTTAAAAAACTAAAAAAAAAGAAAATTAAAGGTGCTACAAAAATGTAGGCGGAGCTTCCGTGAACCTTCTTCCTCTGCTAGTGTCGAGCTAGGCGCGTGCTGCAATTGGTTGGGTTTGCAGTTCACCAATAACAGAAGCGCTGAGAACGAGAATGTTGCCCCGGTCCCTTCAATCACAGATCATTTAGTATTGACCCTGTGCTATTGAAATAGCTATTGAAATATTGTTTTTTACATGCAACGTGAGCTACATCGACATCTCATAGATATTTCATAGATGTACATTCGCTAGCTTCCTTTCTGGATCGTTGGCGTGATCAAATGTGTAAAAATTACGAACGCCCTTCCACAGCTGACAATAAGAGCTCGGTAGACACAGGTAAGTTTATTTCGCTAATCACTCTTCTATTCTTTTCATATGTTTCCTTATGATAGGTTTTTCAAAATTTTAGTAATGAAAACCAGCAAAATCGCTCGTCTGGAGGAACCAAAAGCTCGCATGGTGATGGTGCCCGACAAGTCAGACAATGGGGAAGAGACAGAGAAGCCGAATAATATTCGAACCGATGCTAAAGAACCAAAGAAAGCCTCCTGGCAGTTCAACCCATTTGATGAAGCTTCCGTCAGAGCAACGAAACTGATTCTAAAAACACTGGATATGCATATGAATGGTTCCATGCTAGAAGAGTCGGAGCGATCGAAACAAATGCGAATTGCAATTGAAATGTTGAACGAGGGAATTATGAAGATGTTCGGAGAAAGTCCTGAATCTTCGAAGGAGTCTGCTTCAAAAAAGCGAGTGGATGTCGATAAAACCGATCAAACCACAATGACTCGTACGCAAAGCGCAATTAAGGAGGAAAAACAGCGATTGGAGCGACTCAAAGCCGAGGTTGAAGACTTGGAAGAGCAGGTCCGGCAGATTGACCTGGAGAATTCTGAAGCCCCAGAGCGACGGCAGACGGCTCCTAGAGGAAAAGCAACACTTGGTATGGCTGGCACAAAAGGAAAACTACAGAAGAAGCAATTTATCAATCAAGCGAAACGCGAGTTCTTTGAGAGTTTACGAGCTCTGGAAAGGAAAGCAGGAAAAAAGAAGCCATTCACTGGCATTCCCGAAAATGGAGTGATTCCAATTCCCGCTGATGCTATACCAAGTGACGATGAAGAATACGAAATGATCAATTTTGATGGGAAGCTCGAAGGAGGTGATCGAGTTAAGTTCCCTTTTCTCGTTATTACTTTCCTGCTACCATTTCTTTTGGTGCCATTTCAACGAATCCATTACTGCTGTGTGGTGTTCTTCATTCACTGTATTGACATAGCGCTGAATATCCGTACATTCTTGAAGGGAGGCGGTCGTTTAGCGCGATTCCTCCCATCGCGCCGCCCATTCGACATGGTTTTCACGCTGGACAAGTCGTCCAAGTGATCGGACAACCCACTGCGTTTCCAGCTGATAGAAACCCGATCGATGACGCCGCTACTATTAGACGCCGAATTGCGAACTTGCTTGTATTCTGCCTGTCTACATCGTCTATTTGACCTTTTCATGGTGCTTGTACGAGTTGTCCAGCTCGCAGGCCGTTTCGAATGGGCGGCGCGATACTAGGCATCGCGCCAAACGACATACACCCCGATAGAGTTACCCGTCAATATGGTGTTCGGATTGTGTAAGAATAGATTAAAAATAAATAATAAATAAAATAAAATAAAAATTGAAACAGTCGCTTCTCACAAGACGACTGCTTTTTTTAGCTTTCTTTCATTTTTTAGATCATGTCAGTAACCGCAGTGTACGTCCGTCTGGGGAATACCTCATGCTCAGAGCAGCGCAAGCTCGTACTTTTCCAGGAGATATGGGTGAGTGGTGCTTTTCATTCTTCCAACCGATAAAAGAAAAAGATTACTGTTTTAAGAGAAAGTGAAATTTGCACAACTTCTGAAGAGGGGAAAAGCATTGATGAAGTCATGATTCCGTCTACTTTCCAACGAATACATGTCCAAACACTGATGAAACCATTCTTTGCCTATCCTCCTCTATTCCCAGAATCTTTATTTTTCTTTCATTGTACTTCAAGGGAGTAGTTAATTATATGAAGTAATACATCATACTTTCATGTAATTGTGAATTACTTTTTTGTTTTATGTGAAGTGCTTTAGTCGTTAAACTTTAAATCTTATCTGATTTGTTATGGCTTTGAAGAATTTTGTCAATAAAAGACTTCAAAAAGACGCAAGAAGGTGTGACATGAGTACTGCTTATAATTTAAAGGATCTCAAATGGACTATTTTGTCCATGGGACAGATCCACTAAAAAAATCTCTCGGAGAATGAAGACTCTTCAAACCGCTAAACTGATCGTAAGGAAATCCTACGCCGGGAGATAAATGCAGAAATACACAACTGACTGACGAATTGGGAGGTAGGTACCTGGAATGAGCCACGAGCCAAGGATTATAACCACGTCTGGTCAATTGAAGAAACATACTGGGGCATCAGGTAAAGAGAGGTTGAAAACTTCATAGGCCCAGTACCGACCGAAATAACTTCTGAGCTTCCCTACAGGAATGAAACACTACCTCCCCAAACATGCCACAGTAACGTGATTGGGCCAAGAAATGAAAAAAACTTCTTGGTGCCAACTGTGGATTTTCAGGCTTCCTTCGCCACCAATGCACTACACTGTATCAAGGTTTCCGTGTTTCTCTTCAAAATGGTACCTAAATATTGTCCCAACAACAATTTCTGAGAAGCAGAGTCATAGAAAGGATCACTCGATCCTGGACCGTGAGTACAACGATTTGCCAATTTTTGCCTTTTTTCGGTACCAAATCTTTTATGGAGGTGAGGAACGCCGAGCGTAATATCAGCTGGCTCCAACGGGTACTGATAAGGCCAATATTGTTCTCCGAAATTGCGGAAATCGTTATTGAGGACCCGCTGTTTCGTCAACATTCATTAAAGTGAATAAGGTCGAGTTTTATCAATTCATTACTAGTTAGATTCGTAGTGACTGGTGATGAAGCGTTCAGTCCCTTGTTTAGACAGTCTTTTTTGAGCCTTATGTAAATAAATGAGGTAAATACCGTTCCAACTTGTTAACTGATAAGCATGACCCCTTGATAAAATTCAACAACTCGTCATTTTCACCTACCTGCTGACAGCAAAGCGACGACGAAACACTTTCCTGTTAGAACTACTCATGTCTATTCATATTGATGGTACAGTTTTTGAGGATATTCAGAGGGTAAGTAATGAGTACATTCTGATTTGTTGAACATTTCCTTCTGTTCTTACACCTCTAAAAGCGGGGCGCCCCCAAAAAGCTGAATTGACTGACCCCAAAAACTTTATATTTCATTTTCTGAAGGCAATGTCAGCGTATCCATCTTTACCAAATTAACCTCGGAACTGTCAGGTTGTAAGAAACTTTAGTGGCTTTTTCGTATCATGTCAAATGGAATGTTTGTGCCAAAACAGTTGACACTACAAAAATTGTACCTAAAATTCTGAATGTCTTTTGAAAAATGGAAGGGTTCAGACATCCGTGAGCTAGAATTCTGCCTCATCTGTAGAGCATAAATTACATGCAAAAAGAAGTTGTAAAAAGTTATTGAACTAAGTTAAAAGGTGATCCATCCCTTCTCTTTGAACAATTTGTTTGAAAACTGTATAATCGAACTTTGTACTTTTGACTGCCAAAATGTGCCTACCTCAGCTCCTAGACGTTTCTGAACTAGAACCCTTTTCAGACCATTGATCGCGTTGCCAATCATACCGATGAGTTAATCACTGAAATACAAATAACACTAAATGGGACAACGATTGTGGTGAGTTTATTGAATATTTGATTAGCTATATCCAAGGTATATGTTGTTTACCTTACAAACAAAAGCATGGCTCTCCAACTCTCCAGTAAAGGAAAAACCCATGAAAGAACCACTTTTCCGCTGTTGACTTTATGTGAAGAAGAGTGAAGAATATTGGGCCTCGAAACTAGCAACTACTCCATTATGTCATGCTCGATGGGCGGAGGCGGTGTAGTGGGAAGAGGTCACTATCTTACGTTCCGCATCAATATCCGCCTAGGCCAATCAAGCCTTCGATCCCTTCGGGTTGTTTAATTGGTACCAGACTGTCTGAGAGAATAAAAGCAGTAAGTTATACATCGGCTGGCCACCGCAAGTCATTGTGTAGGCCGCATAAGTAATCAATGCGCCACCGCGATTCTGAATAAAAGCCGAATGCGAGGCGCATCCTTCAGAAGGGAATGATTGATGCCAAAGACTTCGTCCTCTATTCTTTTATAATGCCAGCTGCTGAAACACTTCCAGACTGCCCTCTCAAGCATGTACAGTAGCGCTCAAAAGTCTTCGGTGAAATGCTTCGACGCTTTTTCGTTCATAACTTTTTTCTTGGTAGACCGAATGACACGAAATTTGGAGATGTTTAACCAGAGCATATTTCACCCTACCCAACCCTATTTCACTGCGAAGCTGCAATGTCCACAGATAGATCAAGGTGTTTGTTGCGGTAGCAGATTTTGCTAAAATTAAAGTTGTTGGCGTGCGCACTTATTCGCACCTCATATGCGTTTTTCTCATCTATTGTGATCGGCGTTACCGCTCGTACACTTTTGACATGATAAAAAGGAAAGAGATTCTAGAAGGACCATCATCTGCATTTTCACTTGATTTTGAATTCATGCTCTTTGGAAAATCTGGAACATGATCAGACTGCAGGTTAATAGTGGTAAATATTCTCAGTACTCCCACGCTCCGAATATAGAAATTTTGCTTGATTAGACCCAGCAGGAAAGAAGTTACGACTGAAAAGTACGGCTGAAGAACCATTTCACCGAAGACTTTTGAGCGCTACTGTAGATTGTGTCCGATAAGTTACCACAATTCAGTAGAATCAAAATATTGCGAATTTTGCTAAACTTTTTTGGCTTGAGCTCTCCGTCTCTCGACGCCTTTCTGTTACTGATAATATTCGTGAAGTTTTAATTCAAGGGAATTCAACAGACGAGGACCGTTGCCACCTGGTATAAAAAGTTTTGTCAACAGGAAGAAATTAAAGATTGATCTTGAAAGAACCTTCGATTTATAATTTTGAGATTGTTTCCAAATGGAAGATTAAAGGTACCCAGAAACTTTGGGGAAACGTTTCCTATAATAGGGAAGCTTAAAGGGATGCGGCTGTTGGCAGAAAAGCTCAACCGAGCTCCATGTTTCGTTATACGTAGAGTTGATGATCACTATTTCAGGTTTCTCAACTCGGTGATGCGGTTACGGTACTGCTCAGTCAACTGTATACACTCATTTTTTGGACCCTGATCATAGTGATACCAGTATTATGTGTATCTATATTATTGATTACGGTAGGATGTCTGATACGCAATTGCCGTAGACCAGTGCGATACATTCCTCACTACCGAGAAATTCCACTTGTCCGAGAAAACTACAACTCATCAAAAGTGTTCCGTGAAAGTACTGAAGAAGTGTGATATGCCTGATATCCTCTACAGATCCATTTTTCATAATATTATTTGTATTCTGATTGAATAAAATGATGAGGAATTTGTAGCCACATTCAGTGGCAGCAAGGAACGTCTAAAAATGGAGCTGCAAGTGCTCAGATGGTTTAGAAAGACGAAAAAATGAAGGATTTCGACAAAAATTTTTAAGATATCGGGATCTCGATTTAGTCCATGACTCTCATCAGTTCAAGAGGAAATCCCTAGGGAAATGTGTAACTGGAGAGTTAGATGAGGCAGCTAGCTAAGAATCGCTCTTAGCGGATCACGAAGAATGACTTTGGAATGAAATGTGTTGTCCATATCTCCGTCTTTGAAAGGATATAACATGGAAACGTGAGCAGAACGGCCTATAAAAATGCGAGTTAGTTCGTGGACTCATAAGATTCTCCCGCTATTACTCGTCCTTATTATATCAAGCCCTTCAAGAGACATCGAGTCTGGATTTGCCTACACAAGCTACCTTCATGATACCTCCCCAAGTTGAGGTCATCAGTACATAGGCACCCTTTCTCAGTAGGTGTCAGCTATTCCGAAAGTCTTCCTCATACCGAAATCGTATTTTCAATCTCTACATCCCCCAATGTGTTGCCCCACTTACAACTAATACTTGTAATACGGACAACAAGTGCCTGATCTCCTCCTAATGCTCCTAATGCAATAGGAGCTATTCATGGTTTTTGCACCCCGTGCAAGATGAAATTCCAAAATTGTCTCCACACTAGAAATTCCCAGCACTGTTAAAGTCAATTAAAGTAGCTTGAGAGGAAGAATTTTTGACAAACCACCCACGTTTCGCGGTTCATAGGTCGTCACCCTGCAGCTGTTTTACCCATATCGCATTGTCGTCACGTTTTGCTCTCTCAAAGAAAAAGCCGCCCACTGTTTATTGCAGGTGTCAGCAAGCTTGTTTACGATTTCATTTCTCTTCTCTCAAACGCCTTCATGTTATCCTCCTACAATTCCAGAAAGCAATTAGAATCAGAGCCTACTATCTTAGGCCTTTTTCATAATGACGATGTGGTGTGGTGGCAAGAGGCGCACACATGGTCCAAAGATCGAGACCCAGCTTGATACCCTGTCAGGCCAACCAAGCCCCAAACTCTTCAAGGGCCGCTTAATTGGTACCAGACTTGTCCAAGAAGATAAAAATACTCGCTTGAACATCGACTGGTAACCTCAAGCTATTGTATACGCCGAATACGCTTCTAAAATCTTGATATGATTTTGAATGGAAGCTGAATGCAGGGCGGGTCCAAAAAATGTCAAAAGCTTCATTAAAAATTTCAGGACTCTAAATGTGCTTCACTTCTAGGATGAGGGGCTTACCATTAGTTCTTTGCGTGTTCATAATTTCTTCGTTTTGGCGTCGGCCTTTGTGACTTTCCTGCTCTTTTCTTGATTTCGTTCTGATACATGATTTACTAAAAATTTGTTGCAAATCATTTGCTTCTAAAACCTTTCAAGCCCAACTAAACTCCAGCAATGAAAGGCGCTATGGAAGCTTGATCACGTGTTTCCTCTCTGGGTGCCCATATGATTCAGAAATATTCCCTTGTCTTGAATCCTGACCTCCTGACTTATACAATGAGCAATCTTTTTTTCCGGGAATGATCTTTATGCTGAAGATTCTTCAACTGTCCGTTACCACTTTCGAAGCTCGCCCATGATGTGTACAAGCCAGATGCGCAATGGCATGGTCTACTTTCAGATCATTTAAGTAAACAGTTAAAGGAGGAGTCTCTGACGATAGCTGTAACTTCAAGCTCTAATTCAAACAAACGCGTACGTATATTGGGTGGAGTATAAATTGGCATTGAAGATTAGTGAGGTGTTCTTCATTCTTTTCCCTGTCTGCATCGTTTTTTGCATTTTATAGAGCGGAGCAGCCAAGAAAAAACGCTCCGAGACCTTGTAGCGCATCCTCCCTAGACCAGTTGGGCCTTTCTATACAGATCCCGGAAAGATGAAAGGTTCGGTTATTTTGAGTATTTACCAAACCAGGATTCGATCCTCGGAACATGCGTGTGGTAGTGCGCCACTTCACATTATACTACCTCCCTCACCAGTCCACTTAAAGACGAGTTCAAACCCTTCACACAACATGAAAATGAAGTGGATTAAAGCAATGAAATCGACGTTCGAAACTTTTTGTCTTAGAAATCTTCATCACTGAAGGATCCCAACGATCAACAGGGCGACAGGTGCTACAGATGACTGGGTTTGATGGGCTTATACTTATTCCACCAAGTGAGACTTCTCGAAAGTAAACATGAAGAAGTTACCATGTCGTTTATCACCAGCGATACTTGTAAACATTCGAATGCATGTGCTTCTCTCTTTGCTTTTTCACGATGCTTTTCAGAACCTTATGCTTTGAAAAACATCTTGCCAAACATTCTTTCTTCTTCAGCAAACCATTGAAAATGCATATGCAGCCGCTCTCAACTATAAATGCTTTTTCAGCTCGAGGCATCCCTTCGTCGTTGGCTCGGTTCTTCCCTTATACAGGTATTTTTTACGTACTCGTTTCTTGGTATATTTTATTGAGCCTAACAAGCTAGTTGTCAAGAGCGCTTATCTTTCCTTCCTTTCCTTCCTAGCGCTTACTCTCAACATCCCAAAAAATTGTTACAGCTCAGAGAAGCCAGTAATAGAGTGAGAAACCAGCCTACTACTCTTTGCATGAGATCAAAAAAGACATCTTTTGAACAATGAGAATAGTGGAATAAATCTATATGATGTTATACTTAGGCTGACAAGTATTCAAAAGTTTCTAGAATTACGACTGCAGCACAAATGCGTGGCGCATCTCGACAGATTGTTCACCCATTAATTCATATGCCTACATGATCTTGCAGTTTTTCAGTGCTCAACCAGGAGACAATGAAAAACTGTAGAAATCCTTTCAGAGGAATAAGAAATAAAGGAATCTGGTCCCTGTGTCAGATTGCTTCTTCACTGTTAGTAGGGCTGATTGTCACGTCAGGCCTACGTTCCAAGTCTTCGAAGCCAAAAGGGTATCAAGCTGGGTTTAGCCGTGTTCCAGATTGCAGGTTGAGTAATTATAGGAGCGTACCTTCCCACAATATCAACCGTTTCAAGTATAAGTATAAATAATATAAAAGACTATAAACTGATATCTGAATGAATAATCTAACTAAAATAAAAAGAAAAACTAAATTTCAACAAGAATCTGAAAAGTAGAAGATTTCAAATTTGCTTATCCGAGGTCTTACTACATAGACAATGTGTTCTACTTCAATTTAGAAGTAATTTTAATAGTTAGATTTCATGAGTGACAAATATTTATAGCAAACGTCATTTGCAGGGCCGAGTACTACCTTGTAAAAGCTTGTTTAACGCTTGGTCCCAAATATACATTAGTTCATTTCATATACATTTTCTGGTAGCTACAGCACCCATGAAGCTGAACCCATGAATATTCACGAAGAGAAATCGGCCCACTTGCTATCAGCCTCGACATTCGATCAATCTTTCGCTAGAAGGGTTTGTGGCTTCCACAGCTCCATTCTGATTTCTGCTTCCGACCTTCAACGCCTTTACCAGGGACTGTTGACTTGAAACTTTTTTATTTTGCCTTATCAACGCCACTGCTTAATATTTCCCTTACAATCAGTCTACGTTACAAGAGTCAGGTCACGTAGCGTCTGGGATTCTTAGCCTATTGTCTGGCCGACAAGAAGCGCTTTTTCTCAATGAAAGAAAAACCCCCGATCGATCTTTTGATAAACAACAAATCGATGGACGCAACACAATGTCAGTTCCAGTAACGATTTTATCAGACAACAGAGCTTGTTCGTAGATTGGCTGTTTGTGTGTCGCATCCGATTAGCGATTAGCTGGTCACACTTATCCCTTGACTATCAATGATCCCACATAAACATAGTATAGTCGCTAGCCACTACATCGCTTTCGAAGGTATGCAGTTATAGTAATATAGTAAATATAGCTATACTTGTCTTCGAGACCACTTCGGACATTTGCGTACCCTTCAAAAAGCATTACGAATCTCTTCCCCATCGAGAAGGTGTCTGAGATTTAGAACTTCTAACTTTCAAAATCCCTCAACTGAATTTCAATAGTTTCAATAGGTTCTTCAATTATGAGTCATCCGAATTCATATCATCATTATTTCTTTGATTATTTATTGAATTATTTATTTAAATCATACATCTAGGCGTGTGCCTAACCTAGAGGAGATAAGTCGTCATAAAAATGAAATTGACTGAAAAATTATTGACAGATCACCACTAATATTATTATTAATTATTACTTGTTATTACTTGATATAACCCATTATTATTTGGCACCACTTATTACTAATTATTCATCATTATACAAATCATTTTGTTACTATTATTACGAAGCATTATTATTTGTTTTACCGGCTGTTTACTATTATATTATCGGCATTCGGTAGTATGATTTACATTTATGATCAATAAATATATCAATATATCAATACATACCAGAGTGTCAATAATAATTGTGAAAAATAATGTGAATCAGCTCGCACTTGAGGTTCGAGATAGAACAGCAGCATGAAACCAAAGCAGTTGCAATACAACGTAAACATCAAGTCAGCCGGCTCTTTGGGTCAATTAAGGGGCAATCGCAAGATTTACTGATTTACAAGCTTTATGCTGCTCTGTGACACCTCTACGCTTTGATCTTTTCCTATTCTGAAATCTATTGACTTGAAGATTTTTTTTCTTCCCGTTATCAGCACAACTGCTTGACATTTACTACCACAGCCACTTCACGTGCACAATGTCTGGTCGTAAAAGAGACTGCGTTTTTGCACCCAACTTCCGCCATCCAAATGAGAAGTGAACACATAATGCGCATTATCCAGTACATTACACCGCGAACATGTTAGCAAACGGTTCTTGCAAGATATCTTGGGACGTGCCGTGTATGCTACTACCAGTTGAAATTGCAAGGTCGGAGTCTCAGCGTCTTTCGCGGCCAATTGATACGAGCTTGACAGAGTTTTCATTCATTCTGAGACAAGTCGTTTAGAACCTTTGATTTTTTGCTAACATGATCTTTCACCTCTCAAAGCTTCTTCAACGAATGAAGATCGAGGACGCCCTTGCTTACGCTAAGAATCGAAGATCAGGTGGGTCGGACACGTCATGAGATATTGCGATAACCGCTGGACCAGACAGTTACCGACTGGACCACTCGGGATATCAAACGTACACCAAGACGGCCGCCAACGAGATGGTCAGACTTATTCATAAAAGTTTGAATGGAAGGAATGCTATGCCTCGGGTCCCTTGAGTTAAGAGTCCACCACTGGAGTAATCAGGGGTGAATGGAGGTATCAGTGCCGCCCGCTCGAGGAAACTGAGAGCCACGGGACGACAGGTGGTTCAGGTGTTATGATGTCTTACATCGGACTTCTTGGAAATACTCGCAGTGACCTAACCGTGAGAAGCACCAAGAAGTAAAGCCATACGAATTGTAAGATCGAATCACATCCCAGTAACCAAACTCCCTACCTCCTCGAACCACTTGGCAATCACTCCTACAATTTCATTCTTGCTCCTATACATAAACTATGGGCACTTGGGAGAAACGGCCTAGCTTTTCATCGACTTTGGTAGCTTTTCCGCTCCGTAAAACACTTTTCACTGCAGTTTATGGCAGTATATGAAAATGGAAGGCACCCGAAAATCGCCTTATGGGCTTGGTTACTAGGGCGACATGATTCCAGTAATTTATGGAGCGAGTTATGCCGTACTTCCAAGAAATTCATGACGCATATACATATTAGCACTTGGTATAGATTTACGGCTCATTTACTCTACCGAGCCACGAATCTGGCAGGTTTTTCCTTGAAAAAAAACATTCGTTATAAAACCCTATATATTGGTCCCAAGCCTCCTTGTCGACCTACTGTTTCCGTATTCATTTCCTTCTAAAATCACCAAGCTTATCTAACGATTTGAGCCTTTCTTAGTCGGAGTAGACTCTTTCTCCTCTGTCAATTCCCCCCTACCACCTTTCCAACCCCATTTACTTCACTTTTGCCCTTACCTTCTTTTTTTCATATTTGAATCGTATCGCTTTTGAGGTACTCCATGCCCACTTCTCAAACCACTGCATTGTTCCCGTTTACGTCTTTAATAATCGAAATGGCGCGACCTCCGAAATCTGGAATTTTACGACCCAGACTACAATAAAAGCGCGTTGATGTAATCAGACGTTCTTATCATCTCAACTTTCGCAGAATTTGATTAAACTGCAGTTCTTGTTTTTCTTTCGGCTTCCATTCTTTGTCTGACACCTGCTTTTAACATCTGTTAACACCAACTACCCATTACAAATTGAGAACCTTCCAGAAGAGGGTCATCTAGTACTTTCTTGTTAAGTGGGTCCGTTGTCTCGCCAGAAGTGGCTCCGACAGCACCCCAATTAAATTTTTTTCTAAAGTACTCCACAATCCCTCGCAGCTATCCCATTAAGAAAGACCATTTCACAGAAAAGGATTACGAAGGGCACGTGGGACACTTCCTATCCGATCATACCTTACCCAATCGAAACAAATTCTTCCGATCTCATCAATGTATCCATTATTAAAAATGACTTTTTTAATTTATTTTCTCCTTGTTTATCTGCAAAAATGAGCGTTCTGACCCCTCTCGTTCCCACATGAACCAGATTGGTGCCCTCGATCACACATTCCACGAAGTAATCTCGACTTCTTTAGCTTTTGTTGATTGTCAGTTCGAGAGAATTCGAAAGCTCGGATTGCGTTTTTTCATTATAGATTGTAATAAGATGGTTATATCGATCCATCCTTATGACCTATTGATGGAACAGAGTGAAAAATACCAGGGGGAGTGCCCAGATCTGATCGAGCAGAAAAAAACTGTCTTATGTTATGAAAAAGTTGGACAGGTCGAAACGTCAGCTTGATAACGTTTTCCGTACCGCCCATCGGAAGAGTTCAAGTGAACTACAGAATAAAAATTTTTTAAATCGAAAATTAAAAAGTTAAAAATAATAAAAGATCTAACTCAATCAATCGTGTAATCCCAGAGGTTGGAAAAAGGGAGCCTTTGCCAAAATACCCACAAACAGTGCATCTATAGGCTGTTACTTATAAGCCCTGAGCCCCTTCCTTTCTAGTGGTTCTCTCCTGATCATTTACCAATCGGCCTAAGAGAACGATGATCAGTTATACGGTTAATTCAAATGTCAACTCCCATGGCTTGACTTTCTGCAGATAGGTCTACCGTTTGCTATGTTTTCAAACCTTTCTGGATCCCGTGATTGTCTGAGAATTTCTTAGTTCTCTTTGTGAAAGGTTCCGGCCGATGCTCATTGAAAAAGTACTTCACACAGCGGAACATTTTGTTCTGTACTCCCTTCTAGAGCGCCTTTTTTTCTTACACCCATGATTGATGACCCCAAAGCGTGGGCAACTTTTCGTACTTTGTCACTCCTCCAACGACTACTTCGCCCAGATTTCCGATGCACTTCACAAGGAAGTTATGACAGACACATATAAGAACAGACACATATAAGAAATCGCTTCCAGAGTGAGCCATGCATTTGCTGAGATTTTGCGGGGTCCGGAGGAATGAATGGGCTTTGTCGATATAAGGCTTCACAAAAAAATTATACGAAAATAATAAAGAGGGTTCGATAGGGCTATTGGTCAACCTGAACCTGACCGAAATCTCTATTGGTTTAGCTAGCCCATGTAGATTCCGGTTTAGTGCCACGATATTCCCTATGGTAGCACTAGTACGGTTAGTCCCTGCAGGATCCAGTTTTACAAAACATGTCCTATGCAATGCCTTCAACCACAGCGACAGTTTAGCCCGTTTGATCAGTGAATGAAAGGAATGCGCTTCCGAAAAAAGATTGACTGAAGGGACAGCCTGAAAAAAAATGATTTCGGTATTTACCGTATTTTAATTCTTACCGTAGTCCCAGTATTGCTTTGCACCACTCCTACACAACTGATAAGTGTTATTTTTAAGGTGCCATTCACAAATGGGGTTCAGGTAAACTATGTTCGGTGCGGCAGAAGGGCAATGCAATATGTGAGAAGGCCAAAACATAATGATTCCCTTCAACCTACAGATTCCCGTATCCAGGATTAAGAAAACCAATAACATTGCAGAACCCTTATCAGCAACAGGGGTTATTGTCATCTCACCAACAAGTGACTATAAAAAAGATGTACCTGAGCCAATTACGTTCTCCAATTCGTAGCATAAGTCATCTACGAAGTCTTTAAAAGTCTTTTGGCTTGAGCAATCCCATCTGAGGGATGCGCCCCCACATTCGACTTCTATTCAGAATCGTAGTAGCCAATGAGTGTGTATGTGGCCTAAAGAATGACGAGCGGTGGCCTACCGATGTAAATACAAGTCAGTATTTTATACTCCCAGACGAGCATGGAATGGAGGGCTTGGCTGGCCTGGGCGGATATCGATTCGGGATTATATTTTAATTTGAATAATGTAAAAGAAATATAATAGTAAAGAGCCAGTTGAACCCCTAATCATTTCATGAAGGAATGCTATCAGTCGGTAAAGGGTCCATTGAGCAAAGCTGAATGTCGAATAAAACAATCTGGTCGATTTATGTAGCATATTTACATAAATCATGAATAATATGCTAACAGAAAACAAATATTTATGTAGATGATAGCACCACAGGCTCTGCTAAGTTGAATAATCTCCAAAGTATCTGTTGCAGGGTGTGATTTCCATAGGAATTATTAGTTTGAACAACGTCCAATGTAAGGAAAAATATTCGAATATTTTCATTTTTTCTTGAAAAAAAAATATTTATTCGCCTCGACTGTTCACGGAAACGATCTTGAGCCTACGCAAGCATAATGCTGCGTTCCAGGCCAGTACGCCAGCTCATGTTCCCTTGGGACTAATAGACGGTTATTTCGAAGTAAATGTAGGATTAGGACTAGAGGAGGGACGGAACATTCACCCAGGTCTGGATCGTCCATCAAGAATTGGGCAAATATACCCATACCCTGATTAATGGATGGACAGTGCGTGCGGCTTACGGTGAATGGGCTCCATGCATGTGCTACAGCGGAAATAAAAAAAAAACAGTTCTATGCCATGCACGGGGTGTGGTGCGTTAGGAACGAAATGGTCGCGTCGCGGTGAGAGAGGCGTCGCGCGAAGGAATGTAGCAGGATGCAGCAGAAGGTAAGAAATACAAGAACAAAAGTACTAATAGTAGAATTATGCATAAAATAATGATCGCATATCAATTGAGCTGTATGAAGAACGCTAGAGCTGTAATAACAGCGAATGAGTGGTCCGCGACAGCCGCGTGCGGCGAATCGATTACCCGAAATCGTTCCTAACGCCCGTCTCCCCTTATTACGTAACAGGAAACCCAACAAATTTCTTGCACTGTAAACACGCTACCGTAATCTGACAATAAAAAACGACATATGCGATTGATTGGCGTTATTATTACACTCGGGTTAACGCAGAGGAAAAACCGGTATTTAATGAAGGATACTTAAAATGAGTGTAATTTCAAGCGACCTTTATTACACTCCATTGAGGAGACCTTTTTTCTTGCCTGCAACTATTTCCTTGCCTTCGCAGAAGGTCATTGATGGTGTTTTCATTGAAAGCCCCTGTAATATTACATTGCTAGGAATGTTTCTGGCAGAAAACATTTTTGAAATTGTTTCAAATACGTTTTGTATAATTTTTTGCCTTTTTTGTTTTTTTTTTATTCTTTTATATAATTCTGAAAAGTTATGTGAGCATCCATTGAACAACCCTTACTGACTTATTTTATATTTTTCTATTCCGGTCAACCCTATCCTTGACTTCAAATCCTACTATTTTTTCTGCTTCTTCTTTCCAAAATGACTTCGTTCTAGAATGTGCCGTAGTGGCAACATCACCCACTTGTAAGCTGGTCCCCAGGCCAATTTGAGCAGACGCTACTCACAATATTTGTAGGTCCAAACACTTTTCTAATTATTTCAAGCTTCTCGCTAAAAGCAGCATACAGGGCGCAAGCCAGAAGAGTGGATTTGCAGTAGGAACACTGTCCTTACTCATAATCTCAGTGAGGTTTTATCTCTTCCTATTACTGAGACCTTGAGGCCTACTGAGTTGTAGAGAGAGAGCCAATCTATGACAGCCTTTCTATGAAAATTACGCCGTGCTCATGTATTCCTGAAGAAATATTGGAAGCGAATTCACGCCAGATTAAGCCATATATGTACTCTACTATAGGGTCATTCCGAAACTTTGAAAAATTTTGTTCTGAAAAACTTTAAAATCTTATTTGCTTTTGGTAATTCATATTTGCTATTTGTCCTATTTATTCCTCTTATCACATCTTATCAACCTTACTAGTGCAGTTGTTCAAATGAATTGAGTCACTGAGCGAACCCGCCATGCGTAAAAAGGAAAGAAATGACTCTCACTACGTCAAGGACGTGATCATTAGTCACTAACGTTTTTCAAAGATTTTTTTCTCAAGTGATAGAAATTGAAAAGTCACATGTGCCATCGACGTCAATGTCTTTGTCATGTGTTTACAAAAGTCCATTCTGAGCATGAAAGATGAGCGTAACCCAGTCACACACTCTCATTCACATGCACTGTCCAATGAATGCAAACACGTCCACATTTTGTTTTGAAATTGAATAAAAGTACAATTTTTCAATAGGGCACCCTTCAAAAACTGGTTTAGTTGATCTGATTCATAGAACTTATGCAGAACTATTGGTTGCTCCGTAATGTCCGAAGAGTTCAGTGAAAAAGGTCATGAACAACCCTGTGAAGTTTGCAATCGTGACCTAATTCTCAACAGTAATCTTGGAAATGCTCAAGATCAGGCCTTTGACGTAACGGCCATCAAAAGGTTGCCTTACCGCCTACTAATATTCAAAGCTGATATGACTTATAACCTACCGTACCGCAGAAATCAATAAGATTACCCTGAGCCACTTTTCCAAACTATTGTAAAAAACACAGGAATAAAATTAGCCATTAATTTAGACCAATGGCGTCAGCAAGCCTTGGACACATATTTTGAGAATATTACTAAATTGGTGAGCGGAGGTGGTGTATTGGCAAGTGACGCACTATATCACACGCACGGTCAGGGGTTCGAATCCCGGACCGATGCCCGCTTAGGCCAACCAAGCCTTCCATCCCTCCGGGGTCGGAAAATTGGTACCAGACTCGTCGGGAGGATAAAGGAACTGACTTGTACTTCGGGGCCACCGCAAGTCATTGTATAGGCCACTTACGCACTCATTACGCCGCTACGATTCTGAATGGAAGACGAGTGCGGGGGCGCATAACTCAGACGGGATTGATTAACACCAAAACTTCAACCCAACTTTACTACTAAATTGGTAGACTCTTGGTCATGATCCTAATTATGCTTTAGATAGCGATTATCTACCAAAACTTCGATATTTCCCAAGCACATAGCGGTTACTTACCAGATATTACTCCTACCCTCACCCCCCCCCCCCCCCATATTCCTGAAATACATGAAGTACTCCCGGGCAAGATCCTAGCGGCCCTTCTAGGTCTGCTTAAGCACCTATAAATAACGAAAAACGAATAGAAGCCCTAACTCAGTTTGTAAACTATTCGGTCCCGTAAGCGAACAATTAATTCACCTTGAACAAACAACCCTCCCACACCAGACCCGTTCCCTATAAGTAGGAGAATTTTGCGAGAAAAAGAACCAAAACTCAAATGGTCAGCACATTCACTGCCATAGAAAAGTGTTTCCGCTCATGCGACCAACAATACCCAGACAATGTATGACGTGTACTTTTAGTAAAAAGTCATTTTGCATAGAATCAATCGACTGAGGGTTGACGGCGTCATCAGGTGCCGAACAAGGGCAACGTTACTAAACCAGGTACTGCTGCTGCTTATTAATACGAACTTGCTGCCGTCAAATACCCCCAAACCGACCTCAATCACAGTGCACTACGGCAGACTTCACAGTCTTTCCGATAGTTCGGTTATGACCTTATTGTGAGCAAACTCTCTTGGATTCCTGAGGGTAAGTAGTTGATAATAGTATTAATGATCAAAAAAATTCACATGCATTTATATTTTTAAAATTTATAAGTTCAAGTAATAACTATAAAAAATTTTATGGTGTCCTGCAAGTTGCATAAATTTTGGACACTTCACCGTGTTCAGTGGTTTTTCATTCTAAGCAACGAAATCTCCCGAGTCGGCTTTTGAGCCCCCATTTCCTCAATCTCACATTAACTATCTGGGGCAACTAGGGCATTATCCCTACTATCACTGGTGCGAACTAGGAAGACGGCTTTTATCCTCCTAGACGAGTCCAGTACCAACTGACCCAACCCGCAGGGATGGAAGGCTGGTTGACCTGGCCGATCCGAGATTTGATCCCTAGTCCATGCGTGTGTGATAGTGCACTAGTTGCCATTGCAATACCTACACTCACCGCTCCATTACACCTATCAAATGCTTTACAATATTACTCTAACATCCCCCAAAAAAACTCTCTGCAACCAGTTATAATATCATTCATAATTTTAAATTATTGTTGTAATAAAAAAAATGACCAGAATGTGATTTCTCAAGGACGGTCTTATCAACGAGCAAATTTCGCACTTTGAGAATCAAAACGCGATAACGAGAAAACTCATAAATGAACATAAAAAGTTTGATAGACAAATTGACGCCGAAGATTGATTTGAGGAGAGTGGGAGAGGGTCAAAGGGAAGGTGGGAATCCGAAAAGTTGTGAGAAAGAGGGGTCCATAGGCTCAAATAGGCTTGAAAAGTTTAGAGGTCGATCAAACAAGGCTGAATGAACTTGTCTGTTGTTCTGAAGTATTTTTTGGTAATTTTTTTTCTGATTTAGTTCATCGTCGGAAGGATAAGGCAACTCGTACAAAACGGTCAGTATGGTTGACCTACACAACCGCTTCCCTCCCCTATCCAAGCCAATGTGACTTTCCCATGTCCCATGCCAATTTGGTGCTGGCCTGAGGCAAGGTCAAGCGATTTGTACGGCGAATGGAGGAGGAGCCATGGATCTTCCTGTCCAGCTGTATTAGCCTTCTCTTCTCCATGATCTTTACTCTTGACATCATCTCTCCACCGCTCTCTTACTTCCCCTCCTATCACCTGTCTGATAAAGGAACCGCTCACTTAGTTATTAGATGACCAGTGTATGATCCCACCAGGACCTCAGACATTTGATCAAAAGTCAAGTGTGAGCTCATGGAACACCCCAACCGACTGACAAAAAGTTTTTCTTTTATTTCGTACTATCGTATCAAGCCTTTTAATAAATAAGTATGCTTTTGATGCATATATTACAAGAAACGTTCATGACGCCATTCTCATCTCGAAAGCTGAAAATACATTGGAATGTAGAGCCCTATAACTTTTGAACACCTTGTATTATCAAATGGCCACGCCCAGAAATAATCGAGTAGAAAAAAGTCCTTGCACTTCATGTTGACAGTCTTTCCATTAATGTTTTTCCTTTAATTCCTAGAATTCATCTCACTCGTCATTTATTTATTTACTTGCTTTTTTATTTATTCAATTACTTAAAAATGTTGTGCTTACTACCCTTTAGAAATGTGTCGATTTTATCCTGTAGTACCCAAGCCTTTAACTCCCATGCAGTGGTTTTACTCCAGTAGGTTCGTTCCACGTGTATTTCCGTCTCCTTTTCGAAGATTCACTTGGACGCTCATCAATTTCGCCAATTCCTTGGAATGGCGTTTGTCAGAAAGGCTGATTTAAAACACTCCCATGTCATTAAAACCACCATTGTTCGCCCATCTTCAACTGGTTCAGCGCTGTGACTACTACTACTAGATTTATGTGACATCGGTCCTATTCTGGCTAGCCATTGTTGGCATTTTCATTTCTGTAAACAATACTGTTATACAGAATCTAATACTACTTTATATGCACAGAACGCAAAGGAAAAAGTGTAGTCCGCCTACAAATATAACTGCTTTCGTGCATATACAACAGTAATCACACTTTCCGTAGCGGTTTACTGGTAACTACTTTGGATTCATTCGGTTTGATCGCCTTCCACTCTAATAGATTGACGTGAACCGCTCCAGAAGACCTTGCCACAGGTGAGATATGGCCTATTCTACTCTCTACTCTGACAAGATCAAGCCCAATAGCGTACAGCAGTCCTATGGATGAGCCATGCCCCTGGCTACTGTATAGAATGGTTCAATAGATTCATTCGCTTCGATCATGACTTACGATGTTCATTTATTTGAAACCTCTAGCTGGCAGCCTGTTCCGCTTTAGGCCAAACAACTTCCAAAAAGTGTGTCTGTCGCGAAAATCGATCCTCGGAGTCGATTTTCATGCTCTTAACCACTGCACTACCCCTACCTACCTAAAATAGTACTTGTTTTCTTTTTTCGGAAAGGCATCCTAGCCAAAAAGCCCTGAACCTGCTCCTAACTGACCAAAAAGATTTTGTGAAGGCAGGAAAAAGATATTTATAAACGCACTAGAAATTATTTAGGTTCGATCAGAGGCATAAGGGAGTGCAATACGGTAAGCCAGTCCGAAAAGTCGAGCCAAACAGTCAGTAACCAAATTCATTTCTGAATTCCACTTTTCCACCAGCGGCCTAATGCCTTATGTTTTTTTTATCACTTGAATATTTGCCATAATATTTCATTTTCAACAATATTCAAAATAGAAAAACTTTATTATCCCTACTGTCTTTTAGAATGTACTGGACAAATAGACGGGAAAATCTTTTTTTTTATTTTTTTTAATTTTTTTTCGAAGTTTTCTTTTCCTATAAAATAAGTCTGAACAGTAGAGGTCATTTCGTCATTATGACGCTTAATCTAGCAGAAATCGAAAACAAAGCAGTTTCATTGTCGACCAATGGCGCCATAAAGGTGCCAATTCAGATTTTTTTCCTGCAATCGTACCCATAGATAAGACAACCCACCCACAACTGATTTCGCTAAATTTTCTTATAAAATCGAACCCCAACTTTAAAAACTGACCCATCCCTTATCTACAATGTACCAAGATTTACTTTATGTTGAGAGCAATTTTTCAAAAATTTTCTTTCAGAAAGGGCATCCTATGCGAAAAGGGCCCCGTACCACGGCAGTTGTTATTGATCATCGAAAGAGTGTGTTCAACTTGTTGTATAGCAGTACTCAATTGATAAATCGACAATGTTTGCACCCAGAGGTAATATTTCACTGGAGGTTAAATACATATGTAGACAGGATGTAATAACATTTATTTTAGGTCGTATGCTCCGTTGCCTTATGGTTTTCGGTTCACTAGGAGCTGTTGTGAACTTCCCGGTAAGTTTCCGGTCGGTAACTTAGACCCGCCATGAGAGCTACAGTTCAAGCAAATGGGGCAGTTCGTTTTGAAAAAAATCTCAATACCTGGTGGTCAATATTGATCATTTCCAGGAAGGATATTCAAATTCGTATCCGAACACTTCATACAAGTCGTTCCAAACGATGATCAACGACTCCTATATAAGACGTGGATATGAGGTAAATTGTTTACCAATGAAAGAAGTTATTTTCAAAAAAAAGTACATATAACGATATTTGACCTATCCCTGAAGGTACTTTTAACATATCACTAGGAGTTTCCAAATCCCTTATTCGCTTTCCTTCACCCAGGACGAAGTGATTACTCAAAGGACTCGAATCCCAGATAGAAGCCCTGATAGTGCAATAGAGAGGCACAATACCCGGATTCGTAAGCGGCTCAGGTCCCTGTGAGCCTGAACCCAGTTTGCCCAGTTCGGATTATTTTTACATATTTGGGCTGAACCATAAGATAAGAATTGTTAAAATACAATTTGATTGGTATATACCAAAAAACTATAAATATAACTGAAAATTCTGTTCAGGATGGACTCTCCTCAACCCTCTTTATATGGGTATGGTCGGCGATCTTGAACGTATGGTTCATCGGATATCTGTTGGGAACATTCGTCACACCCTATTTCACGGAAAATCACGGACGAAGAAGTAAGTCATAAATTATTCCAGGATGCGCTTCGTTGCGCGCGTCCGTCGAAACTAGGCCACGCTGCAGCCGCCGCACGCGGCGAGCCAGCCCGCGATACTTGATGGTCGTCACAGTTGACAGTGGGGCATATGTTTTGCGCTAGGTCCACGGCAGTCAGTTCAAAGAGTAGATAACACAGACAAATGCAAATCATTCGCTCCACTGACACTCGGTGGTACTGTAATTACATCTCGGGACCTAGTGTGGTGCGCCGCGCGCGAAGTGGGCAGGGTGACCTACTTTTGACGGACGCGCGCAACGGACGTTCTCCATTATTCCCACACATAAGAATAATGTCTTTCACCGAACGCTAATTGTAAATCGATATTTGAAATCAAAAGTCGATGACAGCTTGATTGCAATGGGTCAATACAGTTAAAAACTAGATGTAAGCGCGCTTATCCGACATTGGCAACGCTCATTTGACCACACGCTTCACCGATTGTAAAAATATAGGAAAGGAGGCGCGCGGTCGCAACGCGGTTCTTAGGGCGGCGAGGTCTAGAAAATCGTAGGAACACTGTTTCTGAGTTATTATGAGCATGACACCCATACAGGGCCTGGCAGTTGAGGTAAGTGACCCCAGCGACATAAGAAATAAGTTACGCAAGGTTCGGCCAAGATTCGAAGGGCAGGCAAAGTTAAAGAAATCAGGTCTGGTAAAGTGGGTACCACGAACCATGTTTGATGTGCGTATCAGATATCCCAACAAGTAGGAACAAAAGTCCCACTTGAATGCGCAACAGAGAATGGCTAGAAAGTCGCCCTCAATTCAATCACCACTCCGTACGAGAGAACACTTGAGCATGCCTCCCAACAAGTACTATTACGTGCAAATTATGGATTCTCCTCGAATTCTTGGTTTTATCGAGTTTCTCCGGAATACCGTAATGCCTTCATGTGAACCGTTTCGCATTCGACCCGAATATGGTAATAAGTGTGACCGAGCACTGAACGTTCATGCGCCCGAATACTGAAACTTTTTCAGTTTTTTTTCAACCTTTTTTTTCTGTTACATGCCATTTCCGAAGTTTTCTGCAGAACTCATTCTCTTAATCTTTCCGAACGCGCTCATGAGCAATAATAAACACATTAGGAAAGAAAAGGGTAGAGTAGGGGCCGTTCAAATCGTCCTTATCATCACATATAAGACTGTTTTCTAAGAAGAAAAAAAAAATAGAAAAAGTGATTACGTTGCTCATATAGGTAGGGATGTCAAGCAGAGCCCTTTCTGCCTAGCCAAGCACTGAAAAACAAAATGGAAAAATCGTCAGTCCGCTGTTGTGGCCCTAAGCCGATCCCGCCGTCCACCCCCTCCTACCCTCTGTTCCACACGTTTCTAATTTATGAAAGCTTCCGCACTCAGACAGACTGAGACTATGACCAACACAGTCGATTGCAATCAAAACCTGTCCCGATTTTTCTACATGAAAACTAAATTATGTTTTGCCATACATCTTGATTACTAACGATTCCTTTCAGAAACATTGTTCGGAGCAAATGTTGTTGCTTTCTTGGGTGCGACCCTCGCCTTCTTAAGTATCGTACTCTCAATCCCAGAATTGTTCTTCGTCTCCAGGCTGATAGGATCCTTCAGTTCTGGCGTCTCATTCGGTGCTTTGATACTCTTTCTACAGGTATTACTGTCCAGTCACATTCGAATCTTACGGTAGCCACTGAAGGGCGTTTTCAGGAAGCCACTCCCACAGAGTACCGCGGCATGACGTCATTCCTATCAGAGAACACTTTCATCGCTACAACCGTGATGGGAATCGGATTTGGGATGGATGCCGTTTTTGGCAACAACCTGCCGATACTTACAGGTGGGTAGATTGGAATGGGCGTACAGCTGGACAAATACCGTAGTGGGATTTCTTTGAAAATGAGATTCAAAAACGATCGCTCTTAGGCATTGCAATGATTCCCGCAGCAGCTTCAGTTCTGCTGGTTATACCACTTCAGGAAACACCAAAATTCCTTCTCCTCAATCGAAAGGATCGAAGTGCAGCAAAGGAATCGTTGAAGTATTATCGAGGTGGGTCATTTCCTCTACTGACACAGTTAGGGTGATTGTTCCCTGACCCCTCTTGAATCACACAGAAGAGCCAACGGAGATATCAAAGTTGTTCCAAATTCCAGGCGACTCTCCTGATTTGGACGCTATTTTGGATGAAATGATGCTTGAAATTGACGACAAGTCCAGCAAAAAACAGTCTATGCTATCCACAGTCATCACTGTCCTACGTGAACCGCATTTGCGAACGCCATTCTTCATCGGTTGTCTATGTCTCCAAGTAAGTTTTCAGACAATAGACGCGCAACTACTGAACGCTGTCATAGTGTGCGCCACCACGACAAGGCGCGAATTTTTCGCGCGCGGCGGGCAGCATCCACGTGAAACTTAACACAATTATGTCACCAGGGCCAGTCATCGAAATTAGGTACCTTAATAAAACAGGGCACACCCGATTCACAGTGAATAACCCTGACAATCTAAGCTCACAAAAACGAAACCATCTGGGGATAATTTTTAAAAACTATCCTTTAAGGTTGTAATCGGTATTTGGTCGATCATCTACCTGTCTACTGACATGCTGATGACACATTTTTCAACCGATGTCGCCCAAATGGCTTCGCTTGTATTCATTGTATTCAATTTTATTGCTGGCATGGGTGGCATGTTTATCATTGAGAGGTAGGTTTTTCATATTCAAAAGTCTGATAAAAACCGCTGCAAATATTCTAGTATCATGATAATTAAGGACTGTTATTTCACTTGATAAATAGTTGCATTACCAATTTTTTGATACTTATGTTTCCTTAGGTTTCGAATAAATACGTAGAGGGTTCGCAGCGTGGGGGAAGGGAAACCAAAAATTGATGGTCATTTTTCTGACATTGCCCCTATTCCCAGTCTCCATCAATCCTGCATACCTTTTAATGTTCAACTACAACCTTACAAATGAGTCTTAAAGACTTTGCACTCAATTATGATAAACAACGTATGTCACGGCGATGTATTTGGCTCAATAGTACGCGGCTTAGATGAGGGGTTCCGCAGAGCTGGAGTGGGAGGTGATGAGCCACGTAACCCGAATGTGAGCTATTGAAGAGAGCCTAGAATGAGCGGAGCTCTGTGGAACAGAAGCTAATAAGCAAAGGGGATTCATGTAAATATGAAGGAACTTTCAAATAAAAAATAAAAATGTAAAATCTGCGAAGAGCATAAGATACAAATAAGAATATATTCAGAAAAGGAATATCTGAACAGGTCCTTGATCAGGTCTCAGATAAGAGATCTCAAAATAATGCGAAGATTTTAAGGTTCGGCAGACGTACATTGGTGCTTTGGCTTGGAACTTTCAACACGATCTCGTTAGGTTTATACGTGGTATTCGATCAATTGACAGCTTTGTATAACCCTTTCAAATGGGGTACAATTATTGCACTGATACTGTTTGGAATTACCTATGGGTAGGTTAATCATGTCCTCTTCTGAGATGGCTGGACCTAATGGCACACAACAGCTACAACTAAATTGCAATTCATTTTGAAATATCTGAGGATCTGAGGAAATTAGCTCAAGTTGTATTTTTCAGCGTTGGCCTCGGTCCAATAGCTTTCTTCATTACCTCGGAACTGGTAAACCAACAACATCGATCACTTGTACAATCGATGGTATTCGCAGTGAACACTATTGCTAACTTCGCTTTCACATTTGCTACACTTCCAGCATACACAGCGATACAGGTACTTAAACAGTGACTCAAAATGTAGACTTTCCAATAGGTAAAATTAGTAGCAGCAGTGAGTAAGTAATTCGAGAAAAAGTAAAGAGGGCCATAAATGTGATACCACGCATGACCTTTAGCCCACAGTCAAAGCAAGATCCGGGTCAGGAGATGCCATCACGAACATCGCGTCAAAAACAGGTCACCGAGGTCCAAGCAACCGAAGTTAGATTTCCCAGAATCCTTTTGACCTTTAGAATTGATTACCCTTTTTCCTACGCTCTCGCTCTTGCACATCGAACTCGTCACAACGGGAGCAGCCTGCGTCGAGACCCGGACAAAAGGTTCGTGCACGGCGAACTGAGGATGGGCACATAGTCCCGACCTCCCCTAACGGTACCCAATGGACTCTGTCATTTGTGACGCGAGTATTCTTCAACCTAATTCTTTGAGCGTGTTTTCAGGGGTGTTTTAAAGGTGTAGGTTTGAGCTGTAAGAGCATTACCGCATAACCATCGAAATCTGTAATGGACCTATGCATTCCTTCGTCAACCGACCAGCCTAACCCAGTGGCTACAGCCTAATAATGGCAAAGAATCTCTAAGTCAATCTTAGAGCTGCTACGAAATTACAAATAAATTCTTGACGAAGACTTGACATCACAATCTTTCGCTCAGCTTATGAAAATACCTTTAGGATTTACATTTTCTAGAGAGTATCCCGTAGTTAAATCAATTGAAGCGCATTTCTATTCATCTAATCACAATCCTCTATTTCAGTCTCTGTCATTCATTCCGCTCTTCATAATCCCATCAATACTTTCACTGATCTATCTGTATTTCAATATGCCGGAAACCGTAGGCAGGGAAGTTCACGACATTGTTGAGGAGCTTATGGCACGATCAAACAAGCAAAAGGTGAGCGTTCTTTCGGTACTTCTCGAACATATGTTGGAATTCCCGTACGGCCTGCAGCCAATCCATATGGATACCCGGTATTAGGGTGTCTATGAGGTGGTGATTTTACAGTCACGAAAAAGGGATACAGTAGGAAGGCTCGGTTATGCCTGATTTGCTCACAGCGTGTGGCGATTCCTAGCTAGTTGTCTTGCTGCGCGCCACTCGGTTGCGTCAGCCAGTTGTTCCGTTGTGTCGCTTACTGTTCAGGGATTGTGGCACATTACCTTTACGATTCATGAGATCAACACTTTTTGTTTCAGGTATCAACAACTAAAGACAAAGCACCATTCTATCTTTGCGATGTTGACATCAAAAAACGAAAGGAAGACGTTGTATGAGAAGAAAGGACGTCTAGCATAGTCGTTCTTTACTGATCTTCGGAGTCTGGTGATGAACTCAATAGGAAGAAATAGATCTTCATTCATACGGCTCCCATACTTTATCTTCTTTTACTGTTAATAATGAATAAATGTTAAATAATATACACTTATGATTGACTACCTCCATAGCGACTTTCCCCCATTCTTGCCATGTTTCACAGTTCCTTTAGAAAATCGTTAGCTAACAAACGAGGCATGAAGGCAGACACACATAAATGCACAAAATCGTTGCTTTATATATAGTAGAACCTAGTTAAATATGGTAGGATAGTGTGTGGGTGATATTTATAAAGCAGTATAGTTTTATGTATCCTTGGATAGTGAGGAATGTGAACACCATGAAATCCGTCTTCCAATTTCATATATTTACAGCTCCCATTAGTTGGTAGGTTCCATGCTGGGTTGGCTTAATCAGGGAGCGGGCTTGCCTAACGAAACGAGCTCACCATTAGTTGCGCAGTAAGCGATATCATACTACCGCCACCGCAAGCTTCTCGATCTTAGGGCTGCTATGCCATGGGGTAAAAACTCTGATGGTTAAATTGACATCAGAAACATGTGAGGGACAGATGAACTGGACAAGACGTAACTCTAAGAATACGAAAAAATAAATAAAAGGCAGGCAAATAGTCATAAAAACCCACCATTATCGATAAATAGGTGATTGTGAAGAAAGCTACGCCGACAGAGGAAACAGATCGGATTGACGTAATCTTGAAGCGTCGCTTCAGGAAGAACATCCGTCATAACCAATACTTCCTGAAAGGATTCAGATGAGCCGCAGGTAAAAACTCTGCCGCTCAGGCTTATACCGATGAAACGCGCGAATAAACTTTGGTTATGGACACCTTGACGACAGGAAAATAATGGAAAAACTATATCGGCGTTGTAAGTATTCACAGAACCAACTTCAACTCCGGTTAATGTGAAGGTTTTAATTTGAAGAGAAATTTTCATATCATTTCGTTTTTGTTTTTTTGTTTTCGAGAGTTAGAGTGAAAATGGATGTGAGTCAGGAGGTGCCATCACTGCCGCGCTAGAACTAGGTCACCGCACACGGCAAAGATGGTAGGATCTGACATCGACATTTCGCCAGCTGCCCATCGCGCTATATTTCTTGATTAAGAAAGCGAATTGTTCCGGCTTTCTCCATATTTTTCTTTTTGTATTTTCATGTGAGGAGAAAAAACAACAACACGATGAACAACCGCCCTCTTAATAAACAATTTATATAAAAAAACAGCGATCCGTAAAAATCGCTGTTTTTCTATATGAATTGTTTATTAAGTGGGCGGGGTTTAGAGTTGAGGGGCGGAGCTTCTTCTTAACTTCTTCCTCAAGGTTTAATTTACCCATCCATCAAGTTAGAGGGGTGACTGCATTCAATTTCGATTTTTTCCAATTAATTTTTCACCGGAAGGCTCACCCGCTCTTATCTATGGAATTTTAGGGTAGTTTTTTTGCAGGTACGACGCTCCCATTGAGCTTTACTCTTATTGTGTAGGGGCGCTTCCCACTCGAACTCTTCTTCTAGATAAGCAGAGACCACCTCCGGAGAAGCTACAGTTCTCTGCAGGCACAAAGAGCGATGAGAGACATCAATGGGAAGACGTAAGTTGCTGGATGCGCCATGTTTCTCCATCTTTTTCCGTTTTATGAACATTTTGAGGACACATGAGCTCATTTTGTAATTCACCTGCCAGCCATTCTGACAACTCTGCCGATATGGAACATGCCATCAACCCTCCTGGTGGGTCTACTCTGTTACCTCAACAGTTTACCGTATCGAGGCGAACGAGTGACTGCCACATAGTTGCGGCAAACCTACAGTATCGCCTCAGCTTATTCGAAGTCAATAATACATTTCTGCCGCTATGTCCCCAATCATTTTTCACCATAGGACTTGCATCAAAGACGGTATCCGTCGATTGCTTCGGATATCAAGAGAAACGCAATATTGGCAAAAATTCTACAGAACATTTACTACAAAAACATACATTACGCAAAACATACTTTAACTGATGAACAATACATAAACATGAGCGGAAACTAATATAATATCAATCACAGAACAACAATATTAAAAACACATAGTTACCATGAAACCAACCCACAGAAGGCACTGCCTAAAACACACGTCAGAATACGACCAGCTTTAATCAAACAGACAATCTATTATACCTTTGTACCCGAGATGAGTAAGGAATGGGTGGAGGTAGCATCACACTGTTTTATGGTTTTAAAACTCGTTTTAAACTCGAACACCAGCAAACTTTTTCACTAGCCAGAGAATCCCAGCAATCGAAAACTGTCGGAATCCGTATAACATATACCAGGATGAGAACATTAGATCAGAAGAATGAAGAATAGCATACTGAGCTACTGTGACGAGAAATCCTCCCCTATATTGAGTCAAAGTAGACCTCTCGAGAGGTCTCGCTCTATAAATCCTGGAAACTGATCCGAAGGTTGCTGTGGTGCGAATAAATATCCTCCGTTCACTTGTTCTCGAGCAGCCACAACGGTAGCAGCTTCATGAAGATCGACAAGCATGTTAGGGTTCAAACCAGTACTCGAAGTAGAAGGCTGGAAAGTGAATCCACTAATTAACAATCACGCTAATAATAATGAATCAAAAAAGATTATTCTCAAGAACTCGAGCGTAGTCTGGATTCAGTACAGACCTGCAACATAGACATGAAAGGTGCTGGATTGATCCCCATAGTGGTTGCCAAAGAAGCTAGCTGACTTGTTGGTTCTAAAGAAATGATTAAACGATATGAAAAATTCAGTTCAGGCGGAAAATTCGATCAATGCCACACAAATCACCCTCCACAACTGAAATTATTTCAGTACTAGTTCAGTATTTTATTTGCCTTCATTATTGCTTTTTTGAAAGAATGAAAGAAAGATGAGAGAAAGAAAAAAACTGAGTGAACAGTATTGCTCGAGCAATCTACTGGTATTACTTAAAAAATTCAGAAACTAATTACTAAGACTACAGATAGCTGCGCATAGTTGATTCGGATTTACAAAACCGTCAAGGCCGGGGAAGTGATTAAAAAGAGCTATGGCATATAATCCATTAACAAGGCGAGGGGTCTCGGTAGAGTAAGGGATAGAGCGTGGTATCCGGAAAGCACAAGAACGGGTTCGAGTCCCGTCCGAGACTGAAATTTTTCCATAAATCGCCAACCTTGTGATTAAAAAGAATCTGTTGATGATCAATGTGCTAGAATCGTACCATTTTTTTATATGAAGAACAGTATAGATATTCAAATGTGTAATTACTCACCAACTGGATTGCATGAGCGCATTATGCTTCCAAGTTGATTACAGCCGGCTTCGATGGCGGCTGTAAAGTATTCCTACTACTATTAATTCTAATTCTAGCTGACCGACTGCTTGAAATGAATAATGATAACTACCTTTGTGCATATAGAAAGAGATCAGATCGTTCTTCTCCAGAGCAGCAATCGCCTTGTCAATCGTTTCAATCATAAGCGGGATAAACTGCAAAAGCAGCAGCTCGCATTTAAAATACTGCATTGAACCAAATTGAAAATAACCAATTTCTGGTGCACTCAAGTTGAAGGTTTGTAAAAAAAGAAATGACCCACGTGATATTGCGGTTTTCCATCTGAACCGAACATATTCAGAAGTGTAATGCGAACATCGCCTAGCTTTATTCTCTCCTTCCAGATTGCCACAAGATCCTGAACAAAAATTATGATTATCGAGTGCACTGCATCCTCACTATATGAACGAGTGTCAACTGAACTACTCAGTGCACATTCTGACAACTCGTACCTGCTCAGTAAGATTGAGCGGAGGTGGCTGAGGAGATATTGCTTGGCGCACAGCAGTCGAGCGAGAAGGAATGTTAAGGGTCGATGGCAGTGCAGTCACGAATGGAGGCTGCGCATTTTGCGATGGACCTGGTTTTTCAGCGATTCTATTTGGAATGGATGTCCGAGGAGATACCTAAAAGCGAAGGATTGAAAGCATAGAAATTACGAGCAGTCTCTTGAATTACCTCAGCTCTAGGCGCAGTTTCCTTCTGCTGTAGAGCGGTAGGTTTTGCAGCAGTATCCTTCACCGGATTTGAAACATCACTGGACTCATTACTACTGGGACGTCCACTGTCAGGCGACAATGGACCGACCGTTTGAGGACATGAAGAAAGCGGAACAGTTTTGTTGACAGGTGGAGTGCCCCTGCCAGCTGATGATATAGTTTTGGACTTGGTAGGGGTCGGCTTACTGGGAGTCGGCGATCCTGGCGGTGTCCATCCAGGTGTGAATGCTGAAAAATAAATTTTGGAAATCGCAGAAACTGCTGTGATTGCAGAAGTTCACGGGGTGATTGAACGCGCAAGTTAAGGGTGGAAATTTAATTCAATTCTCGGGGTGACTGAACCCAGTTTCAATTGGTAAATAAAAATGGTCGTTGCAGCCCGATGTTGCGAGACTACTGTCAAGCATTTGCCACGCACATGCGCGCTGCCGTGAAATCTATGTATCTTCCCCGGGCTGGTATCTTCTCCCCGAACGGCGTGTCGCGCTCGCCGCATGCGACCTCCCGTTGTGAAGGGGAAGATTCGAATTCACAGAGGGAAGGATGCGGAGAGTAACCTCGGAACCACTGCCGCAGGCCGTGGGGATTCGCGGAGCACTCCTGTTCCCCCTTTTCCCCTGATCCGGCCATTCAAAGTAACATCAATTATTACACGATGGAGAAGAAGCAACGAACATTCAATCATGGCAACACACGCAATTTCATAATATTGATCGCCACGCTGCGTGGACTGGCGCGTGGCGCTGGCAACGGGGTGTAAACGATTGGAAAGAAAGGCAGCCTAGATTACAGAATCTCGGGCGACGCCTATGAACAACTGCTTTATCCGGCGACTAGTATGCTTCAATTTACCAAAAAAATCAAGGATACCTAGCAAAAACAGGAAACTCACATCGAGCGGGTCTTCGATTTCGTTGACCTCTTTTGACACGCGAAATAAGATCGTCATTCGGATCATCAACTGCGACGCTAATGTCGACCTTTTTCTCTCCAGTTTCCTCAAGCTTCTTGGCACTTCTTCTTCCTCTCTTTGATGCGGAATTTGCAGCGGAATTGTTACGAGACTCAGCGTTTGTTGGCGTGTTATTAGTGGAAGTAGGTTGAGCAATGGGTGACGGTGTGGAGACATTCCTTTCAGTTTCCCTTTCCTTGTTACGTATTGGTGTTTTCTTTTTGAATGTTCTGAGTGACTCCTCCAACTCTTCTGAAATGAAAATGACTACAGGGGTTGGGTTGCAATGCGTTGTCTGAGGTAAACTTGAAGCTAGCTGCGCATCCGTCCAGTCAGGGCGGAGCCAGGTGCCAATTGGCCCCTTACCGTCACGCATTACATACAACATTACCGAACACTGTTTTACTGCACTCTCAAGCAACAACTATTGCAATGAGTGACCCTTGAAAATCAAGAAGTGAACGGAGTGGAGGGAAGGAGATCGTACATTGCCTACAACCAATCTAGTTTGACGGAAGTTTTCTCTCGGACGTTGGAACAATTTTAACGTGGCCTGATGTCTGATAGCCTCGTTAATGCTCTGAAGATCTCGTCGGTGCCCTTATTTTTTTCGAGCATAAATCTACTAATTAATGCCACAAAATGTATTTACTATAAACCCCACAAATGTGACGAGCTTGCACCGAGAAAGCTAACAGTTCCGCAAGTGTCTCCGATCCTTTTTGTGTGTAATTCAATTCGAAAATAATGGGTGAGTTATGAAGGGATAGACAAGGAGGTTTCTTCACAAGAGGGTTTATTTAATAACTCTCATGTTGCAACATCGTTCTTATCAGTGGCATTGGTACTCACTTTCCTCTGCTCTCCGCTTTTTCGGAGCAGATCTGCCTGGCTCCGATATATCGGAGGAGATTTCCTTCAGTGTTTGACGCTGCTCTTCGTAGAAAACTGAGAACTCATGCAGGCGCTGAGTTACAGAATGGTTTTTCTGTTTGAGCTCGTCTGGAATTAGGAGTGATCTAACCTAGTAGTTCTTTAAAAATAGAGTTAAAAAAGGAAACGCCTCCAACCATATTTTCCGAGTTTAACAGATTGCCAAGTGGAAGGAATATAGAGTATTTATGACACTCACTCATCCTTATCCTGTATAGATGGAGAGGAATCGGTGGTTTGCTTCGATCGCCTTCCCAACAAGCATTTAGCATCCACTTGCACATCTATATTGCATGCATAAGCCAATGAAGAAGTATGATATGATTAGAAAAACTTAAGAACTAAAGTGACAAAATTAAGACAGGGAATTTAATTAGGCCGCTCATGGATAACGTTTAAGAGGTACGGGAAGTGCCTGTAGTGAATTACATACCTCTATAATGGTTACGATACCGGCCATGCAATCAATGTATTTTGGCTCGCTTACAATGCTCAACGACGTGTCTCTTTCGAGCCTGGAAAAATTTGGAGTAAAATACGTAGAACCAAGTGGTTTTTCGAACAATGATAAGTTGAAAGAGCGTCAAAATCCGTAAAAACTCTAAAAATTCTAAAATTCGTGATTGAATTTTCAATTGATTTTCCTTTCGCAAAAGGTGTTCAAAAGCATAAATTATGAAAGGCATGTGGTCTCAGAACTCACGAGTTTCTATTGGTTTCCCAAACATCGCGAATCCTTTGATGGCGTCGTTTCTCTTCAATCCAAAAAGGCTCGGAAAAGTACCTGAAAATGAATACGCTTATAAAATGTCTTTTTATAACCCGATCCAACGAGGAACAAATGAAATGACTAATAGACGGATGAAGATCACTTCCACTACCGGCCAGCCACCCTGACAAACTCAGGTGATATCATGTGTCTACTGCTACACTACTTAATGGGGTTTCTACTGTTGTTCGCGTAACTGTCAACACTACGCCCGACAACCCTATGGAAACTGTAACTATAGAACGCTTTGCAAATAATTTTTTGAAAAACTTCAACTCACTTTGCAGGCACTGTATAGGTAGTTGATGGGAAATACTGGGCAGAGCTGACAGGAAAAAGTTTCTTTGCTGTGTCATCATTGAAATCTCTGTACTTTCTCACGGTTATCTGGGAATTTCAACAAATTATACGCATGTAGATATCGTAGTGCGTATAACGCCAAACCATAGAACAAACGGACTCTAAACAGTTGTTATGATACTCACCAAGCACTCAGCTTTATCCAGAAGGAATTCAAACTCGAGATCGTCTGGTTTTGGGTTTTCAAATTTCATACTTCGATTTCTGGCCAGTTCCCATATGTCGATAACAACAAGCTCTACTCCTTTGATTATTCAGTGTACTCCAAATTCTTCCTGAAGGCCTTATTGACAGCGCTGAGCAGGAAAGGTTCGGAATAAAACTTGAGCCTGAAAATGAGAAGGATTCCTCTGATGGTTTCTCGAAATGTTTTTCCAGCGGAACACGTTGTACTTGGAAAGGTAATCATTCCGACATAGAAATGAAAAGCGTTTTGGACTCAAACTAGTGCTCGAGATGCAATGCAATCTCAAGCTAATCCACCCTCCAGCCTGCTTACTTGTCTAAAATCCCTTCCCATCGGGCGACAGGTTGAGGCTTTGGGTGTTCACATAGGGTTATACTGTGGAATGAAATATATTGTGCATGAAATTCTACATCCATTGCATTTCATCCTAATGTAAGGTCACTATAGGAACCAGGTTCCGAACTGGATTTTCGCTCCTGGGATTTCGTTAGAAACAAGGCATATTAGGGAAAAAGAAGTAAGTGTTTTCCGAGAAAAATATAAGAAAGTTCTTTAGAAGCTCAAAAAAGTGTTGGCAATAATGAAGAACTTCTAGCAAAACCTGCTCGTCAGAAAAAAAAGATGCAATTCAATTCAATAGATCGCTTGTGCTATCAGCAAGTTGGTACTTCTTGAATGCAAAGGAATAGAAAGAAATCTAGATTATTCGTTAAAGAAAGGTCGCTGTTTTATTTACAGCGATGCATCTACCTAAACACCTGAATATGCAAAAAATTTTTTGGAGAGCATAGAAGAGAACGATCACGAAGTGACATCAGAGGTTAGGTATGAAGGCAGGAATCGAACGATCAGGTCAATGCCTTTGGTATCCCCGTAGAGAATGAGCATCACCATAGGGCACAGATAACGACAGGGGCGATCACTGTTTACTGTGCTAATAGCTTCAGTGATGCCGACTTCTGATGAAGACTATGGCAACGTGGAATTGAAGAGAAGATCAGTTGTAGTTGACAGCTTTGAATAGTGTAGGTGGTCTTAACCAGCACACTAGCATTTCTTACCAGCTGTCTCCACTGGGAAGTGAACTTATTGCCGAACAGGAACGAAGATCCGTCCTCAAACTTCAAATAACTGGATATTTACCAGGCCAAGGTTGAGTTGCAAGACGTTAAAGCTGTCCTTGACTTTTTTGCGTCTATCTTGCTTTATGACTGCTGGGATTGGAGCAGCCTCTACAGCAGCACAGACTGATTTTCCCTTCTCAGAATCTGACGGCGATATTTGCTCAGTCCATAAAAGTCTTAGAACTCAATCGAATTGGCGTTTTCAGACGTCAAAAGTGCGTTGTTTCAATGACTGCTTCCAGAGTTCACCGGTAAGTCTTCCGTGTGGGCGTGCGTCCGACCGACCGACGGCGTTGCTGACCACGGGTTGACAAGGCAGCACAATTTCGATGCTTTCAGACTTCAACGGTTCAACCGACATGCGTCCTCCGTCCCTCCGTCGCGTGCGTGCGAGCGAAGGCGGCGCCAGCTACTTCTTGTTGACAGTGGCACATGGCCGATCGGCGTACAGCGTTGTCAACAAAAGGCTAGTGCCGCCGTCGCTCGCAAGCACGCGACGGACGGACGAACGCGCGCCGGTTGAACCGTTTAAGTCTGAAAGCAGCCATTGCGTTCAAGGCAGGTGGGCGGTATCGACCGATGTCCAGCGTTGTCAACACGTGGCTAGCAACGGGTTCGAAAAACTCGATAAAAGAAACGAGTTAAGACAGACCGCAAAAAATGATGACAAATAGAGAGGAAACTAACTTGAAGGACCACTATTCGAGCGGCTATTTATACCCCCTGGAAATGTGGTTGGCGACAGCGCGCACTTTCTCTCCCACGTCTGCACCCTCTCTGCGAGTTACGATACTGTTGATCGACTCCTTTCCCCATCCAGATTTTTGCATGGGGTCAGCATCTAATCAGCTTCACTGCTCCTCCTATGCACGGACTTGGGCAGAAATCCTACCCTTCCACCCAATTATTATTTCTAAGCGCCGCTAATGGCCCGGAAAAGCGGCACCCTATCCTTCTCTGCACCCTAGCCTTAACGTTAGAGACGCAGAGCACAGGGGATGGCTGGCTGCTACTACATTAATTGTTTCCTTTATTCCTTTGTATGTACTATATTCGTTTATTTATCTATTTTCGAATGAGTAAATCTGTACCAAAGAGGAAAAATGAGCGTGGAGACTTTTGCAGCGCACCAAAACGAGCTCCCGTTCGTCTAGAGCCGTGACCTGTGCTTGTATGAGTGCTTTCAGAGTTCAACGACGTATGCGCATTGTTTCAGTCGACCGACTGACCGACCGAAGACGTTGCTGACCACGTGTTGACAACGCAGGACAGATTGTGTTCAGAGCCGCGTGAGCGGTATCGATCCGTGTTGGGCGTTGTCAGCACGTGGTCAGTGAAGCCGTCGATCTTTCTGTTGATACAATGCATGCTTGAATTTAGAGACCCTATTAAAAATTCCATGCTTAAAAGCTGGATGATGTATGACGGCAAAATCTACTGTCATTTTAGCATTTTTTAAAATGTGCTTAGGGTAAATATAGGAGAGATTATAGAACTTTGTTCCAGAGAATCACCGTAGGAGACAGATGCTGCAAGGAACGATTTTGGATCTGACGGCCTTTCAATGAAAATGCTGTTCAATCTAGTAAAGTCAGAAACGATTGAGTATACTGTTCCCAACTGACGGTCTAGAAGAAGCGTGGGTAATTTTGGTGACAAATATTTTACTCACTTTGTTGCCAGCTGTTTGCATACGAGTGTGAAAGCGACCGAAGAGAATCTGCTCAAAGGACAATATTCAGAATGAAATTAAAGAAGTTAAGCGGAACGAACGAAGGCACAAATCAATTTTGGCTTTATACTGATTTCAAACGTACAATTCGTCCCACATCATCGCGATTTATTTATTTATTATTTGCACTCGAGGTACACTCAGTGGAAATAAAAAAAAAGAAAACGAACGGTTTTCAGTAACGAAGAAACTGATCCAGGCAAACCCACAAATCGTAAGCGAGAACTAAATAAACTAAGTAAAAAAAGAACCGTCAGGGAGAAGGCTAAGATACAGTACACATAAACATAAAGGCAAGGAAAGAAAGCCTGAGTACAAGGCAGCAACACACTGATAGAAGACTATTGGACGACTGCATAAGACCAAGAAGGAGTAAGAAATAGAAGACTTTTGAAAAAGAACTGCTAATCGCTTCATATTACTAGTATAAATATAACAACATTGCAGTAAAAATAGTTATTTGCAGTAAAATTTGTAAGGACTGATATTGGAATTATGCTATGAATTTGCAAACGCGCAAAATTTTCGTATCTATTCTCAACCGAGTGAAGCGACGGTTTTCCTTCAAAAAAGGGTAGCATACCCTTTGTCGTATCCCGCGGTGCATCCATAGAAGTTTCCTAGTGATGAAACGCGTCTTCAGAGGGCAAGAAGTGGGCAGTAGTCAAGGGTGAAGGGGGAAAATGCTAGAAAAAGAGATTCTACAATAATTACATACATAGTAAGTGATGATGAGTGATGATGACTGATCCTTGGCTTATTCCTATCTTCCTGATTTGCATGGCAGATCTGTCGGAGATTTAGTTAGTGACTTACTGATTGATCACACTGGTTTAGGAATGTGCCGATTTTTGACTTCCAGTTACAAACGCTGTAAAGTTTGAATGTGTATGTACTTGCGTTTACGCCGTAGTATTTTACCTTCCCAGACGAGGCTTGCACGACCAACCGGTTGCAGAGGAATTGTGCCCCTACTTGCTTCACGACAAATTGCTGGAGCTCAAGACCCATACACAGGTGTTCGTATGATGGTGGGAGTTTCGTTTATGCTTCTCGAAGTAATCGATGTGCATTGATTTTTTGCTTTTGTTTACATGAGTAAGCTAATAGCTTCGTTCTGCAATAATTTTAGTATATCCTTCCGTGTTCTGTTATGTGGCTCTTATCCCAGTTACCCTTTCTTTTTTCGATATCAGCTTTCAGAAGTAGGACGATGACCAAACAAAAACGGAAATAATGTTTTTATTCCAAATATTACGCGAAGGCAATAAATAATGAACAGTCGAACGAGAATTCCAGGCTAAGTTCGCAATTTGGAAGTTTCATAATCTCTATGAAATTAAATAATGACCAGTCGATTATTAACTGTGTACAGGTTCTTATCACAGCTCAGGTTACTCGAAGTTCAAAAGAAAAGGGGCACGACAATAGCTCTCTCTATTCCTTATTAGTTCACACCAAATCTTTCCAGTCAAATAGCTGTGAAAAAGCTTTTCTTCTACCATATCACTTCATTTGCGCAAACAGTCCCCAGTGCAGCGATCCAATACTAACGCAATCTGATTGTTCAAAGTCTGATCCTATGTACCACAAATCAGAGGCACCTTACACTTTCAGGAACTAAACTCGGAAGCTTTGAAGTCATGTATCTTTGAGACAAATAAAATCCAAATCAGATGCGTAATCTTCTCAAGAATATGGGCCCCACTGATGAAGGAGGCTGATTAGTTCATTAAACGCCAACAGTCACACTATTGTGATGACTAGTCGATAAACCGAGCACCAACACTGCATCACGAAATGAAAGTTAAAGAGTTTCTTAATTGTCTGAGTGGGAAAGTTTCAAACATGCTCTACAAACCCTTGAGTTCTGAATGATTCAACAAGAAACAACATAACAAGAATCTATCCATAAATATTTCCTAGGAAAATCAAAGGCAACAGATTACTAGTAACAACTAAGGCCACAGGTATGTAAAATTGATGAAAAGCTACGGCAAATCTCAATTCCGCCTGCCTTTTTTGTTCTTCGGCGGAGGCTGAGGCTTTTTGATTGTCGCATGGCCGGTGAGCTTCAGATGATCGAATAATTTCGTTCGACTTTCGAAAACTTCCTTGCATTTATGGCATGCGCTTTCCTTTGGACCAGTGTCTATGGGAGCACTCACAGGTTTAGTTGAAGGATCGGGATTTTTCTTCTCTGCTGAAACAATGGTGTTATAAAAAAGTGAGACTGTGGAAGAGGAGTAGAGTGCTTGACCGTAACCACGTCCGGACAGTACACTGCTCACCTCTCCGTTTCTTCTTCTCAGCCTGCTTTGCCGCTGCCAGGAAGACATTGCCCTCATTGTCAGAAGAGCCGTTCTCACCTTCCACCGAAGCTTCTGCTAACTTCTCGCTCAGTCCATTTTCTACCTCTGCATCAGCACTTCTACAAAAACTCATTGTTGATCGAGCATACATAAAGTCAGCCATTTCCTCAAAGGCTCTCCTCCGCAAGTTTTTCCTTTGCCTTTAAAGAAATTACCATGTGTCGATCTGTTCACTATGAATTGTCCAAAGAGGATATAGATAACTAACTAGAAAACCCTAATTTTAAGATGTCAACGATTTTCTTACGTTTTAGCCTCTTCTTCTTTCGGAACGTCATCTTCATCTCCTGCTTCCAAATCGTAATTTTCCTCGTCCCATACCATTTTCTTCTTAGCTCGTCTTTTTGCCTTCTTGCCTTTTCTATCTTCAGGTTTTTGCGGAGTCGCTTCAGCAGAAGCTGCCTCCTGTCCCTCTGAAAAGGTAACTTTCGATTTGGTTGTCAAATGTCAAGTTAAACCCTTTGTAGGATAGCTAGAAAGGCTTCTGTAGAAGCTTGTTAAGCTTGATCGGCTTGCCCTTTCATTTATGCTTGAGCGTAAGGTTCAACGACATTTTGTGTAAGAGTCACCTTGATATAATTTTTCTGTGCGATAATGTAAAAACATGTCCGAAAGCTTGCGTACTAGTGAAAAGAAACGATAACATTAAGTACCGAACAAAGCGTGGTCTTCTTCTTTCATGTGCTTTTTCAGCTCAGCAAGTTGCTTCCGGTGCTGTTTTGAGTTCTCATGATTGACTTTCGCATTCCTGAAGGTAGGATTTGTGTTTTGTGATGTCAGCATTAATCCAGAATGCAATGCATACCTGGCATAAGGATACAACACTTACATGGTCTTGAAATGCTTGTCGCAGATGACACAATACGGTAACTCTTCTCCATCTTCGTCCTCTACTTCACTACAAGTCTCGTCTTCGGCTAACTGCTGAGTGAGTTCTTCCAAGTATGCTCGATGAGCTGCTACAGCGTGTTCGTTTTCGTGAAAAGCTGACAAAAGTCTGTAAAATTCCCTATAGTGAAGCGGTGGGTTATAACTGGTATTGGGGTGGAATTCTTCTTACTCCACTGTAAGCAAAACGTAGTCCTGAATAGAAAATCTACAAGGTACAGTGGAATCAATGTGTGTATTTCCTTCCAACACTACATCCTTACAGTACTAGAACATAACTTCCAAGCAGGAAACACTTTGTTTAAGGATAAATGACAACAGTGATCTTGGACGATTAGTACATGCATATAGAGGAAACGCTTAGAGGCCAGGCTACTTACTGCTGATTTCGGAGAATCTGCTGCTTGCGATTTTCTTCTTGCTTCCTCTTAGCCTCCTCTTGTCGTTTTTCTAATAGTTCCCTATACGCCTTAACACGAGGGTCCCGTTTCCTGACAAACGCCACCAACTCCTTAAATTTTGAGCTTTTTAGCAGTCTAGGAGCATAAACTTTAATACTTCAATGAATATACAATTTTACAAAAATCTAATGGAATTTGGGGGAACACTTACCCTGACTTGGTCGTTCCGCTCCGCTTTACCGGCCTCCCTATATTTCTTATTCTCAGCTTCAATTTGTCGTAGCTCATATCTGTTATTTGCTTGTCTTACATCGTACTTATCGAGCCAAGCAAAAGAACGAGCTGTACAGAATGAGCTCCAGAACCCATAGAATGGACCCGTCACCTTGAATACAGGAACGATAAAGCAAGGCAATGCTTAGAGAAAGGAATAACCGGTAAAAGTCGATAACAGCGCTTCCGAGAATGGTATGCGTACCGTATCATAGTCAGAGGATGCATCGCCAAAGGTTGGATAGTGCACATTTGGGTCCTCGATGAAATCATAGTCTTCACGGGCTAATGTGTCGAAAACCTTTTTGTACACCGAGAAGAAACCCTTGAACATAAATTCGATCGGGAATGTTCGCAGAAAGGAAGAAACATTTTCCTCTAGTAGGAATGAGAACATTTCAATAAGACGTAGGTCATTCATTAATATGAAAAGACCTACCTTTTCTCCATCAAATCCTTTATAACAGCTAGTAGTGAAAAATTGGAAGAGATCCAAAGAATCCTGTTTATATTCACTACCGAACCCTGAACACCAGATATTTGTCAGAGTGCTGTATTTGTGAAAAGCTCAACGTTGTCATGAATCTCCAATAATCGAATCCATAGAAAAATAACCTACCACCTCTCAAAATACTCTCTCTGTGTCTATCATAAAATGCCTTCTCATGAGGATCACTGAGCACCTCGTAAGCAGATTGTAATAACGCGAAATACTTTGTGCACTCTTCGATTCGATCAGGATTCTTGTCAGGATGCCATTTTAAAGCCAATTTCCTAAAAACATCCAAATTATGGAGAAATGCTTTGCAGAGAACTTCAATTAGAAACATAAACGTTAGTTCCTAATGTCCTTAATGGGCTTTTCAAGAGAGGTTCCAACATTTTTTGGCTATGTGCTAAACATAAGGGGAGGAGTGCAGTGTAGGATCCATAATCAGAAAAACGACGATGAGAAAATGAGGGCGAAACGATGATGAGAAAAAAAAAACAATAAAATATTGCATGATTCTGACACATACCGGTATGCTTTCTTGATCGTTTCTTCATCTGCGTCTCTAGCTACTTCTAACACCTCGTAATGGCATTTCATGTCCCTGGAAAAAAAAGCAGCTGCTCCCACGAAAAAATAAATAAATAAACACAAAGTTACATATAACGTCACAAAAAACGTTAAAATAATTGGAATTCTGGAAAATAGTGGAATTATCCAATCTACGACGGTTTGGGGGTATATCAGAAAGCGAATCGTAGTGAATATAACGATACTTTTTTCAGAATATTGCACAATGTTTGGAAAGCTGCAAATTAGCCGTGAAGTCTGTGGTACCCGCAGTACGTGAATTGCAGAATTCAACTGAATACAGTTCCTCATAATCATGCTTGGGTATGTTTTTTGTTCTGATTTGATGTTTTCAAAGGAAAAACTGTAGTTTTTGTATAGATTATGTATGAGAAAATTATGACTGTAAAAATGTCTCAATCAAGAATTCTTCTCAATGCAAATAAAAAATTCAAAGGCATAAAAAAGTGGCCAATAACTTCATTACTCTCATAACTCGTAAAAAAAATTCGAGTTTTTTGTTTCCTGGAGAACTATTAATACATTTGAAAAAGCAATGTGGGTACTTAATCCGTAGTTTTGAATAAATGTTCATAAATATGTACATATGAAAAATTAATTAATTTTTCCCGTCACGTATCTACTGGGACCCGTATTTATGAGACACTATTGTCAAGTTATAAGCAATCAATCATCTTTTTCACCAGTTTATGAATGGCAGCAAAGGGCAGGGCGCATACGTTCCCGAGAAGAACCTCGTGTGAACCTCCTCCATCTCCTCTCTGGAATTGTTGTGGCATGTGGCAGAGCCGTCATCCAGCCATCACTTTGGTTTTCTCGTTTCCGGTCTGCTATCGATCCAGGCAATCGCTGCCTTATTTGGGCAGGCTTTCCTCTCCGACATGTAATTTATTCCCAACCGGTGAGGGTATAGAATATCATTCACTTACTCTCTTGTTTAGCTGCCGAGGTTTCGCCTTTAAATCGTCCTTTTTTTTAAGCTACAGATTATGCTGTTCTGTTTCTTTCCCGAATTAACCGTCTTTATTTTCGTCCATCTACAGTTTTTGGGTGTAGTAGTTAATCCGCCATGGGTAAACGACGAATTTCTTAACTCATATATCAGCTGGTTTTGCGGTATCACTCCAAAATGCTGTTATCATTAAGATTTCACTCTTTCACTACTCTTAATAGCATTCATTTGGAATATTCGGTACTCGCAGTATGTCGCAATGTGCTGTTGTCGTATCGGCAAAAACAAGTGAGCAGGATCTTTTAAAATTACCAATCTTTTTCGATTTGAATCGCTCAGTGTGTATGATTGTGTCTGTGCTTGTGTGTGTGTGGCGGTGTGGGTTTGACCGTCAGTTCATCATTTCTATGCCCATGGACCAAGAGCGTCGAATTTGGGAGGGATACAGGCATAAAGACGAGAACACTAACGGCAGGTGGTATGAAGTGATAATAAGTGGTAGCATTTGATAAGAAGTAGAAGGCAAGAGCCCTGCATTCCTTACACCCATCATGGTAGCAGTGATACCATGGCAGATAGGTGAAGTTGGGTGTGAAAGGGGTGGTGGTAATAAGGACAGATAACAAGTGATAAGAGCTGAGAAGGAGCAACAGTAAGCAAGAGTCACTGAGTCCGTGACTCCCTTCGTGTTGAAAGTGGAACCTGGCAGTTTGAGAATGGAGGGACTATCATTCTCGAAGTGCGCTCCCACTTTGTAACAGTGCGTGGGTGGGGGTAAGGCTATTTATGATTCCATGAGTTAGCATTCCCTTCTTTGAAGAAGTTGTCTGATGCTTGAAAAGGAAGAAATAGAGACTATTAGACTAGAGGACTTGATGAAATCTAAGGTCAATGCCTGCAGTTCAACTCCATCTGTCATTTCTTTTTTTCGATAACATTACCTACCTCTTGATCTTTTTGACACCTATTTACTACATGACTGCTTGTCGACGTCTGAATAGCGCCTGGTTTTCTATTGTTTGGTGACTCACTGATAACAGTTGCTACTGCGTCGATAATGGCCTTCGTTCCATACTTATGAACGTTCCACACGTCTCAGACCTGACTGCTTTCCTAAGTTCCTTTTTTCTGTTTTTGATTGAAGACAGTAGGAGCAGCAATTCATTGTATATGAATAAGAGAGAGGGATTCATAATTAGTCCGTCATGGGGGAAAGTCTGAATGTTCTGTGAGAGCAGGAAAGTAGGTATTAGGGTTTGTAGACGAACTCTAAAATGTACGCTGTAGTGCTCCAAAGCAAAGGCACACGTATCGGATCGCTCCGCCCAAGTGGTGGTACGAGAAGAACAAGGAAGACAGGGTGTCTCAACAAGTTCTTACCTGTTTACATCCCATCACCTTCAAATTATTACCAGTTTTCCCCGGTCAGCAACGCCAGTGCTGCTGCGATTTCCGTCCAAACGTCTGTTTAGAAGGGGTGGATCTCTCCGGTGTAGCTACCGCCTTCAAAGTAGACACATTTAGACTGAAACTGTAGCAGTACCTACTCTTCTTACTTCGTACTTCATATTACGTTCCCTTTTTGGACTCGAGAGGCCCTCTGCACCTTCGAAACGGCACTGCCACAAATTTATCTTCATTCCGGGCCTTATTTACCCTTTGCTTTCAACTAAAAAAAAAGAAAGTAAGAGCTTTTATTCGTATAAGAGACATACCAGTGATTCTTATTTGATATGCAAGCCGTTAAAGGGTGACTGTATAATAGCAATAATTATTTAGTAGTTTGGGAAGAAAAATGAGTCGAAAAGTAAAAAGTTTGAATCTTCGAAGCTTTCTTTCGATGGAGTTCCAAGTTCAGCTCCGCTTCTTTTATTATTTTCGAGTCGTTGCCTTTCGTACTTTTGTCTTTCGTTTCTTTTCTTTCAACGACATACTACGAGGGATACCTGCTGTGATCCTTCTTTCGAGGGTAAAAAAGGGTAAAAGAATTCAGTTTTCGACATCTATGGTGTTGTGCTCTCTAGGCAATCGTTCGTCCAAGTAGTGCTAGTAGGTAATTGAATTTGTCGAAAACCTGCTGTTGCTTTCGAGCTTTCTTACGTCGTGCAGCAGTTGAGAACCTACTGCAATCGACTAACCAACTTCTATAGCAAGAATCAAAGACGAAAGTCAAAATCCATCAATTTGAGTGATTTTTACCGGAAAATCTCGCGTTGCCGCGATTCCTGTGGGGGTCTTGAGTTTTGGGCAACTCGAGTGGTTCGTGAGTCTTCGCTGATGTTTCGATGGCTACGTGTTCCTGAGTAGGTACAACACGGTAATGCCCCGCATTCTTCTTTTGAAAGAAGCTCGTTTATCTGTTCAGGTTCTTTTTACGAGCGGTCTAATGGAACTGGGTAATAGTCGACCCTCTTCTGAGCCTCCCAAAATGATGTCACGATTCTTTCCTGAGTTTTCCTCACCCCTCTCGCGATTATGACGAATTTGGCTGATATTCGCAGCGATGGACTACCATGGTCTATCAGTGATCGTCGGTGTGCAGCATATGACCCCGATAAGTCAACTCAATATGCAAGGAACTTTGTACTTTGTGCGGCCTTTTCGCTATACTTTCACTGAGCGGTACAGGTTGTCGCATTGGCTAAAAGCTTGTCAGACCATAGTACTAAGCTCTGGTTCCGCCTTAGTTCCTCAGTTCTTTTTCGTACATGTCTTTGGAGCAACTATGTGATACCAGCTTTCCCAAGTAAGGATTAGAGATAAAATAAATCAGGAAGAAATGACTGGCCAAAGATCCTTCTGTTCCCATCGTGAACTGGCTTCCTGAAAGTAAATGACTAAATCTTAAAAAATAAGTTCGCAATTCAGGAATCAGATGATAACGATGGGTGTGGAGACTCATTGATGCTAGTCATCTTCATGATGTCCTCTATGAACTCTTACTTCTCCACGATCATCCTCTCATCATTATTTTCATTTCAGTACATCCTGAGATTCCTCCGTCTTTGACTCTTGACTTGACTTTCTATCCGATATTGCCAGACAGTGTGGTCCTCGTCCTCACTGTACAGTTTGAACTCGCGAATTACTATTACTTCCGATGCGGAAACGTCAGTAGTCAGAGCAGTTTTTGGTCCCAAATGATGCAGATCTACGAGAACAAGTTTTCAATTCAATGTTTTTCGTACTTCCTGACCAGTTGTGTGTATTAGTTACCGCCCAGACGTGCTCAACGACCTTGGCATTGATTTTTCGCTGAACGTATCGTGATTGATGTAACCATTCAGTATCAGTTATACGTTGACATTGGTAGATTACTCCCACTTCTCAAAGAACGATTGCTATTGTCTTTTTGTGTTTCCTATGTGGAAAAAATTGGCTCTGTTCCAGTTTAAAGTCTAGTCACATGAGACGTTCTATGCCATTCTATTTCTCTTATTCCAGTGCTGTTTCAATATATTTCAATACCCGAAGTAATACTGTGTAAACACATCTTATTAGCTTGGGTATGTCGTCAGTTGTGACTAAAAAATTTCCAAGGCTCGAAAGGGTAATGGGGTGGGTTTCTGAAGTAGCTTTCAAGAAAGTTTGAAGAATATACGTCAGTAATCCGCTTCCGGTGGGAAAGGCCTCTCAGCTGTCTAAATTATGAGTCCCGCTCGTTAAAGCTTAGCCCTGTTTATTTTTTTTACCAGTCATAAACCCTGACGGCTTTGTTTTGGGTACATTTATCAAAATTGAGTATAGGTAAAATAAAACCTCATCAGTAAAATTTTTTAAAAAAATATCAAGTTGGAGATATTTTAATGGTAATATCTGGTGGTAATGATTGTTGAGGCTCATTGGCATATGCTTGGGTTGCTCATAGCTGCCCGCTGATGTTTTGCCAAGCTATTCGAATGTGCTTTTTTGAAGATTCGTACCTTCTGGGTTACGAGTTTATTATAATTTTTGGATTTTTGCCAACTTACAGGTGCAGGTTGCGACTTCTTCGGACGGAAGCTCCATCCCGCACTTGTCAGTCAGTAAAGTGTAGTCTAGTATCATTCAACACAAACTGATAGGGAAGTGTGGTGCGGGGCGCCGGCGTAGTCTATCCTTACTATGTATGATTTCTATTAAAAGTTGATAGTGCTGGTTTTTCCCAAGGTTGTTCAGTTAGGTAATGTCTCTTGATGGTAATGCCTCTTGATAGTTATTCAATGGCAACCATCGATAGGTATTTTATGTAATGGCGATGAGGGTAATGGGTGGTATTTAGGCTGTAGCACTTAAGTACAAATTGCATGGCATCCCCATTCCCCTTCCCTACCTCTTCGTCCTCCTCCACCTGCTTGCCGACGACCTTATCGAGATTTAGACCCTTTTCTAGCTAGCCAATCGACTATGGGTAACCAGATTTAAAAGAAAACTTCCTTTAGAGAACTTTTTTCTGAATGCCTCACAAAATTATTCACGGCTTAAAAAGTTTTAATCAGCAAGTTCCTGTACAAAGGTTAGAATAAGCATAATCACTCGGAAACCGGTCTTGTACTACAGTACAAACGAGCCATTACACGTTCAGATGTCTCCGCACAATATCAACTTTAACGACATCCCGAAGTTTCGGCTTTGAAATCTATCTATTCAGGCGTTGTATAGTGAGCAATTCTTGTAAAGGGAGAATGTTGGCCCACTAGGAACTCTCTAAGTATGAATTCACTATTAGGTTGTCAGCTAAAACTAGCTTGATTAAGATTGTGTCACCGTCTTGAACCAGCCTGATTGTGAGCAATACCCGTCCAGGATTCCTTCAGAAGAAGTACATTGTAGCCATTCAAAGAGTTGATTAGAATGTTGCCTAACTCTCGTAATACCGTTTCATTTTCTTGGTTCTTTCAGTGATGGGTGATGCTCGTACCCGGTTCACTAGTACAATAGTTCTTGAACCTTAGGGGTGAACACTGACGTGATGACGCTAAGCCCTTTCAGTAATTATTGACCAACTTCACATTCCAGTGCACCCACGACTTCTGACGTGGGTTGTCTGCAGGGCGCAATTGGAGGTGACCGATCCACATCGTAAATTACTTTGTTATTCTCATACTTAAAATTCGTACTTGAGCTCTCCGAGTAATCTACAATCTTAAGCCCCTGTACATATGTATGTCGTAGAAGGGATAGAAGGAGTGAAATAAATTTGAAGATTATCTTGACATTTGTTTTCTTTTTTTTCACTACCATCTGTATACCTCCATGATGTAACCACAAATGGACACGTTTCGGAACTTAGAATTAATTTCCATGTTGCAATTTCCAAAATTGCACTTTCTGTCATTTTAGCGCTGCTGTCAAAATGGCTGCCGGTAAGGTGATTGTCTATGGAGGTCGCGGTGCCTTGGGTAGCACAATCTTGGAACATTTCAAGAAACATGGTTACGTGAGTTTTTTTGGCAATAATGGACTGGACGCGTAACTTTGAGTATTTAACTTTATCTAGTGGACGCTCAGCATTGACCTTGCGGCGAACGAAACTGCCAATATCAATGTTTTGGTCGATGGCAAAGAAGATTGGGTTTCACAAGAGGCCAGCATACTGAATGGGTAAGTCATGGAAGCTGAGGTTGAATCTGGACCTTGAAATAGAAACTAAAGCCTGTATCTTTCAGAGTTTCCGCAGCGGTAGATGCACCAGTGGACGCGATCTTCTGTGTGGCAGGAGGTTGGGCCGGAGGAAACGCTGAATCCGAAGATTTTATCAAAAATGCTGATCTCATGTGGCGACAGTCGGTTTGGAGTAGTGCTATTGCGGCTAGAATCGCCTCCAAACACCTGAAACCTGGTGGCCTACTTCAGCTTACCGGCGCTTCGGGGGTGAGTTGGAACTCTGCAGATTTCATCTGATCACATTATTTTTTTTTCAGAATTTCGCTCATAAATTTGTTATAGGCGACCCACGGCACCCCTAATATGCTTGGGTACGGTATGGCTAAGGCAGCTGTACATCAATTGACTTCTTCATTGGCCGCTAAAGGATCCGGTATGCCACAAGACTCTTCCGTCGTAGCACTTCTACCGATTACTCTAGACACACCGATGAATCGAAAATGGATGCCAAATGCGGATCGGTCAACGTCAGTTCGAAAACTTTTTGATTTTTCGGGTTTTTTATTGGGGGGGGGGTTCCGAAAAAACTGCTCGACTGCCTTTACAGCACATCGCAGCAAAAGCGTTGTCCTGACCACCACGGAGGGGGAGGGCATTCTGTAAGGACTAGTCCGATCCTACTTCGTCTCATACCTTTTCCTATTCAGATGGACACCGATGCTATACATAGCCGAACTGCTTTTGGATTGGACTGTAGCTAGGGAAAAACGTCCAGAAAATGGATCGCTTGTGAAAGTGAGAACTGTGGAAGGAGAGACTTCTGCCACCAAATTGTGAATTTGAGTAAGAAGTATGAATATGTCGTTGTTGAGTCGTTCTAGCCCAACTTTAGCCATAAGATTGCCCGTCTTACTTTTTAACAACTTCGGCCGTTTCATATGTTGACAGTCAAGTGGTTGGTGAATCGGTTTCGCTTTTTTTTTGAACATTTTTTTCGTGAGTTGCTGAATAATTGGTTCTAATTTTTATGATATGATTTTTATGTTTTAGCCTTTTTACCTGAGGATCAATACCTTCTTCTGACGTTGTACTGAAACATTCTACTATATGTGAGCATCATAGAGAGCTTCTCTTTCTTGAAATTTGAAATAAATTTATTTATTAGTGTGTTGTTTTCTTGAACTCTCCACGAGGCTTGTAAAATTTAAGAATAAAGTGTGAATAGATAAATTCCTACGTGGGATTTATTTGCTAGATTTTCAAAACCCACAGTTCGGTTCGTAAACTCCGCCCACTTGACGGACCGCCCCCGACGGTCATACTCTGACTTTACTCCTATAAAACCACATCCAACTGATCGCGTAAAATCAATATCCTATTCAGAAGTCTCGTGTTCGGAGAGAGTACTGCCCGACTATTTCCTCTCGGCCATTTTCGAAAGCGTGAAGCATTTTTTTGGTCTAACTCTCTGATCACCGTTCTAATCGTGTGGGCAAACATCTTATTTATTTGGTTAGTACCCTCCAAGTCCCCAGTTACGTTCTGGATTTCTTCACCGTTTATTTGAACCGTTACTCGCTCTTTTTTACGATGGGCTTTGTTGCTGCTGTCAAGACCATTTGACGATTATGGTACGAAACGACACTACGTCATGAGACTCACAAGAAATTCCTAAACGATTCCACATGTTCGTTTCGTCCCTTGACACGCTCATCTGGGGGGGGGGGGGGGGGGGGGCAGGTGTTCCGAGGCTATTCCCCACTTAGGTAACGAAGGAGGCACTCATTTTGTCTACTAATGCGTCCCTAATTTACTCGCCTTGATAATTCTACCGGTTTTAAATATGTCATCGGATTTGCCTGCAATTCCAGGAGACTGCCGCTGCTATAGGCGGCGTTCCGCTTCCCCATGCATATTTTCACAGCTCATTCAAACTTTTAGCTCTCCAGGAGAAGTATATATGGAGGGCATATTTTCCATCCAAATTTCGCTGCAAATTGGTCATACTAGCCAAGGGAGCAGAGCCGAAGAAACAGACATAGAAACGCAAGTGGCTCACCACTTTGAACCGAATGGCCAGCCCACCTCCCAAACCCCGCCCTCTAGTAATCAGTGCAGTCAGATAAGGCGGGTTTTCATGAGTGCTATGGTTCCATGGCTCTACCAAAACCGGAACATGTGCGGGAGTACTCCCACATCATCAAAATACAGTGGGAGATCCCTAATTTGTGGTACTATTGATAATCACACAACGCACAAGCTGAAGAAACAAACTTGCGAGAAGCTACTAGAACTCGTCCCTTGATCACTCTACCCTTTATACAGAACAGTTCTTTTAAAATGATCCAACTGCTCCCCACGGGACGAGAATGGACGATTATTGAATGGACATTCGGCAAAGGAGATTGAGTGGCTTTATGTATAGCATCATTAACCCAGATTTCCCGATTGTCATCTCGGAATATCCAATTATTGATGGTACCTCAAGCTTGTTCCGAACAGAAAAACGCGGGTCCGTGGTTGGAAAAAGTTGGTCTTAGTGAAAGAGTACGGACCACACTTAGATGCATAGGTGTAGGCAAAAATGCCGAGTCCGTCCCCCCCCCTCCTTCTCCCTTCCCCTTCCCACCACCTCATATTTACTCTTCATGTTTAAGCTTCCCCATTTAGCAGCGGTTTTAATTAAGACGTTCCACTGAAGGGCGAGATTTAGTGCAGAAAATTGATCGTCCGAAAAAATGAGATTGTCGAAAGATGAGACAAGAATGTAAACAGAACACTCGAATCGTAATGGCTATACGATGCACTTGCTCATAGAACAACACGCATAGAGAAAATTCCCACGGCATTCTCCATCTCAAAGCATCCTCTTAGAAAAGCAAATAGCAAACACAAACAGAGAAAACTGGATTGCTACGATTTACAGAGTACGGTAGTCATCAAGTACATTACACACGAAACACCTTGTTCAACGCTTAACCTTACTGAGCGCTGTTTTCAAAAGTAAGGCGTTTAATTCGAACTTCAAGATACTTTTTTAATCACCTGTTGATTCTTTTAAGGTGAAAGCACGACGAGTTCTTTTCTATTTTATCTTGCTCTTCCCGAGAACCACTTCCAATTCCACGAGAACTTGCTCACTTCTGTGAATTAAGACGGTGAAGCTATACGTTCTCGAGGAGAAATCCTTGTTATTTTCGACCACTTTGGACTGGCATTCATTAGGAAATTCCCATGGGGACGATGGCGGGGAAGGGTGGGAGGCAGGAGGGAGTGGTCAAGGTGGCTCTGCGTGAACGCGATGGACACGGACGTGCAAGCAGCGGGCGCTCCCCATCATTAATTTCCGCCCCGCCAAGCGCCGAGTCCTTCCCGCTTCGGCGCGACACTTTTTGAATCGTCTCACGCCATTTTTCAAAGCCAATTTTCTGTGCTACCCAAATTTCATCGGATTTTTCATTTTTTCAAGCTCTAGCAGTCAGATTCAGTGTTTGATCGGTCCTTTGAACATTAACGCTCATAAACGTTCAGTTAGATGTGTTCAGTTATTCCATTGCGTTATTGATCCGGTTTTATTGCTGTATCAAGTTTCACGAAATTTTCGCCCTCGCGACGCTATGTGCTTTCCACTGCTTCACTGGAATTAGTACATATGAGGGAATTAACGAGCGAATGGCATGGTAATTACCTTTATTGGATCTAATAAGATGATATATCTCATCATATGTCCAATCGAAGGCTCAATGTTGTTAGCTATGCCCCGCCAGATGGGAGGTCAACGTTGCAAGTGTGACGATAGCCTTCTCATTAGTGCCTTTACATTAGCTTTGTTTATATTTGGATGTCTTGCTCTTTGACAAATGCGTCTCATCTTTTGAATGAACTTAGTTTACAATGAATATGCCAACATACCCAAAAGTATCGCGTCGTTGTTGTTGGTAATTTTCGATTTCACTTAATATGTGATGTTTCTTTTTTTTTTAGGAATTTGATTCTGCAAAGTCTTTTCGTCTACCTTTTCAAGCTTTTAACCTCCATTACAATGTAAAAAAACATTAAATACTGAGGTTGCGAATCCTTCCCTAATTTACGGTGAAATCGCTTGACTTTCTCTCTTTTCCGGAACAATACATGTTTTTTTATTTGAATTAACTTTACTCAGCCCAATTTCTCATACAGGATGTGATTTTTTTACAACGTGGCAACTATGAAGGCTCTCGAATCTTATCAGTTCCAAACCGTAAGATTTCGCACAGAATTCATATATAGACTGATGATTCACTCAGTTTTCATTTTTTTGAATCCAATTTTTTTTTGAAAAAAAAGCTCAGATAATTATTCAGAAGTTCCTAGTGAGCGTGAAGAAATGCGATTACATGGTCTCAACATTATATCGACACTTCCTAGCGCATGTCCTTTTACGGAAACGAGAGCATTGCCAAATTTAGATGTAATATTCGCCAGCAATTTTGATACCTTAATATCTTCCGCTCCTCAAGGTATTCTGAGAACTTCTCCTGAGTCAGGACACGTTGATAGGGGGGGGGGGGGGAGGAAGGTGTAACTCTAAAGCGACGAAGATGTGAAATAAGTGTGCTTTCCATGGGGCATCGGACCTTTCCCTCGTTTATTCTGGAATGACTCCTATATGTTGAAGATTGTGAACATCGCGAAGTTGGAATCTTCATATCATGAGATGAAAATGAAATCGATCGTGGAAATAACTCATGTTCTGGGCATAACTCTTGAAAAACGATTCATTTGCACACAGGTTTCATCCTCCTTTTCCTCCTAGAACTAAGAGCTCGCGTTGTTCATATCCCCAGTTTTCGCGAAAGACCACCGAATTTGCCAATCCCTTGCTCTCACCTAACAGATAAAAAAGTGCTGCGGCACTTTTGACAATTCTCGTCTGGAGTGCTTTGTTGTAATAATCTCAAGTCGACAAGTTAGTTGGCACTGGTATCCAGTATAAGTACTTTTACTTCCCATTGCTTATTGATTCCTTTCGTTTTAAATTGCACTGATTTTTGAAATAGGAGTGGTCAAAATATGTTTTAATACATCTTCGAATAGTGATGCACCCTGCAGTGCCTCTTAACATATTCAAAGCCGTTGGAAGTCATCTTCGCCATTTAAGGGGAAGGGAAACGGGCTACGAAGAAAACAAGCCATTGTGAACGAACATGACGCAAAGGGTTTGTCATCTGCTGGGATTCATTAGAGTAGCTTCCGGCCGTTAGCGCTATACTAGTATTGAGCAGTTTCCAATGGACCATTTCTTAAGGGCAGTTTAGTAAACTACACTTCTGAGACGACCTTCCTCTTTCTTCTTCGTGTGTACCCTCTCTACCCTCTCTATTTGAAGAATCTTTGACGTTTTGTTTATGGTTTACGTTAGGAACCGACCACTCGCCCTCGTTCATCAAGCTTGTCAAGAAATTGTACTGGTGTGAGCTGAGGAGCAGATGAGCCATGATCACTCAATTCTACTCGTCATATTGATGAATTTCATGTGGGACCCAAGGGGTGTGACGACTACTGAATGAGTGCAGCTAAATTTCATTGCTTTTGGCGTGTATCTAAGCCTAAGTGGATCCCCACCATACGTTTCCAATGACCATCGAAAAAGTTGCTCATTTTCGGGAGAAATATGGCCATCTGCGAAGCTTCGCTGACACCATAGCATGGTGGACGTCACCCTTACCAGGGAAGGGTTTCTACTTCCCATGGAGCTTTGAATAGAGACCTAGCTATATCGATAGAGCTTGGAAAGTTATTAAGAAATATGGAAGTTAAAACTGCAAAACGAGTCTACCAAAAAAGTTGTGAGCGTTCAAAGTTTGCATGCTTAAGCATGGAGACATAGTGCCAGTTGATAAGCCCAGCTGCCCGCAATGGCTTCAACGGTCCCCGTGGCGTAGTGGCAGTGCTCTCCCCCTCCAGGTGAGCAATGAGGGTTTGCTTCCCGCTGTCGTTCTTGCTTTTGCAAAACATGCTTTTACCCGGATGAATGCTCCTAAACCGTTTTTTCTTACTAATTTGAGTTAACACTTTGATTCGGTTATCATTTGAATCACCTATCTATCACCTATCGCCGCACTTATTAAAAACTTCTACACGTCATTTTTGTAACGATCTTTCATTTTCAAAAACGAAACACACATACCCGCACCAAAAGTAAAATAGTTTTGGACACGCGAGAAAAGTCAACAAAAAATGGGTAGAGAAAACGTGTAGATGGTGATGGTTGTAGGGAGATCGCATGTGCACATGAGGCTCGCATTTTCTGAACAACTTATTTGCTTCACTCATTTCTTAGATTGTTTCATCAATATTCAAATTTTCACGCAAATCTGTTTTGCGTGATTTGGGTTTCCCCCTCCACCTCAACAAATTTTAAATAAGTGCGGTGATAGGTGATAGATAGGTGATTCAAATGATAGCCGAGTCAAAGCGTTAACTCAAATTAGTAAGAAAAAACGGCTTAGGTGCATTCATCCGGGTAAAAGCATGTTTTGCAAAAGCAAAAACGACAGCGGAAAGCAAACCCTCATTGCTCACCTGGAGGGGGAGAGCACTGCCACTATGCCACGGGGACCGTTGAAGCCATTGCGGGCAGCTGGGCTATCAACTGGCACTATGTCTCCATGCTTAAGCATGCAAACTTTGAACGCTCACAACTTTTTTGGTAGACTCGTTTTGCAGTTTTAACTTCCATATTTCTTAATAACTTTCCAAGCCCTATCGATATAGCTAGGTCTCTATTCAAAGTTCCATGGGAAGTAGAAACCCTTCCCTGGTTAGATACAGCACAGATAGCAGCTGTGGCATCTAAGAACACTCACCGCATGATTCGTCGAAAGATCGCTTCATTTTCATGGTAATTTTATACTCCGAATAGTTGCCAGAAGCTTTTATATGCCATTCTCTGGAGTTTTCCAGAACTTTGAGCAATAATCGGATCCTTAGATTCGCCAAATGATCTCATGACTTTTGGTTTCTTTGAGAATAAACTGTTCAAGGGTCGGTAGAACTTCATAACACCGTGCTATTTTCATTATTAAACTTAAAATCACCAATCTTCCTACCAAATATCTGTTTGTCTCCGTGATATCTCTTACATTAGATGGAGTTGCGTGAATCTTGAGCAAATGAATTACTTTTCGGAAGGTTTTCTTCCCTCTCTAGCTGTTTTCTCAGCATTCATTACCCGCTGTTGATCGAAGCCACCCAATCGAATTCTAGAAAAACGCTATCTTGGTTTTCTAATGAACTGACTCTTACTTGAATGATGACCATTACTCGTCGATCATTAGATAATCTCAAATGAGTTCCTCATCAATATTTTCTGAGTCTCGAAAGGGGTTGTTCTGCTTGCAGAAACTTTCTCTTTTTCTTTTTTTTTCAATTCGCTTTTGTAGATTATTTGTTTATTTTGCTTGATGTCGCGAACTTTTGTGCTGTGCGCCGTGCCCTTTTGTGCTTGGTATTATTTTTTATGTTCTTAAGTAAACAACGTGTGTAAACTTCTGTAATGTAATGTACTTCTCTAAACTTTCCCCTACTGAGTAAGACTTGAACTTCTTCAGTGGACATTGTTTTGAGCTCAAACTACATACTTCACAGGGTTACCACGCACTGGAAAAAGGATTAGCAAAAGAAAAGAGCTGAATTTATTTTCACCGAGGGTACAACAATAATGTAGGTCGGATCGGAAGCTTATCCTAAGTGTTTAACGGGGCCGCACCTGGTCAGGCTGGCGTGTGAGAGGGCTGAATGGACGGAGGGTGGAGTAGGTGTAGTAACGACTATGACATATGGAATGCTACGAAAATTTTGTTTGCAAGACATTAATTTTCGCTGCCCTTCGACAAAAGCTTTGCGGTGAAAGCCCTTTCTGCAATATTTATGGAACACCCTGTAAAAGGAACGTTTTTTTTTTTCTTGAATAGCTCTCAAAAGGGCGAGGCTTGCACTTTTCGTATACTTCATAACGTCCTTTTTTTGCAGCTCTGTTTCCAGTTCGCATTCATCCCTTCATTTTACTCTTTCCCGTTCTCTCCGAGTAAGTCTCAATTTGTCACGCATTTTTGGGACCGACTCAGCTGTGAGTAATATGCCTCTTGGGATCAACCCCTTCTCATTCGAAGGTTGTTCAGAAGGCCATCATAGTTTGTTCATCCCTCTGACAGCTCTTTTTTTGGTCCTCGGAGATGATAGTATGACCAAAAAAATGTTTTCTCTGAAGTGCTTTTCGTGTACGTTATTCTCGTCTATGATGTTTGCCAGAATCGCGGACAAATGTAATTCGATAGCTTCCTTGGGGCGTTGTGATGAGTTTGAAGCTAAAGCACATGTTCTGCAGCCATCGTCGAACACATAAGAAACTGATTGGCTTTTCAAATCTCTCCATTCATCAGACACATTTTTCTGTTCTAAATGTGTCTGCACCCTCCCTGCATCTTCCGGTTTTTCATACAAGCAGCTCGTAGCCGTCTCTTTAAATATCTTGCTCGATTTTTCTAGGAATTTTCTGTTTTGTGGGTGTTACAGATAAATGCGTAATAATGTTTATATCAGTTCCAAAAAATCAGTCTCTATAGCTCTTTTGTGATATTCTGCAAGGATTCGAAGTTGGCGCTAGATTGAGTTGGCCATTACCTCCCGAAACTACTGTGAAATGCGAAATGATTCAAAATATTCCCAGCTGAATGCAAAAAAAAAAAGTTGAAGTCTGTTAGGCCAAACAGCATACACAATTAGTTCCCTCAAGGGAGTGGTATGGGCATTAATAAATGGGTGGCACTGGGTGAATTGAAGAGGAAGGGGGTGGATGACGTGGGGTTTAGATGCAAATACAAATGACGCTGAAGCAGTCCAATAATATCGTCCAAGGGCATGAAAATGGTAAAAAAGAAGAATTGGAAATGTATGAGGACTGGGGAGTTGATTGAACATGAATGATGTGTACAGCAGCGGTTATTATATTTTTAACATTTTTATTCCCAAGTTCATTAGATTTTGTTCAGTTGTTGTTGTTTTCGCTTTGTTGTGAGTGTTGTTTTGAAGTTTTTATACGACATGTTTTCATAGCTTTATGATTCATATTGATTCAGTCGCTAAAACAAACATGGCCAGTAGTGCAAACAAAACAGGTTTCGTAGAAAAAACTTCAAACGTATGTACTCTTGGTTTTGTTCCGGTGAACCAGCTACCTTTAACTACTCCATCGTACTATTGGTGTGTATTCATGCATGAATATAGTGAGTATCTCGGGCATTGCACTGTGAATTCCCACGCTTACGCTACACACTTGCAGGACGACGTCCCAATAGCTTTGGAGGGAATTATCTCAGCAAACACTGAGGCGCACTGCAGCAATTCCCGTGTCTTTGACTCTTCTCGTTCGGACTTCTCCGACATCATTTGTGACCGCCAGCCGGGCTCTGCATAGCAAACATCGCATTGTCTGTTTAGCTGTGATTTGACAAGCTAATGTTTTCAAGCCAATATTTCTAGAATTTTCATAAAACCTTATTAGGACCTTACCTTACCCTGAATAGGGATCATCGAAGTCGATTCTTTGATTTCTCATGAAACCTTTGCACTTCCAAAGTACTTCATGTCAGTTGAGTACAGCGGCGATCGAGTATACGATCGATATGAAGGATCGTGTTTCGCCAAACTGTGGCTGAGTTATACGGGGCTACACATTACAGCTATAGCGAGGAAATGACCAGCCACAAAAGCTTCATGTAAACTAATTAGACGTAGCAAAGTGTTTACTGTGACATGCGTTTCTGGTTACGCTGCTCGAACAATATCCCATCGGCCACGGCCACTCTCGCGTCTCACCAGCTGTTTTGTCGTGTCGATGTGTAAAGACTAGCCATTACCCCTAGTGGGGGCCATCAGCGCTCGGTGTGGCCTGATCGATTTACATAATCGAATCGTATTAGTGCTGCACCTTTTTAATTCATTCCCCCCCACGGACGGACACCGGTAGCACTTTAACGGCATGTTGCATTCTGTGTGTGTGTGGGCTATCCTCTATATTGATCGTCACTGAACTTCTGCACGAGTAGGCTGTCGTCGTCGTCGTCGTCGTCGTGTCTGTCCATAAGATCTTACCACAAAGCGCAGATGTCTTTTGCATATGCATTACGCGGACTCTTTCACGTGGGACCAAGAATCAAAGCTTTTTGCACATTCATCGTTGCTTGAACACATGTGATCTCATGGTTATGTCTCAGCATTTTTCTCTTGTCAGTAGGTGTTTTCATGCCCAAATTCCATTTTGTCTGCTTTAATTTGCTCCAAATTTCAATCGATTTCAAAGTATTTGACAGGATGTTAAACAACTTCTCAGTCGCCTGAGTCGAAACGCAATCAAGCCCGCGGTCATTGCCGAGAGGGGAACCGCCCTGTGTGCTTTTGCCTATTGATCAAATTTTTCTTATAGATGCGGTAGTTCAACTAACAGTTCCGACTTCTATGGACAGAATGACGTCATTCGTTGCGACGCCTACGCAACGCGCTTTCGTCGGAAAGCGCAACAAGTAGGTGTTGACATTTGAACTTTATTGATGAGGCATTTCACTGAAGAGCACTTTTTGGCTGTCAAGAACGACCTTTTCGTCAAACGGAATCTTTGTCGGCAGCAGGAGTTAGACTTGAAAGTCCTAAACGATCTCGCACAGAGCAATATAATTTCAGAATGACGGCAGCTGACGTCCGAAAACATGTGATGACTGGTAGTTTGATGATGTTACATCCTGGAACGCTGGATTTAGCCTTTCCGAACAGCTCATCCACACAAACAGTTAGTCTATTATTTACTTGTTTACCCGTAATGCCACCCATTCATCTTCTCCCAATGTTTTTTAAGTGGTGCCCGGTTCACATGCGCTGTACGTTTTAAACTCCCACTCGTATTTCTCTCGTAGGGGGACTAGCGGTATGTATTATGCACAATTATACAAAAGCTTTTCAAGGGGAATGAAGAAGGGATGGGTTTTCAAGCATCTAGCTTATTGTTGTGATCTTTAGTCTCAGATAGGATTCTCACTTATCCCTTTCTTTCGGGCCCCTGATACTGATAGCTCCTGGTAGCTTTCGTACCTTTTTCTGTCCATTCCAGAATACAGCAAGTTTACTGGAGTTAACTCAAAACCTTCCTGGCTACAATGGTCAAGGTCGTCAATCATGAAAGACGATCATTTCTTTTCAGCTCAGCTTAGTGGATGTAGTAGACCCGGTTGATATTGAAGAGGCTCTGGCTCAGCGACGTACATCTGCCCTTTATGACATATCGTCTACAACGAATAGTCCTAGAAAGTACGTTTTTTCATTGTTATCATGCCAATGGTCTTCATAGTCTTGATGATTGCTATAAATACATTTGCATCGAGCTTGTTTATGTAAATTAAGGAGTGCATTGATTGTATGCAGCTTGTTTTACAGAGTCAGTGAATTTCCCGCTGACGATGTTGAAGTACGTATTGTGCCTCGTGACTGGGCAACAGTTGATCCACCTGTGCCCTTGGAAACTAAAGAGTAAGTTGTTTTTCTCCTCGATTTCCCTCTTTTTTTGATTTAGTCGTGAAATCCCTTTTTTTGAACTCTCTACAATGTTGCCTCTCCCTCTTTAGACACATACATATAATAGATTGTTTGTTTGTTTTGTTGTATTTTAGCTTGAAAATCGCACCTCATGTACGGGATATCATTTGCTCTTTCACGGATCAATTTTCGCTGGTACAAAAAAGGTAACTGCCCTATGTTATTCATTGTTCCATGTTTTCGTTCTCACAATAGTGCTAGTTTACATCTGCCAATGTTGTCGCCTACTCACCGCCTATTGCGATAGATTTTGTTATCGATAGACGGCAGTTATGCGCCAATAGTTTTCTCTCGTGGTGCTCTTAGTTTTAACAGTTGCACGATTTTTGTCATCCGTTTGAGGTTTTTGTGCTCCTTCAGGTATCAGCAGTTCAGTTCGGCTGATGCTTATGTTCGCATGTTGATTGAACGGCCCATCATCATTCGTTCAACACCTCGTCCGGTATTCGAGGCTGATGCTGGTCGTGCTGAACGAGTTGCAAGGAGTGTGAGTGTCGTAGGTGATTCGGTAAGTCCACATACTACATTCATTTTTTTTACTTCTCATTCCATCTTCATCATTCATCTGTTCCGAATCAGATCATTTGTCATTTGCAGCTGTAATGCTTGCAGGGAATGAGGGCATATTGTAAAGACATTACAATAAATTAGAGTAATTGTATTTCTTTGAGAAAATGTGTTTTATCGAGAAGTAATCTGAGTAGATTTGATTGTAATCTAAGAACTACATCCCAAGTTCCACCGCATGACAAACAAGTTATGTAGCTATGGGAAGGAAATGATTGCCGAATTTTGTCTCCATGAAATCGGAAGATGTTCAGAGAGAACTTTGAACTTCTGTACAATTTTTAATCGTTAAACTACAAGTTAAGAGGTTTTCCAATCGAAACAAGCCTTTTCTCTCTGTTTTTGCTAATTTTCAATGTTTGTATGAGTGTTTTCTTTTCTTTCATGAGTTTGCATTCCTAAAAGTTGCAGTCACCCCTGGCGGTTTCTTTTTTTTTCTGGATTCCTCATAGCTGTTTGAAATATAGGTCGTAATTTTACTATTTCTATAGGTAGGGCTGTTTATTTCCCTGCACTTGCGTGGGCTTTTCGCGTGCTCTCATTTAGTGTACTAATAAGTATCATGGCGTGACTGCTGGGCTCTTCAATTTCAACAACCCTGGTCTCAGTGGTGCGCCCATTCTCGCATGCAGACGGGGAACGGAAACACTTATGACGAAAGCGATGATTCGTTCCTTGTGATAAAAGTAGGATTGTATAAACTGGTTGATCGATTGCTTTCAAGGATTCCAAACGGCAGTCATATGCTTCCACAGCATCATCTGGTACGATGGGCTCTGCCGAAGGAGATTCCCGTGAATCGCGTCTCCATCAAAGTCAACCGGATCCAACTATTCCAGGTAAGTAACTCCTCTGCATATTGATTTTGTTTGCGTTGGAATTTCTTTTCTATCTTCTTGATTTGAATCTTACCTATGAGTATTTGTTTTGCTTTTGAATGCGCTAAAGTGAAGTTAGAATCAGTAATATTGAATAGTAATAGTAACCAGCCATTCAAAATATCTAGGACACACATTTCAAGGTGCTCATGGAATTTGAAGACCTCTGTTAGAAAAGAATATGTCGGATTCCTCCTTATTCACGTCAGTAGAGCCGTTTCAGGCGTGATTCAGCGATCGAGTTTCACTCAGCTCGATTTGATGAGTGATGCACGAAGGCAAACAGGTCGTCATGCAAATCTTGTCAATCTTCTCCCAGTTCAACACGATGTATGTTTATTTGATTGTTTAGCTTCGCGAGCATAGTTTATGTTGATGCCATCTTCTAAACAGTGCTTTTGTTCTACACGAATGCTATGCTATTCCTTTCAGTCATCTGTAATAGAGAAAAGAAGCACTCCGCCCTATCCAGAAGAACGAGTTGGACAAAAGCTAATTGTCAAAGTGATGAGGGTAAGATTCTCAGGGATTTTGTTTTAGCAAGTATTCCTAAGCAGACTGGCCCACTAAACTTACCTGGGATAATAAAATTATAGCTTCAGAAGTGATTGAATAATGAGAGAAGCTTGGTACAATGGTGCTGGTTAATAGGTAAAATAAAGTAATGTTGCTCTCGGCTTGAGAATATAAGGAGGTGGCTTTTTGAGTTGAACTGTTTCTGAATATTGTTTACAAGTGGCACGATTGAAATACTAAAGTTAATGAACACATGGACTGTTTACTTATTCATTATTTATTGTATTTACTATAATGGTAACATTTTAGCTATCTGTGGATCCTTTCTTTGAGCCTCTCTTTGGTTCGATAGCAATTTATGATGCAAAAGCTCGCCGAAAAGTAACTGAAAATTTCTATTTCGATGTAAATCCGGAGGAAATACGGCGGATGGTCGATAAAAGCAATTCGTTTGCTGAAGCTACCGAGAGGTAGAGGTTTTCTATTTCCTTTCCCTGAACTGAGATAAATGCCTTACTTTAAGATGCAGTCAAGCAGCGTTCAGTCTTTCGTGTCCGCTATCGGATTTGTTCATTGTTATAAAGGTGAGCACAACTTAATCTACTCTCACTCATTCCTTTTAATTTTCATTTTTGTTTGCTTCTCTCTTTTGTTATTTCTTCGTCTTATGGTTAGCGTTCGCTTTATATTTGCATTATTCACAACAATAAGAGTAAACAGTTATTTCATGTCGACCAACGCTGCTATTCCATGCAAATGAGTGCCGAGTATGTTAGTGACATTATTAGCATGGATGGAATGAGCTAGTGAGGTTAATAGGGAGAAGAGCGAATTAGGCTAGCTAGTTCTCTTTCAAAAATATCGATAGCACCGGCTTTTTATGAGGCTTTCAGATGAGCGCATGATATTTTGAAATACCAGGGCGTCTTGAATAGACAATCGTGATTTGGACATATATAAGGGCTTTCTAGCAATTTCCACGCTCGCTGTGAGCGAAACCCAAAAACCTCGTAAAAAAAATCCCAAGATCTATGTAAACAGTACCGTGCGTGAACGTTCACGTTATCACTGCCTGCAACTTTGAGACCGATCCAGCGAAACTTGACCGAGCTAGTAGTTAGGCGGTCCTCACTTAGCTCAGAGCACTGATCTCTTGTTGGGTGGCTGCGGTGGCCGGAATATTGTTTCCTCTCTGAAAATTCTTACCTGAGACATATTCTGACAACAACGAGGACCTTAAAACAGCAGCGGATTACTTATTCATTCGCAATTGTTGGATGTGGCAAAGAGGGAACGAAGAGCTGTCCGACAGATGGGGATAGGATAGAAAATAATAGAGAGAAAAAGAAATTTTTCTTGACAGTATTTCTGAGGCGGGAAGATTTTAACAAGTACGCCCATGTAGTTGAATGGTGTGGTATTATCGTAAAAGCGATTCTTTACAGCTCGAAAAAGTACTGCAAGCTTGTGAGATCATGGACGCCTCGGAACCGTACACAAGTTGCGCAGCTCGTGATGAGAGGACTCGAGAAAAGTTGGCTGCTGCCGCAGCAGACTTTTGTGATAGGCTAGGTAAGAACCCAATTGAAGGTTTTCAACGGCTCAAAATCGAAATTCTGAATGACGTGGTCTTCAGGCTCATTTCGAATGCCCCTTGGGTTTATGGTCCTTGATCTGCAGAAAGTGCTAACAGGTGTGAATACATTGGAACGATCAGAAATGTGCATTTCGACTGTGACCGCGGGATCTTCTAACGCAACAGGAGGTTGGGATATCGTTCCATTCATTTCTGTTACTTACGTATTTCTCGGCAATAGCGAGGTGGGTTGAGATTATGTTGCTCACCTTAAAAATTACCTCCAGGTGAGGCAACTGCCCCGTTGGCTGAAACTGACAGCATAGTAAGTGCTGATCGCGTTTCAAATACTTCTACTTCGACATTTCGACGAATGGGAAGTGGATCTTCGGCGGCTGCTGTGCTAAGTCGCGTGCGTACTCCGCTTCAGCGACGGAAGTTCCTAGGTGGAGGAGGAGGTTGGCATAAAAGCATTAAGAGTTCCGTATATTCTCTCAGCTATGCCCATTCTAGGAAGTGATGATGCTACTACACCTGAAGGCTCTTCGGCGGGGAAATCATTGGAAACGAACCTGGCTAATCTTCAACCTATCACGCTCACCGTGAATTCGTTTTTTCGACAGGTCCGTAATCCTTTCTCTGGCTGCTTTCATAGTCCACAACCAGTTGCGCGACTGGTCGCCACTCGCTTGCGAGATGGGTTCGCGACCGGTCACGCGACTGGTCGCTCACAAAATCGACTATTAAAGATGCCTGTGCTATTTAATGATGAAAGGACTGAATTTAATGCATTTAGCAATTCCATATTGCAGGAGGCAGATAGGTTAAGTGATGAAGATTTGTACAAGCTACTAGCTGATGCTCGGCGTCCCGGTGGTAAACTTTCGCGTTTGAAAACGTTCACAGCAGATATGGCGCTTCAATTATCCGGCAAGTCAAAGATTACCCATTTGCCCATTTGTTTACCGAAGATTGATTTATTTATAGTCTAACCTTAGTTATTAATCTGTAATCTTACTTATTATGAGGATTCCTGAGAGATTAATTGTTATGTCATGAGTTGAACACTAAAAACCTCGCTATTTCCATTCACACTAATTAAGTGATGAAGCTCGGGCGAAATGAATGCAATAGGGTTGTGTAGTACGAGTCAACTAATTTTTCATCCATTACTTAATACTACCATTTAGGCGGTACTGGTGAAGAGTTGTTGATGCGGCTTAGCCCGGAAATGTTGCGTGTGGCCCCTTTTAGTGGAGGACCCGGCACTGAGCTTACTAAAGACATTCAAGAGTTCCCCGCTAAAGGCTTCTACCAGGCGAATACGAGCTATCGGTGAGTGTTTACTCGGATTATTTAAACATCTGTTTTTGCACGTCGGGCGCTTCGTTTTGAGTTTTTTGTGTTCCCTCTACCCTTCCTATTCACTCTCAAAAAAATTGTTTTTTTTTGTAAGTATGTGCAGATTTTACTATTTTGTTGAATGAAATGTTTTAGAAACTTGTTGTACATATATCCAAAGTCAGCCAATCTCACTAATCGGCCGGGCACGGCTCGCAATATTTCGATCAAAGTGGAGCTAATGAACGCGCAGGAACAGCCCTTGCGAGTGCTGTATGCTAGAGGTGCAGGCTCCGAAATGGTTTCGTTAGCAAGAACTGCTGTAATTTATCATAACAAGTAAGTCAGTCCGCTTTTTCCATTAGGTTACTTTTGAACTCATATTTTCCTCTTTGCAGAACACCTCATATCACTGATGAGATTAAACTTCGCATTCCGGTGGATTTAGACGACGGGCATCATTTACTGTTTACTTTTTACCATATTTCTTGCAAGGCAAACAATAAGGATGAAGAAACTGAATATCCGATCGGATACAGCGTTCGTTTACATTGCTGTCAGTTTTGATTGATTGGAAGACTCACATTTGTTTTTAGTGGCTGCCCCTCCTCCGGGACAACCGGCTGTCAACAGGCGACTTCAATCTTCCAATATGTCTCGATCGTCTTCCCTCCAGCTATGGGTACCTCTCACCAGATGTCGCTCTACCGAATGTTCGGTGGCTTGATGGCCATAAGCCAGTGTTTAATGTGAGCATCAGGGCTATCAGTACCGTTCACCCTCAGGTTGGTTTGATTATTGTACTTTTCGGTTATCGGTTTAGAACTTTTTATGGGTCATTCCTTGACTTCTAAGGATGAACATCTCGAGAGGTTCCTCGTCGCTGTCAACTCTTTATCATCCACGGATAGGAGGAAGCCGCCGGCAAGTGAAACAGCGCTGATTATAGCGGCGCAGGTTCGGACACTTTGGGTTTCTTGATGTTCTCTTTTCCCCAATTACTCCATATAAACATCCGAGGCTCCTATAAATTTTTCATGTGCTGCTTCATTTTTTCAAATTTTTTATTACATCGATAGTTTTTAATACTCATCGTTTCGTTGTTGTGGCGGCCTGAACAAAGCAGTTCCCCCGTTGAACTAGCTACTTCAAAAACTATTCTGTAACCTTAGTAAAGGTCTGTACAATCTCCTTTAGAGCGTCATCAAAGCACGTCCTGAACCCATGGTTGCCTTTATGTATAATGTGCTGGACAAGTTGATTGCTCTGATTGCGAATCGTCCATACTCAGGTTGTTTGCTGCTTTGAAGCAAGTTGTACCCAGAGAATTTTAATGAGTATCTGTTTCAGATGCATTGTCTAGTGCTTGCTTTGAGACCTTGGGGCAGTTGGTGAAAATTTGTACAATGTTGCTCGATTCCTGTTTGGATATGCATGGTCGGAGTGCTCTGTTGACATCTTATATCCACTACTACAAAATTGCCATGAAAGGTATGCTGCAAAAATTTACTCACACTATCTTCAGTGCTTGTTTTATTTTTCATCAAATCTCAAAAGGAGAAGGCTTCTTGCGCATTTCAGCGCTGCTTTGATTTCTGCCTCTTAGTAGCCATATAGGGTTTTCAAACCTGATCGATTGAGGCAAATAGAAAATTTTCATTTATAGTGCACTTTTCGTTACCCAAACATCTAGTATAGCTCGACTGGCAGAAACCATTCATAGAATTTTTAAGAGTCCAAAGCAAGGTCGCAGTTGTGTAAGGAAATGGCTGCCGAAAAGAACAAGCCTGGTTCTCCGGAGACGCAGAAGCTCTATCACATTATTGGTTCGTTTCGCTTTCATTGGTTGGGGTCTCATTCTTCAGTCATTTCATTCTCATTCATTAGTTCCCATAGCTATTTTTCTTACAGAAGATGTGGAAAAATTGAGTGCCCATCATCAACGCGTCCCAGCTGAGGCGGTGCCAAGCACGTCCAATAAGGCTGTTCATGAGGAATTGGCCGAGCAATGGGTTCGCAGTGGCGGTTGTGCTAGAGAGATGGCTTTTCTGAACGCGTGGTTCTTCCTGGAACTGATGGCAAGTTTTTGGAATCTTTACAGTATCCCATCTGTCAAGTTTCTGAATACTGGTTTTCAGATAAAGTCTATGGCAGAGTACCTTTCGATGACCGGGAGATTATACCTGACACGACGTTCACGATTTAGTGAGCGCTTCGTGAAAGCGCTTGACTCGTTATCGTGTGCGACAATCGCCGAAGTAGTCACCCGTCTTAACAAAGATCCACGTCAGGCGGTTGCCATCGCTAATAGCTGGGCCTTTTTTGTGAGGTACAAATTTCAAAAATTTGTCTAGGGGATTTTTGGCCGGAGAAACTACTTTTATCACGTTCACACATATTCTACGAAGAAAATGCGAGAAGTCACTGAAAGCTTGAGGTTTTACTCTCTCATATGAAACGTGCAAGTTGTTACCAATTAGTCACCAACCGTTTAGTGATGCTATCTGTGTAGCATATTTTGCTCAAAAACTGTACTCCATTATAAGTCGCTTTTGATAGTCAACAGGCCTACCTGAATGTTCTCTTTCTCCTCCTTAACTTTTATCATAAGTATATCTCAACTTAGGAGCCGTGGGACATCATGAAATATGGTGCTGGCACTTACCAGTTAGTGCTGGATCGACTTTGTCAAAAACGTAAAACAGTCTAAATTTAGATTCGCTGTTGTTGAGTTTCTATTCGTTTCAAACAAAAAATAAGAGAAATTTGAACTGTACTCTCTCAACATCCCGTTGATCTTCCTTGGACATTCTCAGACGGTCACGTCTTGTGTCTTCAGCAAAAACGAGGAGCAACGTTGTCTAAGATGTCTAAGACAACTACTCAAGAGACTTCCAAACGGTTGCTAAAATTCGAGGGTAATTCGGATCAAATCGCGAAGAAACACGAAGAGCATCTTATAGGGGACTACAACGACTTCCCCATGTTGTTTTTAAAAGGGCTAATCAGAGGTGTCAGCAACGATGAAATGATGTGACATATTTTTACGACTGTGCGTAAACAAGTTGTCTCAGGTGGTGGCTTGTTTATAGATATTGGAAACTAGTTTTTGTATAAACAGTATTGGAAAAATTTCCGTAGTGTCTCACATTCGCTTTCTTTACTTAGGGGGGCGCGCGATTCACGCGTGACCCCATCAGAGCTCTTCGCGCACGCAGCATCGTTTCGGTACCTTTCTGTTGAGATGGACCAAATGAATTTGCAGTAGTATACTGCTTCACCATGAATTAGAGCAAATCTCTTTACTATGGAAATGAAGCCCTTTCGAGATTAGGAATTCACGTTGCGGATCAACAATTTACTTGTCAAACGCTCAAAATAAGAACAACTTCAAATTTTTCGATCCTAGAAAACGCAATCCTTCTATAAACGTGCATAGTTGGTCATTTCTTTACTTATTCTACTTATAAGTTCTTAATTCTTTCATTATGATGGTAAGCATGATGTTTGAACGCGTTTTGTTCGATGACCTCATTATATTGACGCGTGAATCGCACCACACCCCTTTAATTAAATTTTTTCCTGCTCTTGAAGGAGTATTCTCTCTGTACGTTTCATTTTTGAGTGTTTCGGTCATTTTCAGGGATGCATTCTCTCTCATGGATCGTAGTTATGTTATGGGACTTGTGCGTGACTTCAACAGGGACATTTCTCACAGGATAAGGTATTAATGAAGTCAAATTGTTCTTTAAGTGTGTCATTCTGTTATTGTCGTCTTTATAGCTGCATTGGAGAGCCAGCGGCAACGACACTGATGTTGTTGAAGTTGGATTTTGTGAGGATTGTCAGTTCGCATGAGCATTTTGTCATTCTCAATCTCCCATTTGGTCCGCCTCATAGTGTTCCGACGTCTACGTCGTCTTCATCGATCTGTATCTCAACCGGCACTGGAAGTTCCGTAACCCAGATGGCTTTGAGCCCGGAGTCTGTTAGTATTTCGAGCAGGTGAGTTCGTTTTATGGAGCTCATTTTTTTTCTGTCTACAGGAAGAGAGAGCAATATGAAGATCAACAAAAAGTGAAATTCCGAATCATTTTCTCTTAAGTGTAGGTCTTGAAGTAGGACTTGATTGCGCGAGGCAGGTTCTATAAACCTGCCCTCCTTCTTACCCTTTGAAGTTAGGCAAGAAAAACCATCACAAGAATTTGTTTTGACAGATATCCTGATAACTGCCAGAGATTGACCGGTTCTCGAGCGAGCCCTTGCACAAAAAGTTTTCATGGTTTGCTTTCAAGGCGGAATTGTTGATAACAATCTCGATTTTTTACTTCTAAAACAGTCGTTATCAGATTTTGCAGCGACTTCTTCTAAATTCCCAGGACACCCATCCCTTTCATTTTTCATGTTAGGTTTTATTATTTAAAGGCTATTCGCAAACATTTTTACTTTTTAGGTCGACAACCACCACATTAGATTCGTGGGGGTCGTTAGGATCGGGCGAGCTGTCATACGAATTTCGCCGCTGTCATTACCTTGTTGGACTCGCTTTAGCTGATCTCGCTGCTGTACTAGATTCATCAAATAGTTCAGTATTACATGCAAGGTAAGCGGTGCCAACTCATTCGTGCTTAATTCACTATTTTCGGTAGAATTTTTGATTTTCGAACAGATCTTCTATGCAAATTTCTTTTTCGCCATTGCAGAGCTATTGGTCTCATTCATAATCTCTTATCATCTCATGAAGCTGACAGTCGACTGACCGATCCAACTATTCGAGCTCGAGTCGCGGGCCTTTACTTACCCTTAGTAACTATTGTTCTTGACGTAGCAGGACAAATCCATGACCCGTTCGCTAACTCTCCAACTGGTACAAGGTAAGTTTTCAAAATGGTATTTCAAGTAAATTAAACTTCTAACTCACTTAAATCTGTATTTCAGCCGTTTCTCGAGGGAAGATAGAAATGGCACGTCCACCTCACCAGGAGTAAATCCAAAGGTGGCTCTTGCTATAGCTGGTATTGGTTCTGCACCTTCTCCACCCCGTACACCGACCGAGCTGAATAATAATAGGCCAGAGAAGAGCAAGGCCATGCTCAACCTCGAATTATCGAGACAGGTCAGGGCAAATTAATTTCGCATAAGCAGAATGTGTTTTCTAGGGCATAAGCAGAATGCGCGTTATAGGGGATTTTTCATGGTGTATTTTTCTTTCAGTTGCTGGCATGCTTTTGCTGGGTTCTCAAAAACGTGGAAGGTTCATCGCTACGCCATTGGGTTCGAGAACTTCCTCCAACTAGACTCTCTCAACTACTTAACATTCTTCAGCTTTGTGTTTCGTGTTTCGAGTATAAAGGAGGAGCGACAATGGTTTGTTTATAATTTTACATTGCTGATTAAGATTTTAATTAGTTTCGACTTGATGTTTTTTAACTGCTGTTATTATCGCCGCAGAACGCATTCCGAAAGTCAGGCAAGTGCGGGTTCGTGTCCCGTCCGAGACTGAAGTTTTGTCCAGAAAATTTTAATTCTCTCTTCTGTTTTTCAGTCGCATGCGGAGAACGGTCACGATCTGGACGAGACTCTAACAGAATGCGTCGTAACGCGGCGTGATGGAGTGAGGTGGAGAATAGGGCCTCCGTCATCTGGAGAGGCTGACTCTCGCAGGACCAGCTCGTTGTGTAGGCTCCCTTACTTCGCCTACTCATTGCTGCTTCTCTTCATCTACCATTCGCATCAGCTTCGATCGTGAATATGGTATTCATTCTAGTGTGTGAGGATGACGTCCTGTTGGAAGCGGCGCTATGCACAGAAGTGATGTTGTGTGTTTTGGATACGTTGGAGACCATTATTCGAGTGATTTCCATGCCAGGCAGTGATCACTTGAATTTTGCACTGCCAATGATACTGCGTGGGATAGTGAGTTACTTTACAACTTAAACATTGCTGTTCCTCTTCTTCCTGTGCTTAATTTTTGCCTTAAAGAAGTTTTGATGTACATCTTTTTGGCTTATTGGGGCTTCGGGAAAGTTTGTGGGTATAAAAATAATGAAGCCGATCTTTTCTTTGTTGTGCCGGTCAGTTCTAATGGAGTGGTATTGCTCAATGGGTTTAGCGGGGCTAACGATGTCTGTTCCTTCAGTTTCGAGGTATTGCTTTCGGAAACACATGTCACCGTTCATTTTTAGTTGCACATGTTGTCCTGCAACCAGTCTGTCCAAGCTTTGGAATGTATTTTTGTCAGTCAGCGGACAGTTGTCAAAAAATTTCCCGACATGATTTTTGAGCAGGTGTGCTTCTGTTTTTTTTCTCTTTGTTTTACACTTATATCGAATTTCCAAGTTGTTAGGAAGCAGAACAGTGTGGAGAACTGTGCTTGCAACTTCTGCGGCATTGCGCCTCTCGATTACCAGCTGTTCGAACTCAGGTAGTTTTTGATATTGCAGCTTTTTTTTCGTCTCGAGTCGTAGTGATTTTCAGGCTGCCGCTAGCTTGTACCTGCTGATGAGGGAAAGTTTTGAGAGCGGAAGCAGCCTGGCAAGAGTCAAAATGCAAATTACAATGTCTTTGTCAACGTTGGTGTCAAACGCAACGAGAGAGGGTGTGTGGTTGAATGAGGACTGTCTAAGAAGGAGTCTCAAGGTTTGTTCCTCTCGTTTATCTGTTTGTTTATTTGTTGTCGCTTTTTCTTACGATCTGCTACGAGATCAGCGTGCACAAAAGTTATTTTTGTGGTTGATTACCATTTGTTTTTCTTTGACAGTGATGAGATTATGCATAGCGTGATTTACTATCTGTATGTAATTGTTTCCATTAATTTTCTTTTTTTTTTGGTCTATTTTTTGATTTATTCATTTTGATTCTTTTAATCTTTTGAAATTACGTTGCTTTCAAATTTAGACAGTACTCACTTATTCTGAGACCGATGCGAACACTGACCCTCATACACGCGCCAACACTAGCTTCTCAGAACAGGTACGGCGCAGTTTTTTTTTTAGAATAAGTTGCTTCGTCGTCAGAAAGGAACTTACACTAATTTCAGGTCAAAGATCTCGTTTGTAATATTCATATGATACTCTCTGATACAGTAAAGCTCAAGGAATTTGCGAATGATTTTGAGATGACCATTGATCTCATGTACCGTGTTGCTAAAGGATATCAAACTAATCCTGATCTTCGGTTTGTTGCGCTATCATCCTGTCAGATTTCATTCATGGTTTTAAGGAATTCATGCATTTCTTCTGATTTTGTAATCTATGAGTTGTCCGATAATTTGGAATGAATGATACCGTATTCTATTAGTGACTGGTAATCGCGCTTTCTTGAGGTTAACATGGTTGCTCAATATGGCGTCTCGTCATGCCGATCGAGAGCTCTACTGTGAAGCTGGACAGTGCATGCTTCATGCAGCAGCCTTAGCTGCGGAGTACATAGGTCCGGTTTTTGTTAGTTCTTTGGGCAGGAATATTATTTATTTATTTACTTATTATGTTATCAGAAGGTGGTGATTGAACTTGTTCGACGAATGTTGTTTTTAGCCATGACGACTTCTGATGAGTACATGCCACGAGGAGCGGTTGATTTTGAGCATATTAGCGACAACATTCGGGAGGAGAGAGCAGTGAGCGATGATGTCCTTAGGTGGGTGCCATATTCTCTCAGAAATACTCATTCTTTGCTCTTTTGCTGGTGGCGTTTTCGGTCAAAATAGTGCATTTCAGTCCCGATGTGGAAGGAATCTGTGAATCACGGCATTTTACTGCAGCTGGTCTTGTTATTCTGGTTGAAAAATGTGCCGCGTACTTTGAAAAGGCTCACATGTACGAAATGATGCCAGATGTATTCCGCGTCAGTGGCTTTTTCACATTTGATTCGATGAATTTTCCGTAAAGAGTTATAGATCTCGGGTTCCTAATTGTTCAGCGTTCTTCCATTTCTTAGCCCTTAGCTGCCACAAGTAATCCTTTGTTTTGATGTCGTTCAATATTTTTCCATTGGAAAGCGGCAGATAAAACCCGTTGAATTCCATTATTCTTCTTTTACCAATAATTCCCTCAAACTAAATCATGATGGCTGCAATAGCATGTTGTGGTTTTGAGCATGTTCCGGGGTGTTGTTGGAATTATGCTGCCAGCTTCCCTAATCTCCTTTGAGTCCCATGAAAAGCTGAAGCTTTGGCAATAGAGTTTTAGTTGAGTTCCGTAACTTCGCATGTTTTGGTTAGCTATTACTCTAACTAATCACTTAAGTTATTGATACGGCAATTCTTTTTTTCGTATTTCCTTTTAACAATATAGTTATGGAGTTAGTTATGTTCCCAGACTATTTCTCATACACAAACCTGGCTTCTCCTTTTCTGGACAATGCATGGCCTCCTAACGGTTGTAGACAGTGTTGATCTTAGATTGTGGAACCAATTATACGTGAGTGGCGCGACTACCGCCGGTTGTCAACAATTTATGCTCGGCTCAGCGACGCTCTCGCACGTATTGAGCCGACCATTCCAGTCCTGGAAGATGCGGCTGATATATGGACGTCACCATTAATGAAGTAAGTTCATTATACTGTGAACCGGCTTCAATTGAATTATGCTGATCAATTTCCTATTCCTGATTCCTTAAACGAATAAGGATATTGTGTGTGATCATCCTTGGAATGAGTTACAAAATTTTCATCACAATGGAACGAGCTGCTGATGAGGATGCTAAAGTTGTCTGCGTTCACCACATATCCAAATTTCAGTGCCGATAAGCGGTGTTTCGGGACGTACTTCCGCGTTGGCTTTTACGGTTCCCGTTTCGGAGATCTAGATGGCGAGGAATTTGTTTACAAAGTAAGTTGTATAACTTTCTGGTCATGAAAACAGAAAGTGTAAACTCTAAGCTTATTCTTGAAGGAACCACCTTTCACGAAGCTTTCCGAAATCAGTCATCGTCTGGAATCGTTCTACACTGATCGTTTCGGTAAAGATATCGTAGAAGTCATAAAGGATTCCAATAACGTGGGTGCTCCATAATTTATAAAGAGTCGAGAAAAGAGCCCTCAAAAATAAAACTTTCAGGTGGTTCGAACATCGCTCCAAGCATCGAAAGCTTACCTACAAATAACATATTTGGAGCCGTATTTCGAGAAATGGGAGAGGAGGCGAAGGCCGACACCTTTCGAGCGCAGCCACAAACTCAAAAGGTGTCGACTTGTTTTCTTTTTAATCGGTTTACACAATTATTCTTTTTTGTTAGAACCGGATGTTACTGAGGCAAACGAAAATTCTCGAGTAATCTCGGTCCCACATTTAGGAATGATTCAGGAATGATGTAGCCCATTAGTGCCATAAAAAAGAGTCATTGTGAATGTACTGTCTATAGAGATCCACTGATCGATAGGAGATTGATATGACCCGCTACGTCCTCTACTTCATGATCTCATTTTGCCCCTCAAAAGCTATGGTTTGTCGCCGGGTGACCAGTAGCAGCTCCAGTTCTTGCCATGTGCTACGGAACCATTACCGGAGCAGGTTGCTACGGAAAAGCACGAACACTCGAGGCAAAGGACTGGGTTGAGAAGTCAAAGTGACGAATAGATCGAATCTCACTTCTCTTTTTTTTTCTGGACGAACGGTATTACCGCTCAACACAATCAATAAGGAGACGTCATGGAAAAGGGCGCTCCTGTGCACCTTAACAATTCTCTGCACCTTACACCTATTTATTCTACAGTATCCACTGAATTTTTCTCTCGAATTCATGTCGGCGTTTATAGGTTTATGTATGCAACACCATTTACCCGTGATGGGAAAGCTCATGGTGATCTCAAAGATCAGTACAAGAGACGTACAATCCTGACAACGCAGCATAGGTACAGTGACTCATCTTTGCCATTTTCTCAGATCTGAACAGTGACTTGTGAGTAACCACAATCCTTGACTATTTATGAACTGTTGCTGTTTTGTAGTGCAATTTATATTTGCACCCAGGCGAGCCAGAGAGGTGCGCATTGTTTTTTAACACTTCCAACCAATCCCTTCGGTTATCTTGTTCCTTTTTCTTGCTCTGGATTTTTTCGTGCACATGTTTCTTTCTTCATATCCGAGGGTCAGTTGGTTTCGTTAGTGAAGCTTGTCTGTTGCATTACGGTTTGGCTTGGGTTTAGCATTTGTTCTGTGGTTACGGTGGCCTAAGTCTATTGTCTTTGTTTTCCAGTTTCCCCTACGTGAAAACCCGTATACGAGTTGTGGAACGAGAACAGAAGGTATTGGAGCCAATCCAAGTGGCTATCGAAGATGTCGAAAAGAAAACTAGGTAATTTCCGCACTATCACGTCGAAGTATTTTTGTTATTGGATGAAGGTGTTTGACATTATCCTGCTGCTGGAACGTAACAAATGCTTTTTCAGAGAGTTGTCGGCGGCTATTGCTCAAAATCCACCTGATGCGAAAATGCTTCAGATGGTGTTACAGGGGTGCATTGGAACAACTGTGAATCAGGGTCCAATTCAGGTTAGTGATCCTCAAGCGAACTTCCGCCTGAATTTCGTTAGCCTTAATCGGTTTTTCAGGTAGCTAATGTGTTCCTGACTGATATAGCAGTTAACGAAAATGGGAAACCAATCGATAAGTTTCAAAACAAGTTGAGACTTTGCTTCCATGATTTCTCAAAGAAATGCGCTGATGCCCTTGTTCTGAATAAGCAGCTCATACTCCCTGACCAGTTGGCTTATCAGGTAAGTTTTTTCCAGATTATCTACGTTTCCTTTGTTTTTTATAAATACAAACGCTTGCGGTTATTTGCTAAACTTCAATAGTGAGGGAAATGTGGCTAGCATCATAAGTTATTTACCTGAACACTTGCAATAATAAGTTTTTGCGTGAAATCCTTGCTGAGAAGTACTCTGGATTTGAAAAGATTTCAGTCTGAGCTGCAAAAGAACTACATAGAGTTTACTCGAAAAATGGCACCAATCATTGATGGAACTACTCGAGCTACTGGTCGTAAGGATCTGGTCACCAATGCAGAACATGCGCTTGTCGTAGCTGCAGAAATTGGCCCTGTAACCTCTGTCTGACGAGTATCGTAAAGGTTAAACTTCTGTTGTTTTTTTGAAACAGTGTTATTATACTTTTTATTATTTTGTTGTTAATATGAACTAATATTCCAACTGTCGAAGGGAAATCTGTTTTTATGACCCTTTAACGGACAAATTTGTGCCTGCGACTTTGCTCTTTGACGAAAAACATGCCCATTTAGTTATTACAACCTTTCCTCCGTTTTTATTGGAATGCTGAAAATGCTAGGTTTTCCCGACTGATTTGTGTTAAGTCGTACCGGTATACTTAGTGGGGTAAGGTATCCATTGATGAAAGGTTACCACTAGGTAGTAAGGGTAAGCACGAACGGGAGCTTTGTAGCGGTAGAGGGCAAGGGACTCGTGAACCCACTCCAAGCCCCGGTGAAGTATGTTTCCGTCTGAGCTGTTCAACCACCTTTTTTGTTACCCCGTGCTGTGCTTCTGCACAAGTGGTCTTCTTGTCTACTCGGTGAGTAGGAATCATGCAGTGCAGGTGCACATTTGTCCCGATTTGTTACAGGGAGCTCAAGTGCAATGTTGTTATACTTTTTCACATAGTGTAGGTGCATCTATCTATATGAAGTACTTTATGTTGGCCAGATCTTTTATTGATTCCGGCTTTACGGTTAATTTAAGCACGGTTTTTCTACGTTTTAATGCTGATGAATTTTTTATTCGCCAAGAATGCCCATTTAACTTTCACCGTTTCTATGTATTGCTTTACTCATACGTTCTCATCTCCATGCCTTGTTCTCGCGATGGTTGCCTCTACACATTCGACGGTGTGCGTCTAGTTTAGCTCAAATCTCTTTGTACAAATATCGCGCAAGTCGCAATAAAAACATGAGTAGTGAAACCGGTTATTAACTTATTCGTAAACGATTGTATACTTTAATTTTGAATCTCGATCTATGACATAATGTACCGCATAATGACATGCTTTGCCGTTCTTATATTGTATAGTTTTAGGTTAAAATTATGATGTAAATATTGTTTAGGCAATAAATTATTTGACGTTTTCTCGATGTTTTTTTGTTTCTGCTCAGTGCTCAGTCGATAACTATTTCGATATTTTCTTTATGGAATTTATGGAACTGGTAATTTTGTTCGGGATTATTTAGAAATAAGTTTGTAAAAACAGGTAATAGCACGATGCCTTTGCTTCCACCCACTGTCACCCTTCCCCTTCGTCGAGCAAATTATGGAGATCAGGGAGGTGAGGATTTTGATCAACCCATTTTTCCCTAACTGCTTATTTTTCATTTTTGTCTCCAAATCTTAATATGCCCATTATTCTTGGAATCCATTACATAATGATACTCTTCATCTCTTTGATTTTTGTGGTGCTCAAATTGAATGGTGTTGCCGTTTTCCGTTTTGCTTCGTTTCATCTTCGAAACCACCTTTGAACTATTTATTTTTCAGATGATTCCGAGTATCTATTCAATCCAGAAGTGTTGTCGGCAGATTTAGTTGGTTCAGTGCCAAACGGCTTCGTTGTCAGGCCACTAAAAATAAGCGACTACGACACCGGGTTGATCAATTGCAAATATCAATTATCCTTCGAAATAATATGTCGAATATTTCCGTGTTTAGTTTCCTCGATATCCTGTCGCAGTTGACAGTTGTTGGCGAGGTATCTCGCGAAGATTTCGAGAACAGATTCAAATCTATGAAAATGTGTTACCCGCCATCATACTACGTGGTTGTCATTGAAAGTTTGAGGTAGGGAACTAATTTGAGAATCGCTCAGTACTGGTCACAGCAGTAATACAAAAGGTAAAACTAGAAAGTTCGCGTAGTAAGATATATGAAGTTTTGAGGCATAGGATTGCAGAAATTTCTGCGTTTCTGAAATTTATTCGGAACTTGCTATGTGGATATGTCCGAGGTCATTAGATTTACTTTTCATTTGCATTTTGCCCATATAAAGTACACCGATTGTCGAGCGCCGACAAAATGGTCTCATTATTTGCCTGTCTTCTACCTTTCCTGGCCACAAGATTTGTAGAAATTTTTATCTAATGCTTCAATTTTTAACGCTCTTGCTTTACTTCCGAATAAAATTCGGTATTTTGCAGTGATGGTCGTGTTGTTGGTGCAGCAACGTTAGTAGTTGAGTGGAAATTCATCCATCAAGCAGGATGTCGTGGGCGCGTAGAGGATGTTGTGGTGGATAAAGAAATGCGAGGAAAGAAGATGGGTGGTTTGCTGAATAAAGTGCTTGTTGCACTTGCGAAAAAGGTTAGTCAAATGAATAGAATCGGAAAATTTTGTGTGATTGCTACTTTTTCTTCTTGCCAACTTAACTCCGATTGAAGTTTGTTAGACTTAGTTAAAGGCGGTCTTGACGATGATTCGGTCCTTGTCAAAAAATTCGTGGTGGTCAATAGTCTGTCCATAAGGAAAACCAAATGTGTTTACCGGAAATCCCCACAATAGGGTGCCCATCCAGCGCTGATTTCAGGTCATGTTCGTTCTGCGAGAGAATGAGATATAAAGACGGCGCTAAAAGGGCCATTAGTTGTTTCAGCTCCGCTTTCTGGTAACTGAGGAGCGAAGCACAGGTACCGCGGACATGCCTGAGAGCTCATTGCGCGTTCACTAGCTCACTTTTCGCTGCAGAACCTTTTGAAATGTTTTCTCACCTCACCACCCTTTCCACCATACCTACCGTTCCCCTTTTCATACACTGTTCATTGTGATCACTTCTTTTAGGTTTGTCCTTGAATGAAGTTTTTCCTTTCTTCCGCTATTATATTTTTCTGTTTTTCAAGTTGGGCGTATACAAACTGTCGCTAGAGTGCAAGGACTCTCTCATTCCGTTCTATGAGCTCTACGGCTATGTGAAAGACGAAGGAAACAACTTCCTAGTGCAGCGATTTGACAAGGACAATGGGGAAATCGTTATTCCGTTTGAAGACGAGAGTGATGATGGAAAATTTTTCATTCCAAGCAGTTTGTAAATTTTGCATAGTTTCTGTTTACTCTTGAGAATTTGTGAATTTGAAGTTTGCTGAACGGATCCTTTTGCATAATTCGTGATTGAGCTCCTACCTCCCATAATACTTGTGATACTCATTTTATCAAATTGCCGGTGCATAATCACAGGTTGGTTGTGAATAAATAGTTCTATTTAGAATGTTTTCTCTTGTAGGCTGAGTTGCAATCTCCATTGCACAGGAAGTCAAGTGCAATGTTCTTACACTTTTCACATAGTGTAGGTGCATTTATCTATATGTACTACTTTATGTCGGCTAGATATTTTATTGACTACCACTTTATGGTTAATTTAAGCACGGGTTTTCCATGTTATAACGCTTTGCCGTTCTTATATTGTATAGATTGAGGGTAAAATTGTGATTTAAATATTTTTTAGGCAATAAGTTATTGGATATTTTCTTGCTGTTTTTAATTCACTTAAACTCAGTGGCCGGTAATTATTTTGATATTTATTTTGAAAATGGGTATTTTTGTTTGGAATAATTTCCAAAAGAGTTTGTAAATATAGGTATCAGGACGATGCCTATGCTTTCGCCCACTATCACCATCCCCCTTGCCAAAGCAGAGTATGGCGATCAGGGAGGTGAGTATTTGATTGGCCGTTTTTCTCCTAACTGCTTATTTTTTTCACCTTTCTTTCTCGAACCTTAACATGCACGTTATTCTTGGGACCCAATATATAATGATTCCCTTCAACTCTAATATTTCTGTGGTAGCAAAGTTGGCTGGTTTGCCGTCTATTACTTTTTTCTTTTCTTCTTCGGAGCCACCCTTTAACCTTATTTTCCAGAGGATTCTGAGTATCTATTCGATCCAGAAGTGTTGTCGGCAGATTTAGTCGATACAGTGCCAAACGGCTTCGTGGTCCGGCCATTAAAAATAAGCGACTATGACACCGGGTTGATTCATTGCAAATACTAACTATCTTTCAGAATAATATATTATGAATCTTTACATGTTCAGGTTTCTAGACGTCCTGTCACAGTTGACAGTTGTTGGTGAGGTATCCCGTGAAGCCTTTGAGAGCAGATTCAAATCTATGAAGATGTGTTCCCCACCGTCATACTACGTGGTTGTCATCGAGAATTTGAAGTAAGAATTGTATTGTTCGATTTCTTGTCAGGGCTCATATTTATAGTCGTCGCAGTAAACGCAGTTTAGTGAGTAAGACAACTGGATGGGTGTTTTGAGGCGTAGGACTGAAAATTTTTTCGCTTCATCAAAAAACCTCGAATTTTTATGATGAATTTGCTATAGGAATATATCTGAGCTTATTCGATTCGCTTTTCTTGAAGTCCACTCCACGTAAAGTTTATTTTTTTTTGTTACAACGTAGGAGTGGTCTCATTACTTGCGTTAACTTTTTCCGTCTGCAAAATTTCTAAAATGGATTGATCTGACTCTTAGGTTGAGTTGTTGTTGTTTCCTACTAAAATTCGATGTTTTGCAGTAATGGCCGTGTTGTTGGTGCAGCAACATTAGTGATTGAATGGAAATTCATTCATCAAGCAGGATGTCGTGGGCGCGTAGAGGATGTTGTGGTGGACAAAGAAATGCGAGGAAAGAAGATGGGCGGACTGCTGAATAAATTGCTTGTTGAGCTGGCGAAAAAGGTGAATCAAATTAACAGAAACCCAGAATTTCTCAAAGAGTCAAAGAAAGGGTTTCTCAATTTCTCATCTCTCACCATTTACTTGATTTGTCAAGGTATCTTTAATTACGTCATGTCAGCCCTATTTGAAACCCATGGTAACGATATTTTATTCAAAATGGTAGGCGGTCGGTGGACCATAGGTCAAGAGGAAACCAAGCGAATCCGTCGGAAACAACTGAAATTCGGGTCGAACAGCTGGTTCCAGGTCATCTACGTTTTGCGTGTGAAGGGGCGTAGCGACGGAGTTGAGAGGCGACAATAGTTGGGTCATAGTATTTCTGTCCAAGTTGGACATCCATTAGCACCCCTCTCACCGTAAGAGCTTTAAATGTCTTGCCACCTCACCTCCTGCTCATCACACCCGATTTTTCCTTTTCACCTGTTGTTTATTATAAACGGTTCTTTTGGGTTTGTTCTCGTAATGATTGTATTCCTCTTCTGTGACGACTTTTTGTTTTTAAGATCGGCGTGTACAAGCTATCGTTAGAGTGCAAGGACTCTCTCATTCCGTTCTATGAGCTCTTCGGCTATTCGAAAGACATTCTAAATAACTTCCTAGTGCAGCGATTCGACAAGGACGATGAGATCGTTGTTCCGCTTGAAGACGAGAATGAGGATGGAACACTTTTCATTCCCAGCAGTTTATAACTTTGTATAGCTTCAGTTTGTTCTTAAGAAATATTGAATATTAATAGACTATTTTCTGAACGGATATGCTGCATAAGTTGTGATTGAGCTTCTACCTTCCATAATATTTGTGATAGTTATCGAATTGCCGGTGCGTATTAACAGGTTGTTCATGAATAAAGGGTTTTATTGCTCTGAAATATGTTTTTTCTGTAGTCTGAGTTGTAAACTCGGTTTATACCTAACTGGTGCGTTGCCTGGATTGGAGCTTTCTGTAGAATGGTCCTGTAGAATGATCTATTCAGAGCTGATCTTTTTCAAATGATATGTCATCGGTGCCCTCACTAGCTGCTCTAGATCATACACATTTAAAGTGGGACAAGGAGTGGATGTTTCATAAGCTCCCTAAGGTGAGCAATACGTGCTGACTCTGTGCTGGTAATTCCAGTTTGAGCAGATTTTTTAGGATAACATTGAAATACCTCGTCATCATCTTCCCGATCCGGAAGCGGAAGCAATCCCTGGTACAACAAAACAGGTGCCTTTCTCGTTTCTGAGATATTTTTAAATAGAAAAGGGATGATTGCGCTGCAGTATAATGAGAAAATCATTTTCTACTCGGTTTTTGATCGCACTTACTCTTCTCCCCCATCCCCCCTTTTTTTCCCCCTGTCCCCTTTTCTCTCCAAGATCCGTAGCAGGCTATGCCCTGCAGTTGCTAATATGTATGACTGTTGAAGTTTGGCGAAGTAGCCCTCCTGAGTCAACTTGTTTTAGGAATCCTTGGCGGATCTCGAACGTAACTGGCTGGAATCCGGAGTTGACCGGATTTCTATGGGTGCAGTGTCGACCGACAGCAACCCTGTGTAAATTGAGAAAATTGTCTTTCGCACTATTCTGGGTGATTTTTTTCAACGGATCGCTTTTGAAAGTCTTTTTATAGTCATTTTTCCACTCCAGAGTTGTCTCTAATGAAATATGGGTAATGAGCAGAGTTCGAGTGGAACTTCTCCTCAAGCTTCTACGAATTCGACATTCTCGTTTTTATCTGGAAAAGGTTTGTTTTCGCGTGTTTTTTTTGGCTTTTTTCGTCTTAGCTAATCATTTTGAACCGGAAAGGTATAAAATGTTTTGATTCGTGCTCTTGTTCATTTGAAGTTGAACTGGGATCGCCGAGATTTCGTTTCTCTGACGGTAGGATGACAACTTTGGTAACAATAGCGTATAGCTATATCTAACTGCGGAAAATTTAAGAATGTGAAGTTTTCTATCTCTATGCAAGCTTTCTTTTCATAAGTTCAGGTGAGGGTTACAACAAATAGTCCAAATTTCCATGTACTTCCTCAATATGAAGAACTGAAAAGTGAACCCAACTTCTTCAGGGAATTCGAAAAAATCGAAAGGTATCGTCGTTGTCAGCGGGGGTAACGCTAAGGTTGAAACGCTAGACGATGACGAAGTCTACAAACGATTCAAGGTTTGTTTGGACTGGTTGTACCTGACACTAATGCAGCATGCTCCGGCTTTTCAGGAAATTCCCCGATTTCTACCGATTCTTCGACATGCTATTGGTAAAAAAGATATTCCCCAGAGTGAAATCCCGCATAAAGTTAACAGCCGGCCGTTATTTCGGTAGGAAAGATTCTTTATTCAGCCGTGATCACTTTAGAAAGACAATTTCTTTCTTCAGGATGGCGACACGTTTCCAACAACATTTAAAGATTTGTGCGACTACAATAGCAGCTGATCAAAGTCACATCAATCAACTTGTAAAATCGGTCAGTAACTTCATTATAGTGTCATTTGACAGGCTTTTATGCCGTAGAACAGTTCTGTATGGTAAATGGACGGGAGAGGCGTCCTAAACCACTGTAGTTCAGAGCTTTTCAGGTCGATGCTTCTGTCGTGGCGATTTCCAATCGTCTAAATGAGAGAAAGAAAGTGACTGACAACTTGATCGCTAATCTTCAGGATCTTGATAAACTGCGTGACGATGTAGTCCATATTCGGGTCAGCTTTTATTTTCATCTATTTTATTTCCAATTTTTTTCCAGCTCACATTAATAATGCAATTTAGTTGCTCTTCGAACATCTGGTTCCAATGGTTGAGACGATCAATGAGATATTGGTGCCATCGGAACGGTTACCGCCATTGGCTTTGAGCCGTGTTCTGGACCGTACCCCTGTGTCTACCTCAGAAAGTTCGGAGCAAAGCACTCCTAGACATAATCCTTCTGGCAGCGGCTCACAACCACGTTCAGCCCTTTCTCAGGATAAAACCACCCGTATTTCGCCGATAGAAGAAGTTCGTGTTGTTGACAGAAGGAAGTGACCAAAACACGTGGTAGCACTCACTATCTCTTCAGAAGGAGTATGTTTTCTCAGGTCTTGTAGAGCGTTCGATGTGCCCAGTTATTTCTCTTCGAAAGCGAGTGGGATTCTGTTGGCTTGAATTTCATTTTTTTCCCATTAGTAGACAAGTTGTTGTGCTAAGAAATGTCGCAAGGACTGCTAGCTCTGTTCGGAGTGCGTCCAATACTAACGAGCACCTGTTGCTTCCTCATTTCCCATCTCAGCAGCTGTACTTACAATTTTTCTACTGTTTTTCTCACTTGCGTTGTGATTTTTTGCTTGGCGTTGTTCTTGGAATTTCTGTCGATTTACGTGTGCTTTGTTATTCTGAACCATCATATATGTGTACGATAATTATTTGTAATGAGAGATAAACGTTTGGTTTTCACTGAGGTAATTGTATTTAGGGTATTCCAAGCAGTACTATAAAGATGATTCAGTTATTTAAAACAGATGACTTTCATGTTCACGAAGTGACTTTAGGCTCAAGGGACAGATAAACTATGAACGAACCGGATCTGAGTTTCATAAAGTCGGATATAGATCTTTCCGAGGTCGGCCAATTCGTTTAAGTAGATGCTTACATAGTTCAAGTTCAAGCTGGAATTGTGCCCGATCGGTTCTGTGATCATACACTTTTAAGTGACCTACGTGTCTGAGACGCGTGCGGTCGTGGTGCGGCATGCTATAGGAGTCGTTTAAGGTCGCACCTCTGAATCGACGCCGTGTTGTTGCGCTTGTCAATTGCTACATTTACAAGATGATCGACTTTTTAAATGCTTTTGCAAATCGAGCGGAACATGCAATTCTGGAAGCAGAACGACAACTTCGAGCGGCTGACATAAAATTGCAGCTCCTGGAAGCCAAGGTTACTTTGTAATCGTTTTAATGGAGATTTGTTTCTCATCTTATTTTTCTACAAAATTGTTATTCTAGAAAAGTAAAATATTGAATCTTAGCCTTCCACACGGTTTATACTTATTTGTGTACTTAAAGTTAAATCGAGAACTGTGGAGAAAATCAGCAGTATGTTGAGAAACTGAATTGGGATCTATGTCTTCTCGAACCGATTCTCGCGTAATCGTTAATGGTTTCGTTGTTTTAGTTAGCATCGATACCGGACTCAGCTCAAGATGGTACAGGACAGCAATCAGAGAGCGCGCGGCAGATGGATGCTTCTTCGGTTCGTTTTCATGTATTTGTATTCTGGAACCTACACAATTGGGTTTGGTGTTTGAAGTGCCGTGGGCTTGACTGAGGTAGCCTCTGAAGGACTTCGGCCATCTAGATTTCTCCCTCTTACAGAGTCCCTAAACGACTCTCTATTGTTCTCTAGTAGTTCCAATTCTACCTGTTGGCCGCTCCTAGATGCTCTTTGAAGTGTTCCTTAAAAATTGATCCTTTTTTTCATGTTTGCTTCAGGCACCCTCCGTTATGGATAGGATGGATGTCACTTCTCCGCAGCAGTCAGACACGCAAGAAATCTTGCAGGTATCTTTTCTTACACTCTCGCCATTTGCATCTCTTGAAAGTGACAATGGCTTCAGGCTGCTGCTCCTCCTGAACCATCTACTGAACTCGTCATTGCTGCCAACACTCCCAGCAACACGCTTCTGGTCAAAGACGACCCAGCTTTCGCAAAATATTTCAAAATGTTAAAATTGGTAAGGCAGCAAAAGTACGAGAGCCTCGAAAGCAAAGATATTCACGCATGATATGCCATCCCCCCGTAACCCTCTGTAGTAGGATGTACTGGCTGCCCAGTGAGCTGCTGGTTTTCATGTAAAACATTCAACTTACCTAGTTGGAATGGAAGCACTTTTTACGACTTCAGAATCCGGTTTATGAGAATCATGAACCACAACTAGGACTCTGGTGTGCTAACTAAAACAAAAAAGAGGTATCCATCTCTGCTGGGAGGGCTATGCTCTAACTTTATAAGCATATGGGAAGAAGAGCTCATATACTTTATGCTGCTAATTTATCATGCTCCATTTGGCGCATTTTCAGGGTGTCGTTGAGCCTGCGGTGAAGCTGAAGATGCAGAGCGAAGGGGTGGACCCGTCTCTGTTAGAGTGAGTTGTTTTACTAGAAAAGGCATTATTAGCTCTGAGGACTGAAGGTGAGGGTTTCCTGGCCTCACGCTCTTCTGTATAGTCTGGAAGCAGAAGAATGAAGTGATATAGGGACCGGGTTTCGGTTGAACTCATAGCGATATTTTAATTTTGAAAACATGATTTGGAACAGGTTTTCTCGGTGTCTCCCTGCTGTGAAGTCGTTCTTTTCATAGTTCTTCTTTTATAGAGAAATCAGGTTTTTCTTTGGGATGAACTCAATCTGGTATGTCCAATATCTAGTCACCCTTCCAGACATTGTTGAAAACTAGGAAAATGACATGTTGCGAATGATTGTGAGCATTGTTGTGTTTAGTAATCCAAATGCTCCTTCACCAAATGTGGCCAACGCAACACTACCACGTAATGAACCAACGAAAGATACCAGCGACACCTCATCCGTATCGTCGTTCAGTTCAGATTCTGATTAGAATTTCACTTTTGCCTACTGTTTCACTTATTTCATGAAATATCAGTTCCAGAATTGTTTGTATCGCCGTAACTTGAAAGTTCCTATTTTATAGTGTACTTATCAATAAATTGTGCTATGAACATCCAGAACTTTGATTTTGTGCTTAGAAAGGCTTCCGCTGAGGGCATGAAAAAGCCTAGTTTAAATAGTAGAGCTTTTAAACTTTTATACCAAGACTGTAGACATTTATCTGAACTTAGAGGTCATTTTAAATGCTTATTTTCGCTCAGGGTTTATTGATAGACTGGTGTACCTTTTTTTATTTTCAAATTAAAAGTATTTAGCGATTGAATGGTTCTAATATCTTCAAAGGTAATGTCAAAAAAGTCTTTTAGTTGAAAATCGGATCAACCGTCATTATATTGATAGCGATATTATTCTCTTTCAAGTGCTTAACCTCCGACGCTTCTTCAAGCAGATCATAGAATGAGTACACTTGATATGAGACGATTTCGACTCGATATTCTAATCCTCTGATCGATTTCGCGCTCTACTGACAAAACGCAACGCACGTGCCGTTACAATCATCGCGAGGTTTAGTTCACCCGCGAAACTTTCCAGTTCAAAATTAGCGTTCAGGTGATCCAGTAATTAAGCTGGATTTGAAGCTTATCCTGTGATTTTATCCAAAGCATCTTTGTGAGCTTTCTGGTGGAGCTTAGCACATCGGAAATGAAATGTCTACAAGTGGCAGACTACGGTTGAGCGTGAGTTCCTTTCGATTAGTTGCTCGGTTTCCGTGGTTTTCGTTATTTATAATTTGGTTTTTGCTATTTATCCTTCTTTTTTATTTTCAAGGACTTTAAAGATTTGGAAGAAATTGGTCGGGGAGGGTTTGGTATTGTTTATGCTGCAACACATCCTAATGGAGAGCGCATTGCTCTCAAAAAGGTATGTCAAATCATTCTGTTTTTACTTGTTGTTTCACTCGTTTTATTCGCTTTATATAACTTTTGTTTGGGGTCTTTGATCAGTTTCCTTTTCTAGATTTGCTCACGAGCGGCGGCTGAACGCATTAAGGGGGAGATTCGTGCGATAAGATGCATGCGGCATCCCAATATTGTTCAGGTAGAGCAATGCTTTTATCTAGTTTGTAAAGATTTCAATTCATTGGAAATTTTCAGTTCTTCGAAGATTTCATGGATGGTGGTGATACATATGTAGTGATGGAATTATGTGAGCTTGGGTCGATGCGATCATATGTGAAGAAGAATGGACCATTAAGCGATCGAGCAGGTTTTGCTCTTGCATGATCTCTAGAACTTCCTTCAAGTTGTTCAAAAAAACCGGAAAACGGCCCAAACATTTTTTTTAGCAGCGTATGTGCTCAGACAGATTATAAGTGCCGTGAAGTATATGCACCGAGAAGATGTTCTGCATCGAGATCTTTCTACCGGCAATGTTTTGATTAGTAGGATTTTCTCACCTGAGAAAATATCTGTGGTCAGTTCCTTCAACAGTGTTCGATCCTAAAACTATATTTTTGTGCCTATTGCTTCAGAAGCTATGCGATTTTGGTCTTGCAACTCATCTCCGTAAAGGGGAAACTGCTTGTACAGTGGTAGGCACACCTGGCTACATTGCACCGTAAGTAATTCCTAAGAAATGTGTTTCGGCACTCTAATTTTTTTCTTTTCCTTTTTTTTATCTTCGGCTACAGTCAGGTCTTCAAACAAGAGTACGATCAAGCGGCAGACGTTTACTCATTAGGTGGAGTTTTGTATACAATGCTTACTGGCAGTGATCCTCCTTCTAAAGGTATTACTGAATCTTGGAATCGTTTTTTTTTGCTTTTTTTGTGGTCGTCCTTGAAGCTCATAATTATGTACTATGTTCGAGGTCCATTACGTTTTGATGGCCTTGGAATTTCGGCCGTTGAATTGATCGAACGCATGATGGAGCCGGACGCTGGCAAGCGGATATCTTTGAATGGTACATGCCTTTCGTTCCTTGTTTCAATCGTTTTACTTTGAGTTTTGAATTTTTTTATCTTTTCTTTGTTCGTTTCTTTTTACTTTCTTGATTATGCACAGGACCTTCACTACTCGCACTATGTAACTCATTCTTTTGTCTTTTGTTCAGATATCCAGCAGTCGACTTTCATGGTTGACTATTGCGATATTGCTTCAATATCAAGGGAGTGGTCAGCTATGGGTGATCGCACTTCAGCTCGTTCTCGTGAACGGCGGCATTCGCGAGAGTTTTCGAAGGAACGGCGAGGCGGCTACGAAAGGTCTAGGGAAGTAGGTCATACTAACTCATTTATGCAATATATGCAATCTACATCTTATCTGCTGTGACGTTCCTCTGCTACATTTTGGAGAATGTTGAAAAGGCTAACATTAAAGTATTTCATGCTCTACTCATAGGGAAGCGGCAAAACTAGTGTGGCAAAAAGAGATAAAAGGCAAAAGGAAACTCCTCTTTTGTGTACAGCTCCGCTTATTTCTTTTCAACCAGTTTCAATTATTAGTTCATCGACTGACGCATTTCATTTTCAACTTATTTGCTCTGCACTTTTTCCAAGCTCTTGCAACAGTTTCTAAAACAGACTTCTTCCATGCATCAATTCAAGGTTCCTCTTATGCTACAGTTTGTAAATAAAGCCTAAACATGTAGTTCATGCTGAATCGCAAGTTGTTTAGCGTGTACGTAACGACGAACCCCGTCCGCGAAGAGCTACTAGCAATCCTCCGATCGCCAGTGGACGTCCTAAACTTGTAACTGGTGGAGGCGACAGCGGAATCGACACGAGAAGCGGCGAGGTAGATTTTTTTCGAGCAGTCGATGCTAACTTAATTTGCATTTATTGCGATTTCTGTCTCTGAACTCGCCTTTCGTTTCCTTTTTTTTACTTTACTTCTCATATTTTATTCATTTTGCAAGGTCTATATGGAAGATGCTGGCTTTGTTTGGCTCCATATCTTTTTTTATATGAAACACTTGTTTTTTTTCACATTCACCTTGCATGTGTTATGTTATTTGTTATTGTTTATTGCAACTCCCTCTCTTGAGTTCAGCGCAGAGGTGTTCGCTGGAGTACTACGCGCAGTGCGGGCTCATATACCACAACTACACAGCCCCAGAATGATGGTGAACCGATATGGCCTTTGCCTATCCGCAGATGCGGAGGAACCAAATTGCTCTCCGCTGCGGGAAGGGTTAGTTAAAAAGTCATATTTTCTGGAACAGGGACAGATCCTCTTTTGAAACCTCTTTTACAGTACATTATCGTGGACGATAACCTGGTGGTATTTGAAGTGGCAAATAAGAGCGGTTTCATCGCGAAAATTGTGACAGTTTCCATTGATGATCATGGCAAGCAGCAGGTGAGTTATCTGGTGTGTCTGCCATTTCTCTTGATCACTAATCAGTTTGAGTAGAGTTTCAGGTTACATTCGGTAGGCCAATGCATTCAGAAGTAAGGCGACCTCTAGAAAATGATAACCTGATAGCGGTGGATCGTAGGCATGAGTCGTTGCCATTGACAAGGTGAGTTACGTAAAATTCTTGTAATGCCGAGATTCTGTCTGTTTTTTTTGTATCACATGTGGTCATTTGCGAATATTTATGTTTTCTCTATCTCAATTGAATCTGAATTTTCACTGCAGTCAATAGAATTTTTCTTCTGTAAATAAGAAGACAACAACTAATATCCTGGTGCAGTGCGCGGTGGTGGACAATGATCACAACCTCCACTTTCTCCACTTTCCCCCATTGGACCAGGCAAACCCGGTGGCCCAGGTTCGCCTGGAGGACCGTTCCTTCCCGGGTCTCCAGGAGGTCCTCTGGGTCCATCAGCCCCCGGTGTGCCCGGCTCTCCAGGTGGTCCGTCCGGGCCTTTTTCACCAATAGGCCCTGGTGGTCCGGGTGGCCCATCTGGTAATTTTACTTCTTCGCACACACCAGGTTTCCCTGGTCTACCCGGTGGTCCAGGTTTCCCATCCTCGCCCGGTGGACCTGGAGGACCTGGCCTGCCAGGCTGTCCAGGTATTCCTGGATTACCTTGCGCTCCATCCTTACCTGGTTTTCCAGGTGCTCCTCTCATTCCAGGTCTCCCTGGTGGTCCTGGAAGCCCTGCTGGGCAGTCAAAGCAGAAATCGGATGCATTGTACTCATTAATCCCTGCATCTGGGCCTTGTTCTCCTTCTATACCAGGCAGACCATCTCTTCCATCTAGTCCATCCAGTCCAGGTGGACCAGGAGGGCCTGGAGGGCCTATTCTGCATAAGCAGCACTGTTCAAGTTTATTCTCTCTGGGCACATTGGTGAAGTGAGCTGAAAAGGCCTTTGGAGAAATTTCGAACGTTTTTGACTGTTACTGCATGAGTTCACTGGCTTACAAGAATGGTTATCCCAATCGTCAGTCATGGCACTCCTCTTTTCGGTTGATTTTTTATGGATTCCGAGAGCGTTTTGTGTGTCTTCGTATTGCTTTAGTAGTACGTTCGAGCGTTGTCGGCAAAAATCAACCTGAAAAAAGAAAGGGTTTAAGATTCGGTTAATGTGGAGCTCTGAAGTTGCTTCTGTCGAGTTGCTCAGGCCGAGGCTATGCACTGCAGATGGGCCATATTTCTTCGAATTGAAATAACCTTACTTCGGATTGAAGTGTAGACTGAACCATGTGCATGTAATTGTAAAGTGATGGGATGAACACTATACAAGTCATGGTAGCAACTGTACTGAAACAAGGTGAAATACATTTTGCGAAAGTTCATGGAGAAAGGCAATCGCATACCTGACGCATATACCAAAGAGAGATAACTTTCGTAAGCCATCAGCTTCATTCCATAGCTGATAGTCAACAGATTTCGTCAACATTAATGTCAGATCCTAAGCATCGGGTTAGATTTTTATAGTGCAGATATTGCAGCTCTAATTGCACAACTTTCGATTTTCCAGTTGTGGATGCAATTGATTGCTAAATGAGTTGATGGTCGCCATTCATTGCGCTAATGCCCAGATAATGATCTGCGTTGTCTTTTTCTGAGGTCTTCTTTTTCAACTTTGTGCTCTCGTTCCTATAGAAAGGTCTACGTTGTAGGAATTGAGAGCATAGTGATGAATCCGTTCAAAGTGGGCTTAAAGGCTTTTCATTAGTGGAGAGTAAGGGGTGGGGAAGGGTTGGGAAGGGTCTCGTTGTTTCCATTCTGCTCAGCTGAACCAGTATATCGTCTAAGTGAGGATCAGAATGACCCGCTTCAGGTTCATCTATGTTTGGACAAGCTGGAAAAGGTTTATAACAAGTCATGTTTACTTAATGGCCGTAGTTTACTCCTGATCCGCTCTGTTGATCCCTGCTTTGGGATTTTTTCAAGCGCTACTGCCACTGAGTTTTTATGCCTGTAACGATCGTTCAACTTTTGAGATCCAGTATTTTGTTGTAATACAAGCTGATGCTTATTTTTATACCGGTGTTTCGATTGTTCAAATATTTATTTATTCATTTACTTATTTATTTATACAAATATTCAAGATCCGCGAGGTTTTCTCCGTCCTACGGACTAAATATGATTCTAATTAATCCATCTCATTCGCTTGCTTGTTTTTAAGCTATGCATCAATGAGTCGCCATGAACGGGATCTTTATGCGCAGTTGGCTAACGCGGTGGAGGCGATGAGAGGACGAGTGGACAAAGTGAGTCATCTGCGTCGCTACTGTTCGTAGGTTACCAAGGCTATTACTGATACTTACAGGTGGTATATCAACGACCCAAGCAATTTCCAGATGCTGTTGCTAAGATAATGGAAAATGGGTCGTTCCGAATTGTCTTCAGGGATCGTAAGTATTGCAGTGGGCGTGTAGGTATGCTCAGAAATGGGGTCATCACACATATTCAGAGCGCCGATTAGTACAAAAACAAGGCTCGAAGGAGGTACAGCTGCATTTCCCGGATGGTCGAAAAGAGGATGTCACCGACTGTAAGTGGATATTTTCTCTGAATCATTCTCTAATGGTCTTTCCTCATAAACATATTTCTAGATGACATGTTTGACACGATTTAATGGCGTGCGAAGATTTCTACAAGATGTTGAACGCGTCTGGGAGCGCCAGATCGGTCTTTTCCCGTTATCCTTCTCCATTTCAAGGTAGATTTACGGGAAATCGGTGCCCCCATCACCTACTGTTATGCCAGACTTTGAAATCCCTTTCTTGAATTACGCTCACGCACTTTTTAGAGAGTCAGCAACTCCTCCACGTACTGCTCGTTCAGAAGTTCGTGTTCCTCTTGCTGTGAAAAACTCTCAAGCTCAGGTATTCAAGTTCTTTATTAGCATGTGAATTCGCCTCAGCTGTAGCAGTCATTCCTTCTTCCGTTGCAGTCCTTATTGACGCAACGATCCGCGCCTGCGACCGTAGGACCGTATGGGAAAATTTCGTTGGAATCGTCAAAAGGGTTGCGCGAAGGAATGCGCTTTAAAATTGTAAGCTTTCTTTCGAATTTTTTTCTAACCTAGCGGTATTTTTTTATTGTGGCTGCTGCTAAAGATTCCGTTCATTTTTTGGTCATTTATCTCCTAGTGAGCATAGAGGGTTTTTGACTCAGATAAATGCAGTTATCTGCAATTTTTGCTAGTTCATTTGGGAGCCCATCAACTACTATTTTGTTAATATTTTATTGTTTAATTACACCCATTTGTTTATTTATTTTTTTATTATTTTTTCAAGAATAAGAACAATGAGGTGTGCAGTGTGGAGTCGTCAGATGGTCGGTATCTACGTGTGTCGAGTGTTTCGAAGTCGAGGTTTATCTATCGATCAGAACCTGGTTCATCGGAACAAAGGTAAGCAATGGCTCCTGACCTTCCAGTTTGTTATCTTCCTAATTGCCTAATAAACTGTTTCTGACGTCATTTCAGGTTCCACGTGAGTGACGATGTGTACCCGAAAGGAGCCCGTGAGCTGTACGAATGTCTCCAGCTCGAGATCAAACGTCGAGAAGCATTGGCGTAGAGGTGAAGTGCCTTCAGCGGTCGCACATGGTCACATGCGAACAACATTCCCGGCTTGAACTCCTTCCTTTTTGATTCAGCGGGTATAAAAGTTTTTTTACTTGAACTCCATTCCTTTATCTTCACTATGTAGTGATCGTTGGTTGAACCCTACCATTATGAGCTTCTCCTGGTTGTTCCTTAATCCAATCTGTTGGTGGTCATTACTATCATTTACTCCTAATTTTCTGTTCTGTTGCAGACCCTGTCCTCTGAGTTCACTATTTATATGATATGAATTTAATAATACAGTTCCTTTTGTTTTTCCTGTACAGTCGTTTCGCCACTGCCAGTATTTTCATGTCCTATTATTTGCTTTCCTTTGTTGAAGATACTCCGATCGCATAGAGTGTAACTCACGTTGTATTGTCTGGTTTGCTGCCTTTTGTGTTGTTAATGAAGAAATATAGTTCCTTGTAGTCGGATGGTTTCCAGGTCTGGATACCCTATACCTCAATTTGAATGAGCTTTCTAATTTAATGATTTTCTTGAAAAATTATTTCCATAGTTCTTCAAAGGAAGTATCCGGGGGGGGGGGGGGGGGGGGGTTCGAAAGTTATCACTTGGAGAATTTAGTAGGGTATGGAGCGTTTCAGGCACACTCATATGCTTGCGGATCTCCGAAGAGGAGTTATTGGGAGGTGCATGCATGTGAGGCCTATCCTCCTTCCACTCCACAACTTTGGTTCGAATTCCAACTTTATATTCCCTATGCACTTCAGAGTAACGTTTAAGATCTTTCCTCTCTGTAGGTCCTTCTCTCTTCAGCTAATTAGTGAGATGCACACCTACCTGTTCAAGAAGGGACTTGCTGGAGAGCTTATAACGAACAACTCCCGGTTTTTTGTAAGAAGGACGGCCGACTTGATTGCTAGATAAGTCGATATAGTACCGAAAGAATCGTCTTGGGTAACTATAGTTACAGAAAGGAAGCCTGTAAGGCTACGAATTATGTAGGTACGTTGACAGCCATATAGAGTTCTTGCAGAATGTCGGCTGTAATGGTGAAGCCGTGGACGAATTTGGAGCATTGGACGCTCCTAACATTTTATAAAGGAGATTCAGAGGAAAATTGGTATGAAATTGTTCAGAATCGGTTCAAAATCCACTGCTTCCGTTTAGAACCTCGATCGCTGTATTCACTTCAGGTATACCCGTGCTGCTGCAGACATGGAAGCGACGAGAAAAGCTCGTATAGAGAAAAGACCGAAAGGATTCTTCACTCCAGCGGTTGGTCTGCGCATATTTAAGCTTATTATACAATACATATTTCCTTTTTTCGATTCTGAATGGAATACCTTGATTTTTTCAGAAGTGCAAGGAAGAATTTGACAGAATAATGGCTGAGCCTTGTCCTTCCGATGTTCCTACTGGAGCCAACTACAGTAGAAGTGCGGTTGTGGATGCGTGGATCAATTACTTCACTGAAGAGGTATGATTGTCACGCATTTCATTCACATTAAGTCTGAGCTCGTCTCGGTTTTTCTGGAACGAGGAAGTGATCATTTCTCTACCGTACTTCCTTTCTGCCACATTGGTGAAGTACTCCAAGAAAATGCAGCGCTATTTCTTCAGTTTTCGGATTTTTTTCTTTGGTCTTCATTTTAACCTTATTTATCTAAATGGCCCGTCTGTTTGTATGAGACACTCTGGCTTCTAAGTCATTGTAAGTAACAATGTTTTCGGTAATCTTTCCCAGTCCCAGTTAATCGTTCCCAATTAGTCTAGACTAGGGCCGATTTTTCAGGATCGAAAAGACGCGGAGCTTTTCGATGAACTCATGCAAGTGAAAATTCGTTCCTATGTGAGTTTTCTCCTACTGTTCATCCGGCTACAGTGATGTTCATGTTAATTTTAGTAATATCCTAATTTTTTCAGGAAGAACGTCTCATGAAGGTATGGGGAAATCGGGATAGCTTCAAAGTTGAGCAGTTGGAGAAAATGCTAGAAGATTTGAAAAAGGAAGAAGACGAAGTAAGCGTGTATGCGTGTCGTGTATTAAAACGTAGTTTCAGTTTTGCAAGGTTCATTGTTTCTCCGAAAGCTACTTTTTCCGGTTGAATATGACGAAGAAGAAGCCGAGTACCGTGAACGTCTTGCTGCATATTACTACAAACATGTATCAGAGAAGTTTCATAGCGAAAGAGATAAGAAAGCGGCAAGTACTCGTCCCAGTTCTACTTTGGTAACTATTTCTACATACTTTTTTTTAGCATTATCTTAGAAACTTTATCTAACCGGCAACCGCTCTTTTGATGTTTGGATTTATTTTGGAACTCTTTCAAGAGTTCAAAGGTTTTTATTCAGCCATCTCGCGTTCTGCATTCGCCTCGCCGAATACTTAGTCAACGGCCGCGTGATGTCGAGAATGCGGGCACGTCAAGCTCTCCTAGGAAGTGAGTTTCGTAGTCTTCCGTCTAGCAGATTTCAGTCGGGAAACAGATTTCAATGAAGTAACGATGAAATTCTCTGAGAATCCATCGAGAATGTTCATTAGAAGTACTTGTTTATTTTGTAGGGAGAGTTGTTCGGGATCAGGGCACAAATTCAGTGCCTTGTCGTTTAGCGACAGGTAATTTAAGAGAATAAGTATGTAGTTTGTGCTTTCCATGTCAGCTTCTTGACAGTGGAAAACTTGGTGTTGGGTCGATATTGATTGGAAAAATTTTACGTTCCGGATCGATGATTTCGTACTTACACCGGATTCGGGAGTTGTTTTTATATACATCTTCCTGCTGGCTTCCATTTCTTCGCTGTTTCCCAACAAACGTATTCAATTCAGGTCTCCCATTCGGTCGTCCATTGGCGAAGAAGAGCCTCTGACTGCTACAGTAAAAGAAGAGGAACCAAGTGTCAGTGAAATAGTTTTAATATCGCTCTGTCAGAGACTGCTAAGAAAGTAAGCTTTCAGGTAGAAAAAATGGAGGTTGACGAGATTGAAACAAAGTTGTCGGATAGTGGTTTGGACTCTCCAAAGAGCCAGCAGGACACAAAGCGGCCGCGAGGCAGACCTCCAAAGAAGGTGTGTCTTGGTGGTAGAAGTAAAGAAAGAGTCCCCTTTTCAAGCATACAAACTTTTTAGGCATCTACCGCTGCAACACTTGTGGACGAATCGAGTGCTCGTGATGGATCTCCACTGTCAGTCAAAGCACCTGAAGAGCAGAGGTCACCTACACGTACTGAAACACGCCGGACCACACCTCGTGGGGAGATGAGTGCATCAGCTAGTGCGCCTACACTCACGGACAAGGACCCTATCCATGTCATTGATAGCCCGGCTGGGTGAGAATGGTTGCATTCACTTTCAGATTGTTCTCAAAGCCCTGTTCGATAAAAGCTAGAGCGAAGCAGAGAATCATTATATTTAACAGTTGTATAGTACTAGTGAATAATAATCCTCCACCGCGAGCAGTTCCTCTACGGAGCAGGGGGGGGGGGGCTCAAAAATTTCTAAGTAGTGTCGAAGATTGCGAAAATCTCCCAGGATAACCAAATTGGGAATGGCGTAGACTCTCAATAACTTTGAGATAAATTGAGGCATCTGGGAAGCCGAGTCGCTCGAGAACCCAAGATCTATGGGTAGTCGCTCTCTGTGTTGAAAGGAAATGTTTCTAGGCGCGTGCGAGGAGCCCGACGACCTGTGGCTGTGGACTCACCGCTGCTCAGCAAGTCTTCCAATGTCGGGCGAACAAGTGCTGGAGCGGATGCTCCCGACATAAGAGAAGGTAGCAGAGAACGCGAATCTACCAGAAGGTATTTTTCATGTCACAATTATAGTAATATGACCTTAATAAGAAGTGTTGGTATCTCTGATCGATCGCGCGAGGTCAAACTCTGTTGTATTTTGCGTAGTTTCAGTCGTCAGAGCACCGACACTGCCCCTCGATCTGCTCCTGGGGTGGTTACAGATGACTTCGGAGGAACAGGAACACAAACCGCGATTTCTATTCAAGCGCCGCTCTCTGGCGGTGATGGGGATGCTTTATCGGTGAGACATGAAAGTTTGAAAAATTAAAAAAGGGAGTTCAAAAACTCATTTGGTTTCACTCAGAGTCGCAAATCATCAAGATCTGAGCGCAGAAGTACACCAGCGACACCTTCTACTTCAGCGAGTACGGCCCGAAGCTCTGTAGGTGTTCAGACGGATGAAGTGCAATTTGGTACGGACGAGAATGTGAGTAGTATCAACTTTAGACAATGGTTCAGGCTTACTTTTTTATTGTCTGTTTGATTTTCCTTGTAAAAACCTATCAAGATCGAAGAAATCAGTGCAATATAGATTGTGGTTGGGTGGCCTATCAGTGATCTACGAGTGATTGTTCCAACCACGTCTGCCCCTCCTGTAGTCAAGAGCGAAGTGGAGGTCTTGAAAACGGTACGTGATTTGAGCTAATGTTCGGACGTCTGCAGTAGCTTATTCGTGCAGTGTATTGGTAAATATATGGTACATATTCACAGGCTCACTGTAAGACAGACCAGAGCTCGAGAATTGTTTCATGGGATGACGTTCTTGATGGCAGTTACGACAAGGTTTGCACGAAATAATATCTTTACTGTTCAATTTTAAAGCTGTAAGTGCTTGTGACTGAATCTTCCTGATTCAAGGCTCCATACTTGTCAGACAGAGGTAAATCGGGAAATTTGGGCTATTGTGAAGGTACCCTTTTTGGGTTGACGTTATTTTTAGCAGTTGTCGTTCAAATTTCCCTGATGATGCTCAATTTTGGAAGACACACTAAGTGCTTGTGATGGTTTTTTAATATCATATTTCTAGAAAGTACCAGAGGCATCGAAACTAACAGAAGAGCGTGCTCATAACTGGGATGTGACCTTCTGTAATTTCAGTGAGGAAGCATTACAAGGTTGGTGGAGTCATTCTCGAATAGTTGCATGCTTAATTTAATTGGTTTTCGTGGTTTTGGGTTTTTAACTGGTACGGATTATTTGTTTTCCATTCATGTTTTATGCAGAATCCATGGAGCTCCCGTTCAAGGCTGGTTATAATGCACACTAAGAAGTTGTTTTTGCAGTCGCCAAAGGTCTCGGCTTGACTCAGCCGTTCGACGTGAGGAGTGACATATCTCTGGTATCTTCTGCACCAAAGCGATCACGCAAAGAAGAAAAACTAAGTTCGTCGCCACTTACGCCGAAGGTAAGTTTTGAAATTGATACATCAAAGTGTTGACGTTGGTACGAGTAGGCAGCAATGTATGAGTGACGTTAGGTTCTGATTCGAAGAGGTTTCAATCAAGAGCGAGCGCCATCTTGAAGGGCGAGCGTCAAGAGTATTGCCTGTGACTTCTTACATCGTGTGAGACCATGTTTGTGTCGTTTTGAAACCTTCCTTTTTAAGGGCCGAATGATGTCCACATGGAATACACTGCAGGAGCATCGACATTCAGCTATTTTCCTGCATCCGGTGACAGATAGAGATGCGCCTGGTTATAGCCGTATTGTCGTTCAGTAAGGATTCATATGTGCTCACTACCATAATAATTTCTATCTTTGCTATATTTCTAGGCCTGTGGATTTGACGACGCTAAAACGAGAAATCGATGGCAATGGCATAGCGAACCCGACAGTTTTACTGAAAAAGTTGGTTGACTTTTCTTCAAAGGGCTTGACTCTCATTGCAGGGAATCTCAACTTTATATTTAGGGTGTTTTTGATGTTTACAAATGCGATTATGTTCAACAGTACCGGTCACGATGTGAATTCCTACGCGAAAGAGATGTACAGAGCTACAATAGGAGAGTGCACCTCGACGGTATGTCTGATAGTCACAGAAATCTAATGAAGCGGGCCCATATAGCCGAAAATGACCGCTCGAAATGGATGGAGCGTTGACCCATAGATAAAGGAGCCCAAACAACAAGAAAGACAGTGAATTAGTTTGGCCTCCTAATGGTTGGTGACTTTACTGTACATGAACTGTCACTGTCTTTCTGGTGAACGATTCTCATACCGGTGCTAAATCCATTAAACAATTTAGTGAAAACCATGCTTAGAGAGTATGGCTTCTACAGAATTGCTGTTGTCTTCAATCCTTTGGACCTTTGGCTGTGAGGGTGGCCGAAATTGGTGCATTGAGGGCGATGGGCTCGGGTATGGGATTCCTATAACGACTTTCACCATAGTAACGTCTGCTTATTTCCTTTGCCCCTTGAACGTCAGTGCGCACACATTGATATATGGCACCCCATTTTGATGATTTTGATATATTGCCGCTTTCTTGGTGTGGTTACGGTAGCAATGTTGTATTTCAGATTGATGAAAGAATGGATCCGTACCGAGGACATAACCGTAGGAGCAGGCAACATGATGATGTAAGCCAGACTAAACATTTACAGTAGTTTCTGATTTCTGTATTTTGATGTCTGAGTAGAGGTTTTTGTTTTCAGCCAAGAAGAAGGTCGAGCTTGACACCTACGAGCCAGCCACGTGGTACGATGAGGAAGAGGCTACAGTAAGATGTCATCAGTCCATGAAGTTTATTGTTCATATTTTACCTAAGTTTGGGTAGGTCTTTAATTTTAAGATGTTGAGAGCAGAGGACAGAGCTTTAGCATGTCAATATGTTTTTAGTTTAATGAAATGGTGACTGATTTTGTGTGTATTGTGATGGCACACTTATTATATATGATCTGTTTTGTTTATCCGTTCCGTAATAAGTGAAATAAACATGGGCATCAAGTGGAAGTGAAATTTCTGAGGAGTTGGGGTTGAACAAGGGCACACGGGGTTGTCTGCGCGAGTACTTAAACGAACCTTCATACGTCTACTAGCACGTGGGAGGTTGTTGCGTTGATCAATTCTCCGAAGGGGGAGCCACACACTTGGCTTCAACTCAGAATCGTATCAGGAATTAAATGCGTAGCCGGCCCGTGAAATGGAGTATTCAGCCTTATGACGGCAAGCCTTTCTCGATCTTCATCCGCTGGTGAAAGTGGCCTCGGTTCTACTCGGCGGGAGGAATGAAGTCTCGGCTGGAGTGGGCATCGGTCTGAATCTCGGTTTCTTGACCTTGTATACTGCTTCTATGGCAACCGATGCCTTTTACAAGTAGGTAAAGAATCTTATCCAAAAGAACTGTTTGTCTGTGGAGGGTCATATCCTCAGGCAAAGAAACGCTTCAAGGAGTTTTTACAAAATAGTAAGAAAACGCCTGCTTACTCTACAAAAGGAAGAGTTCGTGGGTAGCACATATATTCTGCCTGATTACTTTTTTGGTCGAAAATAGATGGGAGCTTTTAGCAAAAGGGATTGATGGTTGACAGTTCATTGAATTCAGTTCTTTGCATGAATTTGTTTTGTCTACAATGGTGGCACGTCGATGACGTTGCTTGGCAACATGGTCTCTATTCAATTACGTTTGACGGCATTCGGAAAACTCCCTAGAACGTATTCAAGTGAGTTTTGATTTTGGTCCATAAAATTGCTTCAGAACCCAGTTCAAAAATAGCTTTAGTATATGTCAGTGTAGAGATGTAGCGTGCGACAGAACAATAGGGAAAATCGTTGTCTCGCCACTTTCCCAGACGTAATTCTGAAATTGTCTCGTAAACAGTGATTCAGCTCCGGCGTTCTTTATAAAATAGATAGTCTCTCCTACGAAAAAGGAATTTCTAGTACTGTTCTGTGGCCTACTAACTTCGTTAGAACTGATTCCAGGCGATGTCGAGCGCCAATTCTGTGGTGACTGTATTTCAAAACCTATTCTCAAATCATGGATCAACATTACTAAATATAATTCTAGTCGTTTCTACAATCGGTGGCCAGTCTGTAAGTATCCCTACTTTGTTTCCAAAGCTATGGAGCCTTGCAGTTATTCAGTATTTGATCTGGTACACGTTACTCTGTGGGTAGAGTATTGGACCTGGCTAATGTTGTTGTTTAGACGCTGCGTGTTAGGTGGAAACGGTCCACAAAGGGAAGCTACCAAATGGGGTTTTCCCAGTGACTGATTCCTTTCTGCACAATGGCCTGATTGTCACAGGGATGTATCTGGGACGTTTGAAAATGAGTTTCAATGGAAATGAGAGATCTGATATGATTTGGTCCGGAAATCAGAAAAAAGAGAAGGTTTGAACGACAGCTCATCATAAGCATCGATGCAGCCGTCTGAAACGTCCCTGCACGGAGCGATACTGTTGACTATGAAGGATTGACGGCACATCGGCAATATTTTTGACGCAGAGCCACATTCCACTACATCCAAATTGTACCCACGACTTTATGTAAGCGGAAAGACGGAGGAGATTATGAAATATGTGGCATAATTATTCGAGAGTTTTCATAAAAAGGTTGGTAGGGGTCGGATCAGAGGTAGGAGTAGGCTACGGTAGGGCCAATTTAAAGGTGGCTGGAGGGTCCTATACAGAGAAATTAGAAATTAGAAATTCCTAGTAGAGCTATCCGACGAAGTAGACAAGTATGGCTGGTCTGATGATGAGAGCGGCGGAGGGAGAGAGTATGTTTAGACTTGGAGATTGGTTACGATTTTCTATCAATAATTCCCTCTCTTCCACAGTAACCCACAAGTGAAGAAATGCTTGAAGGGTCATCTCTCTTTTATTGAAGACCTTTGAGAAGGAAGACAAGCCAAGCAATTTTCAATTAGAAGCTCCGATCTTTCAGATAATTCGCAAATTGACTTTCTCATGTCCATGTGCATATCCGCTCAATGTTTACCATTCACTGGTATTTATCGTTGGTCCGGCAACTGCTTTATTTATCATCGGAATAGTTTTGAACACAACAACATGGAGAATTGTACACGGCACATGCTTCAGGTAGCAAATTATAACGACTAATCAAACTAATAAATGGATTACGTGAAAAATGTCTTACTACTAGGGTTTCGAATGCTCATTTGTTTGCCAGTACGGTTATTAACTGTTATCACATGCATGGCCCATCCTTTCAAAGGGATCGATCACTTATTTTTCATTGGTGATAGAGCGGCAGACGATTTGTATGATGGTAGACGAAGTTGGTGTTTTTCCCGGCCTAGTATTAGTTTCGTCTGCAACGGTTACCAGTATTATGGCCCCTGTGCGCTCTTCTCTCTTCAGTCTCCTTTTGTCCTGGTCGAATTCCCTCCAATTCAATCAACCTTCCAACCTCTCGATGTTTAAATCTTTTGAAAACTGCGAAAAATTGATTTTTCGAGTAGAAATTCATCGGGAGAAGCAAAATCTCTTTGGTAGTCTTTCCATTAGTGTATTTAGGTGTAACTAACGAAAGTTATATGTGGTAGTATCCAGCTTGCGCTTCTATTGTTATATAGTTTTGCATATAACTTGACTTTTTTTGTACATAAGTTTGTTGAAAAGAAGTTTAGAGTATCGGAAACTCGTCCCTCATGGTCGACATTGTGCACATCTTGGGTGGAAATAGTAGCGCAAGCGCTCCTAGCACCAGCCGCCTGGTTATTTGTGGTGTTCCTGGATGGAGGGTGAGTTCTATCCATTCCACTGCCTTAATTGTCGCTTCCGTGGTATTTATGAGGAGAGCAAAAGCATCTGTACACCAAAATTGAGTTGTAGTAGTGTTAAGTAGCGCTGTTATCATACTCATGACCATGAGATCGGAGCCAACGAAGTCTCTCCGAGCCTATCGTTTTGCCAGATGAATCCTATATCAAATTTATAGTCATTACACGGGAGCTGATGCTGTGTACAACAATTCCAATTGATAGATGAACACGCGCTCTGGCAGTGGACAAAAAATAAATAAATAAACAACAAAAAACCTGCCTGTTGTGCTACCATAACTTCTTTGGGTCATTGCAGGTATTACCGTTGCCTAATGTCTCATAACTACTGTTCACTCAATACCGCTCATTTGTGTATGAACACCACTCTACTCGACTACTATAGAAGCAGTGGAGATTTCGACGAAATGTCAGGCAATGGAAAGGTAAAGGGATTTCTAGCTCCCAAAAATGTGGGAGAGCTTGGTGGTTTAGTGCAAAGTGGCGCCCTGTCATACAAATGATTCAAGGATACTGAGCCAGCTAAGCCTTCCATCTCTCCGAGCTGGTTTATTGATACTAGGCTCGTGGCTTGAACATTGGCGGGTCACCTCAGGTCATTCTATAGGCCACATACATACGCATTCCAATCGTCACTACGATTTTGAAGGAAATCTAACGCAGGGCGCATCCTGTCACCCGGCTGATCATGCCGAAAGTGCTTAAATTGCCAATTCATTGTCTTTATATGATCGATCACTCTGATGGACATTTCAGTACTGTCCCCCGTGCATATGTAATTTGGAAGGCTGGGATGCTGCAAATCTGGAAGCTCAATCGCAAATCTACGCTTGGATTATTGTTGTGTTGTTCGGTGTCGGCACATTTCTCGGTTAGTGTTCTTCCTTTGCAAGAAAATTTATTGCATGCGATGAATTAGATTCGAAGTCTTCATTGCCCTTTCTCCAATTTTTTACCCATTTGGGTAACTTACTACTGAAGATCGAAGAAATCCCATTTTGAAGAAGCAGACTGAAAAGATGTTGTAAACTGTTGACGTACAACTCCTTTGAACCATTTGGATTAGTAAAGTAAGGCGTCAAGGGCCAGAGCGTTCATGAAGCCATCTAGAATGGTCCAAGGTCCTGTGCCAATTTTTTAATAATTTTTTTTAAGCATTACCATTATGTAGGCAGTATTTTGAAAATTCTCAATCGTTATTATTTTAAGTAATCTGCGTTGTTCGAATGTGCGATAAGTACACGTACGTACAACATCAATATGTGGAAACGTACAAAAGTGAAGAGACAAATAAATTCGATAGCGTGGCCAGGGTGAGTTTTTCTGCTACCGAACACTTTTTTCAGAATTTCTCGAATTTTCAAAAAGGTCGATCAGTACCAACTATGAACTCCTCGTTTCATCTGCTTTTTTGCCATTCTGACATCGAACACTTCTCTCATCGGGCTCTGTTGTTCAATACCAGCCTGCCTCTTATGGGAATATGAAAATTTTTATGCTTCGGACAGCAGTCCGTTAGATTGATATAAATTTTAACCAAAATTGAATTTGAAAAAAGGAGTCCGACGTTATGTGGCACGGCGGTTCCGTCAGTTAGCCTTCATACATTCTAATGTTTCCATTTTTTTGGAGTGGAAGAGACTGCAGGCTACCCTAGAGGGCCGTTTAAAATTGAAAGAATTTTTAGGGGTGTCTGTGACCAATATGTGCTTGGTCACTACAGTGAGACAATTAATTTTTGTAGGAACATGCCTCACAACTTGCCGAACGTAATGCACGTGCATTCTTCAATCAGAAGGATTGGACAAAGCGAGACTGGGATTGGGTTTCAGGTATCCTACTATGAAGTTATGCAGACCCACTCAAACTGATTTACACGGAGCAGTGAAGATAGTCATCGTATGCTCGGGTTAGAGCTCCCATCTGGTACCAAACGTTGTCTTTGATGTCCCTATCCCTTCATGGGTAGGGACAACATTCGGTATCATATGAGAGCCCCAGTCTGAGATTAAGATAGTTAAAATTAGACTTTTTAGGTGTTGCCGAAATCAACAATCCTATGTTCGCAAGACTTCGACTTATAGCTGCAGAAAAGACGAAGACCACCATGTACACACCCCTTCAACTCTGGAATGATCACAAGGTTGAACTTTTCCACCAATTCAATTCGAACTGACTTTTTCGTTCTAAGCTTCGTTTTTCAATGGATTGCACGTTCTGCGGCTTCATGTTCCAGCCTACCGGAACATGAAATGCACAGACGAACGACGAAAAAGTCGTAATCAGTCTCCTTCTGTGGAGTCATAATAGCACCATGGGATGGGAGAACACGAACAGGGCGTAGGCACCCACATGAATAGTTCGTTAATTCATTCAGTTCTGATGTGCACCTAGCCTACTCGGCATCGATTTGTGCTTCTGTCCGAGAAGCTTTCCCATTTATGCCGCCTAGGTATTCTGGGTGGAACTGTTCCGTTCTCTCATTAGACAAAAACTATTAGACCCGGTAATATTATAGCTGAGCGGGTTTGGTCCCTTTCCGCCCTTTTTCGAAGTTGCTCTAATAGACGAACTTCCTTGACCACTTGCAGTATGACCGGGGAAGAATCGTATTCCAGGGTCTTTGGTAACACGCTTCGTTCACTTTGAGAACGTTGCTTACCGAATTGATTTTGAACGATGACCAGATAATTTCTCAAAATTTTCCTCGTATTCTCTTATCTAAGTTGATAAATTGCCATTTCAGGGCTACCGCATTCTACAACCAGAAGTGCTGGCCGTTGACGAGACCCAAGCGGCTGGTGTCATTGTCCCGGACGATTTAGCTGTTGGCAACAAGTACGATAGTCATGCTACTAACTGATTTTCTTTAAGATACTCCATTTTGAACTTTACTGGTTTCGATGTCTGTGATACTTGTGATATTGTGGCTTTAAGCTTCTAATGTGTATATATAGAATTGTGTGGCAGCTACACTTTTAGTAAGTAAATAGCATAGTCCGGTAATTGGTTAATTGCCAATGTTTTCTAGCTTTTCTATAGTATTGAGTGGTAGTTGCTTTTGCATAATAGAGCTCGCTGAATCGTTGAATTTCGATGTCTGTGATACTTGTGATATTGTGGCTTTAAGCTTAAATCGATAGAATAACTGGTCGCAGCAAACCAAAAAAAGAAGAGAGGTATTCCGTGAAAGTCAACTCAACGTAGATCTAGGAGATGGACTCACCATCTTAAGAAAACGATGAGGTCAATTCCCCTGTATGGGTTGATTGGATAGCTTTTAGATTAAAAATTTTCACTTTCATTGGGGGCATTTTGAATTCTGCCCATTTTATAGCTGTCCGTAAATGCTGGCGCCACAGTGACACAGTGGAGTCGGAGCGTCGGAGGAGCATGTACACGCAAGGGACGAGATTTTGTCGGAATCGGATTAATTTAGTCATTCTTTCAAGGCTCGTTAGTGAGTTTAAGCCTTGCAGACGTGGCACTACGAGTTTCACTTTAATCCTTTCAATATGACAGTGTTGAAAAGTTTTCCTAACTAGGCATTCTGACATTCTCACAACTGACTTGCTTAAAACGGGAACGTCGGGAAAGTGGGAGAAGGATCCTCACTCTCCTCCAGTCCTGGCAATCCAATTTGCGCTTGTACCACCGGTACGATCCTCCTAGGCTCTTTCTCAAGTACACCATTTTATACCTAAGTTACCCAAAAGGTGTATGGGGCAAGGGAAAAAAGGTGCCCACAACTCTTCTGCTGACTCTATTACTGAAAACCAGCTTCCTAAAGCTGTCAAAGATAAACCGGCGAACTTTTACTGTAAAGCTAGCCAGAACCTAGAGTCGCTACTAAACGAGCCAAGATCAACCTCTCAAAAAGTTCCCTTACCGTAATATAGCCTTTAGTTGGATCAATTTAGAGATGGCTCTAAGATCAATTCGAAAATGAGGATTTTCACATATGTCCAGAGCGTTTTCAAGTGATCATCAGTTCGAGATGGAGGTCAAAACCGTGGCGCACCCCAAGCGTATCGAACAAGAGTACAAATGCTCATCGGTGTGACAATACATCTTCATTTCATAGAGAAATTTCATTGAAACAAGAAGTGAAATGACAGTTCGCTGTAAATAAATGTAAATATAAATATATAAATACACAAACATCTTTCAGTAATTTCATATAGCATCAGTTTCCGAATCGAACAACCTTACTTTTCGAGCTAGACATGCTGAATAATAAGAGGATCACTATCGCCAGCAAAACAGAGACGACCACCAGAGCAGCTATCATCAGTGAGTAGTGGAGTGGTGTGACGCATTTGGACGAGGTTTCAGAAGATTTGCTTTCTGGAATGGGAAGATTCGAATTCGGGGAAATTGAGGAATGAAATGGAAATGCGGAATTGGAATTTGATTTGAGGACTAAATATTATGGTCTCTGAAGAGCAACAAATCACAAAATTATCAAAAACCTCTTCACCGTAGCCGTCTAAACGGCTTTTCGCGTCGAACGTCAATCGAACCTGTGGTCAGGTACTGTACAGCTGAGCTCCCAGCTGTATTATAGAAACCCATCGCCTACCTGCCAACGACTGGATTCAGTGCCAAACATATTTGCTGAAACCTAAGGTCCGAAAAGCAGAAGTACTGAGAAGAGGTCTAACCGAAGTCGTCGGTCATAATAAAATTCGTAGGATTTTTGCCATTTGTACCTAACTAATAGGTGAGCCAGTGAGGTTACTCAAAGAGAGTCCTGAGAAGAGTTCGAAGAGTACGCTTCTGATGGATCGGGCTTTTTAAAAGCCTCAAGGATTATGAAAAAAGAGAACAGTGTATGCTTAGGACATGTTTCAGACGTTCTGTTCTCCTTTTCCGGGCCCTTGTTAAATATTTGCTTCCCAGATCAGATTTCCTTGGCCCCTCTTCCGCTGTCTTAGACTTCACCTGACGAAGACGATCGCCAAGTTCACTTGACGGTCGATATGCGTGATCGTCGGAATCTATCCGGTTGCTAGTAGAAAGGATCCACTTGAATACACCCACACACACGTTTCTATACCACTGGATTCACTTCAGGTTATTTCATTCCGGTTCATGAGAATATGAAAATGACAGCATCTACACTTGATATATTCTTTTTTGCCCGGAACACTGGCACATGGATCGAAGCAAACGATGCTTTTTCAGAACGATTCGATTTTCTGCCGATGAGCAACGAATAACATTTCCACCTTCAAGAATGCCGTCGGAAAGGAGAAGGGGAGAGCTGGTTGGGGAGAATTTTCAGGTAGGGAATAAAGGTGTCGGAGAGGGTGGGCGGAAGATGGGGTGATAGAGGACGGAAGGATTGTTACGGAAATACATACAAAAATGTCGAATGAACACCAGTATACCGAACTTGGATGGGTACATAAGCAGAATCCGAAGAGAAAGAATTTTGTAAAGCCTCGAGAAGCTGTTAGGCCTATGGCTAGAGACATAAAAGGATCGAACTCACCAAAGTACATGACATCCTCGGGCGAGTCAAGTACCCTCAACTCGCCGACCAAATCCACTTCCGGATAACCCTTTGATGTGGAGAATCGGGCTTCGGACAGTTCACGGCGATTTCGTGGTGAATCATATCTGAAAACGGATGCGTATAAGAATTCACCGAAACCAATTCCAAAACAGGGTATGAGATTTTCCCCGAATATTTTTCCCATTAGTCGACCCACTAGCGACCAATTACCAAATTTCTATGAAATTCCGCAATTTCTGTTACGGCCTTGGAACAATAGGTGGCTTTATTCTTGGGCCTCCCACTCTGTACAGAATAGTAAACTAGAAAGTTACAAATTAGGCTTACGGTCCATAGATTCGCTACGTATTCAGCAGTAAAATCTTGATCGTACTGAGAACAAATAATTAGCTTACCCGTATCCATAATAGATGCTACCGATAGTGGTATTTTGCTTAAAATCGTTTTCGGGTTTACTAGCTGGCGGCCGTACATCATCAGGAAACTCTTGAACACCCTCATCGACCGAATTGGAGCCTGGCCTGAAAAAATCCGTCATATTTGGCTTTTTCGTAAGCATTGCTTGCTTCACAAACAACTACTGATTGAAAGCAGATTTCAAAGGGTTTTTTGAGACCTCTCGGAAGATCGGACCGATTTGATGGAGGCATGTCCCTTCAACGTATATAAATCGCATACTGAGGGAATGTCAAGATTACTGTGCATTCAGTGAGTGCGGCAAGATACTAGTCGATAGCTATCAGATAAGTATAGACATCCGGCGACGTAGTAAGCACGAAAAACAGCTAGGTATAGGAGCTTTGAAACCCAGAGAATGCCGAGTTATTCAGGCTTGCTCATTGCCCATTAAGGCTCACCACTGACATCAAATTGATAACAAAGGACAAATATAGAATTGAAAATCCGATAAATGACGAACTCTTCAAGTGTCATGATCTTCCTCACGTCACTGCGAGGCGGTTCACGCAAAGCTTTGGCTTGCAGAAGTCGTTGCTCAAAAGTGGGACACGTCGTCGGTGGCTGTAATGAAAGATCAAATAAAACTTTCTCGTCAGCTCACTAACGACACCAGCAGAAATAATCAAAAAGGTTAGAGGTATTCACTCAAATAATTATGGTAGGGGCAATTTGAAAAATAACCTGAAGATACCCAAATCCGATTACAAGGGCTTGGAAAACACAACCCAAGCAACTAACGGTCCCGCCAACAAAGCAAAAGGTCTGCGCAGTGGGCGGAGCGTTCTGTGAGTGGGCGTTGCCCCCTATGAAAATTCACACCTGTTTTTAAGATGGCTCTAGACAGGAAAAAGTGCTAACAACAAGCAGTGTTTAGAGCATTTCGAGCACGCAAGAAAGGTGTGATAGCAGTCTTCTGGATAGGCCTCGAGGGGCTTACTCGGAACAGAGAAAAGACGAGAAATAGTATTAGTGAGACTTTGGAATATGGCTCACAAATGACATTCAGGTGCTCCTTTCAAAATTATCTATGATTCTATTTGGACACATTTGTAGATAACCATAGGATTACTGTAGTAATTTGAGAACTGAATGATCATCAGCTGAACTACATGAGTTGAAGCTTTCATATCTATTAAGTTGAGCAGTTGAACGAAGCCAGCCCCTGCTTGCCAGCCTTAATTTTATTTTTCATTATAATTATTGACTTACCGTCAGTTTTTTGCACTCGTCACTTTGTAGACAAATTCGAATTTGACAAATAAAACGTGTGACAGTTTTACGAGCGAATTTGAACACGTGTGTCTCCTGAAATGTTCCAGTCATAGAGAGTCCTTCAATTGCTAACCGATTTTTAATATAAGTCAGAAAATAATATCGCAAAAGTGATATTTGCAATATACAAAAATTTACCTAAATTCAAATTTAAATTTCACATAAATTTTATCTCCTGCTTCAATTAGGTTTGTGAACCTAACCCGACAATCGATCGATATATCGATTTTTCATCTATGACTCAAAATATACCAAGTATAAATTGGAGCTTCAGGAAAACTGACAAATTGGCATAGTTAGTAGGATACTAATGAGAACGACGGCAAAAACCTGCGGGGGCAATTGACTGTAGGATACCCATTCCTCATACTGTATTCCCTCCCTAGGACTACTGTAACCTAATGAGGAGCCATCCTCTAAAGCCGTTTTCCGACTCTGTTTTCTTGTTTATAAAGATGATAAAGAATCTGTTTACATTGGCGCACCTGAAAAGCAGTTGTTAGGTCTTCACTGTATTCCGGTGTAGCCATGATGTACTGATCTACTCCACATCTGAAATGGTGAAAGACTGACAAAATGGAACTTCAGATGCTCATCAAGAATAAACAAATAAACAAATCCCAATTGGCAAACTACTACTTGACAGCAGTAACAGCAGCAGCAGCAACAACAACAACAACAACAACAACAACAACAACAACAACAACAACAACAATACTAACAACAAAAATAAGAACAAATATGGTGTATCAACGAGGAAAGCCCCATTCTCTTTTGAGAAGGAAAAGCTCCAACAAGCCTCTACAGCTTGCCGAAGGTAACGAAGAGGGTCTTCGAAGCCAGAGAATTTGATTACAGGGATTTGAGCCTAATCTGATCGGATAAGTGTAACCAGTTGTTCTACCCTCAGTTCACAGTGACAGGCCCATGGACCTCATTCGCCTTCGGATCAAGAGCTATGGTCACTCACTCAATAAACATCGGGTTTCTGCTATCTATACTGGTTATGTTTAGTGTTTACCTACCCATTTTGATCAATAACCAGTATTCGATCGCCTTGCCCATCTTCAACAAAGCAGTTTTGAACGAGAATGCCGAAGTTCTCTGAAATTCTTCAGAATTAGCTGAATGCCCACTACAGTTGGAACACGGCCTCACCTCCAGGACACCGCCATACGTGGTAGACACTTTCGCCGACGGAAGCAAACCGGACCTCTGGTCCACTTTCCGATCCTTTGCGTATGGTGTAGGAGCACTTAGGCATCTTTTGCACGTCAAATTGTGGAGCCAGTTCGGTTGGGAGTGAATCGCTGTAGTGGAATTGATAAAGTTGTAATGATTGGGTAGGTGTTTAGCAGGTGTCCTGATCAGCGGCGAATCTTTGCTAGCTGTCTCACTGGGCAGCATGTACTAGTTAGTTGTCTTACCGCGCGGAAGGCCGTTTAGCCATCCAACGCGACGAGCAGGAAGGTGGATCACATAGGCCCCTTATTTGGAGCAATCGTTATCATTGAGGTAAGCACTATCTGGGAGGGACCCGCCGATACCAATGCGCCGCACGTGGACCAAATGTCCCAACCCACTCCTTTCTTTCTTATCTTCGCTGAGCCTAAACTCTCCTTTCGACCAGTCAAAATGAATTCTTTCATGAGAACCGCTGAAGGAATGTTAACCAACCTGATATCCAGTGTTGACTCAAAGTCGTCAAGTACTTGACTTTGTACGTAAACGCACTGAGCACAGTAATTTCGATCCGATTCAGTAACGAACAACGGATGTAATTGGACAGAGATGCATACTCGCTGGATGACTCCTGACGGATTGTCCTTAACAAGAAATTTGGACAAATTGTATCTCATAACCTTCATGGTTCTGACCGATAAATCAATACCAGCACAACCCTGCTTACGATATACACCTGATTCTTACAGTAGCCTTGCCGTGAGATAAAACGTAGTGGGTGCAGGGCTTTCACGGACAACATGGTTCGTTCTACGACATAAATTCCTGGGGGACGGAACATTCACCCAGAACTGAATGGACGCGGCAAATCGCGCAGCGAGATTCGTGGCGCTTAGGACGACTTTGGCACCTATCATTGGGGTGCAAACTTGAAGTAGAGTACATTAGTATGGTCAGATGACCGTACTAATCGATTCCACTTCAAAATTGGGCCCCAATGATAGGCGCTAAAGTCGTTTGAACCACCACGAACTTCGTCGCGCGATTTGCCGCGTCCATCCAGCTCTGGGTGAATGTACCCATACCCTAAATTCCTTTCGATGAACGGACTAATGGCATCCCATCTCACTGGGTACGCTTCGAAAAAAGGAGGTTTTGGATAAGATCAAGGACCGTGAATGCTCTTGGGTTGTGTTGGTTCGTTCTTGGGCTACAACTAGACATTCGAGCTAGGACTTGATTGCTAAAGAAGCTGAGTATCCGTTCCGAACCTTCGTTTTCATGCGGATGGTAAGCAGTTTTTATCAGAATCTTACCGTTTTTTCGGTGCTCATACCACATTTTCCATGCCTCAGCGCCACTTTGTTCATGTTACGTGACGAACAGTCGGGATCATCAGCAAAATCGTCAGCGTAGATATGAGATGGGTTCGATGACGAAGTTTTTATCTGAAAACGTCTACTCAATCATGGAAATTGACAAAGAGCCAAGGTAATTGTCTGGAAAGGTCAGTTTAGGTGCGAACTCTGCAGTAACCACTCTGCCAACTGGGGAAGCAAAAGTACATATACGGCCAGCCTGCCAAGGCCCAAAGTCGTAGTTTCAAAAAAAGTTTTCACCACACCCACAAATTCACAAACGGCTTGAAAAAGACGGAAGAGCAGCCGATACATGAGAGAATCTTGAGCTTACCTTGATAACGATTCTCTCCGGTTCACAGAGTACCAATGGAGGATCAACGATCTCATTTGGGTATTTTACTCCCACAGAAATTTGCCATAACATCAATGAGATCACCACAAGCTCCATCTGAATCAATACGTATGCGAAACAAACGGCTTGAATAAAAAGGCAAGTGAAGAGAAAACACGGATAGATAGCTCAGCCAACGTAGCGGGACTCAGAAGGACCTGCCTAATCTCGGAGTGTTCGTAGGTAAAGAGCTACAGGACCAAAAAAGTGGGATCAGACCGGGAGGTCGTTTAGCTGCAAAACGCGTCCGCAATCTTCCGTGATAACAGAAATTTGAGGTCAAGTGATCAGGATTTCCGCGTGGTCAATGGGAAGGAACGTTTTCTCCAGATTAGCCCTTTCAGGTTACGGCTTGGGTGGATAAAGCTCTTGGAGCGGTACTGGAGAAAAAGGATAGGGGTGGGGGGTGTGAGGAAAGATAAAGTCATCGAATGTGGCAAGATTTGGCGTTTCGAGGAAAGTGAACCACTTGAAATGACGGTATTTCTGCTTCCCATACATATACAGGAATAGTTTTTAGTGGCTTCTGAGAAGCTGTGGGAGAGCGACGACGACGACGACGATGAGTGGCTTGTTGCAACAAGCTGGCCGATATCTGGTAAGGAATGTCGGTCAGAAGCCAGAAGTCGCTCTACGATGAAGGAGGAGTCCGAAGAGGCTCTTCGGCGTCGAAAGACGTATACGCACGGCCACTTCACATTCAACACAGACGCCCATCGACTGAAGTCGCCTAAAGGGCCCGGTTTTGGGAAACAGAGAAAACGATGGATTCTAGGAACTGCGGACGGCTTCGAAGTGTGAAGAGACCGTTTTTTCTTTTGCAGCGCTTGCATATGGTAACCTACCGTAGGATTACCTAGGTTGCATCCAGTAGTGATTTAGGAACGCCAATCCCAAATGCGACTTACCATCAACGTCGGCTTTTTGATTTCTCAAATTTTGTCCTTTGAAAAGAAAACTTCCATTACAGGAAGCCAGGGTACTGCTAAGTTTTGGAGGCTAAAAGTAAAGAGAGCGTTAGTAACAAGTCATCTGCTACTCCTTACCGAGTGGATAGGTTAGGCGGATAGACGACGAGAAAGGAGAGTAAAGCCGGTGTCTACAGGATTTCTCATACATGGTTCCAGTTCATATTTCGGAGAAGGCGAAAAACCAACATACTCGATGTAGGTTAGGCCATTGGGTAGCCGGAACTAGTCTAAAGAAAGCCTTCGTAGGCTATCCAACACTTAGTTCCAGTCCACCTCCCGGAGGCGAGGAGCGTACGTCCAGGACTTCTAATACCGCTTAGTGATGAAATTGTATCGTACTGGTGATGTGGCTGTAAGCCGACACCAAGTTTCCTCTTGTCCGCACTTTTATTACAGGCACGTTGCTCCGATGCTTCTATCTCCCTTTCTCGTTTCGCACGCCGCAACGACAACATACTTTTCCTTCCAACCTCACTTGAAACTGGTAACTGTCCTATGTCGTGGAGGAGTGCGGTCGCGAGATGTTCGACGGTTTCGGATTGTTGCAGTGGTCAAATAAGGAAGATTTAAGGAAGGTAGCGGGTGAAAGCAGGTCAACTATCAAAGAGTCACTGCACTATCCGAGACTTATAGACCATACTCTGTAGTTGGGACTTCATGTTGATAATTACTATAAGGTTTTATTGATTTGTTCCAAAGCCCTAGAACTCCAAGCATAAAACTTACTCAGCGAGATATTGCTCGAAGGACTCGGAGATTTCGTGATCAATTTCTGAGATACAGGAAAGTTGGAAATGCCTTCAGAAGTTCCATCATGAGTGATAACGCTATCCGTTTCAGAATTCTCATCACAACTGAATCAGAACCATCTTATGGAGTTATGGCAATGAGCTATTACAAATAGCCTGTGCTGATGTTCAACTTACCACTTGCTTCTTCTGCATCATGGAGCAAGCGATGGAGTAGTCTCCCCCGATTCCCTGAAACAGCATCTCGTAAGCCTTATGTGGCAAAAGCTCTGCTCAAGAACTTTTTGAGGTATACCAAACATTTGACCCCACTACAGAATTCACAATCTGCGGAATTTGGGATACAGTAACCGCACATAAGAGTAAGGTAGAAAACACAACGTGACGACTTAAAAAAGCCAATCACATGCGCATGCCCAAGCTAATGATGAAAGCATCGATGGAAAAGGTTAAAAAGGCGCTGGCCATGACCAAGCGTTTGGGCCAGGACCAGGACGAACCACCCGAATTACTATGTCATAAGGTCCGAAGACTTCCAATCATAATTATTTTCGACTTTCGTTGAGAATTGTGAACGTACTTGAATTTGTAGGCGTAAACCGTAATGAATGGGAGACTCAGTAGCTATGGCTTTGAACTGCTCTCAGAGGATGAAGCCGTTCAGGGTCTTTATCCTCTAGCAACAGTCTGAAGGCATTCAGACGACCTCGGAAAGATAACAGCTTTACCCTAGAAAGTATTAATATCTGCTCTGGAATCCGATCACCTTACATTATGTATTGTGGTGGCACTTCTTGACTCGATCACTTCTCATCTTCTTCCTCCTTTCTTCCAATCACCTTCCGGTCCTAAATTGATTTCACTCATAGAAATTGAATATTTGTCCAAAGCAAGATGAACAAATCCAGAATCACCGCCAAACAGCTTACGAAAGTGCCCAAGCGATGAAGCTGGCCTCTCATTTTGAAAACCACTAAAGGAGCGACTCTTATAAGATGCTTATGGTTTTAGGCACTTAGTGAAGTGACATTTCGTTAGAAAAAAAAGTGCTACATCGCTTGATTGAGATCATAGTGCTAACAAGCTTAGCCTTCCTTAGGGATTTCAGGGACTTCAAGGAATCCGAACATCTGCCGGAAGAAATTGTCAACAAGTACTAGAAGGCCCTTCACGTATTTAACATGCATTCGAAACATAAAATAATTGTGTTACCTTTGAAACGCAATTTTATCGAATCCGGGTAAAATGCTGTTGGGGTAGGGGACCACCACTTTTCTCCCACCCTGAGAGCAGAGAAGAAGGGGTAGCTTACGTGTACAACATAGTTTAAACTAAACTTTAAGAGGGGAGCAGCACCAGGGTGGGTGAGATGAAAACCTTGTGCGAAAAGCTGGGATTTGGGAAAAAGTGAACACTCAAATGACTTACCCACCCTGGTGCTTCTTCCCTTCTAGGACTGGGGTAAAACACTATATTTCTAGGCTGAGGAACTCTCCTATGCACCATTATGGGGTGGCTATCCTTTCTTTTCTGCACAGTAGCGCGTGCTCAACGTTGAAAAAGAGTGGTGCTCCTTTCCCTACACCTTATTTCCTACCAGCAATTGCCCAGGCAAGGATGGAACATATGCAAAAGGCACCGCCACCATGAAAACAACCCTTCTGCGAGACCCTTCCAGCCTAACTACCTGTCACGGACCGGTGAATTGATACTAGTTGCGACTGGGATTATCGAATTGTGCTACTTATCCGTCTACAGGTTCCTGTAACTCAGTGCATAGGTTAAGCGCGTATTGGGGATCGGCAGAATTCCTAGTTCAGAACGTATCGAAGCATCTTTGACGGTTTCATCAATCAATCATTCTTGAAAGAAAAATGTCTCCTCACCTCTTCAACCAGATATTAAAGTGTACGAAAAGTCCGCACCGGATTCCATCCCACGGAGCCCAGATTGGGTAGATGCCGATAAGGTAGGATTAAATACACAACTATATAAATAAACAAAGTAGTAATCACAAACAGAAATCTTTCAAAGCAAGAATTTTGGGAAAAAATCGAAAAGGTAACGAGAAATGGAAGAAGTGTCGACCTAGTACAGAAGGGTGCAAGGGCTGAAATATTGGTTGGTCGATCAAATCCGTAGTGGCAGACCTACGACTACCTCAACATTCAAGGGGGTTCACCTTCTGTATTCCATTGCAGGGTCTATTGACCCATAGAAGCACCTCTGTGATTATAAACAGAATTAGAATGCACGGTGAATCCTACCGAGATTGAGTCACTATTTTTTTCAGTACATGAGATTCTCAAAGTGTGATCTTAGCTAGTAGCCAGGATCAGCTTGTTCAAATAGTGCCGAAAATCTCTGACGTTACGGCACACCTTCTAACCACCTTTTAGGCTTTCTGATTCGCCTGATAAAGTTAATCAGTGCTAAGGTAGAGAGTAGAGGCGCCGTTTTCACATGTCTGTTCTGTGTGGGGATTGAATCCTGCATTGGTAATGGACAAGTATAATCCAGACTTTCACCTTTCCTATCTGTGCGGAAGACGAATGCATGGACTTAAATAGCAGCTGGCCTCAACCCGCTGTCTGAGTGGGATCCGCATTCAAATGTTTTTACCATTCTGAATGGAAATAGAATGTATGGGCGCATCCTAAAAGTTAAATGGGCAGCGCAGAGCACTATATTTAGCCTTTATCCCCCTACTTCCCGTTAGTTGATCCTTCGAAGATGATGCAAAGCTGGAAAAGCTGACAGTTCATATTTCTTGAATGACCCGGGGAAGGGGGGAAGGGGGTTGGGGTAATCATACCTGAGTGATGGGTTATGTAGACAGCTCCCCCATTCATGTCTCCCACATGTTGGATAGAGGATTCCTCACCTTATGGATCATGCGTACTCGACATTCTCCTATAGTTATTATGTCTATCTCCACATCTGCAGCTGTGCGTTTTTATAGAGGGTAAAGAACGTTGTGATCGGTTGACATGCCCTCTGCCCTCCAACAAGATGGCTATTCAGGGCAAGCAACTAAGACATGGTGGTCGTCGAGATAACTAGCCAGAGATCACTTCGCGCTATCAAAGGATCGGGCACAACGTTACACAACCTGCCACTCGTGATAGGTTCGACAGCAGAACGCGCAAAGTCTTTCTGTACCAAATAGTTGAGGTCCATAGAATCCAAACTCGGAAACGCCATCCAAATTCCTAATATCATACTTCTCTGATTGACCAGTGGTACCACGGGGTGAAATGAGGGAGCTGATTACGTATCACCTTCAAAAATAAACAAAAGTCGTCCAAAACTTCGCTGCTAATTCCATTTTAGGAAGCGCTCGGCTTTCAATCATCTCTTGTTCCCATCTACAACGACATTTCACTTTGTGACTCTGTGACTTGACAGGCAAAAATGACCTAAGGGAGCTCATCGGAGCGGCCTCAGTCTTCTGTTGGTTATGTTGTCCGTCGGCAGATCCCGAAAAATAGAAAAAAAATCCTACAAGCCTCTTTAAAGAGTGATCTGGGATCCTGTCGTAGTACGCTAGGTGTTTTGCTTGCCACTTCTGCTATAAAACTCACGAGAAAGATTGTTTTGACGTAAACAATGACATCAATCGTTCCGCTCGGAATAGCACAGTGGAGGAATAACAGTGTCGAGAGCTACTGCCCTTTCACTTCGAGGAATCGAATCTGCTAAGCTGGGAAAGTACTTTATTCCAGTTAGCAAAGGAGAGTACGTGTCCGACCTGACCAGAAAAACTGAGAGCTTCCCTATCCCCATATGGGAGCAGCTCCGTAATGTACTAAATAGACCAGACACACCTTCAAAAACCTCGACGATTTCTGTTGAAAGTAAGAGGTGAGGCGTATCTCAGAGAAATTTGTCGACAGAGGTCATTTCGGCCGTCATTTCTCATTTCAGACCCTAGCTGTCCATTATATGAGTTCCATGTGACATTTTACAAGCTTCTTCGGCTACGTTGTGTCAGGCTCCATTAATTCCACGGATCCAATCTGTATCTCCCTCGAAGTTCGGCATAAATTATGCTTTGCGATCGAAATAGATGGACACAAAGACGGCTGTCAACTGAAGCGCATATTCAGTGTTGAGTGGAAAAAGCGTTCGAGAAAGCAGAGTGTAGGGGAGAACGGAGCGTCAGCAGTGCGCTAAACTGATGCACACGATGGCCAGCGTAGTGGACAGCGCTGGTCAGTGAGTGGTCAACGGGTGGAGACACCAAAGAGGCGCTACACCCTCGGACGGTTGGCGGCGCAATGCTATGACGGCTGAGGTACCAGACACCCACACCACACACACACCCAATGTTCGTGAGCGCATGAATTCGACTACACATCGCATTCCGATGCGTAACCAGCCGGCATTTGTCAGCAGCATCAGCCATTTCCAGCAACCATTGCCGCCGTCACTTTACTATTAGCCTTTACTGACTGGTTTCCTGCTATGAAAGCCGTTAAATTTCAGAAAAACCGCCTCTTTAGGAGATCTTCCTATTGATTTCTCTTCTGCTCAATTCAATTCATCTATATTTTCGATTTAATTACCAGCTGAATTGGGGGATACACTGCAGCGTGGGAGAAAACTGTACGGGGAGCCCACTTACCTTAATAAGGTGGAAAAGACAGTAGAATCTTTAACAAAGTAGAGCTCTTGCATCTAGTTGTCTCGATTTGGGAAGCTCCCTCACACTAGACTTCCATTCAGTCGTGCGGGTGTTTGAGGCCTAAGGCCTATACTAAGACATACTGGGCTCACCCTTATTCAAGTCGGTAGATTTCGTTCTCTCAAGAGAGTTTGCTACGAATTAGACGGTTTTGGAGAACCGGAAGGCTATATGGCCCTATGTGGGTATCGATCCTCTCCGATCCATACTCCCAGTAACAGCGCTACTTGGCACTGCCCCATCCCCTCCCCTTCTGAGGCCTAATGGAGTCCACGGCTGGAAACCTACCTCATGAAGCGGAATTAAATTCTGGGTTTTCCTAATCAGTAACCACCGTCCGAAATGCTTTGATTAAATTCTCTCTACCATCAGATCGACCAGGTTTCCCGAACATATGAAAGGATTATTTTTCACCCATTCCCTATGGGGAACCCTGAAGAACTAAAAATCCGAGTATGGGATTATAGTGTGGGATTATGCCCCCTTTGGAGCCCGATCGATTAAACGATCTGAGAAGGATACTGAATTTTTAGAAGAGCTCAGACTGTTCCGTGTACTCACTGCTGCCATTCTGTGCTGATGATGATGGTGCCATTATCGTGATTAGAAGCTTAACCGAGTCGGATCAAATCCTATTTAAGCCTGTTGATCCCGAAATGCATTACGTATTTCATTGGCGTTCACTAATCGTTCCATCCAAGTCGTCACACATCCAACTAAGTCTATAAACCCTGAATTCTGTTCAGTGTGTCTCGAGAACCGGTCCACGGATGACCCGATTTGCGCCCGAATTTCACCTCATCGAACCTACTCTGATCGGGTGTTCGTTCGCTTTCGACTGATAGGATCCATAGGATTTAGCCACAGAGGGGTTGAAAAGGGACAACTACTGGCTATAAAGGCTGAAATTCTTCACCTTATTTATCACTTGTTTACAGGCTACCAGTAGATTTGACTATTCTACTGCTCTGTCTAAAAGGTCATAATACACTCCCTCTATGCCCCCTTCCTGTCAATCTATCCTCCGTCTCACCGGGGCACCGCTTCTCTGAACTTTGTATGGCTGTGGGGTCTTATAGATGCTGTGGGTACCTATACCTATTCAAATTGGAAACTTTTGAAAATTTAGGGTCACAGGGAAGACACCTCAACGAGCAATATCTTCCCATATGTATAGCTCAGGAATATGCAAATGCACGATATTGGGTCAAAGTCAGAAGCATGGCGTAACCAAAAACAACGTTCGCATCACTTCAGGACCCACTTCCGCTCGCCCTTCTCAACCAGGCGCCCTTTCCTGTTTCCCTTTTCTCATACTCGATTCCATGCACAATAGGAACGAGGTTATTTTGGGTATGGGGGTGTTTTTGACGACCTTGAAACTATCTTTATGTCGTGTTCCTCCCTTATCTATAAGTATGCAGATACTTTTGTGTAGTGAATACGGAATTGCTGTGCTGTTGTAAAAAGCAAACAAGTTGTCATCTATCGTTGTCTGTCATTTTAATGTCGAAAACCGGTGTCATGACAATTACAATAACAAAACATAGACATTGATTGGATAAAAACGCGCGCGCGCATTCGCATTCACATTGATTCGTGGTTCATTGCAGTTCTGCTGATCATGGAATGCACCTTTTCGGAACGGGGCCTTTTGAAGCAAATGGGATCCGTCGGGGGTTGTTCCATTGGGGTTTGAATTTCGTTCGAGTTTTCCGGAACACCACCCTGTCCCCTCGGTTGATTGTTAGCCCGCAAAGGCTTCCGTCAGGGCCGGTTTCACCAAAACTGGACCCTACTACAGCCACAGGGTGAGGATTTGGGACGATGGCGTTCCGACGCCTACTTCACCATATCTAGTCCTTTTGTAATGCATATTTAGTAGGCCAATAAGTCCGAATTTGTGATTTGATTGTCATTTTTCCAATGTTCGCCCCATAAAATAAAACCAGCCCCAACTCAACCTCCGGGAGGATATGGGGTCGGAGAAGTGGTTACGACGCCCTCTTTCAAGAGAATGGGCACGAATAAGCGGGTACAATCTCTCCCAATCCCTCTCACAGCCTTGGGAAAGATCAGTGATGCCTCCAGGAAAGCCTCCAGGGCGTGGGGATATGCTTGAATGTTACAATCTGAAAAGTTAATCCCTCAATCCTCTTTTTTGATAGTCGCTAATGGCAATCCCTTCCCCCGCAAGATATCATCACCAGAATCGCCTACTCTCTGCTGTACGCCTTTTGTCCCCAAATATCTCGAAATTTTCTTTAACTTTGAGGTGTCCCTTTCAAAACTAACTAAAATAGGAATCGGAAGCCTCCATGGGAATTTTGCATTTCATACAAATCCTTGAAAGAAGTGAGCCAATACCTCATTCCAAGTACCTCGCTTGGCCTGTAACTGGTACGTCGTCACTGAAGTTTTGTAGTCACAGGCTGGTATCCCATCCCGAACATTTCCGTCGTCTGCCTTCTATTCCTATTTTGGTCGAGTAAGTTGCACTTTCTCGTTCCAAGCGCTAAATTCCAGGAATACTTCGACTGATGGTGCTCAGGGAGTGGGTGGCAGACCTGTTTCTCCTCCAAACAGGTCACACCAGAGGCGATTAGAGCCAGTTTTTCTCCGTGGTGTTCTTTTCATAATTCAAAAGCGCTGGGATTTACGACACCTCTACTGGTCAATCGTCTAAAATATTGAAATAATTGTAAGTCCAGCGGCGATAAGTACCTATGAATGAGGTGGAGGAGTGGCAGGGCCAAGAGGTGCCACGGTCACCAGGTCAGAGATCGGATTCCGGATCGACATCCGCTACGGCTAACAGAAGCTTCCATCTCTACGGGGCAGGTCAATTGCTGCCAGACCTGTCTGGGAAGATTAAAACGTTGACTTGTGCCAAGGCCTGCCCTCTATGTCCCTGCATAGGTCGTGATTCAAACACCCAGCACTTCCGAAAGAGGTCGAACACCTCGGCCCATCAATGAACAGATAATTCTACACCAGAACTTCAACCCACGGTATTTCAAAACACCGTAAAATGGCAGTAGTGTAACCGAATACTGAATTCCACGAATTCCACTCATACCCAGATGATCATAACGAAATTGAGTTTGCATTCTTGGAAGGATCATTCCCAAGTACTCCTAAACAGGCATAAGATGGCCATCCAAATCTGAGCCCCCTGCCTCCTCATTTCAAGATCTGCCTTCAATCGAGCGACGTTCGAGTATAGCCTGTTGCGGAGTATAGAAAAACTGGTCGGACGTCCACTTAGGACGTATCGGCGCTCATCCACATTAAGACAGGATTGGATAATGGGAAGACCGGTCAAAAAAATGATGCCTGGGAAGTTTACATAGGAATACGTCAGAGCCAAAGGAGGGTAGTCGATAGGAGGTCTAGGACGGGGTGAACCTTGGTATGGGTGGCCCCGCACAAGGAGTAGTGATCCGTTTAGGGCGGTTCCCTAGCCCAGCTCGACTTTGATTTCTTTTTCGTGGTTCTGAATCGCTCGGCCTAGCTGTGGAGAGGTTATATTCAGTGCAAGAACCTCCGCCGCCATGGTTCACCTTGCATTTGGCTCGGGATCAAACATCACCCCCTCGCAGTTGTGTCCATAGGCGATGGCGCCAGTCCAGGAAGCGATGGCCCTTACTGTGTGGACATCACTATTTCTACTGCGAAGTAAGGTCTGCAGCGGGTCCCAGGGAGACCATGAACCTTGATCCACCCTGTTCGACCTTGAAAAGTGAAATTCGATGTGGGCGAAAGTGCACCCGATGAGCGCACACATGTGCATCATATTGCGTCGGGGGGCAATAACGTCCTCGTCATATACCACGTAACCGCCATCCCCGAGCATTGCCTGACATCGCGGGAATTCATCGCACCTAAAACTTCTTGTCATGTAGGTAGGTGAGTGAGTGGGTGGGTGGATGGGTGATTGGGTAGGCAGGTAGGGTGTGTGCGTGTGTGACTCTTAAAGTTCATCACCGTGGAAACGACGACGACGACGACGACGACGACGACGAAGAACGGCGGCGGCGGCGAAGTCCACTCTACAAGAGGGGCGTAGCCATTACACTCTCATTAACACTGCATTGCTGTGCTTGCGCAATCGAGGCTGACCAATGTCGAGCGGTCTGGCGCTCTCCCACTCCCAGACCGTTGTCTCTACGGACGGGCCCGCTGACAACGCCGTCTGTGTCGTCGTGCTCTCCACGTCCGAATCGTTCTAGTCCAATCGCTCTTGCTTCGTGCCAGCCGTTACGCAATAGTGTCTCACGCACTAGAAAAGCCCTCGGCCATCAGAGCTTGTCCCCGATGCCGCCATTTTCCGGTCCCGACGACTTATTACCGTATTTTGTACCTGGGTAAATCAATTGTTCTCTGTACAGCCTTATTTGTCGCTTTACTGCTTTCCCATCTAAACTTTTCTCTACCTCACAAAAAGGATTTTCTGAAAAAGCCTCTCGCTCCGTAATCCTACTAGAGTTCAGTTGATCGACGGCGTCGGACCTCTCCCACCCACTCCATAGCTCTTGAATTATTGAATAGCTGCCCGTGTACTTTATTGCCAACCTGGCGGTAAATATTACCTTGGGTTATTACACAAGTTATGAGCTAAGTTCGAAGAAACTACCGGTAGGGATCAACTACGAGTGCACGGGAGATTCTTGGAACGGAAGGTCAGCTGCCCAGTGCACGCCGGAATGTAATTCACGTAAGATGTTCCGCCTTGACTGATCCTTTATCAAGCTGGATTATTAGCTTGTACGTCTCTTACCCATGCTATCCTCCTACCCATCTCCTACCTCAGCCTTCAATTTGCCCAGGAATCAACCCACTTGCTGCCAGTAGTGGTAGATACTGGGAGAGAACACGAGGTACAGACGTTTTTATGCATTGTTGCCAGATTTTTCCGTTTTTTTCTAGAAGGAGAAGTTTGCCCATTTCCATTCGTTCTAAAGAGGGAAGAGGCGTGATATTCCGGGAACCCTCGTGTGGATGATCCTTTTAGTTCTAGACAGGACCACCTTATTTGGTCCGATATTGTTTTATCATTCCATTAGTGCTATCTGACCACGCACCCTTCGATGCTTCGCCTTTTTGTCGCCCTTTCCATGTATGTCCTTTCTTATCTGCCTTCTGATTCCACTTTTTATTGCGCTTCTTACTTTTCTCTCGAATTCCTCGATCTCTTTGACCTTGTTCTAGAGCTTTCCCATGGTTCTCTGAGATACCCTTTGCTTTTTCAAGACCACCTGAAATTAAAATATGTTGTCAGGGACACCAACATAGTTACCCTTCGGGTCTATAAATTTCCGGGACCTTTCTCCTGGGGTTGCACCCGCTGTAGCGTGTCCGATCATCGAATTATCTCTAATCTCAGTGCCTTTCTTGAGCTACGATCTCTCACCTCCATTGGTTTCCCACACCACACGCCGTTTCCTTGAAATCAGTACAGTAATACGGGTAATAAGCTCGATATGCCTTTTTAGAGATCAAACCTCACCGCTGCAGTCTTAAATGTTCCAGAGCAGACTTCGTTCTGACGCTCTTCCAGCCAGATCAGGTCTTGTTACCCTCCTCTTCGATCCAGGTCGGCTCTCTACTCGACCTGCCTTGGGGGTGTCTTTTGTGAGCTCAAAGCTTTTATTAGGACTTGTATGATTTCCTTTTTTGACTTCTTGGAATGCTTTTATAAATGGTCTTTTGGTCTTTCGGATGATGCTTTTTCGACTTCCGATTTCCGATGAACACAACTCAACCTTGTAGTAGAGAAAGTCGCATCAGAGGGCTTAGGGTTGTTGGTGCCGTTGATTCTACTACTTGTTCAGTTCTCTGAACGTTGAACTTGTGGCCAAGTTCATTGCTGCCAGTCTGCGTGTCCACTTCCTGGTACTATTTTTAAATGTTTACGATTTCGTTCGTTGGCAGCGTTCTGGCGAACGAGCGATTCCATTACGCACTCGGCGGCGATGTTTTTCGCTGACTCCCACGGCGAGACACACAAGTCCGGCGGCGGCCAGCCGGCAGCACCCATCATCTAGCTGTATAGTACGATTCCGTGCCAAGTCAATGAGCTTTTCAGTGTTTTTCACCCAACACCCAATGTCTGTTCGACGAATCCCGCCGGTAATCGCCCCAGAGAAGCTCCCCCCGAGCACTCAGCCCCACTCGTTCTCGTCTCCTCGAGAGAAATCGCCTCCTGCGATGCACATGCTGGTCACTCTCACTCAAAGCGCTGGCGATCGTTCGCTCCCCCCGTCGGCCCCCTGCCGCCGCCCCTTCGCTCGCTCGAAGTTCGCCCTGAATTCACTTTCTCTCTCTCGCCATGCGGGAGGTTTCTCTCAGAGCCACCACGGCCCCTCTGTCATTCCCCTCGTGGCGATAGGCGTTTCACTTTTCCTTTCAGTGCGTATTGTGTAGATGTGTGATTCCATCTCATACGATTATGCGTGATTGTGTTCGTTCATTCGCTAATTTTACCATTTCCCCATCAACAGTACTACAGTATTTTCAGCCCACCGTATGCAATAGTTCCCAAACTTGACGTTCGGGGACCTCATCTCGAGAGGTTTTGCCGATCCCCCCGGTTTTCGTCCACCCGTCCAACGAACCTTCGCCCACCCCCGCCCGGCTTTCGATGTTTTTTCTCCTGGCACCGTCTCGTCCACCTCGTCAAGTGACGCCTCTTTACAACACCATCGTAGTTCGCATATTTATTGGTGAGTCCCATTTGTTTTTTATTGGTTTTTGTTTTGGTTAGATTGATTACGGAGGAACGCTTGCGCACGTGTCGTGTGTTGTGGCCACGCTATCTCAATTTTTTTTCAAGTCGCTATAAGTCAGTGGCATCCATCCGCTTCCCCTCGAATTGTTTTATAATTGGGCTAAATATTTCCAAATTTGGATCGATCGATTTTTTGGGTAGCACAAGCCCGCTCTGGAGCCATGCGTCGCGGTCGCGCGGTGCGTACGAAGTCCTTTAAATATTGGAATCGCTCAAAACCAAATGAAATCTGTATCAGATTGAAGATAAATAAACTTCAACAAATCCAGTCTACACTAAGACGTTGTGTAAAAAAATTCGTCAGTAGTTAATTTTTTACAAACGACCTAAATTGCAAACCGAGTGGAACCCGGGAACCCAAGCGTTGCGGTCGCGTCGCGTGTCGCGGAACTCATGGACCGGGTCCCGAGTAGGTTTCACAGGATTCGCTCGTGCTATGTCATAAATGTATGGCCCATAGAGCGTGAGTGCGACTGAATTCCCACCCGTTACGGTAATCGTCTTAATGCTATGTTTTGTTACAAGATTATAGGTGGGAGAAAAATTCGTAGAGGGGCTTTTGACTGGCGCCATTTTACGATCGGAGAACATCGATTTTGCATGAATGAAAGGAAAGAGAGTGAGAGACAGCGGTCTGAATGTGCTGCGCAGACATCACAGAGAACTGCCATTCTGTAAAAACGTTTGCACTTTTGAAAACGGTGTAGATTATATCACTGGAATTCCTCTCTCTCTCTCTCTCGTTTACCGGGAAACGATCTGAAAAGCTAGTAACCAGTTGATTGTTTGCCTTACTGATGTCAATTACGTGGTTGTTAAACAATGTAGTGGGTTGGGTAATTTAGTAGGTTTGACATGCTCTCAAAACGAAAATGGCTTCGCCCTTGCCAAGCTTATGTGTTTCTCCCAATTTCTCCGAATTTCGATAGATGATGAGCTGGGGACAAAGGACAGTTTCGTCATAGAAGATGCTACTGACAGTAAAAGGTTTGGGATCGATCAATATCAATCGATCAACTACAATTGGTTAACTTGAAGATTTGGATAGTTCCCAGAATTGAACTGATCACCACGGTGTTCAAGTAAATCCCTCTATAACAGCACTTTGACAATCAGTCAGCTCTAATTCACGGAGTACGCCATGCATCCGACTTCCATTCAGAATGGTCACTCAAATTTGGAGTGTGGCGAGATTCCTATGTGAGCTTCGATCTTCAGAGAGTCAAACTGTCTTCTATTCGCCTCCACTGTCCCTCTCTCTCCCACTTAGTTCATGGGGTATGTAAGAATGCCTTCAGATGTTCACCACGTAGAGCATTTGAAGGAAGTTCATCGGTTCTGAGCGATTTCTTTCTAAATCGAGAAAGAGCTGACAAACTCTTTAGGGTTTTAAGAATATTTTCGAAAAGAGGCTAAAAATTCATTGAAATTACCACAAAAACTAATAACCTTAACACATGTGCTCAGAAGAGAATGGAAGTGACTTGGACTTCGGTGTTTCCAGAAACTTCACATTCAAAGTCGTCCTACAGAACTCAAGTACAATACTCCCTTCTTAGGCATCTTAGGCAAGGATAACCAACCAGGGTATTCAGCAAAGGGATGCTCATGAGGATCAGAAATCTTGCTCGGTACGAAGATCTATACGAAAAAAATGAGATGGCGTGATCTGGTCCTGAGCATGGCGAAAAGCCTGTCGGTCACACTGAGAAAAGTGGGGTGGAGACGGTACAATGCATCTTTCGGAGAAGAACATTAGGTCCAAAAAAGTATGATATAATGCTAAATATGCTAATTAAAATGACAAATGACCTAATGAAGGTAGCAGTCATAATGCCGAATTACAGTAGTCGTCAAGTGGTTCAAGATATTATACTGGGCAAGCTTCCTGCTTTTGACTCTGGGGCGGAGCTAGGCGGCAGAATCTGGAAAAAAGCACACTGTCCCCTGTTTTTGGGTATAATCGATTTTATATTAACTCATACGATGCGTATGTGTTGAGGCTTGGCCCCTCTAACTCTTGTTACCGTACTCCAAGATAGTACCTTGTAAGTTGGCTCTAAAATACACCTTAGAATCAAAATAAATCCTGAAAATCTTGAGATTACGTCAAGTTATAAATGACTGTCAATGGAGAACGAATGACCGTGCTCAAGATAGCTGCCCTTGATCTTCATAAATTGATTGACAACCGGAAATCGTTCAAGGGTGTAAAACGGTTCCGGTGTGACGATTGATTATAGCGTGCACTTTGAAACAACCCTCGACGACAACTAACTGGTATGGGTGACCCGATTTAATTGCAATCGATCCTCTTAACCCTACAAAGAAAAAACACTGAAGACATTTTGATTCCAGTAAATTCCGTTTTTTTCCGCAGTCGATAAATTTCCTTCCCAAACCTGAAGCCGAAATTCGAGAAAGTTGAATTGATCCTCCTCAAAAGCAGAGGGAAAGGTCCACGTAAAGGTAATGCGTCGCGTATAGCATCTGATTGAAGATGAAGTGGCTACTAGAAGGAACAGCCAGTGAGAAGTCAACGTCCCGTGGATTAAGATGCATTATCGATTGATCGGGTAAAATCGCGCGCGATAAAACGCGTTGTCGCGTTTAGTAAGTGCTCAGGAACCTGAAACATGGGAATCAGTGCGACCTGGCCCCATTCAGAGCTAAAGTGAGTAGTTAAGAGTTCCAGAACTTCTAGAATATTTTCTTGAGAAAGAAATTCGGAGGTGAATAGCGCAATGGCTTATAGCACTGGTCAACGTCCCGTGGATTAAGATGCATTATCGATTGATCGTGTAAAATCGGTAATGGTGCATGTGGTTATTCCAGCAGATCGAGTTCTGCCATGTCACCCTAGCCTTTTTATGCCTCCAAGACGATCACTCATTACAAATTTTGAAGGTCCTAATAATTTTTGTGATAATCAGTTATGAGTTTAAATTTTTTAGGATCACCGTCGTCTCGGCCTGGCCGGTCGGCTTGTAATGCCCCCGGTGATTTGTACAGGACCCGAGCTCGTCTCATCTCTGCCATTAATCTCGTCGACATCATCTTCATCCATTCGATCATCACCGATTCACCAATCAATCAATTCATCAATTCATCACCAATTACTACAAAATCGGAAACAAATTGGAAAATTCTATTCTATTACCTTAAAGTAGATATCGATTAGTTCAAATTGAAATCATTCATAGAAGATATAACAAAAACGATGAAGTTATACAAATTGGAAAAAAGTTCTAATAGGTCTTTCGTTCATACCCTATGTTTTTCAAATTTAGCGAATCTTTCCATTATCCGTATCATTCTTTTGGTTTTTAGCTCCTCCCCCTCTCTTCGTACTATGCTTCTTTTCTCCCATTTGCTCTGTTGTTCTCAAGAAAAATACTGCCTAAATACGATGATGTGTGCACAAAATATTAGTCATTGTAAGATGTTTTTTATTGTATTTTTTTTATTGATTGATCCCGTTGTCCGTTGAAATGTTATCTTGTTCTGTTGAAAATTCTCGGTCCCATGACGTGCCCTACCCCCAGACTCCCCCAGACTCCCCCAGGCTTTTTCTGCTACAGATCTTCCCCTTCCCACATTTGGTGTAAACACCACCCTCCCTCCCAAACCCTCCCAACATCTTCCCTCCCACCCACATACGTAACCCAGACCCAAACCCACACGTCATCGTGACTGACACATATAATGTGTGTGCTCAAGCACTGCCGTAACTCCAACGCAATGTGATGTTCCTCCGTATCCTACCGTACCCAAACAGTACCGTATACTGTCCGTCCGAGTACCATCATCGTCGCATATGCGTTGGCGTTACCGAACCACAATGTCTTTCATGTACATAGGATTTGTGCCAAGTCGTACGCGTTGTACTGTAACACACAGGCTGCGCTTGTGCACCTCTAGTCATCGACGCGTGCGACACGACGTTCGCTTGACGCGACGCACACGCGCGCGAGCGACGAGGTGGTTGGTTTGTTGTCGCGCGTTCTCTACCTGCACCGCACGCGACCGTCGTCGTCGTTCGCCTCGTGTTTGGTGTTGATAAATTGGTGTTACTTGTCAGTAGACAGTCGGTGCCCCCATCGTAATGAACTGTTCCAAAGAGAATCAATTTCATTGTTTATTGTTTGTTTATTTTGTTTATAACAACACGATGATTGGAGGGAAATTGTTTTAGGAAGAATTTTTCATTTTCATCACAGTCTGGGCAGGTTGCTTGCGAAACCAATACGATCAATTACGGACCACCGGCTGTCAACCGTGGAGCAGACCGTCTCTGAAGGGCCTGACTAAGGTAGGCATTGTTGGAACTTGGCAGGAGTGTCGTAAAAGGCAGGAAAGCCCTGGGGTTGTAAGATGATGGATACAGGTGAGGGAAATTTCCAGGATAGATTTATGAGTTCCTGCCTTATTGTTAGTGGTGAGGAATACATCCTCAACCAACTAAACAATTTCGATGTGAAAGCGGATGCACGGCATATTCTAGACCTCAAAGTAAGACGCCCTCAAACCTGCTCTATCTCTCGAGAGAAGAGTTCATACTCCCATTCTTATACCAGCTGAAGCTTCAATAACTATTCTGGCATATTGCCAACCGTAGGTGTGCCACACAGTATTAGCTACATTAAAGTCGGAAATGGAGACTGATATCGCTGAAGGAGCTACAACTAATCTCTTTGCCAACAAGACACATCTCATAGCGGTCCGCTAAAACATTCATTTACCCATTGCTGCCGTAACGCAACCGCACGCGGCCGACACCGGTGATCTCACCCCTACCATTGTGGAACGAATAGGACCACTGGTAAGAGCAAACAGACCAGTCCAACGGGTGCACTTCGGTTAGTGCGATTCACCAGCAATAAGTAGGCGAATATCAGATCGAGTGGGATTGCGTCCTGTGGATGCTGTCAAATCAATGTGCAGATTTCATCACTACCGGATTACGATAGCCCTTTATTGCATCTTTCCGATCATTTTTTGCTGTCCTTTTTTGAAAATTTTTGATTCCCCAAAAAATTCCGACTACGGTAGGTATACATAGAACTCGCAACGAGAAAAAACGGTCGGTGCTGTTACGTTCAGAGCTTAGTAAGGGCACTACTATTGCACTTACGCTAAAGCAAAATTGACATTTTTCCGACGAAGAGCACCGTAGTTTTTATGATAATTTTTTCTAGCTAGGCACCCCATGGCTGATGCATAGGGGGAAATGCACGTTTCACAGAACGTAGAGTGCAAGTGCATGCCGTATAAAAACGAGGGGGACACGAGCGCTAATCAGTCAGTTCGAGCAGAAAAAAACGGTGGACTGAGGGCTGAAAAAAATTGTGCTGTCCTCTTAGTGCACTTGTTGAACTGTTGAACTTGCCCTTTTGCTCTGCTCACTGCTCTGCTCGCTCGCTCGTTTGCAGAAAGGACATTCGTGCGAGCGAGCTGAAAGCACACCATGATTTCATCCTTCGACAAGAGTGCATTCGCTCCCTGCTTGCACTGTGTGTGTGCTTCTCGTCCCGCAACGAAAAAAAACGACAAATCCTACAAAAAACTTCGTGTGCCGTTCGTGAGCGTTCCAAGTGCATACTCGCGATTTGCTCAGCCTTGAAGGGGACGATGAAGGACAGCCACGGTCATTGCAAGGTGTGGCTGACTCAGAAAAGACGATAAAACCGAACAAAAAATGATATGAACGTGGAATGTCAAAGGCACAGTTCACGATAGTTTTGAGGTATCCTTTCAAGGGCACAGTTCAAGATAGAAATGGTTTCTGAGGTTCCCTCATAGGGCGAATTTCTGGCCATCGCGTATACCATATCTGGCACTTTTAGGTCGGAAAAGCCCTAGTTAGCGAGTTATAAAGGCTCAAATATTGGCCCGCGTATATCCCCGGGCGAGTTTCACCGGCATTACAGAGGCTGCAAATCGGGGAGAAGTTCTGTTACCCAAGATTGCCCCGTGTGTTTGCGCGGACGAGTTTCAACGGCGCAGTAGAGGGCACCATTCGCAAGGGAACCCATGTAGGAAATTCGAACAACTTGTTATTACCCATAGCGACAGTGAAAGACAGTTCCGTACTTAGTTCCGACTCGATGCAGTCAGATCTTTGCGCAATAGTAACAGATGAAATCTCGTCCGAATACCCCTTACTGTTATTTCCATCATGGCGATCTCGTCCAATCTTTATTTTCCGTACTTTTGAGGAACCTTATTTTTCTCGAAATTGGCACATTCTCTTGTTTCCTTCACTACCGATGAACTATTCCCGATCTATACTTCCACTTTTCGAATAAAAACAGTTACCTCAAATTTATCGTGAACTGTGTCTTTAAAGTCGAAGAGCGGAAGTATTGGTTAGGAGTAGTGCATCGGCGGTGAAGAAAGCGAGGAAAATTGCCGGTTTTGCGAAAAATAAGGCTATATAAAAGTGGTGGAAATAGAGTTTGTACGAGATTACCATGACGGAAATAATAGGGAAGGGGTATTCGGAAACGCCTTCTACTGTCACTATGGGTCCTTACAAGTTGTTTGAACTTCCTACATGGATTCCCTTGCGAATGGTGCCCTCTACTGCGCCGTTGAAACTCGTCCGCGCAAACACACGGGGCAATCTTGGGTAACAGAACTTCTCCCCGATTGCGGCATTCTCCCTTGCGGCATGTGGCAAGTGTCACTGCAATTACCGTACTCATCCCGCCTCCTATATAAACGACGATCAAGACCGCATTGAAACTGAAAAGAGCGGCCAGCCATTTCAAATAATTAAAGGACTCCCTACCTCACAAATTGCGCGCTCCAATCTTCCATCGCAACCCTGCGATAGGCGGCGGGTGCGGCGTGTGCGACGCCGTGTTAGGGGAGAAGTTCCCAGACCCGGCAATCTTGAGCCTTGATAACGCCCTACCTAGACCGTTTCCCGCCCTGACAGCGCCACGTACAGTGCGTTGCCAAATGATACAGCCACCCCTAATTTCCCCCAAAAACTAACAGTATTTGTTGTTTCTGAACAAGTGCCAAGGTAAAAAATGTGTCAAATCTGAATTGCAATTCGCACATTATCACCAAATTCCAGCTCGAAAACACAAACATTTTTTTGGTCAATTTTTCAATAAAGGGTGCTTTTCCAACGTCGCAACATGATACAGCCACTTGATGTCTTCGTGTCGTTTTCAGTTCAACGCAGCGAAATTGCTTTGTTTATGTGATGTTCTTCATTTTCAGGCAATGGGGAGAGGAAGCTTGCTTTCGGATTTCGAGAAAGGTCAAATCCTCTCGAAGAAGGAGCAGGGACTGTCATATCGCAGAAGCGCGCTAGATTTTGGTCGATGTTACGCAGTTGTGGATAACTTCATCAAGAATTCTGAAGAATGTGGAACCAGATGAAGTGCTGAACGTCCTTCGCTCCTTTCCGACAGAGACAAGCGCCGTATTTTGAGGGAAGTGTCGAACTCCACCAAGTCCTGCATGGAAATCCGGTCGTTTCTGTCTCAAAAAGCACTGTTTGGAAGGTGATCAGGAAGTCCAAGTTCATTTTCTAGCGGAAAATGCGTAAGGCGTCCTTCATGACAAAAGGACATCGAGGAAATCGGGTCGCTTTTGCCAGACGGTGCAGCCGAACCGAGTGGAGTAAGGTGTTCTTCATGTGCTGACATTTGACCTTCGTTCTCTTGATAATTTTTGTTCTTCAAGTCGTTTTTTCCAATGAAAAGAAGTCCAGTTTTGATGGTCCAGACGAGAACGGATTTCACTGGCACGACCTGAGAAAAAGAAACTTCAGTTTTCTAGACACACCTTCAAGGGATGAGAGTAATGGTGGCACCAAGTTGATCAGGAGCTGATTGATAGCCTTTATTTGAGCGAAGACCACCGTGTTTTTTAGTAATTCGGAGGAATGGTGGACCAACTGATAATTGACTTTGCGAATTTCTCTCCTTGTTGTATGTTTGTTGTTAAATAAATTAATTTTGTTAGTGGCTGTGTTATTTGGCGACGTTGGAAAAGCACCCTTTACGGAAGAATTGACTAAAAAAATGTTTGTGTTTTTGAGCTGGAATTGAGCCGTTTTTATTGTTCGCCCCCTCTACCAACTTATCGAAGCTACAGGTCATGCATTCGACATCAATCTGAGTTGCAGAAGCTCTAGAGCGTATGTCTGTCCATCAGAATACGCAGGAGTGGAATTGATAATATTGGAGACGTCCACGCTACAGAGTGGGGAATAGGAAATACAGGTGGCTGGCCTGGTTCTAAAGTGAAGTACTGGTTCAGCACTTGGTTGGTCCGTTTGGAAAGGATGAAATGTCCATTAGAAGGAGAGAGCAAATGGGGTATCGATAGTGCAAGGGATAAAGAGCCCGGTACCCGGAAAACACCAGTACAAGAACAGTCGCGTTCGAGACCGATGTACTGCCTATGACTTGCGATCCTTGTGTTGATGGGTAAGATTTTCTGGGGTTGACCCATCCCATTTTGGGAAGAACCCACACATTCGTCCCACCACCCCCCTCCCCCATTCAGAACCTCAAACACGGTCAAATATCTACCTATTCAGGTCATCCAACGACTTGCGGGAGTCAAGCGAGGTCAGTGCTTTTGCGCTCCCGAACAATTTAGGGCCTATTAATCTACTCTACGAGAATGGAAGATGGGAAATTCTGTTGACCTAGGTCGTTGTTGGTTGAGGATGAGATTCCTGGATCATTCGCGAACTAGTCAAGTACCAGTTCTTCCCCAAAATCAAGGTTGGGGAAGGTTTGGGCTAGAGAATACACTACGCGACCGGTACTCTTATGGTGCACCAGGAGAATGTAATGGGAAAACGCTTGGAACTGGCGCCCTGTGGGACATGCCGTTGCTGTCCATTCCAGCCGAAATTTTCTGTACAGGTTACTGCATAACAGGATCCCCGGACTAATGACCAGTAGAAACTCGGGGCATGGAAGAGGTATGGGCTGGCCTTCCAGCCATGGGACGAAATTTTGCTGAACTGGACACGCGCAACTTCATACCCATATGATAGGTAGGATATACTTACTTTAAAGTTACGCACGTTCAAGTCACTCATCCTGATCCTTGACTCTCTGTAGGAAACACCGGACCCAGACCAATTGAAGTAAAAAGTGGCAGATTGGATAGTTGACTCGCCTGTTGAATAGTTGTCGCGAGAGGCACGACGCTAAAATTCTCGCGTAAGTTTGGATCATTTTTCTAGACGAGCTTTCTGTTTACAGGTGAGTGGTGGTGCTGTTTACAGGGTTTTCAGTGCAATATGTGTGCAACAAAATATTTACAAGTCGCGAAAAAATATGTGGAAATGTGCAACAAATCAAAAAATTTTATGCAATTCGCCGGAGGAGTAAGTTTGTTCCATTTTTGATCGGAAATTTTTATTCCCGAATTTGTTAATTCCGTTCGTTGCTTAGAAATTCGTCTCATTCTAGTTGCGCCCAATTTCGGTTTCTGAAGGTCGTGTGAAAGTTGAATTCGAAGTAACGCCTGCTATGACAAATCCATGGGGTGGCCTCCATGGAGGTTGCACGGCCACCCTGGTCGATGTCGTTACAACTCTGGCTTGTTTAGTGACTCCACGAGGAAAGCCTGGAGTTAGCGTAGACCTACATGTGACGTAAGTTTAAAAAGTCTATTTGATGAAGAGCCGTCATCTTCTTTTGGTTTTCCTTTGGACGATTTACTGTTAGATAAAGCTGTCCCCTATTCCGACTGTTTGATATGGGACAGTTCCTTCCTAAAAGTGTTGGACCTGTAATAAGCCTTTTTCTAAACTTCGAAGTGATTCTGTAGATAGTTGCTCAAATAAATGTGAAGGAAACAAATGCCCACTTTGGGAGAGTTCACGCCCAAAAAAAAACAACAGTTTTTTCTCTTTTGGAATTGTTTTTCTATCTTTCTAAGGAATCTTAACTTGCATCGGACTATTCGAATTGCCCATTTACTTTAAACGCAAAAAATGCTGAATCGGCTGTCGTTTAGCTGTCAGACCTTTTCTTGATGGCGGGCTCCAAAGTGGAAACCGTGAAGTTATTTACGTTTATTCACAGTTGATGAAATCTCGGTAGATTCCCATGTATCCTATCATCCCCTTGCCTGGATAATGTTCTGACGATGAGCTTCCCAGCGCTCTCTATCCTGCCCCTTCTCATGTACTTCTTTAGATAGTGGCAATATTAGTGATGACATTTAAGTGGGAACGGTGCTCCTCGAAAATCGTTTACACAGATGATGCATTTTTACATTATAATAATTAAAATGTGAAATAATGTCCATGATATGGGAGGGCGGGGAAGGTGTGTAGTTTTAGACGACTCTACTGCATGGTGGTAATGTTTCATATCATGAGCAGACAGACTATGCCTTCTATCCATACTTCTTACTGCTCAAATCAGAATCAAACCTACCTCAGACATTGAAAACACTCGCCGTGAGTGTAAACACGCGTTGAAATATCATATAATTATGAATTAACGGAATGTAGGAAGAGAAAGGTATCGTTAAAAAATGATTCTTTGCAGCGTATGTTGTACTAACCTTCTAAATTTGTTGGCATTTATTCAGATACTTGGCAGCAATTCGAGAAGGCGATACGGTAATAATGGATGCTGAAGTTATCAAAGCAGGCAAAACTTTAGCATTCACAAGAGTGCGTTTGGCTTCTGTTTTGAGTACAAAGTCATTACAAGTGATCTTTCACGTCTAATTATGTAAATTTTCAGGCTGATGTTATCCTTAAAGAGGGTAACCGCATTGCTGCAACCGGTCTTCACACAAAAGCATTTCCACCGGAAAAGTAAATGACACGAATTACAGGCTGACATAGAATACGATCAGAACTTATTCATTCTTTACCCGATAGAAAGCACAAATTGACCCAGACAGCATAGCTACTTCTTCTTCTTCTTTATTCCAAGATCTAGTCCATCCATATACTTCTTATCGATGCCATACTCTTTTGAAAGCATATCGCCGAGGTAGGTAACCTGTAAATCAGAGCTTCATTTCCTCGTTTGTATTTGCTCAAATTCAATCGATTATCAAGAAAAATCTGATTCGATTGAGAACTGAATAGGGTTTAAATGCTTCACGATTTCCTTACGTGGTTTCCCAAAACGGTGACCTGTGGTCCTTCACAGTTGACCGCTTCGTTAGTAGTAGTTGCGCTCGTCGCTGCTTCCACCTAGGTCGGAATGGGTAGTTTCTCCCAAATTTATGTTTCATTTTGTTTATTTATATAAGATATACCTGTATTTGATGGCACAACTTCTTTACCTCGATACCGAAAGCTGATAAATTGTTTATCAAAGTCACCTTTTTGTTTCCTGAACGAGTTTCTACCTAAAAATGGTACAAGTACCACCGATATTCCAGGCTGGGTAATCTCATTACCATACATGTCAGCGCATTTCGCATAGTTAACAAGGAACTAATAAACAGGTTACCTTGAAAACAACCCTCGGCATGGTAATTTTTCTGATGATCTCTCTACCATCTGGCATCCGCATAACGAAAGTTTTCGTCATTTTATTCTGGATTTAGCTTCGTCACCGAAAAAACACTGAATCAGGGTAACTGACAAAAATTACCTGAATTTTCTGTATTAAGGTATTCCAGTCTGTAATATCTTCTGAAATTCTCGTCACTTGGGCAAGAATTGGATCCAATCGTACATGTTTGCCCTGATTCAATTCCTAAAAGAATTTTTCAAAGGAACTGAAGTATGCTTTTCCTAGACAGCGTCCTCTCCAGTTTTTCAACATCAACAAGTACAAGACAACAAAAAACAAACAAACAAAAACACCTACAAGTTTGACAATAATAATCCCTATTTGGAAATCACAAACCTCGCTCTTAACGTAGTCAGTGATTAGTTCACGAATCTGTGGACCATCAAGCAACTGTCCTTTTGAAAAGTTACCCCTGGTTTTGAATAAAGGCAGCACAGCATCTGTTATCTGAACAGAAAATCAATAATTTCATTGGAAAAAACAATCGGGATCAATAAACTCATGGGAACGAACCGAGAAGTAGTCATAAATCTTGGGACCTGACTTCGTTTGCTCTGCTTCATCATCCTTCGTTATCTCATCTGTGATTACGAATGACCGTAGAGCTGGATGGTTTTTAAATACCTAATGAGCAGAGCATCAGGTCATAGGGCACTCTGAGCCAGAATTAGAACAAACCTCTTCTATCACATCACACCCCTTTCCTTCCTTTCGGATCTTGACCAGTGGACCATCTTCATTCTTGTTGACCTGCAATGAAACTGTAAACAAATCAAAAGATAATAAACAATTACGAATCGTTTTACCTCGTCAAGAAACACGCTAAACTTCTTATACTTTGTTCTTTTCATTTCCAATCGTTTTCCATTTGGAACACATTTGAGTAGGCACTGAGCGTAGAACTGAACATAAAACGATTTGATAAAATTGACATTCACAGGTAGGATATTCATCGGAACGGCAAAAAATACGGACTTTACGAAAACCAACCTGACCCACATCTATTGGCAGCTGATCTAACCTGTACTTGAGTGCAGCTAAGAAACACCGATACAACTGTAATATACACTAATGAGCTTCCACTAAAAACATTTCCTGTAATATACTGTAGGTTAAACACCTTACTAGTTGATCCATAGGTTCGTCGTCCTTGTCATCAGATGCAACACCCTCCTCTTCAACGACAGCTGGACTAGAAGTTTCATCTGCAAAACAGCGATTCCCAGACCTAACTTACAAGACCTTCATGCAAGCCTCGAGTGAAAGGGCGACCGGCGCTTTCATCTACAGGAGTTGATAACGGACCTTTTGTGCAGGTAGGTATAGCGCTGTCATTTTGCTCGGAGACCGCTAGCGCATCTAACGATGGTACACCTTCTTCAACAGATGCTTCATTCGTTTCCTCGGCCTTGAGGAGTGACTGTAGGTCCAGGATTGACGGAACCACACGCGAACCGAATTCCCTTAACAGTCAGTTTTTGACGAGGAGCGAGATGCCATCATAGAAAGCTGCGAGAAAAACACTATGGCACCATCACTGGAAATGTCAAGTTTCAAACAATGGCCCCACGAACGGTAAAGGCAGTCCAAATATGATGCCAAGGACAGCCAATAAAGCAGAATTCCAATCCAGAAAATACCTTACCATAAGAAATCCTTGTAGATATGTAACGGTTGGACTCCCTTTCCCTAGAAATAAAGGCGTTATAATAGCGGTAGAGTTATTAATTGAATTAATGGATTCGTGGTCGCCTGCAGAACCACTTTTTTTATGCAGCCCTTACCATAAACATGCTCGTTGCCATCTCCTGAGAAGACATGAGTGCGACACCAATCGCCATTGGTCCCATAATCTGTCCATTGGTCAGGATTGAAATCGTCACAACATCACCACGAGCAAACTCCCGTATGGGTAAATCATGGTTGCGAATAACACCTGTTAAAGTAAAGAGTAATCGAATATGCCAGATATTGGTATCGATTTCTGCCATCACGAGCTCATGTGAAGATTCATCACTATTTCAGAGCTAGCTTTCTTTCGCGTTGTAGCAAAGATGTAATGGGAACTTTAAGCGCGCTGCGCTGGAAAGGGTTAGACTCGCTAGGCAAGAAAGAATACAACTTCGGCGGTTAGAAGACTCATGCTCTATCGGTCTAAGGCTTGTATGTGGAAGCTTTCTCCATCCCTCTCTGTGGGTTCTATCCTTCTTCCTCTGATCCACACCTTTTGTCTCTCTGTATTGGACTGGGAGTGGAATCGAGAAAAGGATCGAGGCTTGTACGAAGATGACATATTCAAAAGAAAGACTAAGGAAACTAAATGTTCATGTCAAAGGGCAAAAGAGTATGGGGCCGGTGAGGAGCATAGCGGCGCCACTATCCATCATTGCAGGCACTCTGGGAATTGAAAAAACAGCTCCCATGTATGACGCGGAATCTAGTCAGAAGTACCCACGGCTCAAATACACACGAGACCGATCTTTCGGTTCCTCTTATCACATTTTGGTTTGGACACTGCGCCTTTTCTAGTCCACGATAGCTTTTAGAACGGCAGCTGTTATTCAACGTACCAAGTTAGTATTGGAGCGACTACAGTAATCTAAGCCTACAAGTGTCGTGTAGTATATGGAAACGTAGGCAAAATAAGTAACCAGTAATTCAAAATATGCTTCACCAACCTGGAAGCATAAGGTCTGCTCCATTCTGTAGGTGGGCGAGAACAGGTTCGTGCACAAGAAGCATAGGGAAAGCAGTAGGAGCCATTTTTGTGCAATATATCGTTGGAAACAATACACCCTCGGCATCAAAATCGAAGAACATCGGGTCCTTATCGACCAAATACACATTCAAATTAGCACCGTTGAATGTGACAAACTTCGCATGAGCAACAAGGGCCTTCTTCGGAATCAATTCTCCAACTTCCGGTGGAAGTCTCTGGAGAAGTTTCCTTCTGAACAAAGCATTTTTAGAAACTGTCCATTACATGTCTAGGGAACTCACACATCGGAATTCCTCATATTATTGTTCTTCTTCACCGAAAATGGTTTCCGGAACATCTTTGGAGGCCTTTAGCGTGTTTGGTATAGGAAAATCCGAATCAGATCATCAGCTCTCGTCCTGCAATTTTACCTGAGATTGCTTCAGCAGGCAGTTCGATAACAACCAGCTAGAAAAATCCAAGGTGAATAAAATGACATCAATTCCTATATTGTTGTCGTAAATTCTAACGACTCCACCGTAGTACAGATCCAACGCATTTTCTCCACGCTCAAACCATACCGTAATGTAGTTTTAGATCGACGTCTTAAAACAGGCTGATCCAGTACACAGATCTGCTTCCATTCTTTCTGAACCTTATTAATGGCACTTCCTGAATGGTAGTGATCCCACGGGGAGGAGACAGGTGTGTATATTGTACACTTGGCTTTGCATTATGGAATTCTGTATAAAGAAGATGGTCGCAATTGCACCAGTGCCCTAAACTTCACGCCTAAAGTCTGTTTCCATCAACTAATGCCAGGTGTGGATAGCGCTCCATGGAGACCACACTAGTTGACAGATTTCCAAGGTTTTTGTTTGTTTTGTCGTTGCTAAGGTGACAGTCGCTGTACTGATTGTTTAGTATTTTGGTATTCGGGAAAGTCATGTGCGTTAATTGTGTTTATTTTGGTATTCAGGAAAGTCGTGTGTGTTTGTTATGTTTCTTCTTCACATTGAAAACCGAACTCAAAATATTATTTATTACTTTAAAATGTGCGTCTTATCCGGTTCAAAAGCCTCCTGATCGATAGCGGATGTGCACGATATTCGCTCTTTTAATGTTGGTTGCACATCTTAATTCAAAATCGTTGGAATCTCGAACTTTTTTCTAATCTATTCAACCGAGTTTTTGATTTTTTTTATTCCACGTGTGTTGTTCTGCCTTTGCATTCAAATGAGTCATCTTCAAAGCACAGTGTTGATGCACGCACGTCGCCTCATCCGCATGCTTTCTTTACGCGGTTGATTTCGCTGGAATTCGAAGCCTCTATTCCGCCAACACGATTGATGTACAAAGGCATTTTTGAGGTCTCACCATGGGTAACCAATATGTGAAGCCACCTAGGGAGGGTAATTCTCCATATACCCGATCTGGAGTACCTCCTCCAGCTTTAGTGAAGACATCGGACAAACCAGTTCATCGGTGGGCAGTGGGCAGTTCTGTTATTTCATCTTCGAATAATACTGTTTTTAATAATTGTTTTACAGAGTCAATGACCCCATGTCTTTGGAACTGCACATGGCAGACGAGCGTGTCCGGGCTGCTGGTCTTAGCCCAGCTGAGAGAGAATGGCGAATGAAATGGCTTAAAGTTTGCGATTTCACTTTTTTCTTTGGAATTTCCTCTTTCATCTGTTCAATCTTCGTTTCAGGATCAGCACTTGCATCCTGACGAGCCAATCGTCGTAGATGCTGTGCACCGTCAGCTGAATCCTATTCGTATTCTCTATAGGTGGCCTTGGGACAAGCTTTATCTTCACTTCCTTAAGGTTTCCTTCAACATTTTATGGCTTTTACTTATACGTAGATATGTTTTCTATAGCCAACATTCGGAGTTTACTATGGAACAGTTATTCGAGTTTTTGTACCCAAGGCCATCATGGCATTCATTGCCTTAGAAACGATCTATTACTATTGGAAATATGAAGTGAAGGTGAGTAGTATAATTATTTTCCACAATTTTATTTATTTTAATTTCCGTCAACTGAATCAACTGAAGTCTGTTTAAGGACTGGCAACATCTCCGTGGTATTGAGACTTCGCCTCTTAGACAAGTAATCACCAATGAAGTGGAGATAAATGAGAAGTATCCTGGATTGATCAAACAAGCTCTTGAAGACCCGGGCAAACACAGATATTTCACGTATGTGTTCATGTATCTTTCTTTGTATTGATCTTTGCAATTCTTCAGGTTCGTTTTTACTTTTCTGACCCTGGCCTGATACCTAGCAGATTTACATTCTCTAAGGTTCCCTCCAATTCTATAACTCTTGTGATTTCTTAAATTTTTGTACGTAATATGCTTGTTTTCGAGCATGGTATGTGAGCAAATTCACACAGCCCGCTTTTTGAGTGTCGCATGTAGTTGCCCATTTGCATCTTGCCTGGTCAAGGGCTCCACCCCACAAGGCTGATCGTAACTACTTCTATTTGCCATGAAAAAAAAAGAACATCAAGTAAAACTGCGACGTTTTGTGGTCTCACCCGTCATTGCTTCCTCTCCTCGCTCGCAATAGCTGGTGACAATTAGTAGTTATTGGCAGTTAACAATTAATTTGTTCATGCGGTGATATCGTTTTGGCAGAAAAAAATGGAGAAAAGGGGCTCGTTCGCTCGCATAGGAAGAATGGAGAATGTTCGCAGCGTTACTCATTTCGTCCTACAGCTTTTGGGCGAAAGGAAACGGCGAGGCGGTGGCGATAGAAACATTTGATAGGTCGAAAGTAGTTTTTTCCCGCTTCCTTTTCCACTTATGAGCGAACAGAGCTGCCAATTCCTAGCTGGAGGGCGCCATTGTTGTTCGAGCTCTCGATGAGAGTGCCTGTTAGTTTTCAATAAGTACTGCCAAGCTTTTGCTGGAACCTCAAGTATTCAGCTCTGCAATTTCGGCATCCTCTTTTCACTGCCCGTTTTTGCTTGTTCTTGAAAAGTGGCGTTAACCAATAGTGCTTTACAGAGAGTCCTTTATGTTTAAATTATGATATCAAAAAAATCACTTTTCGTCGTTCTCCTTCGTTGAGGTTCATCAACCATTGTTTTTCAGCCCAACTTTCGACAAACGAACTTCGTATCTGAACGTGGGAGTTACACAACGACCATGGTAGATGTTATTTCCAAGGGTAGCTTCTAGATTTGTAGTTGTCATAGATATTTCTTTCTGGGATAACACGTTATGATTTTATTTTGTAGTAAATTGATAAATAGTTCCAAATTTTGCCATTTGTTTGTTCTGATTGCTGTGAGGTCACCGTGACGTACCTGTATGTATTTAATTTGTTGTTAACACTCGCTTTTTTGATCGATTTTCTCAGGTAGACCTATCAGGTATGGGATGATTCGTCATGGCGGAGCAGGTATTCAGGTCGATAGCCGCAGAGGCAAAGGCTCGTTTTCATTTTCGCCTTCTCCGAGCTTCTAGATTAGATCCGATTTTCGGGTTGTTTTTCTAGTGTTTATCAATGTGTAGTATTTCAGCAAATCCCCACATGGGATATTGAAAGTATTCTAACTAGAGCCGTATATCGAGCGCTCGGTGATGGCGGAAACCAACTGGTCAACGTGGAGTACTCGAAATATCCTGCAAGCATTGACAAGGCATGTTATTTATTCTTTTCTTGAGTTCAACATTGTGTAATAAGGTGGGAGAATTCTAATCATTGTACTGTATATCTCAGAATTACCTTATGAACTACTCTAAGAGTGCTGGATGACAGCAAAAATGACTTGAAAAATACGTCCCCTACTTCAGAGTCGAATAACTACGGATGCTCAACTGCAGTTGCGTTTGATAGCAGAGAGACTTTGCACACGTGTGGAACGACGCTATGAAAAACGTCTTCTGCAGCAACGAGAGAAAGATCGAGTAGACACCGATCGAAAGTTGGCAGATATTCGTGCTGAGTATGCAGAGCAAATGGAGATGAGGCGTCGAGAAGTATGCTCGTTAACATTCTTAAAACTCTTTTCGATCGATTTTTGCTGCTGCATCACTACCAATGGAAAACTTTTCCAGCTGGAACGGCATAAAGCGCGGTTGGAAGAACAATTTGCTGAGAAAGATCGAGCTCTCCGCCACAAAATCGAGTTGCAACTGGCGGTATGCGAGTTTGAAGAATTACTTTTTACCAAACCGCTTCGATCTTGATCTGTTTAAGGAGAAAGAAAATATTCTCGAGATCACAAGAAAATCCTTAGAAATACGTCTTGCTGAGTTAGCCATGAATAAGGAACACCTAGATCGTGCAAAGGCTGAGTTCCAAGCGTATGTCATCCTGTTATCGAGCTGCTAGCTTATCTCTCTGAATATTGTCGCTTCAGAAAGTTTGCCTCTGATGTGGAGCTCCTGAACAAGGAATGGGCGAAACTCAGCGGCAAGCAGGAGGAGTTAAGAGAATTCTACCGGTAAGTCGGACCGAATACTATCCACCTTAAATAACTGTATTTTACCGTTCGGTTGCTGTTTATATGACTTCTAGGCAAGAGTTTGAAACCGAGCAGCTGGGTTTGGTGGAAAAATCAGCGGAGCTAGAGAAAGTCAACACAGCTCTCAAGAAGAAGCTAAGCGATAGCAGTACAGAAATCTATCAAATGCGCTCGCAACTCACGAGAATGACCAGTTTAGAGGTGAAATATCTCCCGTTTGTTAACGATAGTCAAGCTCCCTTCAAAAGTTGCTCTGACTATGCTCCTCTCTTTGCACATACGGATAACAATATTTCCTATTTTTCCAGGAAGATTTAAAAATTGTGAATGAGAGGCTTCACAAGGAAATGGAAGAGCGACAGCGTCTATCACGATGTTCTTACGAGGTGGAGCGTCTCCGAGATGAGAATGCCTATCTAAAAGAAGAACTGGACGAGCTCAAGTCTGCCGTCCGAGGGATGAGAGCGAAAACTTCGGTGGTACCTTCTGCGAATAAGTCTAATGAAGAGGCTCTGGTGGTAAAAATAAACGAGCTGAAGAACATTATTCGAGTAATGGTGAGCCTTTGCTGACGAATTTTGTAAGTTGCTTATCAGCCTAACGAAGCTTTACCATACAGAATGACAAGATCGCCTCGCTAACCTCGGAACGTGACTATCTACGTAAAATGTTGCGTGACTCCCGCAAGGAAGTAGCCGGTGATTCTATGATCAGATTTCAAGGTGCAGTGGCTGCTGGCGGATCGAGGGATTCGAGGTATCCTTTGTTGCCCGTCTATATATTACGGCTACCTTTACTTTTGCTATTGACCTAGGTTGCGGCATCGCTTGCGCGACACGGACAGTAGCGAAGACACATCCTTGTCCTCTAGTTCTGCGGACGTTGGGTCATCAGGTTTACAGAATTTGAAAAAAAGGTTCAATACACTGGAGGAGTTAGCTAAGGTATTGCATTCCACTGCCTTTTACAATTTGTTCACTAATTGAGAGCAGGTGCACAAAATTGAGTGAAATTTCTAAATAGGCACTTTTTATTACGTTGTTCACCTTCAAGTGGTAACTATGTTGACTACAAACTACGAATTCCTTAGCAACGGAGGACTAAAGCCAGATGTGTCGCAGATTTTAATGATGTGCAGAGATTTCAGACCCTGAACACCACTATCGATTGTGTTGCAGCTGCTCGATCTGCGCATAGCCAGGTCCCCGTATCACCGGATTTGTTTGTTGTGCGTGTAGAACTATATGTGGTTTATTTGATAATTTTTTAATAATTTTTATAATTGTTTTCATTTTTTAGAGTGAAGGCTACGACGATTTCTGTCGGTCTTTGAAGCAAAATTTGGACAACCACAGTTCTCCGAAGAAGGCCATGGATTGGCAGACCAGAGACAATGAGACGATTACTTTGAGGGGACCGATCAGTGCGCCACAATCTGAAACAATTACTGATAAGCGAGAAGAAGGAATTGGGCCGTCGTCATCATCGATTCAGAAGCCTGTTTCATTCTTTCCAACAAGAGAAACGCGATCTACTCAAGGTCTAGCTTCGGAAGGAAATCCCACACAGCCAAGCACTTCCAGCGAAACAGCTGCTGCAGTATCGAGCGATGGTATTGGCTCATTTGCGGAGCGACTGAAAGCACGAAATGAGGCGAAGCGAACACTCATTTTCCCAACTCTGCCTGAAAAGGTCAGTTTCAATGATAAAGTCGTCCAACAGTGATCGTTTAAGTAGCTTTCGGTAGCTAAGACCACAAAAAATGCCTTGAGCAAATTATTGCGAAAGAGAATGCATATTAGTTACCATCAACGAATTGTTTTATACCTCTCCGAAGCCCAAGGGAGGATTTTCGCTTAGCAATTTGCTTCCAAAAAAAGGCGGAAAACTTAAATTCCGATTTTTTGAATCGTTCTGGAAACGTTGATACCTTTTCTCCCTTTTCTAGTTTTTTTGCTCGTAGTAATCAAAGACCTCCTTCCGATTTATTCCTCAATATGGTTCAGTTGCAACTTTTGCTTTCCCTTTGTTATTCTTCTGTTACGGAACTTTGGAGCCGTCTTCCAAGTATGACATCGCACGGTTCTTGTCAAAGACTGGAAGTTCAAACATCATCGTTCTTTTTTGATTTTGCACGCCTTTCTTGGGCTCATATTTAAACTACTGCTAAACTGGAAAGGGAATCTCCTTTTTGTGACGTCAAACTTGTGTTCGCCGAAGTCGCCGTGCCACACATCTCACAGTCCACAAGAATGCTTTGTTCTTTTTTGTCTTTTCGTATGACCTTTATTCGAGACATACCAGCGAAAGCTCCGTAGGTCTATGGATGCGTGTAGTTTCATAATTATGGGCATTACTATCCGTTCACTATATCTTCTCGTGGTCGCTTTATATTTGTGTAATAAGAGATTTCGAAAGGTATTCCAAAAAGTTTCCATTCAACAAAGTTGTTTCACTAGGAGGAGCGTGGAAAAGATGAGGTCATTGAAGCGGCCAAGCCACCATCCAGTGAAGCCGATGACGTTATGGGGAAATATTTGGCGCTGCTAAGTGTGAAAAGTGAAGAGAAAAAAGAGCAGGCTCAAGTAAGATATTATTGTTTCCTGAACTCTTTTTTTCATTTTTCCTTTTTTTTTGTTCTATTTTTCCTCCATGATCGACGGAGTGAAAGTATCAGAAATTAGAAATTTTCAGCCTGCAGAGCCTCTTGTTAATATAGCTCCCGTAGCCCATTTTCTGGAGGTGGAGGAAGTTGTCCTGGATAAAGAAACAGATTCTGGCGATGAAATCGAATGGTGACCATCACAGTTTCGCAAATCGAGCTGCTTGCGGCAGCCCTTCCGGAATGCGAAGTCGGTGTTGGAGTTCATGCGCTTCTTTGATTAATTTGTTACTTGACTTACTGCTTTATAACCAGCTGACGCGGGCTCTCCTGCTCTTCGTTTTTCATATGGCCTACCTTCTGTATTCCATTCACGTTTGGGTACTCGGGTTCAGGAAAATAGTAGTTATTGGTTCTTGGTTAAACAGTCATACTCCGACAGACTTCGTTTCCTGGTTCATTCCCCACATATTCTGATTTGACTTTATATTTCTACTCACATCGCCTTCATTTCACACATGTTCCGCTATTCCCTCCATCCGCCTCCCCCACCCCCGGGTAGAGCGCCTCAGCCACTTCCTACCACCATCAGGGTTCCCATCCTGCCGCCTGTACTCCTACCAAATTTGGACGCTTTAGGTCCACGGGAACAGAAGTTATGAATTTCCGGTCAAACACGCTTGCACTCATACACACACCGTCAAACCAACAGACACAATTAGCGTGGTTATCTGGTAGGATTATTTCCACTACCAGTCGGATCGCGCCAGCAACTGATGGCGGTCTCCTCACTTTCTTGCGATCACGTTAGCCATCCGCATTATCTCTTCCAGAGTTTGAAATTCCGGTGAATCACACCCTTACACCCTAACACACTTGTTGAGCGCCTCTACCACAATGAGCGAAGTTCTGCCCAAGTTTCACCCATTTTGGGCATGTGCCGCCCTTAATCTCCCACCTACCATCAGTGTTTTCGTCCTGTCGCCTGTATCACTTCCAAACTTGAACGAACTAGGAAGATCATTTCTGATCTAGGCCCATGGTTTTCCTCTCTCCATCAACAAGACGTAATCATTAGGGTTTGATTTATTATTTTGTTAACCTCTTTTTTGTTAGTTCCGAAGGTAAAATTCTTCCTTTTTAGCATTAATCAATTTCAACCTCTAGTCAGTTTATCTTTATAGTAGTTGTCAGGGTTATTTCACAGTTTATCGTGGAAAACCTTACAAAAGGAGATGTTGATTTTCGTTGATATTATCAACGACAGCCAAAGGCAGTCTTTCAGCTTATGAGCTCGAGATTGCGCTACTGTGAAAGTAACATTTCTTGAATTTGTTAATTTTTCTTGCCATTTCTTTTGTTGGTGTATGATCGATCTCACGTGATCATCTCTATTCACTTTCATATCACTTGCTTGAACTGTTTATTTTTGATCTCGTTGATTTTGCATTGTGATTATTCATTCAATAGTGGTTGTTTTTTTTTTACAATTCATGTGCAAATATTTAATAAAATTTGAAAGATTCTTCAGCGTTTTACCACATCTGTCGTTTACAGCGCTGTATCTCGTTTGTAGAAAGTTCATATTGTAGGTTCAGGGACTGACTCATCCCTCGCTTCTTGCTCATTTCCATCTAGGAGAATCTTTTAACTCTGCTGAATCACTCTGAGATTTTGAAAAGGATGACCTGAGCGGTGCAAAGTCCTAAAAAATTATTTAGATCGAGTTAGGGGAGCTTTGACCATGTCAGACAAAATTGTTAATTGTTTTGAATTGCCGATGTTTGATCCGTTTTAGATCACCTCGTATGTAGCAGTTACGGTAGTTGAGAATAGAAATGACCATGTACATGATGCGGAAGGTACGATAGTAGCCATTTCGCTTTGATTTTAAATCCATGACATACTTGCTCAACAAAAATATCTCCAGTATGAACGTCGTTGTGAAAATTCGACACCTCATCCTTTTCTCCTGAATTTTCGTCCTAACAGCAGAGCAAAACCATTGAATTTCGATATTCAAATGAATTTTTTTGTGGTGTAGAAACTCAGGCTCCTACTTGGGCTGATCTTGAACGGTGTAGAACACATGTATGTTATTGGCTACTTCCAATTTTTAAGACTACGAAAACTTTTGTTTAAAGGCGTGACTCGCTATCGAAGATTTCGTTAGGAAGTTCTGTGATCATGTGTGGGGCAGAAAATGCTCGTTTTTTAGGAAGATGAATCAGATGCGAGGAAACAGTATTTTCCATTATTCCCTATGCAACGAGGGAATATGCGCTCCTCACGTGCACTTCGGCTCATCGCCCTAGCAGTGGTCATAGTATTCCTGACATATTGGATTTTCTCAGGTGAGGACTCTATTCCATTATTTATTACATGAGTTCTTTGTACACCAGCAAGCCTGGTGTAATAATGTGTGAGATGTCGGCATGTGGGCTTTGGTTCATAATTTATGGTCGCTCATCGTAAGCTATATTTTCACGGCATCACGGAACTCGAGGCTCGTATATCACGAACAGCTGTAGGGTTTTCATGGTCTTTCTGGGTGAAGAAGTAGATGCTAGTGTAGTTCGTGTGTGCGTTTGGCACGTGTAGGATGCCTTTTTCCCACTGTTCCGATGGTAATGTCACCTGTTCTTGGGAAACAGAAGAAAGTGCCTCGGCTATGAGGAGGCCATTTGTCGGTGACCTTGACCTTGTCCAGGCATTCCTTTCTCTTTTGTGTTTTCTTTCTTTTCTTATTTTCTTTCTTTTACTGCCAATGGTCTAAGTTTTTTCACTTCATTCAACTCTTGGTATTCGTTCAGCTGAGCCTTGTTCCGAAGTAGATCATTTATAGAACAATTAAAAAAGAATTTTGCTAATTCGCCGTACTGTTTAAGATTCTTGGTAAAGAAAAGGAACTGTAACAGATCGCATCCCCATCGATTATAGCCAGACGTTTGATTGGCACGTAATACTGTCAAAAACGGAGCTCCATCCGCCGATAGATGATCAATCATATCACAGTTGTTCGTTCGTCTATCGCCCGTGAAAGGATGCGCTAATCACTTCACGTTCTGTATGATCCATACCGTTCCCAAATACACTATGATGTGGCTCTGTAATTATTCCAAAGTAGGGTAAATGATATAAAGTGGGATATACGTGATCCTACCTTCGTCGGGTGTGGATGTCATAATCACTTCATCTGCTCTTGATCTATCCTAATTTCACTCTTTTGTTTCGTTTTTTTTTCGTCAGACCTCTTTTGTTCTTTTCACTCTCTTTCCAGAGTTTTAGCCGTTTTCAAGACGTTTGATGGGCGATGTTGTTTTACTGGACTAGTTTTGGTCTAAGTGAAGTACATCGATTTGGGGGAGGCTGTAGTCCTTTGACTGAGCGTAAGGGAGTAGTATTCGGCACAGGTCATGAAAAAGGTGAAGACAATGAGTACAAGTACAGTAGTGCATTGCTTCCATAGTACACAATGGGTGGATTGCGGTTGACTTTCTTTTCCTGTGTGATTCTGATTCCGGTTCTCATCTCATACCGTTTTCTCGTTCCGTGGGTGGTGAAAGGAGATTGTTGATGAACTGTCCTTCGTCCTGGATTTGTTTTGATTCTGCACTGTTGCCGGCTTGATTGATTTAATCCTTCATTCCGTTTTTTCTAATTCCGCAATCAGCTGTAAAGTTTAGTGAAAAAGTTCAATGAACGCTCTTTCTGAAACAACTCTAATTCTTTCGTTTTGGATTAAAGTATTATTTCAACGCATATAGGGCCACTTCCTATACCTAGACCCTTCCTGCTACGTCATTTGGATTACTTTGCAGTCGCCTACATGTGGGTACAGATAGCAACCACCTGGCTCATCCTATTCAGCAGCCTTGACCGCACCTTCAGTGGTGAGCTAGGAAATCTATGGCCGCAACCTTGATGGAAGAAAACTGCCATGAAATATTTTAGTAATTCTAACCTGAAGATTATTGAGCCTAATGGTATCTTTTCAGAAGAACCGGAACGGGAACCATCAGCCAAGGATAATGAGGATATTCAACCAAAACAAGAAATCCCCGCTGAATGGAGAGAGATGTGCGAGTTTTTAGAACGAGAATGGCAAGGAGAAGAGGGACAAATCGATGATGATCACTTTCGGTTAAGAGGAGTTGCTGTGGTTTTCAGACATGGTGAAAGGTAGGGATCACACTTTCCGGCTCATTCGTTTCTTAGTGCTCATTGAAAAGCTCTGTGTACCAGTAGGTTCAATTAATAGGTTTAAATCATTTTCCCTATCGATTTTATTCCTCTGCTAAAAGTATTCGGAAAAGTCTTGCAGATCTCCATTGTACACCGAAGATGATGAGGCTGGATGTGAACCATTCAGAGAGCAGGATCGAGAAGATTTTAAAAACTATAAGAAGTTGATGGAAAGTGACGATTTCAACTATTTTCTGAACACTGACGTCAAATTTGCCAATTTCTCCAAGATACCGTCTCTGTGAGTGCTGGTTTTAGCCAAATTTCTTATCACTTTTATGCTCTTGCAATATTTGGAGTTGAGCCAAAATCGGAAAGACATTAAACTGGGAGAATTTTTGTTGCGCTTGCTAGTTTGAATAAAAACAGGGGGTATGGCGCAAGCCAAGTGTGTTATCGATGTGGTCCGTTCATTTTTATCAAGTTTTTCAGTTATTACATTTTTCAGAGCGCATTGTTCTGCTGGTCAGATGACTGCCGAAGGTGCTCTACAACACGTAAAGTTTGGGAATTACATGCGGGATAGGTATCTGGATTCAAACATCTTTTCTCCAGGTGATCGTTGGATTATCAGTTTCTTATATATGATAGATGTTCAAATTGAAGCTCACAAATTCGCTTTCTGGTCGATTCCAAGCCTAATTAGCTATATTTCTTACTCTATGGTAGTTTGTAAGTGTCATTATTAAGCGCAGCTTATAAGAGCTTCTATAGTATCTTTTTCAGATTCTCGGCTTAATGTCACCGTAACATCTTCGCGATACAACCGTACCTTCCAGTCTGCTATTGCCTTCACCTCTGCTTTTCTGTTTCCAAGTAAATCGTCTGTACCACAGATCCACGTTCAGGTAAAGGTTCATCCCCTCTAAACTGTTAAGCTGCTCAACTGTCTCTCTCGGCAGTATCACCAAATTGAAATGAATTCCTAGATTGACACGCTTTTTTAGGCTTCTAATTTCACCTTTCTATGTACAAGTCGAAATTGCGCTTGCAATACGAGACGATGGAGAGCCCAATTCGAAAAAGTAGGAAACTTAGGATTTCTCTTTGGTTGTGTAATGTCACTCTGTTATCGATTTTCAAGGAACGCTACGAGTATTTTGTTCAACGTTCACCTGCACACTTACAAAAGGAGGCGGACCTAGTCAGGACCCACTCAGCTTTTTCTCACGCCATGGATCCGTTCCAAATACTCGACGTTGCTCTAGGGAGGTGAGGCCACGCACCCTTTTAAATTGAGCTATTTGCTATAGCATTGAAGGATCAGTGTGATTAAAAGATGCCGCTCATCGGCACGAAGCGAAAAGGAGTTTTGTTGGAACAGTTATGGTAATCGAAGTGCGTTTGTCGTCATTTGTTGTGCATACAGTAGAATAGAATAACAAGTAAAATATCTCAAAACGATTATAAATGGATCTCAAAAATCACCGAGACCCTATCAAACATTTGTACCATTAATGTGATGTAAAGAGCGTTCTTCATAAAGTTCAAATGTATTCACTATGATCACCTCTCTATGTTAAGCTATATTAAGGTATGTTTGCCGTCGAAAACCATTGCCGTGTTTCGGAAGGTCGTATTGTTTGAACTATGAATTCCTAAGCCAGGTGAGTACAGATGTCTCCTGCCTTTTGCCTTTCCAGAACATTAACAAGGCACTTACAGCTTTTAAATGAAACAACAACCCGTAAAAAGGTGATGTTCGACGAAGGCTCACGTTACGTTGTGGAAAAGATGAACTTAGTAGAAGCCCATGGAGTTTTATACCATATAGCTGAAACAATTGCAAATCTGCGAAGGTTCCCTCATACCAACACTATTCAGGTACTGTCACTGCCCCTGGAAACACCTAGTTACCTCTTTCGCGAACTTGAGACATAAATTTTCAGATCTTCTCTGGCCATGACGTGACACTTGCACCGATACTAATAGTGCTGAAAGTCCCATTCATAGATCCGCCACACTATGCATCACGCCTGGTTATTGAGGTACACTTAGTTTTAGGACTTTATTGTTTAATTCATAAAATAACTTTTCAGGGCTTTATTGTTTCATTCATAAAATGACTATTTCCTTTTTTGCAGTTTTATGAGTTAGTTGATAGCCCATCTACGAAGGATGGAATATTCCTTCGGTTCCTTTATAATGGCAAAGATGTCACGAAGGACGTATTTTTCTGTGAAACCGAGCTAAACAATGGGTTGTGTCCTGGTCAGAAACTCGAACGCTTCGTCCACAATGAGATATTCTTGCCTCTGAATGTCAACTCTCTAATAGAAGTATGCAGTTAGCTATTATATGCGTTGATTTGTCTTACTTAGCATAAGAATCTTATTTATTGTTCTGGTGATTATTTATTTGGGTCATGACGTCACTTTAAGCGCAGTACTAGTATGGATTCTGTGATTTTTATTATGTGCTGTTCCCTTTTATGAATCTTTGATAGGTAGGGTTTTGTATGTCAAACGGTTTGTGTTCAATTGTTCATTGTTGTAGAATGAATTTATTTGATTGACGTGCTTGAGTTGTTGTTGACTCGTATGAGTTGTTAGTAAACACCTAGTATTGAATCAACTGATGCAGGACTTTTTTCTTCACTTCAGAACAGCAGGATTTCAAGTGCACCGTATCCTCTCTCTGAGGGCTGGGAGATGACCTTCACCTCCAGCCGTCAGGGGGAAGGGTGCATCATGAATGAAGAGCTTTCTTCATAGCGCTAGAAATAATCCTCCCTTCAGATGTCTGAAATATAGGAGTGATTGGATGGGAAAGTACCCAGAATGAACCTTGACTCGGCTAGATCATTAGATAGGGCTTGCCGGCCCACAAAGTTGGACTACTGCAATGGTGTCGCTCTACGAGAAAAAGGTAACACACTTTCTTCAACTGCTGTTTTTCGTGTCCTAGTGATTGTTGTGGGAAAGAATTCTTTCTCTGGAAACAATGGGAGATCAATAGAGGTCACTTGTTTTTTTTGGATACGCTAGGCACTCGATTTTCGTTGGATTCATAATTGCACATCAAGGCTGTTTTTCTAAATGATCTGGCAAACTAGTGTACTGCTCAATAACTGGATGGGAACTAGTAAAATAAAAGGGTTGACCATCATCTTGCCCATTATGCCAAGGGTGTTACAATGGGAACCCACTGTATCACATAAATGACTTCTAGCTAGATATTATCAACGAACCAGTAATTAGTTCAGCTTCGCCGCAGTCATCGCCAGACGATATTTGCTCATCTGGGAGATCAAGCCTCACGGATCTTGCTGAAATCTGCCCTCCAAGTAGCAGTGCTGCTCCGGAAGAGGAGGCAAGCGATGGCTGGTTTCGAAGTAAATTACGCAGGTATGAGGCTGAATTCAGTCCCAGCATTTTATTTCTACATTTAAAACATTAGCTGTAAGTAGTTCCTCAGTCGATGGCATTCATTAATACGGACGAGCTTCCCTATTTCGATCAGAAATAGGAAGAAATTCTGTTCCACTAATGTTATAAATAGGAGATACTTTTGGTATCTTAGCAGAAAGTACGTTTTTTTATACCGCAAGCTCGATTTTTCATTTTCAATCCTAGAAACGTTCAGAAAAAGTTTCGTTGTTGTATTTATTGTCATTTAATCCGTAACCAGCTTAGTGTCCAATTCTCTGAGCAAAAAGTGGTATAACGTGGGTGATTTAAAAGAACTGGATTGCCTGGTCGATTCCATTTGAGAAAAAGGAGTGATCTAAAAGATCGCTTCATCCCAGGCTCGTATTATGCTTCCAAGGTTCTCGGTATCGAAAGCGCCCTTTGAAGCCCCATATATTGGGCCCTTTCCTATATTGGCTTTATGAAGCTTTCACTGTTTTAAGATTATTTATGTGAGAAAACTGATTGTAAGTTTATAATATTGAATTTTAATACAATCGGACTTAAGAGCCGGCTCGGCATGGTCCAACTGGCGTAACCCAGAGCCGGCAGCAGAAGCAACCCACAATTCCTCCTATAATTGGCGAGACAAGCTATCTTCAGCTTGGAACAGCTTGAAATATTCCGGTTCGTGTCAGTTTGATGATGTTTTGCCCGAGTGCTTTATGCATTCATATTTTATTTTTTTAGAAAAATGGCTGAAGCTGTCTGATGATGACTATTCATCACAAGGGTTCAAAATGATCGTTCTTCTCGGGGAATTCTATTGTCCTGAAGAGAGCGGTAGGTTGGATCGTTGTAGGCCTCATTCCTCGTGAGCATAATGTAGATTTTTCTTTATTTTGAATGGAACATTAACTTCAGAATGTGGCCTCGATTTTTTGGATTTCTGTCGAGACTATTACACTCGTTTGTGGATAACTTACAGAACAGGAATGCCGCCTCTACCTGGATCTCAAGTAAGATGTATGAGAAATCAGGATAGCTAGATTGTGATCAGATGACCAGATAATTCTTGAGTAGTTGTTTATTATAAAGCCCAGAGCCCGATTTTATACCTATCAATATTTCTTAATATTGAACTGATTTATTTGGTTCCATTGAGTAGATATTTTCTTGAATTTCAATTAGTGGCCTTAAAAAATGAAATCCAGTTAACAAGTGACTGTGGCTGGGGCTGCATGATTCGAACTACGCAGATGGCTATTGCGCAAGCGATCGTCGTGAACAGACTGGGGCGAGGTGATAGCCTTATTCTTCTGATATATTCTGCTAATCGATTCGTTACTTTTTGCAGGATGGCGTTATTTTGGACGTAAACAGACGTCACGACGAAAAGAGTTGGCTTCTCAAGCGGGATCGGATCATTTCTACGAGGCTCAACTGGAAGTTTTAAAGTTGTTTGAGGTGAGTCGAGAGAATTCAGTCGGAATGTTTCTGGTGATGGTTTATGATGAAAGGCGATCAACTGTTTTTCCAAAGGTGCTAGCTGAAGAAAAGTTTTTAGCTTCTTTCCGTAATTTCCAACTTTTTTGCTCACTAAGTGATTGAAGTGATGAGTGCGGTTCCTAATGAAGAATACTGTTTTTAAGGACTGCCCGTCTGCGCCCCTCGGAATTCATAAACTAATCGAAATTTCTAATCCCGATGGGTCTGCTGAGAGTTCTGCCGGACGGTGGTTCGCGCCCTCTGAAGTTATCTCGCTAGTAAAGTGAGTTCCTCAGGACCCATACTTGAACCAGGAAATTGTATCTTTGATTTCCGTTTTTTCCAGAAAAGCTTTGAAGCGTTCTGCATCTCCGTTAACTAGTGACCTTGCTCTGTTGCTGGCCGTTGATGGGGTAGTCGTTGTTGCTGAAGCCGAACGTGAATGCCGTCATTGGTCGAAGCGTCTGTTACTGTTCGTTCCCCTTCGCCTTGGCACTAATAATGTAAATCCAGTAAGTTCAGCTATTGATAATGAAAGGCACTATTGTGGGATACGTTGAGACATTTGTTTGCACTTCTCACTTTTTTTCAGGTGTACATAGATCATATTCGTCAGATTTTGTCGCAAAAGACTTGTCTTGGGATATTGGGTGGCAAACCAGATCACTCACTCTATTTCATAGGGTACTATGGACGGGTGAGTTGTGTGTTGCTTGTAGGAAATACTTGTCATCCTTTTTTTCAAAACATTTTTCTTGCGGCTGTTTTCCTCCATGATGCGTATTTTATGACCTGAGCTTATATTGTGAACTCGAAGCAAAATAGACAGATTTCAAACTTTTTCTTCTGGTTGCACCGTTACGCATCCGCTCGCGTCCACGCCCGGTGCTTTCAGGTGTTACTATAAGGAGATCGTGGACCTCGTTTTTGTATTGCATTATTTTGATTGCTTTATTATTTATCTACATATTTTACTTCGCAATATTGGACCGGAAACGTAACAGGGACAATTTATTGGTCTCAGTATTGTTTTAGCATGTCATCTACTTGGACCCTCATGTGGCACATGAATATGTACCAATTTCAAATTGGGACGACTTATCGACATCAGCTCTGCCCGCTGAAGATGAGAAGGTTTGTAGAATTGATTTTCTTCGATCTGTAAAGTGATTTTTATAACTTTTTACTTGTATGAGATCGTACTCTTCTGCTTGATGAAACTGATTACGTAAAATTCTTAGCTGTTGTGACTTCCCCTAGAAGTTGCTTTGTATTTTTTATCTAATATTTCATTAAATCCAAGCATTAACCCGAATAGGCACTGATTTGCAGAAGAAACGTCGGAAACACCCGATCAGTACCTACCATAGCCGTTCGTTCTCAAAATTGCCCATCCACGACATGGATCCAAGCTGTGTAGTTGGATTTATGTTCAGAACTCGAGAAGAAATGGTCGAGTCCTTCCGATTTCTTAATTTGGTACGTTTGTTTACCCACTTTCTTTTTATTTTCCTTCTCTAGAATTCAAGGTTTCGTCTTGTTGATAAGCTGAGGTTTGTTTACTTGTTTACTTGCCATTGCCCAAGTACGGTAACTGATTTTCAGAATCAAGTTGTGGATGTGGATTTGGGTCCTGGCGAAGGATCGAAACGTACCAAAGATCCGTTATTTACTGTACAATATCAAGAGACGTCTATGACTGATTCCTTGCGTGAGACAACCGACGACGAAAAGCAGCAGGCTCTTGAACATGGCTTTGAGCTACTTTAGATTTTGTACCTATTTATATTCGCAGTTCCAGAATAACCCTTACTAGTTGTCTCAAACTTACTTAATTGGGCTAGTTTTGTCCAGGTACAATACCTTTCATGGCATAGTTTGCGTAATGGGAGTGGAATCGTGAAGCTAGCCCAGTGGAGCAAATGAAGGGTTTTTGATGGGCTATCGCGTAAGAACCCAACCGGGAAGTACCGCCCATGCCCTAACGTAAACGATGCCTTCGTAAACGTGTGATTGTAAAGTTAATAGGCATGCTGTCATGAAGCCTCTCGAGACAGAACAGAGTGGTTCCAACGATGCACCGTACGCCGTCTGAAAATCTTGTAAAAGGGTTTATTCTGTTCTGCCTGGAAAGGGCTGCAATGAGGCCGGAGTCGTATCTACTTACTTACTGGTAGTTGAGTACTTTCACTTGCTCTACAGTATCCTTCAGCTTGTAATATTGACTTTAAAATCAACTATGGCGCTTCATAGCTTATATAGCTTATTTTTTCAGAGTCCCTAAAGTGCAAGTATGTTACCTTTCTTCTGTAGGCTGATCCTTTTGGGGGTGTTGGGAGCAAAGTATTAGGTTGGAAGGAAAGTCCTGCAACGGAAAATTTGAAGCATCAGCAATTTGTATCAACAGTGTGAACACGGTAGCAAGAGTGATAACCTTGTAGGGCATTCCTCAGGTAATCAACACATGAGTAAATAAGGGCACGCGTGTGGGCTTCAGCAGCATTACGGTCAATGAATGGACAACACCCGGTTCGTACCATCACCTTCTACTAAGCACGCCAAGGGAAAAACGCGGATGTAGCGGTTCAAATTATCAGCAACTTATTCAATGCTGGCACTGCTCACCGATCAACGGTCAACAATCGGTTGGATCACTCCACTGGAGGAGATACTAGCCTTCGAAATCACGCAAGCATCTTCCCTTGGTTCAATGGAGTTTGGAGGGATCCATCCAATATAAGTTGCTAAACGCAGACTAGATGGACACAGCTATCGGTTACCCCTGTGAACCCCGAAATTTGGCTAACAGGGTTAGAGAAGGACGATCAAAATGGTAAATCAGGTCCCTACAGAGGGTCAACGCACGTCGAAATTCCGCTTTAAACACGCTTCAGAAGTTCTACGATTCCAATTGGATCCAGGTTGTTCATCACTGGTGCTCCCTAAGTGTTGCCCCTTTTACCTACCATGCGCTCTGCCTTCTTGAGCATCCCGCTGTTGAAAAAAATTCGTAACTTAATGTGATCTGAAAACGGCAGCCAATTACTACTTTGAGTCACAGCTTCCTCACTCCTGGATGAAAGGCATCAGCAATTTACTCAAAACATAATAAGGGGTTGTTGACCTCTTAGGTAAATATATTTCCGAAAATTGATTGGTCTGGAAAATTTCAGAAATGATTTGAAGGAGACCTTCATTGTTCTGTGTTGCAGGACTTTCCTTCCAACCTAATACTTACCCACATTGATCATTGTGATTGATTCGATCATGACTCATATTATTGTGTATATTATGTCAGTCGTATTGATCAATAAACTAACAACTAAAGATTCTTAGTTGTTTTTTGACCTCCATATACATGCGTTCGTTGAGTGGAACGGATACGCCATGTCATGGCCTCTGCCAAGAATCGTAGACATGTTTGAATGCGTTTGGAGATACAAGAAGTGCAGAGGACTTCCACTGAGTGGAGTTTATCCTTATTAATAGATTTCAACTGCTCTTGAACTTACTAATCTGCTGAGACCAGGCTTTTCAGTTTTGACGTATCCACGGCCCAGGTTGTCATGAAAAGACGGTCACACTACTGCTTCCTACATAAGACTGGTCAGAACCGACTTTGTCTTTCAAGATTTCTTAGTCAGTCAACGCCAATGGTTCATCCGTTCCTGACTGGTTCAGGTGTTCCGAGCTCTGAAAATGGGCAGGCGCCAGGATTATGATATCGCCATCGGCTAGGCTATTCACCAGTCAATATTCACTGAAGGTTTTCTAGCCAAATCTTTTATCCGATAGATGATGAATTTGAGGCTAATGGCGAGTAGATTGAATTTTCCGGGCAGTGGAGTATATACTTTACTTCCATTTTATCTGTATTAGCCCAAGAACTCCATCATGAATGATATTGCCACCGATTAGCTCTACGATCCAAAGTGGAGAAGAAAGAATCAGTGGGGCACGTTCGCAGGCAGAGAAAGAGTGCTCTCTGAACTTTGATCAGCTCTTCTCGGAATGATTCAGTGCAATCCAGAAGTTTCTGCTCGGCAGGTGAAAGGAATTTGTGGTCTGAGCATGTTTTCTGTTGCGAATTCTGCAGCGCAAACCACTCTCGGCAACGAACTCGTACCAAGTAGCTTTTCGGGATTTCCTCCCCACAGAGGTACGTGTTGGGGCCAACTTGACTTTGAAAGCTGTAGAACTCTTCAAAGTCGACATTTCAGCCTGTTTTTGTAATGAGGATTTACTCTGTGATAGTTTGTGATTGCCGCGGGCGTAATCCCACTCATGGTTTTCACCTGCCCACCCATTACCAGTAACGTCTCAACCTTAGCTGTCCTCTGTCTTCAGCCTCTTGTACGTACTATGCTATTCTCCAAGATATCTACTAATAAGAAACTTTTATCGTTTATTAATAATTAGCGTATCGCCGTGGGTGGGGACCTGTCCCAGTAAGGTAATATTTTTTACCGAAACAGTAAACCTGATCTGTTTTTCGTTTCAGGACTATTCCCTCCTTGAATGTACTGGTACCGCTCTTCCATTGCTGATATGCTAGCCTTCTATCCTGCTCATTTCACTGCTTTCAATGCCGTCATCGCATTCAACGCTGTTTCATCGGCCGTTCTGAGCTCTATGACGATTTCTATCATAATATCGGCTCGTGACAGGGTACTGAAGGCCTATCGGATCGTATTGGTGAATCTGATCGTGTGGTGTGTACTATTCAACATACCAGGCCCACTGCTGTTCCATCCCGTGATGATTCTGCCAACGATGGCATACGGTGCTGACCAATTCTCCTTCGACGGAATGTTACTCTACAACGTACATCCGACTTTTGCCTCCAGATCTACAACCATAGCGATGATCCTACTGATTTGCACTTCAGTATTCGCATCATTCATAGCCACTGTTCTATCATTCCTCTACTACTACCAGTTGCTGACTGGACTGCCGAATTCATTTTTTCTTTCACGGAAGGTAAAGTGCCAGAATAGAATTAGTTGAAAATTTTACATCAAACCGAGCATCTTGGAAACTTGAGTATTTTTATGGCGAAACCCCTTTTATATTCCCCTTCCTATGTCATTCTTGTCTGTCATCTGTCATCTGTCTGCCTGTCCGTCTGTCCGCCTGTCTGTCTGTGTCGCGCCGTCGGTGGCGTCCCGCCGAGGCCAATCCGCATCGGTGATTGCTCGGCAGGCCCCCCCCCCCCCCCAGCGGCGTTAGCTAGGTGACCGGGGTGTTCTGCCCGCTCGCCATGCTTGTATTCAACTGCCACACGGACTTGGCAGGCCCGAGGCTGTGGGCTGGTACTGCCTCCGCAGCACGTACGGGGGTTGTTAGCCCAGCGAGGAGCTCCCTCGGCACACATTACAAAACACACTATTTATGGTAATTCACGTATTATGAGAAAAGGATGACTAAATACGGATAAATAGAAAAGTCACGATATATAATAAAAAGTACATTGAAAAAGAACATGAAAATCTATACACAAAGATAACCACACTCAATCTACGGTCTGGGTACGATCCTAGCTAATCCTCATCTGGGCCCATCCAAGTCATCCCACCTCCTTTCGGCAGTGCTGCTCCAAGGATCTGTGGTTGCTGCGGACCATTCATCCAAGTGTTGCCAGCCTGCTCCATACTCCGCAGCGATGGCGCCACTCGAGCATGGTAGTAATGTGGTGCTACGAACCATCGGAGGCTTCGTCGGTGATATTGACGTCGAGGTTGACAGAGGAGATGTCGAAGGCAGGCGGCTTCGACGTTGATGGGGACTAGAGTCCATTGCTACATGGCAAACTCTAGCTCCCTGCAGCTTACGGTGCCTTTCCCGGCGGGGCTACGGGCGCGCCACGCCAAGCCGTACTTTATGTCGTTCGAACGGCACGACATTCTGTCTGTCTGTCGACTAGGTAGCGCATGTCGAAGTGTTTGATATTAAAAACTGATTGACCTTTTATTTTTGGTTTCCTATGAAATGGCATGGATGTTGTGGTCCAGCAGTCTGAACAGATCAATTTCAGGGCTCGGCATCGTTCATAGCTGTTCAGTTGATTACCGTACTTTTCGTGGTCGGTATTGTCATCCTCACGGCTCAGTTCTCCAGTGACTACACGAACGCCGTACTCCTCTTCAGTTTAAGAACAGCAGGGTCTCTGGCCGTCATGGTACTGACCCTACTCGTCTACGTGGTTCTGTGTGCCCTCATGGCAGCAGGTCTTGTACGAGTATTCCAGAGTTATCGGCGACTTCAGCGGCAAGGGGACAGCGTCATGCTACTGCGAGCTCATCGTTCTGTTTTCAAAGTTCTGACAGCAAACGTTCTCGTACTGGTATTTTTTGAAGTATTTTTGCCAGTTTCTTTGGGTTTGATGGCCATACTTACTCCATCGTCGAGCCTTCGTTTTATTTGCTCTTTTGGTATGGCATTCAGTGTTTCAATTGTACCCTCCTGTGCTTGCATCATCATACTGATCATAGTAAAACCCTATCGCAAAGCTGTCCAGAATATTTTCCGGAGGATTACTTGTAGCCCAGAGTCTTACAGTAGTGCGTCGAGCTCTACCATGTGGCTTTCTAGGACGTTATAACCTAAGTCTTTCCCTTACTGGTTACCTTTAAGGCAACTTCGATTCAGATGTGTCAAACTAGTTGCATCGAACTTCGTTACTCGAATTTTATATTCTCCCGAAATCAAGATTGGATTTCTTTATTTATGTAAATCTCTAAGTCTCGGTTGCCTTGGTGGATACTGTATTGAATAGCTCTTTGTTTTTGTTTGTTGTTATGTTGTTGCTGTCTGTTTGTCTGTATTGAATGATAAAAATTTCCAACACAGCTCACAAAATTCCCTTTGCTGAGTATTAGATGTTGGACGAATAAATAAATGATGAACCTTATGTGGAGCACCCATTCCATTCATCTGAACTGCCTATCCACTCCATTCCCTCTCCCCTCCCTCACCCAACTCCATCTCTCCCACCTACAAACACTCTCCTTTGATAGCTACTCGAATGGTTCAGCTATCTTCAAACCAATGATTCCAGTTTTTTGGACAAGTCAAGTACCAAATCGCAAGGTAATTGACGGCTTCAATAGCCTAGTTCATCGAAGTTCAAAACGATAGGTCTTGCTTGCTGGTTTCCACTTTCGCTCATGAGTTTTACCTACAGCGGAAGAGTATAATTGCCAAGGGAATGGCCTTCTATTTTTCTAACAAATGAGTTATCATGAATTTAATTGAACTGAAGTCTAGGGCCTATTTTTGTCGCTGGATAGATCCCCTTTTTGAGATGCACCGTGATTCGATTTCCATTTAGAATAGTGGTGGGGGTTTGATTCGTATGCGACCTGTACAATCACTTGCGGTTTCCAGCCAATGTACGAGGCAGTGCATCTATTCCCCCAGACGAGCCTGGTACCAACTAACCGATCTAACTCCATCACTGGCATTACTCCTTTGATTCACCCCTTCAAATACACTCAGTCGATTTTCTTCCCGTGATTGATTAAATGATTCAATCTATGGTACCCCCTAGGTAGGTACCAGCATCCTCGGAACACTGAGCTCATAAAGTGTTGTAGTAGCAAGTATCTTCAAAATGGGCTTTTCCTGCCAGTTCCATGCGGATTACTGGTAGAGCCGTGTGGGTGTTCCAGCTGATCAGGTCACTCGATCCCTCATGTGATCAGGGGCATCAATGCCGGTTGAGGCAGATGGTGTCTATTGATCGTGTTGCATTACAATTCTTTAATGGTACCGTCTCTTTTTGTTAGGCCTAAGAAGTGATATCTGTAATTTACCGTGTTTGATTCTTCTTTTGAATTATAATATTCTTGGTTGTTGTTCATGTTTTTGTGCAAAAGGGTAAACAAGTAAACAAATAAACATGTCAGTTTGTGATTTTATTCAGGTTATGGTGTTGTAAACGTGATGTTTCCCCTTTTCTTTCGAAGCAGTAATAGAGGAATGGAAGAGCTCAATCAAAAGTCAGCCGAACCGGTAAGCCTTGTGGAATCGCTGAATAAATAAATAAACATTAAAAATTGCCATTTAGGGTAAAAATAGGAACTTCGCCTAGTCGGGTTTCAGCTAGGACTTCGCGCCCTTTCCAAGAATTGATTCAAAGCTATCGAATTTCCAGCAAAAATATGGAGCTACGTCATGATTGACTTCTCAATTTGACATATACCCCCATTGACATTCGTCTCACGGGACCACGATCTTCGGCAAGCGGAGCTGGAGGGCAAACATGCATACGAAAGTGCGTCCGAGAAGAACCCATGTGAGTTTATCACTTCCTCTTGGCGTTTTCCATTTGGGCCACCCAGACCCTCTGAGAAGCTTCAAATTACAACTTGCTCCTAGTCGAGATTCGTGCCCTAGTAGATTTACTGGGTCTGGCAGTGAAATACCAACAAGGGGGTCATTGACGAGGGTATGTCTGTGGCGTGATGGACAGATACATGCTTTGAGGGTTCGCCAATTGAAAAATTGTCCCTCAGAGTATTCGGGGTCCTCCTCCCTCGGAGACGAAGACCCTTCGCCAGTTTTTAACGGCGTATTCTCGACTACATACTTCCCATTCCTTTACTCAAACTCAAGCATTCTGACTCTTTTCCTTGTGAATGGCATGAAAAGCCAGAATTCTTTTCATACTACTTCATTTCCTGTTTTTTGGTCTATTTTCTGATTATTCATGTATAATTACTCTTTTTTACTATACTCAAGATTGACAAAGACAGTTCTCTTCACCACAAGTTAGCTGTTAAATATTCTAAATAGAGAATCATCCGGTAGGACACCCTTAGGAAATCCCGAGTAAAGAAGGGGAATAAAAGACAGAACGAGGTATTTTCGGTTCCCAATCATTCAAATATTCCCTTTTGAGTCTAAGGCTTGGAGTAATTACATTCTGCAGCTACCCAGATGGAGATTTCGGGCCACAGGGCCATTGGTTATCTTGAAGTGGATTGGGTGATGCCAAATTTCCAGTTTCGAGTTTTAACCCTCAATTACCCTGACTGAAATACCGTTTGGTTCTTTCAGATGGGGTAGGTTCCTCCATACGAAGATGCTTTGGAAAATTTTAACTGGAATGTAAGTGCGTGGTGTAGTCCAAAAAAATATTGGAAAGCGCCTAATATTCTCCCGTTTACCTTTAACTATGATTGCTTCGATGTGCTGCTACTAAGGTTACAACAACAGGGATTAGGTTTCATTGGGGAAAAACGTCCTTACCAAGTGTTCACCATGAGGTTGGTTAGTTTGACTTTTGGATTTGGAGATTTGAATAAAGCTTACCTTATGGTAGTTTAATGTTCATTATGTTCAACATGGATCACCTCTTCAGTGGTCGTTACTGAACTGAGTCGATAATATATCCCACTTTGTAGTATTCCCGTGGGAAGTAGCCTGATTAAGTCTTTTCATTCTGGTGACAACTAGGCTTTCAAGAAGAAAACGTAATCAGCAGATCAAAAAGTTCTCGTTGCCATAGATCTTTCCTTCCTACACTCAAGCTATCTCATGGGAACCAGATACTTAGGTCTATTCTAAATTTCCTAAGCCAGGTTTTCGATTTTACTTAGCCATTTTCATGATGTCGTTCTCACCAAACCCAACTTGCTTTCTTCGCTAAAAGCTCGTACGAGTTCTTTTGAGCACAAAGAGAAGGGAATCTTCGACGGTTAAGGACAAAGTGACTGCACGCACCCTCAGTCTAAATTTCGTGTTTAGAAAGTAAGTTTTCGGTGTTCAGAAAGCGAGATCGTGCTGGACAGTAGGGAAAAAGTAATGGTATTCCCGAGGATTCCCCGTGTATTAGTTCTTCGTTAAACAGTTGCAAAAATATTACAAAATAATATTATTACAATTGCCACCCTATTCATGGTCAGCCGCCGTCCTGCTGGAACTCTCGAACGCTGAGTCACTTGCCGGGAAGGGGTAACAGTCATGGCGTATTAAATTCTGCTTCCCGCCTTTGGCCTTTTTTGGGTGTCGATTTCACTATCTTAAGGCTATTATGTACAGTTGTAGAAATATTTCGCGAGCTCATCTTATTGTTCGTTTTCCGGGGATTTCAATAGGGCCACATAAAGTTTAGGTAACTGCTTAAGTGGGACAATGGAAAGTTAAGAATCTTCCTCACCCTTGCGACCAGTTGATGAGATTTTTTTGGGTCGATACCGAAGTTGACTGAACTAGACACTGAAAGAAGGGTGGATAGAGCTTTTCTTTTGACGTGGAAGGGTGAAAACAATGATGGCTTTGAAGTCTGAGCTCTCCTTTTTTATACAATACTAGTTACTAAAATTTTATTTTCCGGCTGAACAGTTGCTTTGAAAATGCTACTTATCAAAGGGTTTGTTTGTTTGTTGGGTTCGGGGTTAGGAGATTTCCTACGAACGCTGAATCAGTAATCCTTTAAGTTCTCAATGTGATAATGTTTTTTGTTTTTCAGAACTGAGGGTGGTGCCAATTACCCGTTTCTGACGAGGTGGGGGCTTAGTTGGTGATGTGAACGAAGCGGCACCCATAGTCACTCTGTGCTCTTCGAAATCATTGTCTCTCGCAAACCCTCTGCATTGTCTTTTTAGAGATGGCTTACCAGAGTTGGCTTGGTTCAAGTGCCGTAGAGACGTTTTTACTGACAGACCTCCAATGGCGGCTGTCTAGCTGCCATCCCCGTGAGCCTATTGCCCTTTTTTCGATATGTTTTCAAGCCTCTTCTTCTTTCGTTTTTTCTTTTTTCATCTCTCATTCGTGGGACTCTTTGGTTAAACGAGAGAAAGTAGGAGTGACGGAATGGCGGAGGCTGGCCGATGTCTGAACTGGTGCTTCTATGCTCCGAGACGTTTCTAGTACCATTAACCCCAGAAGATAGAACTCCTGGTTGGCCTGGGCTAGTCTCAATCCTGGAATAGCTCCCTAGATTTTAGTATAATATCACGTAACCTAAATGGTAAGCAGCCGTACTTTTTTAAGTGTATTTTGAAGTCTGAGCTATCCAAGAGCCTCTGGTTTGAGAGAATTTTCCTGTTTAGTCTCTTGCAGAGGAAACACGAGGAAGGTCTCTGTGTCAAGGAAACAGGCCGTAGTTGTGGGATAGTTGTGAATCAGTGATACTGGAGCACTCCAATGCTCCAAGTGCCGCCCATTGGTCAAGCTTCACACCTTAGTAGACGTAACACAAACCCGCATGGCCAACTCAAAAATAATGGGGAAAGTGCAAGGAGGCAGCTGGCATTCTACCCTTTTGGGTACGGACTCGAAAAGTGCGCGATGAAACTAGTAAGGAGGTTATCAAAATAAATGCTCCGATTACTAGAACTGGGCTAGATTTTCTGGAATTTTTTTATAGATGTTTCAATCAGCATATCTACTACTTCCACCAAATAACCTTGGAAAACCGTCATTCAGCTTCCGGATTGATCGGGATTTGAAATGAGCCTTCGACGGTGTGGTAACACTTTCAGATTGGTTCCTTTCAAATTGACTGATTCGGATCTCTAGTTGATTTTATTTCAAAGTAACTATTTCCTTTGACATGGCGCTCACTTCAATTTTCGGATCTTTTCTGTTTATATTTGTTTTGTTTTCTCGTTAATTATTTGTTTCAATTCTAGTTTCGGTTTCTTAATCAGTTTTTTCACTGCGGGTTGCCGATACCCCAGCCGTTTTTTATTTGGCTGAAAACAACAGAATGAGGCTTAAAGGGAAGGAAGACAGATCGCCTGGCATGAAGGCTTAGATATGGCGTTTTGTCAGCTCAACACAAAATACTGCAACCCCCTGAAAAGTAGTATCGGATTCCCGAAAATTTTGTAGGTTTACCTCATCATCTGTTGAAAAGAGGCCTTTTCTCCCGTGCCCCTTGTATCGTAACGGTAACGGGTCTTTTGGGAGATCCCTTTTATACGTAAAAAGGGAGAATTACGTGTGTATGAGAAATGACCTGCCCTCAATTGGCAGTTTGTCATCCTATTCTCACCGCCGTATAATTAGAAAGTAAATGGAATGTTTTTTCGCTTAATTAATCCTCCTTCGTGAGATGGGATGCGCCCCGCATTCAACTTTAATTCAAAACCGGATCGGCTTTGAATGCATATGTAGCCTATATTTTGGTGGCCTGATTTTTGGTGGCCAACCTGCGACCAAGTCAGTGTTTTTGTCCTTTTAGACATCTCTATTTTTAATTGATCGACCCTTGAAGATGTAGGACTTGCCCATCTTGGCTGGTTTCAATCCGACATTCGATTCCTTTTATCAGCATTTTGAATTTCATGAATATCTTATTTCAGGCTCGCCTTCAAAGTAATCATGGCGAGGTTCTTTTCACCTCATTTGATGCTTGTCGTCACTTGTGCACTGTACATCATCCTTGGAGCGCTGATGTTTCAGAAACTTGAAGGAGAGCACCTTAAAGTAGGTTTTCGATTCGTCGTCGAAGTAATTGCTTCCAACTTTCTCGTCCAACGCGTTGAATACTTCCTACGAGTTACCTTGGAGTTACTAGGCCAGAGGATTGGAGGATAGCCAGAAATTCATTTCATTTTCATATATTTGTCGCTATTGTTTTCCTGATATTTCACCGAAAAGTAGAGATGCGGCGGTAACGGCAATGCAGGGTTGGGTAAAGCCAGTGTAGAGGTTTAGAAAGTTTCTGGAACGGCTAAAAGGCTTTCTACAGACCAACTCTTCCAGTAATCAAATTTGTGACAAAGAACGGAGAGCATAAAAGATCCCTGTAGGGCGCTGCAAATATTGATTGGTATTGATTGAGTTATCTTTTTAATTCAGGAGGTAAAAAGAGAACAGACTGAGAAAATCGGCAACAGCGCACAATTGTACATAGACCGAATATGGGATCTTACACATGAACATCGGGATAAGTACGAGGTGAGCACGACGACACTATCAACTCGTTTCAAATCGGACCTATAGTCACCCTTCAGAATATTGAAGACTTGGTGCAAGTAGTCAAAGGTCGTTCAAAAGAGGAATTTCATGATTACGTGGATACGGTATTCACGGCACATCGTGCCTCAAGACATGGCTATGATGAGGTTTGTTCTTCTAAAATTCAGACGTGTCTGTTAAACTCACCGTATCCCTGGATTTTCCATCTAGGACGCACCAACATGGGATTTCGCGAATTCGGTGTTCTTCACCACCACCATGCTCACATCGATAGGTTACGGATATGTGGCTCCGAATACGTTTGGTGGGCGACTGTTCGGTGTTATCTACTGTCTTATAGGTGAGTCTGATCAGATTACGGTAACCTTCTTTCCATAGTGTATCTGCTTTACTTGGAAATATGTTTTGATAGAGAAGATACTCGGAGTTTTTAAAATACAGTATCTTGGCTTACTTGAGGTATCCCGTTGACTCTGGTTACGGTAGCGAATGTGGCAAAGTTCATTTCGGAAACGATTTTCCTAATTCACTACGAGCTATGGAAGTACTGGATGAGATGGAAGGCCAGACGAAAAGGCGAAGAAGTCACCAATGAGCCCCTCTTTACCGAAGACGAAGACGAACAGGTATGTGGGAGCAATTTCAGACAGAATTCTAGAGTCACATACGCCCTCAGGAAGATGGTGGCGTTGACGAGGGACAGGGTAGAAACCTTCCCACGTCCATCTATGACTCTGTAGCGACTTGTTTCACCGGGTGATCTGGTCATTTAACGAGATATGCATTGATTTAGGAGATACTGGACCGAGTAAAACTCGTCCGCTTCCCGCCGATCGTCGTATTTCTCTTTGTGTTCCTTTATGGACTTCTAGCATCGTATCTAATCCAGCGAAAAGAGCAATGGAGTTACGTAGAGAGCATGTACTTCACGTTTATCAGTATTCTTACAGTAGGTATGTTCCGTTACAGTGTATCCTTCAGACGGTCTCCAGCCTTTCGGTCTTGCCTATCAGCGACGTTTTCAGGTTTTGGAGATTTCCGACCATCACCGAACAACCTCTGGACGACATTGGCTGTTGTAATAGGTAAGTGAACTAGAATTCCTATATCCAGATACAATGGATCAATTTTTTGTCATATTTTCAATCCTTACGGATGATCATCACAGAACTGCCAATTTCCAAGAGTAAATTGATTCTAAGTTTGTGAAGAATTTCAGGAAACAATTAAAAATGAGCATTCCTGCACTGTTCGGGTGAGCGCAGTTTCTTCCTGGACGGAAGCAGCCTATTTATGCTACCCACACATCCCTTCTAATTTTTCCTATACACTCCTCTAGACGGGGTCCCTTCCCTATCGCTTTTGTGGATGATCATTCGGTTGACGATTTCTGGGAAGGTGGTCATTCTGATGCACGCTTCTACACTTTTACATCACCTGGAAGGGGAATGCTCCCTCACACCACCGTGACATACATTCGGTCTTTCCGAAAGGGTCGAAAGAACAGTTACAGTCCGCTTTTATCATAAATGAAGTCAGGATAAATTAGATCAGAATGACTGATCGGGCCAACTAAATCTTTATACTGGGATGTCTCCAAAAATCAGAAGTTGTTGAAGCAAATTCAGGTGGCGTCATTTTGACGACGATGTGCATGGACGTTGTTGGTCGGATGTACTTGAAGGAGATCCATTATCTTGGTCGAAAACTCAAGAGCAGCAATCCGTTCTATTTGATAAGAGAGGCCAAAGCACGGTAGTTCTTTTTAACGTCCTTTTCGTTTACGAATCACTAACGTCTGTTTTGTTACCTTTATTTTCAGATGAATTACTTGAATATTTTTTTTGTAGGCAGAGTAAAAAAATGAAATGGTATGTCAGGTGAGCAGTAGGCATGAAAATGAGTGATTCGCATGAGGGTGGGCCTAGAGCTACATATATCTACCTACTTTGGACGAGTTTTCAGTATCATCTGGGAAGGGCAAAGTGAAGCTACAACCAAAAACTCGTCCCAAGTAGGTAGGCGAATGCTCAGTAGCTTGTTTCATTCAATCATTTCAATCAGAACAGCGTTGGGGCCCTGGATCGATCACCGTGTGGTGCCAGGCCCGATCTGCTAAGTATCATGAGAGATCATCTCTTGGAGTTTTGAAAGGCAGTGGCTGACTAATCAATAAGCATCAAAACAAAACCTTTGCAGCCCTAATTGGGACTTGGTCATTAGCATACTCCTTTGAATAGATACAGCCATTGATTGTTCTCTATCCCTTAGACTTGGGACCGTCTATCTCAACTGAGGACCATGGAGTGTTTGCTATGCACTGCTCCTCTACGAACACTGAAATGCAGAGCTTTCCGCATTAGCTTCAAACCTGACTTCAGCTGAGATCGTAAAGGTGATCCGTTCAGACGACGAAGAGCTGCGATGGCCTCGCTCCTGGCACAGATCGCCAGAGGAATGATATTCGCCCATAGGGATTATGATGAACTATCCCGGAAGAAATCCAAAAAGAAACGAGCGAAACGTCATGGAAGTCACATGCGTGAGTTTTCAATAAATAATTTGATTTCAGGCAGGAAAGTCTATGGACCAGGAACGGGTTTTTGGTAATTGAAATTCGACCAATACCAACAATTATTTCTCTAACACCTTTCAAGCAGTAGCTAACAATGTTTTCTCACTTTTGTGACACTGCAAACTTTCATATTCCTAAATTTCCCCAAGTTTGAAAACCCTTATTAGAGACTTCTGATTCATTCGTTACTGTTTTTGAGAACTTTGATAATGGACTTTCAGTTCCCAATGAGAAATTCATGTTCGCTCGTCTGCCACCTGATCCTCCGTCTGATTGTCAGGTAATTCAAACAAGTCTCTGTAGTTATGGATGACCGTTTTCATTTATTAATTGCAACTGATTAATGATGAGGATGGGGTAATGCGAAGTATTTTACTACCATTAGTACCGCCCAGAGATCGGACTCCTCCATGATTCCCTCCTTGTAGCAGTCCCTTCATGTCGTGTTGTTCATCTGCGTACACATAAACAAGCAAATAAATAAAAAAATGCTCTTTCGAGTTTCTAGCGGGTGGATAGAAGTGAAAAAGATTGAATTTTCTCATATTACTTAAGTTCTACGTTTGTTCAGGTAATCAGTACTTCTGCCTACTCGGTACGAATCGCTTGGGCACCAGCATTCTCCACCGAATCTGATCTCACCTACAATATTCGCTATCGTCTTAAGTGAGTTTATACTTGGATTGGTGCATGCTTCAACCAATTTTTTCTAAATATTTTCCCACCCTTTTACGCTAATATCAAGAAGCGCCCACAGTGTATGAGTGAGCTGCATACCTAGCTTGATCACATGGGTTCTATGCAACACTTCAAAATAGCCGTCGGTAAACATCGCCGTGACATACAAAGCTACGACACACAGTTCAACACCTTTAACTTTGCATAATTAAAGTTTTGAAGTGTAAATTTGCACTACACATTTTACAGGCATAACGAAGACGGGAAGGTTCGTGAATTGCGAGGAGTTAAAGGCAATACTGTAGAGATCATGAGCGTGGATTCGTGCTCTCTGTATGAGTTTCGCATCACGGCTGTCAGTAAATACGGTGAAAGTAAACCTATCTACTTGGTACAGTACACAGGTAAATTCTTTGGGGATCGAAAGCGGACTCTTATTTTATATAGTGGGTGAATAATCTAAAAAGTCCATTTTCAGAGCCACAACTGAGCCCTCAGCACATCCTGGCCACCAAGCTCCATGCGAATACCATCGAGCTCACTTGGGAACCACCGTATAAACGAACGCATGATGTCAAAGTAAGCGACTACCAGTTTCGGTGGTCACGGTAGCCAAATCGTTTTCGCAAAAGGTCCTGTACAATTCATTTTCAGAACTATATAGTCTACTTTACGGAAAATCCGAATGCTTCACTATCGGAATGGGAGAAGATTCCAGTCAATGGGAGACGGGTCAGTAAATTTTTCTCCTTTACTGAACAATTACTTTCTCCGGATTTTATCACTCATTTTTTATATTTTATCTATTTTATTCATTTCATTTTTCATTTTCATTTATTATTCCTTTCTATCTCAATTTTCTTTCTATCTCTCTATGTTATTTCAAAAATGGTGTTTTGGTCGATTACTCGAATGTTGGGATCCCGTGATAGTTTTTGTTGTCTTTGAGGTTCAGAAGATTGAAGAGCTTACTGTAGCTAATTTTCCAATTTAGGTAGTATTCCCGGATCTTCGTTACGATTGGTTCTACATGTTCAGTGCAACAGCGGTTTTCAAAGATGGGCAACGATCACCGCTTTCAAGAGCGCTGTTCGTCAAAACCGACAAACTGGAATTCCATAAGCATTGTTAGTCATTTGCTTATCTAACTTGTTTACTAATTAAGTGCGCTCGGAGGTTGCCTTCCCACAGACCCAACGGCATACAAAATGCATAGGATTTCTGAATCCACCCTAACAGGGAGACTTGAAAGTCTCCGCTTTAACAGCAGAAGAAAGGCTTTTCTGATCAAGCATTAGTAGGTCAGATTAAGTAGGCATATATAGCTGGAATAGCCCAATCCTAAACGAAAGGGAGTGAAAATAGAAATTTAAAGCTAAATATTTGGGTGTTGGGCTACCTATCTCCACCGGTACCATCTCGGAGGGACAAACTTCTGAGAAGGTGTAAAACCTGTTCACTTCCGGACCTGTTCCTCTCTCTTATTGCCATTCTTCATCGGAAAGTCATTGTTTTAGCCAGGCTAAGACCATTTCTTTTTAATGATTTCCGCTGATCCCGAATGGCTCGATTTTATTTCAATGACTGGACTGGGGAAGATGTATGTGGACATTGTTTGATCCGGAGACCGCTTCAAATTGAATTCAACCTGGGTTGATCGTCTTCTTTTACCTAACCCTTGGTGCAGTCCCATATGCAATTATAGATTTTTCTTTGGTTTACTTCGCAGTTTCCTTTTCAAAGGTGTCGGACAGTCACGGACTATAGCGGTGATGGATTCGATCTGTGATCGAAATGAAGACACCGAAACAACGGCTCTGCTCAAACGGGACTATGCTTCGTTTGCGGTCTGACCAGCACTGCTCAATGGATGTCTGATGATCAGCTGTTTTGATCTTTCATTACTAATAAACATATTGTTATAGTACCTGTTCAACTTTTCTGTTTTACACATTATAAAACGATCTTCATGGGTCCTGTGGACGCTGGTCAGGATCCATTTAGTGTATTAACCAGCTCCAGTTCTACGTGAGTCTAACAGGCAGCTCGGGAGCGACTACTTGGGCACAAAGTTATGCGATAAAAGTAGAACATTGTCCGAAGGAGCGTCCAGCGCTCTGAAAATCCATCAGTACAGAGTAGTTCTACTCTTTGGAACAGCTGGGGAATATGCTGGACAGGCCCAATCCTGAACCCATTTATGGTTAAATGATTTGTCCAAGTCATTTGTAATGTACAGATGAATTTCTTGTGATGTTTATAGTTCTACAGAAGCCCTAGCCTATATTTGTTTGGGGTGCTGCCATTATTTACCACCATTAAGCGTATAGGTGTGAGCGGAAATTCGGTAAGAACACAGGTGTCCTCATCGACCTCATCTATTGCCCTTCTAATGGGTGTTATTTACCGACACCCAGCATGTGCTTTCAGTGGATCGGCATTATCAAAGAGATGATGAAGTAACAGGAAGTCGAATAATTACCTGCACAGGATGACGTGGTTACTGTAGCTTTTATGGGTGGGTCAGAAGTATGGGTGGTAGACTGTCCAATGAAAGCTATAACTTCAGAGGATGCTTCCAGCAGAAGTCAGTCTATAGAGCAAGTTCGAGTATCCTACCGTAAGGGCTACTACTCCGAGAACAAAACTCTTGGTGCTGATTGAAATTTCCATCAAAACACTAAGAATTCGAAGCCCTCGACTTCCAAAGGACGGCCTATGACCGCTTAGTGACTCCTACTGCGGAAAGCAGGGACCAGCCGATACTTCAAGCTATGTATCATTACCAACCTCCCCGGTCAAAAGGAATTTTAGTCATAAGTTTCCAAAAGAGAATCCGGTCAAGAATTGGATCCCTCGACAGCGACCGAGTAGGCGGTAAAAATAGTTTGCTTCGCGATTGGTCTTGTTCCGCTCCAAACTCTCCCCAGATTGAATGGTCCGCTATCGGTCCCCCTCGTCTTGTAGGCTTAAAGGAATCGTCGTCCTCTCTCCTCCTCGTACGGCTCATATGCCCTTTTAAACAATCCGTTTCGTGTGCAACCAGCTCCCAAACGACTACCAAGCACGTCAAGTTCCACATCGTTTCGGGTCCATTATCGTTCTGGGTCATTGTCTTCGTCGTGGGCCTGCACCCAGCTCTCTCCTAGCGCAACCACCTGCTCCTCAACATTTGATGTGCTGTCTCGTTCGGAGGATAGTCCGTTATGTGAATGAGCTGCCATCGTAGGCGGTGTCGTTTGGCGGTCTTACATAACTGCAATTGTCGTCTCGTGGCTATTATGCTGCTGCTGGTGGTGGGTCGGCGGGTCCCGACCGACGATGGAAACCAGAGACGATCGGTCAGCCGAAAAGCCGTTACGACCACCACATCTAAGTGTCGATTAGCATTGTTAATGAGTGCGCGATAATGTCGCTTTTGTGGTCTACCGCAGTCACGGACATTGCACATTTCCGAACGGCAAAAAAACACCCATATTGGTCATCTGAAGATGTCTACCCCCTGACCCGTGTTGGGACCCTAGACTGTGAATGATGGTCCCATCACTGCCCATAGATCAGATAAATGGATTGCCTGAGACGATGTGCTTGGTGATGGGGCCGGAATCAATATGTATGCTTTGTACGCCCCATTCATTGCCCCTAGACAGCTTCTGGTTCTTCTTTACCAGAAAGACCGACCATACCATTGATCCAACCTCCTTTGGACAGTGATCACTCTCAAGAGCCTGATCAAATAGAGACGGCGGCAAGCGGCTAGCCATAAACGAGGCTTGAGAGGAAATCTTTCTCTCTCATGCCTTCTGGTGTGTCTTCGCAAACATAAAGCTGATTCGGAACGGATCATATTCCATGTAGGAGCTTCCCAGTAGATGTCACGCTCTCACCGGGGAGTGTCCCAGAAACATCCACTGTCTTGATAAGAGGCCTGAAATTTTTTTGGCATTGAGGATAGTAGTACTCTAGTGGGAACTGTTCCTGAAAGAACATCTTCAAAGCACGGTTCATCTCACATGAGTCCATAAAGCTGGGGAGTATGAATAGTCTTATACTTGCCAAGCCTGCAGAGTAAGCCGTGCACTCATCCCCTCATTATTTTGGCACACTGATTACATTGAACACGTAGAGGGATCAAGTAAACTATTCCAATATTATGAATGGTCAAGAAGGTCCAAGTGGGTCGTTGGGCCCAATGACTGACTGTAACTGCGGCATGACCGTGATCATACTTTACACTTAGCCGTTGTGATTTTATTACAGTCGTGTAAAGCAATTGTATTCCCTTCTACCCGATAAGTAGGGGACTCCGAGATGAGTTCCTCAGTTCATACATACCTTCCCAGGCGAAAGTTGTTAACGATCAGCAAAGTGGATATGTGGGAGTTAGAAGGAAGTTTTTGTGTAAAATCGTTTTCACAATACAGTCAGAGACTATGAATTTATAAACGAAATGGGACGAACTGGAGGGCTCTATTCAACGACCCATGAAACTGGAAATTTTCCAAAAATATCGGACCTCGGCCTATCAGAACCGATGTGTGTGACCGTTTATATCGCTTTTACCGTAGTTTCTACTATTTTGTTCTATTTTGATTGTTAGGCCTCGATCGGCATTGGCACGGATTTTCTAGATTTAAGAAACTTTTGCGGTTAGATCACTTAAATCGCTCCAAACTGGGCCTAGGGCTTGTAATCTGCCCCTTCGTGTAAGACGAGCCCTTTTGGAGGATATCACTGGCATACCCCACAGCTCAGCTTGCTTGCTCGGGCTCTCCTCTCCATGACAGAGGAGTCGATTCTTCATCTCGACCACACTCAGCACTGAATCAATGCTGTCGTAATTGCTGGCAGAGGCAATTACTTATGTACATAGAAGGGTCGTAAGCCGACAAACATCACATAGGCAAAGACAGAGGAACGCTGCCCTTCAGTTCACTTCAATTTAATTTTAACTTATTCTCTCTTTGTTCCAGCCAGGTCTTGAGCCAGTCGGTTTCTTGGCCACGACCTTACAGAAGTCAACGAAGCTCCCATGGGAGGCATGTAGGAATTTCGGAATCACTGGGAATCCCTACTGCCTTTTGAATTGTTTACTAAGCCATGCACCTATCTCTACTCCTTAAATCAACAAAACTGTTCCTGAGGATGCACTTAATGCCATCTCATTGCCTTTCTCAGAATTTGATCCTTCAAAAGTGCTCCCTCCATGTTTTGCCAGAACAAAGTCACAATTGCAGATTTTTCTTTCTACAGTATCCAGTATCCCAGATAAAATTTAACTTCCTTGTATATACATAGATACTGTAGAATATTTAAAACAATGTGATTTGTAATTAAACTTGGTTATTTTTAATTTCAATTAAGTCTTCTATAAGTGTATAGGTACCCAGTTCAAGAATGTTTCTAGATGGTCAACAAGGAGAGCGATGGATAGCCATTTCACCATCCTCGATATCTCCCTAAAATCATACCGAAGGATATTGACAGATTGCAGTTTTTTAGCTCCTTTTGTTTATTTCTGTATTTCTGTTTTCTATACCTAACTCTCTGACTACTTTTAGTATACTGTAACTCGAGGTTATCTACTTTGCTGACGATTTTCGAGAATTCCCCACATGGTCGTCCCCGCAATGTTAGAAGGGCAACTTTGACTGGCTCCACCCAGTTACCGACTTTAGAAGGATGGGTGAGTAAATTGGCCCCAAATTATATGCAAACGTTAGGGGAAGTTCAAGGTTTCCTGAACTTTTCGTCTTAAAATGGCTGATGGTAGACCTGCTAAGGACAAGATCTGCTGAAGGCCAAACAAACCCGATTGGAGCGACTACTTTCACTACCTGATAGCTGTACTTTCAAAAATAGAACAGTAATTAGATGTGAAATTTCCTTTCGGAACCGTCTATTGACACATTTCTAACCAGTTTCTCGAAAGCGTTCACAAACATTCTTTCAATGAGGATAATCGTCTTCTTTGAACTTTTGTTCCTACGCTTTCATTTCCTCTATTCAATGCCTTACTTTGTCTAGTATACTGTATTCAGGCACAGGTAATAATGAGTGAGCGAAATGTCGTCATTTTACAAAACTTTAGAATCGAGTTGATGCTCCAGATGTAGGTGAATAGAGCATGTTCTAGGAAGCTTCTAGAAAAGACCTCCTATTCCAAGACTCTTTCTTGCCATGGACCGGGAGGTTATTGACCTCAAGATATACCTTTAGAATCGATCTTTGGTGAAAAGTTGGGGGAAAATTAATAATAAAACTAAATCAACACCACTTTTGCAGCTTGGGGTAGTGAGCTTTACCGAAATTCATCTATTTTGCAGAAGATTCCCTCTTTTCAGTTTTCTTAGGTAGTCTGACCTCTGTTTGTTACCCAGTACCATACATCCGTCCTAGGAACTCGGTGATGTCAGTGCTTATGGTTGGTGTCCGCCTTGACGCCTTCGCGATTCTTTCTGAAAAGCCGACAAGTCAACAACACCTTCACCGGAAGCCCAGTGGGACTCTTCCCGTGCCGTCCTTATAGGGTCACCAAACTGCTCTATGACTATTCTGCTTGTTTAAATAGAAATAAAAGCAGCCTGCAATGCTATTCCCTAGCAGTTCATTGAAAAAGCGCATTTTCAATTCGAAAGAGACTGCCAAAACCGCTCAGTCTAAAAGTACTCCTTCCAGGTACGCTGTGTTCAGTTCCTGAGCAGTCCATATTTTGCCACCAAAGGTTTCAGATCAGTAATAAAAAGTGGTTTTTAAGAAATTATTGGATCGAAAATTTGGAGAAGTTCGGCAGGTAATATTTCTTGGTAGCAGATTTAACTCCGAGTTGCATAAGGTCCCAGTTGGTTTCATTTGTTGGAGCTGTAGGCTTTGTAGCCTGTGGGATGACTCCTTTCTGAAATCTTCCCCTCTTGCTAGTTACCTCAGTTTCCTTTCAGGAGGCTATAGAATGTCATGGTTTGAATCTTCCCGATTACTCTAGGGTTCAAAAGCAGTGTCAACTTGGGGCTACGCAATTTCACATATTCAAAGCTACTGGCAGCAAAAGGAGTCAAGCCCACTGATTGGAACCTAAGGAAGCTCTCTGTAGGCTTTATATCGAGCTTTGAACCCATTCAAAGTTTTGCAATAGCGAACGAATCTGAGGGCGAGGCTTATCTCAAATATTCTTCGGATTCCGGCTAGTTTGAACGAGTACTTGGAACAATCTGTCCTTATTAGGCTATCTGAATAGCGCTATACTTAATTGATTGGCTGAATCGGTGTGTTCTAATGATGTGTCATTGTTTCAATAGGGTTAGCTGGGTGTGTGTCTAGCCTGCTTGTGGCCAATTACGTCAAATCAAAGCCAGCTGTCCGTCGCTCACCTCAAGAAATCGCTGCTAATTCACTACTACATAAAAACATACTCCCCTCTCCCTTTCCCCATAAAATGATCAGTTCATGCCCGTCAAACGGACCACTTAATGGGATGTAGCGATGTGAATGAAAAATTAAATTCGCGATCTGATCTGGCTGCTATCGAAGGGTCAACGGCGAGCATATGACCGGAAGCCTCGGCCAAAGCTTCATCACCAGAGGTAGCCGGAGTTAGCTTTCTTTCTTGGAAGAGTTGGTCGGTCTCCATAAAGTAAGGTCATACGGCTTAGAAGTAGAGAAATCGGAAAATTTGGCATCAGAGTGGCAAGTTGGCTGGCTTGGGTAACTTGAGCCTTCCCATAAAACCACTGTAGAACCACTTCCCGAGTAGTGTCTATATTTGAACTCCCATAAAATCTCAGTTTCCCTCCTTACCAGGTTCCGAAAAGACGGCGAAGTCGAATAACACCATTGTCATAGACCTCGGTCGGCATCTGAATTAATGAGTTTGGGCAGTAGGACTTCTGAAGATGTCGTCCAAACTCTCGATGTTCAATATCAGAACGCACAGGTAGTCAGAAATGGTGAACTCGTCTCAGTCCCCTCTGGAATTCTCAAATATCCCGACACCTTTGAGACGTTATGAAGAAATGCCAAGACAAAGTGTCAAAGTAGTAGTGTTATCACAAATCTGGATGAAATTCCTTTTCATGGCGCATCCTGAGTAGCCTTTAACCATTGATGTTGATGGATGCTGCTTCGCTATAGAACACTAAACCTCAGCGATGGTTTCCGCTTGCCTCCAAGATGTCGAAGCCCGCGTAACTGACCATAAGAAGGAGATGATTTCAGAATAACTGGCAGATTTCAGAGCTTATACCATCGAATCCGGTGATTTCCCAGTTAACCCAGACTCTTGAGCCGGAACATCCTGAACCGACCTATTTTCTATACTTTAGCATTCCGCCTTCTTCCACGGTTTCCTCCCGAGCATTCGTAGACATTCACCCGAATACCGTATCACTGACGTATATTGCTATCGCATCGGGGTCTCCGACTATGATTGGTCAATCCTGGCTGGCCGCTCCCCCTCTCAGCCCCGCCCCATAGCGCACGGCCGATTTTCGCAAACGGGAAGGAAACGGTTCCGGAATGGACGCCAAGCCGGAAAACCCAGTCAAGGCCGAGCAATCCATGCATTTTCCATTTCTACAGGTTAGTCGCCTTATTGATTCCAAGCTCAGCTTCGCTACTCAATTGATTCTGTTCATCATTAGTTCGGTCATAACTAGTAAAGTAGGAATTTCGATACTTGATCGTATGTAGCCTCGAATTGTTCATACCTCTCCCACGTGGATCTATTTTCTTCCTACTTTGCCTGTGCATTCGGATTTACAAAGTATCTTCAGAGGTAATCTGATGGTATGCCAGGAAATCACCCAAAATCTGATGGGGTTTTCCTACGCTGGAATAGCATTCGGTCTCGTTCGTAGTTTTGTCATCTTTCAGGGATGTTTGTCTTGTTGGAACAGCCCCCCCTTCTTCTGAAGAACTCCCAGAGCTATCCAGGTAATCAGTAAAAGCATACCTCTATAAGCTGTTCTGGGAGGTCCCCAGAAACCATGTCCCCAGGATCTGACCTCCTCAATTTGGAACTCGTTTCGAATGCAAATTACATCCAAGCCGACCCGATAAATCGCCGTATCTCCACCAGTATGCCAGTTTTTCTTGCTAGGTGATGTCAGTTAGTGCCCTTAAGAGTTATCTGACGATTCTCGTCAATATCCTTGAACGACTGATTTTCTCTTATCTTGAAAAGTCTTGAAGTGAACCAGGCAGTGAAACCTCTCAGAACACAGATGGGAAGAGAAATAATCAGCTCTGTGTTGGTCCATTGCCTTTAGTGGGCCTAACAAAGGTCCCAAAAGGCCCTCATTGGAAAAAGTACGAGGCAAACTAGGAATCTAGCAGAGACAGCTACAGAAGATACTGTACTTGTAGCTCGAATTCAGAAAACGCATATACTCCGGTGAATTTATAACAAACCTAGTCGTTGGAAATAACTGCATGCATCATGACTTTTCTCGTCAACCATGCTTTTTATAGATATCGATCGATCAGGTTGTCTGGGCAGAATTACCCACATCACGTTGAAATATTTCAGAATGGTATGCATAACACACAACTCGGACGGAATCCTTTCTACGATACAAACAATGTGGCACCTCAGAAACAGACGAACGGTAAGTTCGGAGGTAGACTGGGAAAAGCTTGAGAAGTAGAGTAGCCAAATCTGCGTCTCTGGTTTCAATATAGAGTGCACTGGGATTGAATTTCACAGAACGCCATGTCCTGGTTCTCTTGCCCTCAGATGACTTCTCATACCCCCAGAAGGATAACCGGAAGGACTTCCTCCCGACCGCGTGAGTTCCCGTAACAGCACGAGCCGGGAGGAATTGAGTTCCGTTTGGACGGGAAATGAGAAAGGTAGCACTGGAGACCTATAGGGGACCGATTACAGGTAGAATTGAAGAATAGACCGAGAGGGTGGTGTCTGATGGGATCCTTGTGGGGATCTCATGCTTCGGGTTGTTGGTGATTCTGGGGGACGTCGAGACGTAGGGAGCGCCTGCCGCTAACGACGTTACCGCATCGTCAATGGCGCCTTTCCTAGCGCCATTCTTCATTGAGCGTCCTGCGCTAACGCGGTCACATCGCCCGCATACACACATACACACCTGCTTGTGGGAGTTCGACACAACAACTCTTATTAGACGTTCCCGTCTGATCCATTCAAAGCTGCATCCCAGAGAAATTCCCACAGCTCTCTGAGATCTTTCCCTGGCTTAAAAAGCCCTTCCCATGCCATCATCTACTGGCCATTTTACAGACGTCTTCTCCGGTATGAATCTCTCTATGCAAGCTTTCAACGCCGCACCAACTCCCATCAAGGAAGAGCAGGTAAGCTCTCATATTCCTCCTTTCTGTCATTTACTTCAATGAAAACTTTCAAGCTGAACCAATTCAACATGAGCTCGTGTTTCAACTATTCCGGTCTCAAACTTCCCGCATGCCATCCGGGAACATTTTCGCAGCCTGGTGAGTTCCTATTTATGTCTATAATTCGTCATCACTACTGTTTTCGTATAGCGTCGTTTATGGTTACGATTGATTAGGCACCCACATGGGAGACACACGTGTGTGGCGGTTACGGTAGACATGACAAACAAATTCAGAGGGAACGCAATCTCCATGCGCATCCTGTTTTGACCGGCTGTGTTCCCCCTTTGCCAGCCGTCGGGCTCAACTCAGATCTCCTAAGGCGGGTCGGCATGGGAGCAAAAACACCCCTTTTCCAGTAGATACATTAAAAGTTTTAGAAGTTTACACTAAATTTCTTATTTCACAGACCCTTCCCGAACAGGAGCAGGAGAGGGTGCAGGAAGGTCTACAGTATTTCTTTGGCATTTTGTCCTTGGTCCACCCTTTTTTGGAGTGTTCATTGAATGTCCGTCTGGGAGGAAAGCGGGTAGGGCCATCCGAACCAGGGGCTATGAAAGGGGACATCTAAAGGCGGGTCACTGCGTCTGGGGAAAGAGGAGGAAGCAAATAGGAATAGACCTTTGCCGGAGATGCACCTTCTTTTTTTATCTGGGTATTCCCTCTTACGTACCTCCTAAATCTTAATCCCACATGGGGTAATCAAGAAACTCTGAGAGGTACCCCATAAAACTTTTCCTGCCAGACCTTTTTCATAGCTTTCTGGGTATTCTCAGGACTGGGGATTACGTGCCCAACGAGACCTACGTAGATTCGGAATTCTGCTCCTGAAGATTCGTAGAAACTATTGTTCGCCCATTTAGGGGTTCTGAGAAAGGACTATTACCTGCTCTAGTTACCCAGTTCGTATATACCCCTCCGCAATTACTATTGCAATCGAGCCCGGCCAAAGCGGCAGTGACGGCTTCAGCAGCTCGATTACCTGGATACCGTAGGCGATATTGATAGTTTAATTGGTCTATTATGCGCTAAACGATGGCGCACTCTTAGGGCTGTCGCTCGATGTCGACGACTCGATTCCATGCCGACTAGCGGTCTGGCACGACGCAATCGTGGACAGTCTATGGGCACCAGCTGGTAACCACAGATAAGGATTACTGTACTGTAAGACAAGCCCTTCAGCAAACACTAGCGGGTTCTTTCAAGCGGTCACGATGATTGTCACAGCATCGTAGGGATGAGGATGCAAGCTGAAAGCGGTTCTGAGGGGGCTGTGGAGTATAAGGGGCGATAGATGGCGAAAGGGCATGGTAGGGAGATTGGGCACCTATCTTGTGAAGACAAATCATCTCAAAGGGGCTGAGGTCCTTCAGTGGCATACATGACCGAGTTCCCAACGTTGGGAAGAAAGCGATTACTCTCAGATTCTATTTCTCCCCACTTGCTCCACAAAGGTGTTCTTCGGAGCAAGGCAGACAACTGGCCCAGGTAGGGCATCGCATTGTTGGGGAATCATAAGGAAGGTGATGGCACTGACGATCCAGTATGGCCCTTGAGCCTGCTCTACGAAGGGGGCCTACGGCGGCCGTCCAAGACATTCCAATTGTTTCAAGTTCGTCAGCGGCGGCGTGAACATTTCATGGGCCAGTGCGAGGGGCTTCATCTAACTAACCGTCGCAATGACATTCAATCAGTTCCGAAGAGGAGGCAATCGAATAAACTTCGTTTCCGGCAGGAATTCGCTGCGACGACGCAATGACGGGGGGAATGTCCGTGAAGAGCTCTCCGTCTACGCGCGACGCGACACATAACGAAGTGCTAGAACAAGTGCAATCATGCATTGACGGTAATGACTACAATTGCCGATGACATGCAATGATGTTAAGCTGCACGAACTAGCACGACACAATCAGGTTAAAGTCCTTACATGGATGTCAAGAAGGCTGGCTGGAATGTTGAAAAGGAATCAAGTGCGGGAGTGTGAAGAAGTAGCCAGCGGGTCCGACTTGATACGGGTGACTCACTTCCTCTTAGGGAACGGCGCTTTATTACAGAGACCGCGAAGCTTCATTGATGTCCTCAAAGCATTGAGACCGTTAACCTCGAACTGCTGAGGACTTCGCAAGGTCCTATCCCAGAGACTACCTTTTGGGGATCACCAAATTCATGCCAACCAGCCATCGAGTTACTAGGAGCCCTTGACAATGGATTGACTTTAAACCGGTTTCGAAAGGTTTTCATGTTCCGAAGTATACCATATCTTAATTTACTTTGACGCATTTTCACAGATACCACTACCTCCAGCTAGGAGATTTCCTGGGGAGCCCGGAGTTGCTCTCAAAACACCCACGAGCATCCCAAAATCCTAATGAATGTCATAATTCCACAAGAAAACAGAAACTTTCTGGAGACATCTCTAGCTGTACTAAACCGGCTTTGATCGACTCAATCGCTCTCATAAGCACTCTCTTATGCAACTGTCGTTGGGGCTTGTCGATGGGGTTAAGACGCTCTGAAGCTGCCGACAACCAGGTGGCCGCTACACCGACTCGACCACTTAACACCCTACTCTAAGCTGCACATTATCGCCGTGAAACAATGCCGAAAAGCCGATCGCCTCGCTGAGCGGTAATGATAGGTTGCCGAAGCGTCTGGGAGCACTTAAAAGCCATTTAAGGAGGGAATGATGAGGTCATCATTGAGATGATGAACTGCCAAGGCCATTAGTGGACTTTTTGGGAACTTTTCCTAGTGACGAAAGCTTTCATCTTGTAGAGGGATATTCAGGGAGGTCCAGAAGGCGAATCATCGCTCTGGCTATCGTAGTCACCCAAGATGTAATCGAATCGTTGGCCACTGAATGCTCTCTGAGCTCAGCTGAAGATTCTGCTGCAGTGAAGGATACTGAGCAGTTACTCTCTGTTGAGGTGGAATTGGAAGGTTCCTAACAGGACAAGAAGGACCGTGGAATACCCCGGCAAAAAAGCGATCTCATGAAGGTGGTCCTCTGCAAACAGCTTTGAAGGGGTGTCCCCCCAAACCTTTGAAAGCTTTTTCAGCTAAAACATCAGGGGTAAAACACCTTGGAAATTCTAAGTTAGCAAAAATTGAGAGTTAACCAAAAACACTGTGTGAGCCATGCACTTGTTACCTTCTCTCTTGTGGTTTCTACCTACTTCAGTGGGCTCATTCAAAGGCAAGTGCGTGAAACGGGATCGAGTCCCTCCCAAATTCGCACTTGGAACCTTTCAAGTTTTACTAGAAAAATGGAAATTCCTCTACAGATTCCATTCTGGCTCATAAATCCTTCCTGAGAGGTGGGGTTCTGCTGTGATAACTATTTACAGCCAATTAAAATTTCTTGCAGCCCACATTGGTTACCAATTAATTTCCATATAATTAGTCTTGTAAGCATTGTCTCAGAGGGAGGGGGCGCAAGCCGTTGTGGTAAGGTCATTGTGCAGTAATTTGTCTCTAGCACGTTACCCATATGTCTGCCCGTTTAATTCGCCCGAACAGTCTCGATCAACTGTCTCAGGTGCTGCTATCGTAATTGTCTTGGCGATTTTGTTCCACCTGTACGATCAGCCAACGATTGACTACCAGCTAAGACTACCAGCACAGCTGCGTGCTTACTGCTTGATGACCTTAACGACCTTTACTGAATTAATCGCTTGACTAACACAAACGTACAAATCTCATTACATGGGTACCAATTATGGTGGGTGGGCTTAATCAGCCCGGGCTGACCTCTTCGCCTTCAGTTACCGTAGTTTTCTGGGTGAATTGTGATAGTGCAGACATTGCATGGCAATTAGACCAATTCTTTCGGAGAAAAATTCAGAATATGGTGCAATTGCTGGCGCTGCTGGTAGAAGGGGCAGTCGCCCTTTGAGTAGTTAACTCAATCTGTCGATTAGGGCGAATTTTGGCGAAGCAGTCTGGGAGACAGTGCGGGAAATGAAGAGATCCAGTTACTGGATGTGCAACAGCAAGTAAGAGTTAAGTGAAAAGCGAACAATCGCGTGACACAAGACAAGACCAGACTAATGAGCCTAGCCGAGTCTCTATTTCAGCTCGTTAGTTCAAGACACTCGAATTCTTTTACGCCTCACTTGCTCCGAGGAAGCTTCAAAGTGACAGTAGGGATCTCAAGTCCGATCCCTATAGGGGCTTCTGCTGAATGTGCAAAGGTTTGGAGAAAGTCGAATGAGGCAGGGTAGGGCAATAGGGCTTATATCAGCTTCAAAATCCTACAGTAATCTCATTATTGTTACTACTACCGTATCACTTATTCAACAGGGGTTAACAACTACATAGTAGCAGTATGAAAAATTGGGAGGTCACGGTAAAAGTTGCGGTCATATTGACATTCATTCATTTGGACCCGAACAATGAGAGCTACAAAACAGAGCTAAATCGAATACGCTCCAAACTTACGGGCGCGATCCTTCTTCTGTAGAAAGTCCGAATGAGAATCCATCCGGGATATGACGGCCTTAAACCAGGGATGTCGCTCCATTAGAAACCCGAAAAGTCTAGCCTCTTGAGTGACTCTTTTACAACTCCGAGAAATTCTTGACCAATGAGAGTGGCAGTGGTGTAGTGGCAAGTGGACTCTACCACACGTATGATCCCTGTTCGACGCTAGCTCACTCTAATCAAGCCATCCATCCCTTCTAGGCAGACCCGTCTGAGACAATAAAAGCACTGACATGTATACATTGGCGATCACCTAAAGCCATTGTATGGACAGACAGCATACGCATTCACACCGCTACCACGATCTCGAATGGAAGATGTTTGCAGGGCGCATCACAGAAGGGACAGCCAAAACTTTAGACTTCATTTGTGATGACCGCAAATAAAAATAACTGTTGGTCACTAAAAAATTGATTACATTACTATTGCAGATCCATATCAAATCCTCGGGCCAACGTGTAGTCGGCTAGCGCATTCAGGTAAGCCCCCATCTGTTTTCTGTTGAGTGAATTTCTAAAGCACTGCTCCTCAGTTCCAGAAAATTAAGTCCCTACTTAAAAATCTCCCATTCAGGCAGTGGACAAACACAATTGTGGCAATTTCTACTGGAATTATTAGCAGACAAACGATACGATGATGTGATCACATGGGAAGGTACCCAGGGTGAATTCAAATTGGTTGATCCCGATGAAGTGGCCAGGTAGGGAGAAGTTTGATGTCAGGGGAAGTTGTTGAAAAATATTTTTGTAAAGCGTTTTTTTTAAGGAAATGGGGTGAACGGAAATCGAAACCAAATATGAATTACGATAAAATGTCACGGGCACTACGCTATTACTATGATAAGAATATCATGTGCAAAGTTCATGGAAAACGATATGCCTACAAATTCGATTTTCAAGGTGAGCACACTTTTCGATTTTGCCAGTAATTTGCATAAAAGTTGAGAAGAGAATGAAAATGACTGAAATAGAAGAAAATGAGAAATAAATGGAAAGAAATAGAAATGACCAGCGCAGAGATAAAGAATCAGATACGACTGATTGAAGTTTCCTAACCGCACTTGAGATGTCAATACACTCGATAGTCATACAGTTCTCCCGAAACAGTAATAGGTTAAGGTGGTAGTGAAGGTAGTTTTTTGGTAGTAAAGGTTGTAAAGAATGAAAAGGTAATTTAGTATAGGAAAGGCATAGGTGGGTAGGCCTAAGTGGTCAGTCGCCGCTGCTCAGGGTTTAGGGAACAAGTCACGAGTCGATAGTCACCTAGATCAATCGAGCAGGGTTGGTCATTGAGCACAAGACTCGCTTGGGGCTCGAGTATCGGCTGGTTCCCTGAAGCCATTGTAAGAGCGAAATGCCCATCCAATCGCTATTTCGATTCAGGAAGGAAACCGTGCATAGGCAGCATCCGTTACACGGAATAGTGGCATGGTAGTTTACCCTTCCCTCACTAATCCGATCAGGAACGGGGAAAGAGCGCATTGACCTTTAATTTTTAAACCGGTTGACCGGGTCCTTATGGTGCTGATACGTGATGGGAGAAATCTAGGTAGGAACTTAACAGTAGTACCTCAGATTGGGATGAATCACGTCCTGGTTCCCCTTTTTTGCCGACGACGCTTGCTTTGGTGGAAAGCCGTTAATAAAAATTTACGGTAAAAGAAAATTCCCACTTCTCTTGAAAAAAGTGCCTCCCCTTCTCATGAGCCTAGAAAGCCCATCCTAGAAATGTGGGGCACGAAATTTCAAAAAATAGATGAGGGTTAAGTGATCCTTCAGTTTGTACAAAATACTAGTCATTTTATAGGAATAGCTCAAGCACTGCAACCACAAACCGGTGGTGCTGGTCCAGATTACCTATCACCACAGACGGTCAATCGATTACAACAGGATTTCATGCAAGGTGGCTGGTCGGCTAATTACAGATCACTCATTCCAACTGGGTTACAGGTAAGCGGTCACTTATAGTAGAAGTGATCACTATGACGGGACCACGAATTTCAGACGAGCGGTGCCTTTTTCAACCCCTCAACGATGGGTTATGGTGGATTCGGTGGTGGCAACAATGCAGCATTACAAAGGAATTTTCCTATTTACGGATCGAATATGACAAATTACTCAAAATGCTTGTGATTTTTGATGAAATACCGTAAAATCTATACCAATTCCGATGACCATAGTTGTGAGGTTGTTGGCGTTGCGGACAAGACAGCATAGTTGACGTCATGATTTGATTACTGTCATTTATTATATTATATATTCTATTTTCTTTGGTACATTACAGTCTCATAGCAATGGCTTCGGAATACGGTACAATTCTGTAAACTCCACTATTCGTATGATGTTCCGCAGACGTGTGTTGCGAGCGGTTGCGTCGCGTCACTGTTTTGCAAGCTGCTGAACGTCTTCTACAATGATTATACTTGGAAAAATATCAGCAGAATTTCTTGAACTCTCTGAAAACGGGCTGTTTTCGATCTGCGTCGCAACCGCTCGCATCTGCACTAGTGGAACACCTTGCGTATCGAAAAGAAGTGGAATATCGTGCTGTAACAACCTAAGTTATATATGAAATCGCTGAGCAGCTCATCACCGTAATGCAGCTGGCAATATTGATATGACAAAATCGAATTCTATATTTGAAGTGTGTAAAATTATACGCCCACTGGAGTGTTGCTTTGTTCTTTCCCAGACACGGTACAGGAAGTTCACCGCGCGCGGCCAGCGGTCAGAGACGCAGAGGTGTCACTTGCTGGTTTTCTCGCGCAAGGCTACCTGTACTGTGTCGTTTTTCTCGTCTAGTCAATCAGCGTAGATCTCCGGAACGGGAATTAATGCTACTACTATTCGTTTTTGTTTTGTTGTACATACAAATACATACCTAATTGAGCTGCATACATATTGAGAACAAGGGTGAGATTGCTCTTTTGTAGCTAGGATTTTTGATTTTTTCTCTCTCTCTTTCTGTTTTCCATGACGAAACTCTTTCCCTACCGTCCGTACTGATCCGTACAACTTTTGGCAGTCTCTAGTCGTTTCGCTAAGACTTCCACCTCATCTTTATTGCTCGTTGGATGATGATAATGAGATTAATTCTGAATAAATAATGAGGCTTACAATTAATAAATCTACAAAGTTACAGGAACACGGTAGAAAATCGCAGATTCTGAGGGTTTTGACAGAGCAGGGGTGATGTAGTGGGGTGGGGCGCACAACCACATGCATGATCCTGGGATCGAATTCCGGATCGGCCACTTCCAACTACCAGGTAGGAGGTTCCGTGGGCCCTTCCAAGCAAACTGAGCCTTCCATCCCTCCGGCGCCGATTGTTTGATAACATGCTCCTATGGGAGAAAAGGAACAGTAGCTATGGCAAGACCTTGCATAGGCTGTGCATGCATTCAAACCACCTCTACGATTCTGAATGGAAGTTGAGGGCGAAACGCATTTTAAAAACGGCATTGATCTACGGGCTGAATCGTAAACTTGGATCCAAGTGTAGGGATCAGAGGAGACTTCAGAAGAAATTCCTTACTGACACCCTAATCCGCCTTAAGCAGTCGATTAACTTTCATCAAAAGGGTATGAGTAAGATAGTCTACTTGTTACATGCTGCTTGCTTGTTGAGTTTCTTCTCGGATCTTCTACCTCCAACCAGTTTCTGTTAAGCTGTCATTGATCCAGCATCAGCTTCCCAACAAGCGGGCTAATCTCGCAAAGAACCGGCAGCGTCCACCAAATATAGCAAAGGCAGCAAACGACGTGACAGTCAAGCTGATCGTTTTCGTCTTATCGTCTTATGAAGAAAAGCAGAGCGAGAGAGAGAGATAGCCGGGTGAAGATTATCTCCTTCGTTATGCTTAGGCACTGGTTTCTTTCCATAACTTCGCGTTAGTCGATACAACCGATTTCTTTCTCGTTCCTGACTCTTTTGAAAGTTCTTCCAGCTATGTACGGAGTCAATACGTTTCAGTAAATCGTCTTATCTACTCTTATCTATCGCTTATATGCGGACGTCGTGTAGTGGCAAGTTGCGCACTATCACTCACGCATGGTTACGGGTTCAAATTCCGGATCGATATCAATTTATACCAAGCAAGCGTCAAATCTCTGCGGGGTCGACTAATTGACAGTAGGTTCGTCTGGGAGGATAGAAGCATTAACTTGTACATCGTCTGGCCCACGCAAACTATTGCATAGGTCATTCCTGGACACATTACGATTCTGAGTGGAAGACAAGTGTGGGGCGCATCGTAAGCGGGACTGGTTAACACTGTAGACTTCACACCTTTTCTTAACTGCTTATTTGCAATTTTGGTTGCCTATTTCATCTCAATCCCTTTGGAGCCAGCGATGAAAGTGAAAGAGTCGGGTTGCAGTGAGGGCAGCGATTTGTCGGTGCACCCTGGCCAGGTCGACCTTCTACCTATTGAGAATCAATCTATGGTCGAGTGGGAATGAAAACAATGCCCTGATCATAGACGGTTTCTGCAAATCAGCAGCTGCCCACGTAGCCTCCAAAAGGCCTAACGGTTTTAAACGAACCTTTAACTCAGTATAGATCGTTCCCATTTTTCCTGGTTATTATTTCTTCCGAATTAACAGCACTGAAAGTCTTTGGAAAATAGGCTATGGGGTCTTATGGGGTGACAAGAGGTTTGCTTCACTCATTCTTTGAAGGCTCTAAAGGCTGGTAGTTGTCATTCCAAATGTACAGAAGGGAGCAAGCTCCATCAATTTCCATTTTCTCCATCAAGCCGAGATCTTTAGAGATCAGTTCTTTTCTTTAGGGTTGCTTCATACCCGTTTCGGACTACACTGATCACCTGTACCCTGTGCTTAGCTTCCCCGGACGACCTTGACGAGTGCACTCATCGCGTAGCTGTTCCAGTCTTCGATTAGCCACCATCTCTCACCAATTGGGCTGTTTCAGTCAATCAACGTCTCTACTGCTTTCGCTTATTGACATGTTTATATGGCGTTTCTAGTCGATTCTTGGATTTCATTTACATTATTATCGAATTCATTGATCCAAGTTATGGATTTAATAGCTCGAACAGTCAATTTCGAACTTCTTTATCTATTCACTTGGATGATTGTTTAACAAATTTCGACCTTAAAAATTACAATGCTAACGAAAAGTGCAATTGATGCGCTTGGAAAAGCAAATTATACCAGTCTGAAAAGTACAAAAACGTAGGCCAACCAGTACCCATACGTAGTGGTTTTGTAGTTTAATGATGAGCAAGGCATCCATGAAGTCGGCAGTATCCTCATTTCGTTTGATGATTCCAAAATTCCAGCTTCACTATATCCGTTTCGATCTGTTCTGTGATACTTGTCGAATGTACCCGAATTTCTGTAATACTGCCAAAGCTTATAAGTGGAAAATCGGAGGCAAGTGATTATCTGGAGACAGACGAACTTATTGGTATCCTGCCTGTTCTATGAGCATTGTCGCCATCAGTTTCTGGTAACGATAACGTAGGGAAGCTCCCCAATTCCTTTGAGAGGTGTTGCATCGATTTTTTGATAGAATTACTTTTTGAAAGTTCAGTTCAATCTGCCATCCTACCTAGGATAGCCATGCGGTTGACAATTAGGATGTCTTCAGAGGAACTCTCTCGATTTTGACGGAATAGGGAACTTATTTTTAGTTTTTTTACTATAATCTATGCAAATTTTGAAAAGTTTTTTTGGAGAATTTTGTGATTTGAGTGGAAATTTGGTGAATTACTTCTATACTTGGTGAGGTAATATGTAGTTTATAAGCTGTGGAAGTACGTCATACTTTGCTGTTCGAGTTGTATCATAAGTAAAGAAAGCCCAATAACGCATTATTCATTATTCAAAGTGTTTTTGCCTTTTTCTAAAGACTGATCGATACTGAAATATCAGCCGAATCGGGGAGGAACTGGGCAGTCGACTTTGACTTCTTTCGTCACTAAGCTTGGTCACTAAGCGTTTTTTAGAGTCCGAGGTTTTTTAAGGCGAGTTCTACTTTACTAGTAGGCTAGTCCAACTAGTAAAGTAGAACTCGCCGGTCTTTTAAGATGCATAACTAATGAGAATCGTATTCGAATCGAAATTTTTGCTGTAACAATGTCGCCGAATTGATTTGTTGATGCCAACGTAGTGTTTTATGATCATCAGGCTCGATAATTCAGAGTTATTGCTGTTGTTCACAAGTTTTCCTGCTCTTAGTCTAGCAGTTTTTCGAACCCTCAGAGAGCTTGTCGTTGTGGTCACGATCCCAGTTTTCTCTATCGTTACAACAGTTCTTTGCTTTGACTGTCCTCAAAATCCAATATTAAAGTCAAGGAGAAAAGGGTTATACCCACTCTGTCCACGACGTCAGTTCAGATTTGTCCCGTTGTTCATCTCTCAGTATGAGCCTACAAATGTTAGTTCCCAATCTCAGTTTTGTAACTTTCTCGTGTAAGATGAGTGGAAGACGGCTGGAAATACCCTGCCTGATTGTTTTTCAAGGAGAGGGCGGCTTTCGAAAGAGCCAGTCACGCGGACGAATTCCAGGACCGCCTTACTAGGAGTTCATCACATGGAAACTTTCTGTCAGTTTGCTCAACTGCTTCACCTGACTTCAAAACCAATTTTCCATGTATTTCGGTTCTGTTTTACGTTAATATAGGTATGACATGGTATTTCGAAGCTTCATACTTGTTTAGTTTGTACCAAACACCTTATTAGGTAACCCCGAGTCGCTTGGCCTTCATTCGATCACGCTCTGCTCTCCACAGGATCCAGCATCACCGAAAGAGATCACTTCAGAGAACACCCTCGAGTTCTTCATCACACACAATCCCATGTGATACCATGTGATAGACGTCAGGGTCACACTACGGGCTGTTGGATGAGAACCATCCCCAGCTGTACCTAATATCCACAAATCTCGAGGATCGGAATATGAGTAGCACCTCAAGACTAAGATAATACAATTTTCCTGAAAATCATGCGGTTTTTTAGGTCTTTTCGCGTAATTGTGAGCTTGTTCCATATGTATGCTGGATGATTGTTGCTTGTTTACAGATCTCATGGTATTGAAACATGTTTTTGTTTAGAAAATGCGATTACTGTTCTTAATCAGTATCGCTACATTGAGTAAAGCAGAAGATCTCGTCGCTATGGGATGTGGTCGAGACCCGACACTACCTTTCTGCAAAGCTCATGCGGCTAAGACCAAAGACGGAGGCAGCTCTGAAATTACCGAAAAAGACAAGGTAGCATCGATGTTTTTGATGAAACCTGGAATGCATCATTCACCCAGAGGTAGTCTTTCGTCAGCTTCTTCTCTTACACTCGGGTTTCTGAACTTGAACTCTGCTAGGCCCAAGGTAGGATGAAGGAAAATTGGTAGCATTTTTTCTTAGGTCAGTCGATCCTGTTTCTAAGATTCACTTAATATCGACTTCCAATTCAGAATCGTAGTGAGATTCCGAAGAGTAGGAGCCCTATACCTGTAGTGTTCGATGTAGGTTTTACAACTCTCATTCTCTCAGACGAGTTTGGTACTGACTTGACTATTTTTGAGCACAAAAGAGCTTTCGTAGTAGACTATGGTAGATTCCAAGCATCAGTTTTTTAGCGGTGGGATAGTTCCTTGTACGGCTAGGTTCATGAGTTATCTTCCGCCAATAGTTCCCATATCCCAACAATCGCCTGGTAATCGAAGAAGTTGTATCCAGAGAGTAAAATCTTATGGTGGCAAGCGAATGTAGTGCTAAATATCCTCAACCACTAAACCATAGATACTGGGTGTAGAATACAGCACTTAATTGCTCTATGATTACTGTTCCTTCTAAGAAAAAATCTCTGTCTTGTTTTAATGATCTAGGATCGGCAAAAAGATCACCTGGAATGTTTTGAAGGAAATTCGTTTCCAGATAGCTTGCGCAGAACTCCGGCATGAATACGTAAAAGTCTGTGCGTTGAGTGGCCAACACAAAATTGACGAGAAAGAAGACGAATTCTGTCAAGCTTTTGAGAACATCTGCTTCCGCTTGCCTAAGGATGAACCCGATCAGTCTACTGTGCCGTGAGTTTTACATTTTTTTGGTGTGCCGTTTACATTCACTCACTGTTTGAAAATTCTAACTTCATATGTTCATATGAGGATGAGGTAGTGGGTGGGGTAGGCGGGACAGGAGACTGTTCTTTTCAATCCCCTCCGCACGCCTTTTTTTATGACATGATTTCTTCAAACTGTGTAATCCTAGCAGTTTTTGAAGATATGCTCATGCCTCTCGAGGGACTAATGTGGTTGAATTGTGAATAGATACAATTTCATTAACAATTACATGTACTTTTAGGACAGCTTTGATGAGGGAGCTGAAACCCATCAGTGACGTTTCGGAAGAGAAAGAGGAAAAAACGACAACCACGAGAGAGTGAGTGTTTTTGTACCGATACATTAGTATTTCTTCTTGAGTAAACTTTGCCCTTCGTTCACGTTTGCCTTGTCTCCCAAGCTCTACTTTTCGTTTTTTTTTGATCTTCGATTTGTGAATGTGGTAGTTTTAGCTTTGGCGTGATTATGAAACTTCGTTAAACTGCTCTCTCGGCCTTTGTATGTAGAACTTTTCGAAGACTCGGTCGACCTAGCTCTCTTGCGACTAAGTTCGAGGGTCCCTGAAAGGCGAAAGGCCTTACCATCGGTCCAGAAAAATTTATAATCTATAAAGCATGTGCAAGACAAAGTTATAGCTTATAGCTTATCCCAAGTTTATGAGAAAGTCTATTGTAGTCTGATCATCGGTTTTTGATTCTTTGAGTTATGATGGGAAAGATCCCGGAATTTGAAGTCTCAGAATTCTAAATATTTTAGTAATTCATCATAAAGCCTCATGAATAGTTAGCCATAATATCTGAAAAACCACTTGAAATCATTCAAAAACCCCGAGTTGAACACCTTCGATTGTCTTGAAGTGCAGCCTCGAATCTGAAAATTGTTCCAGACCGGAGAAGAAAAAGAAGAAACGAATCGATTTCACAAAATTCTGCAAGGAGTTCAAGAATCGATATCTATTCGTCTGTCCTGATCCATTCCGATTCGGTCAGAAGGTGAGTGTTACACGATTGAAACAGAGTTATCAAAATCCAATTCGTCACTGGGACACATGGGATCAAAATGCGCCATTTTCTCTCTCAAATCCTTCTTTTGCTTATTCTTGTCCTTAGCATCAGTCTAACGCCATCGTAGGGTCCTCTTTTCAGCCGCCCACCTTTTCCTTCTGTCTGCGACGTCATTTGCCTTTACTTTAGCCTCGACGAGTTCCTCCGTGACAACGCCCCGCAAACTCTTCTTTGGGGCTCTTCGTGGTCGCTTAGTATAAGTCTCGAATTCCGTTGCCCCTATTGGTTCCGAATTCCTCCTATCGTACGATTCTGGGTCCTTTTCAGTACACGTCCCAATATTTTTCAGGCACTTTCGAAACTCGTTCTTTTTTTAAATTTTTGTTTGCTTTTTGATTTTTGTTTTGGTTTTCTGTTTATTTGTTTGCCATTTGCTTGTTTTCTTTAGGCAGTAGTGTTCTGTCCGATTTATTCGGAACGATGTCATGTTCCACTTCCTGATCGGCCTGTACTACCAACACGAAAACCACCGCATGGTCGTCGAAATAATTCAGTTGATCGAATCTGCCGAAGTTATCGGTGGGTATGGTACGAGATCAGAACTTAATCCAAATTTTTACCGTAATTTTGGGTCCTAATTAACCTGATTCGTGAGATTGAATTTTTATCGCTCTTTCAATGAATGGGACCAATTCAGAGGATTCGCCGATACGTACTGTAACAACCCGTTCACCCTTAGTCAACCACAGTATCGTGAAGGATGCGAAAAATACTGGCGATTCTGTACACGAAGACGGCGAAATGGATAAAAAACGAAATGTTTATGAAGAATTTGTAAATAAATGTATCGAATTTACCTATGATTTTCAAACAGAGGCAACAAAAAATGCACTATTGAAAACAGCTTTGAAAATATGATTAAAACTGCTTCACTTCGATTTTGCACCAAGTACTTAAGCCCTGACCAGGGGATCGTGCCTCAAATAATCTCTGCAAGACTACCATATTTTAAATAGTTACTTTTCATTATTTAGGTGATTGGAGTTCATAAAATCGTAAACCAGTGCGCTATAGCCATCGTAGAAAGCTCCCCCTTCAAGCATCAAGCCCCGTTCATTCGTGCCCTACTTCGAGAATCTTTGTCATTCTAGGATCTGGAAGAGAAAGAGGGGAAATGCGAATTTTCGCGTTTACATGTTTACTGCAGGTGTTATGGAAGACCCGTTCCGCCCAGATCACTACTACGCTACACGAGTACTGTACCTCTTCAGCCTAAAACTTGCACTCCACCCAACCGATTTCTCGGTTTTTACCTATCCCGAATAGCCTTGGGACCTTGTCTACTCCAGAATCAAACCCAGTTAGTTGTAGACTGAATTCGGATGGCAATTCTGGGGAATGTGATAATTGTTTCTAGAAGTTAGTAATTTTCAGGCCTTAAGTTTCTGTTGAAACCCAATGCTCCGCGAGCCACCTTAAGATTGTAGTGAACGGTCAGGTACGAATTTCGTGCACATGGCACGATCGCATAGGACTGATAGCTTTAACACGGGGCAGCCTCAACGCGTAAGTATATCCTATCGTAATTTTCAGTAAGTTGTTAAACTAACGTTTATGTGTGCTGTATTCATCAATTGAGTCATGTCTTTATTGCTGTTCATTTACAACAAGACATCGGCAGTCATAGAGGGTGTTATAGGTGTATCGGAAGTTCATACAACGACCAGGGCAATGTTTTTCAGGATCCATGCATTTCCTGAAAGAAATGCCCGAACTCAGAGCAAAAATGTTCCAACATATTGAATTTGCTCGAAGTTTGTGTTTAATTTACCTGATGAAGGGGTTGAACCCACAGACGTGGGGTGCCAGAGTACCCGCAATCGACACTGGCGGGCCCCATGCGGGAGCGACACCTGATTGGATATTCGCCTAAATTACGAGAACCTGATAAATAAATTTTCCAAAAAAAAGAGATACGGTAGTCTATAGCAATTCTCGGAACGTTTTTTAATGACGGAATATGCTCATCACAAGGGAGTACAACAGAGAATTCCGAAAAATTTCAAAATCGAGCCAAGACTCACCGAATTCGCCCTATACCAGTGGCTTGGGTAATATGCTCCCTGTGGGAATACTGTAGTCAAAATTGAAGCAGTAATCATGATCGTACTAAGCATCGTCAGAAGTGAATGTTGTCAAAAAAGAAAGCACTCGCATATGCCGCATTGACGTGAGCGACAAACCGGATCGACTTTTGATTAATCACCGGCGAGTTATGATTCCTTTTTGGGAAATACTATGGTGACATAGGCTTAACCTCCGCTTTCCCTAAGAGAACCGTCTTTTCCTCCATCTTTTGAAGTTTATCATTTTTTGGCAAGATTGTTACCATTGTCGATCTCGTTCATGTCCATGTCTTTTAACCTAGTCAATAGGGGAACCTGATGATGGGAGCGATCAATAATGGTAAGCAAACCTCACGTGATGAATATTGTAAGATGGAATTCCTTTTTGACAACAACCATCAGCTTGGATCAAAAGAGAATGCTATTTGTCAATTGAGAAAGGAGGAACGTATTGTAAGCTTCTGTAACCAAACAGAATTGGCGAATATGGTGTAATGGCAGGTGGCGACTAAGAGGAAAATTCAGTCCGGCACTCGGCTCTTACAGTAACCCCCTGGCTTACCCCACCACCCAACCCCGTGTCCTTGCCCAAAGCCTCTTTTCGACGCGTCGTATATGTGACGGGTAAAAATTTAGTCGAATGCAGGGCGTATCTGGTGAATGATATTTGACAACGCCAGAAGGAAATGTCTTTTTGCTTCTCTTCATAATATTACTTTCTGGAATGAATCAGTACAGCTCAGAGTTCCAATTTCACTTTTTTGAGCTTCGCCCACTCCCACACTCTTCATGCCCTTACGTCAGCACCAACAAAGACCATTGAAAAATCCAATCTCTCGATCTCTTCTGCTTTCCAAATCACACTCTTACTGGAAAGCACTTAATAAAGTACAGTACTACACCGGAAAGGTGAAAGGAATATGACAGGTGAAATCTGTGTTTCACCGGCAGGTGATAGCGGAATCCATTCTTTGTAATAAAGTTGGGGTTCAAATGATTCCACGATGTGTTTCGTCCATCAGGTTACCACAAACTAGCTCGAAATGGGGCTGTATAATGACTCATCCAGCTAGTACTGCCTTTCACTTCTGTCGATAGCTATTTAGTATTAACCCTAATCCAACCGTGTGACTTGTTTACTAGAAGGGTTGTATGAAATGGTTTTGTCGGGTCAGGGGTCTTACGACGGTGTGACGACGGCGACGGCCAAAAATAGCAGGGGTCTGACGACGGCCAGATGAGATTTAGTAGAAATTAATGAGGAGAAGTTCGGATGCGGTCTGTTACTTTGAAGCCGCACAAACGACTAAAACTAACCATTGGTTACCGGACGTTCGGTTACGGTAACATACCTTCCATTTCAAAAACAAAGAAAAAATGCACGATTTTATTGAACAGCTTATTACATAACGACTTCTCTTAATTACAACTTTTATTACATCTCTGATCAGAGCCCCAAAGCGTGGCGTTGACCTTTTGATGGGACTGTCCCGAATTCGTTCTTGTTCGGGTATTGCACAGCTTATGTTGGAAAATGCATACGACGAGTAGAATGAGATGAAAGTCGAGCAGGCGATATGACGTACCAAGTATCACGAACGTATTCTCGATATTCTCGTAGAAATATGATAGGAATAATTGGATCAATTACTGGGAAAAATGAAAACAGTGAAGCAGCTATGGTAGTCATCGCTACAGTGCTCCGTGTACCACTGAACAACATCAAATACATAAATCCCATAGGTAGGTACATGAAGATTGCAGGGCTTGAAGCCTGAAAACAAAGTATTTTCAAATATACTAGATGATACCTCTGGGTACTATTATTATCCAACAACTACTTCTGTTTATACTCGGTTGTAAGAAGCGCGAGAGATTCTACAGTGCTCCGTCACGACCTCAAGAAAGTACCAAGTTGAGTTGCGATTGATAGCAAAAAGCTCAGACGATATTGGAGTTCAGACGTATTGAGAGCTTTTTCGATGAGCCAGGCCATCAAGGTAGGGTGGAACCCCCGCAGGAACCCATACAGAAATGGGAATTTTTTGGATACGGTAGGATAGTGGGTGAGACGAGGAGTGAGCTATGCTGGAGCTTATCCCACTGAACTTTTGTCAAAGTTAGGAACTTCAACTAAAGACTAGAGGAACAAGTAAAGACCCAACTCTCATGACCCTAGCCCCAAATAGGGACTCTCTAGCTCCGGATTTCCTGCAAATTCAGCCAGTTTCTTGAAAGCGCGCATTCGATGGATATAGTATGTGGGAGAGTTCCGAGGATTCTCTGCACAAACCGTTAGACCAACCCGACTCCGTGGGGGAACTGTACTACAACCAAATGTACCAGATAGCTAATCTGCTGAAATCGAAAAAGATCACCTGTAACAACAAAAGTAAGAACATCTGCTTATGATGCTTCTTCCTTTGTTTATTAAGCGTCGCTTTTCTCAAAGTATGAACGATTCGAGATGAACAATAACAATTGGCACCCAACAGAACAAATAGAACAACCCAATTTTCAACCAGCAACACAAACGGAGTCAAGAATTCGACGTGCTGAAATACCAACCTCTTCTGTAGTTATATGTTTTTTAAATTTGTATCAACACAAAAGAGTTTTCTATTTATCCGGACTTTCTCTTCTTGCCCATGTGTAATGCCCCTTGGTATCCAATCCCTAGTTGTGTGTAGGTATGTTATACTCGACCCATTCATTTTCCTTTTTTTTTATAACTTTACGAATGGCAGAATTGAGTGCTCCAACGGAGCTTTCAAAGAATGATCTTTCGGTGTAGTCCATCCTGCTTTGAGATGTGCCCCGCACCCGAGTCCATTCGAAATCGCAGTAGCGTTTGAAAGCGTAAGAAGCCCACACAATGGCCCCCAGCGATCAGTCGATGCTAGCGATGAACTGAGCAGCGTTTCCATCTCCTAGATGAATGGTACCAATTAACCGACCCTAAAGGAGTAGGAGGCTCTGTTGATCTGGCTATGTAGCAGCCCGGGATTGCAACCCGGGACCGGGCTTGCGAGACTGCCCCGCTTATTAGTATTGCTTCATCTCTTTCCTGGCCCAGAAACGCCGATGGGCACAGTTTCTTCAAAGTTTTTTTCTTTAAGCCAAGCACTTGAGGATACTTACCTTCACTTTATAACCGAAGTACGCCGTATCATCCAGTTTGATACCGGTATCATTAAATACAATGGGATCCCATACTTGTAGAAACTGCTCATCACGTGAGCTACTATATATCATCAAGAGCAACCAGTTGAGGATTATAAGAAAATTGATCAACAAAACAATAGAATTCCAACAGAATTTATGTGAAGTAATTTTCAGGACGAAATCGGCACTAAAACATCGATGTAAGACAGGTTTCAGAATAAGAAACCAAAAAATTCTATCGAAGAATACAAAATTATGTACTGGCATAAGTGGATGTATCGGTAGAGGAAACTGTTTGTAATTATTAATAAAGAAAATATAAATGCACTCCCAAAAATCATTAATAAAGGCTCTCCCAAAGGTTGAACACGAAACATGCCAGTAGCCACAATGACTCCAGTAAAGTCGTTGGTAATTGTCACCTGTAATGATGTTTGTCAATGAGGTTCGTAATTTGCTGTGAATGTGAATTCCGGTAAACATAGCAACAAATAAACTAAAATTATTGAGGATAAGTCATTGGGCGCGATCAATCCCGGGAAGCTCCCACGCATGCAACCTCTACTCAGAAACGTCATAGCGTTGGAATGGGGATGTGGAATGGAAGCTCTAGTTAGCCTCGGCGGATGTCGATTCGTGATTCGAACCCGTGACTATGTGTGTGTAATGGTGCGCCGCTTACCACTGCTCCACCATCTCCCTAGACGGAGAAGATGGTGGCTGTGGCGCACTATCACAAGTAGGAGGAAAGTTTTTATATGATAAATACCGTATCAAAAACGAATTAAACAAACAAAACAGAGAGAACTTCGCCACATTTTGGGTTTTCTGATTTCTTCTCCAAAAAAAAAAACAGAAAACAGAAACATCGGATACTTACCGGGGTAAGAAATAGGCAACACCAGGCTAGGACGATATCCTGTACTGCTGTCAATAGGAAAAAACATCGATAACCATGAACCCGTTTCAATGGACAACGTATATAGATGATTAATAAAAACATGCCAGCTATAAGACCAAAAATACTCATGACTTTAATACCAGTACCGGCAGCATAAATGACGTCTTTGAATTGAGACATCACTCTGGAACATGAAGGATACAAATTGTAGCGTTAGTTAAGAGAAATACAATTTCGTGTATCGAAAACATCATCGAAAGATCGAAAGAGCAGAGACAGAAAAAATAAGAATTAGAAAAACAAAAAGCACAGAGTTCTTAGTTCTCTTTTTTTTGTTAGGATTGAGTTCGTCTTTGTACAGACAGGTCTTGGTCACTAATGATTTATTCCTTAGCAGACATATTTGTCACTTCTTAGAGAGCTGCGGACCACTTGCTTATCAAACTCTACTAATTTTTCCCCAGAGAGAGGGGGAGCAAGGGAAGGGGGGCTGGGGTAGGAATTAACGTTTCTCATACAGCATGGTAATCCAAGATTATGAGAATTTTTTTCGAAATGACTAACAGAGCTTTAGTTCAAAGTTGTGGCCAAGACAAGAAAAGGTCACGGTAAAGGTAACGGTAGAAAGATTATCGACTTGCTCCAAAGAAACCACCCGCGACAGCCGGCTGGAGAACATAATCCTTGCCAAAACTACTGCAGGCACCGCTGTACCCTAGATGGGTGGCGGTACTTTTCCCCGAAAACTCACGACAAGCGGAACTGGCTCCGCAACGACTACTGGCACATTCCGCTCGGAATTCAAAAATTTCCCTTCATTCACGTGAACGGCACGCGGAGCGGTTTTCGGGGAGAAGTTACCACGTCACTATCAGATGACCATATCTGCGGAGGAACTATAGAACAAAGCGAGCTGAGTTACATGAAAATTGGATTTGCCAATAAAGGATCAGCCATTTTTGAGCTATTCTATACTGAGGTATCATCCGAAAAGACCAATAGCAACGATTAATGGTGACATTTGTCGTTCTTCACATAGTGAGGTGGACGAGGTAGTTATTTCGATAAAGTACAACTCAGCCAGTACCTTTTATTTCTCGCCGTTTTTTTTGTCGGAATGACTAAAGGCTTTAAGAAACTGGTCAACCGTCATGAGGCCCATTCTGAGAAGAATTGGAGTGTAGCGGTGAAGGGTGGATTTGTAGCCAGTCAAATGATTGAAAACCTCAAAAAAATCTCAGCCCGAAAACATTGCTAGTGCTTGAGCAAAATGGAAACCCATGAAATAGAGAAGTGTTTGTAAAAATCCGAGGTAAATAAAAAGCTGAAAGGTCGTGCATAATATGAGTCATACATGGTGATAAACAGTTATAATTGCAGTAGTTATTGTCAGGTGTTTCTTTGTTCCTTAAGCCCTCTTGTATACTTTCTGTTCTCCTTTGAGTCGATTGCGTCTGATAAACAATCAAATTGAAAGATGATGTTGCTAGGGAGAAGATCAGTAAAATAAATAAAGAACTTCTGAACGTTTGCCAATTATCCGATAAATGTATGGAAAAAACTTGCTCGACATTTTTTTATGGCTATAAAAAAATGAGAAAAAATCTAATTCTGTCTAAGGAACGAGTTATGGATGGAGCTTCTGGAAGTGTTGGCTATGGTAAGACTTGCCACTGCAGGTGTTACCTATTAAAGCGATTAATGGGTTTCTACTTTTCAAAGCCATAAAACTCAAGTACACGACGTTGCACTAGCGAATTACAGAGAAAATGCTTGATTTTCATTGAAAAACAGTCAACCGCCACATGAGTAAGTAGGTTGTAGAAAGTTCATGAGGGCGAAAAGTGCTTGTGTATTTTTCGGTACTATGAATACATTCCCGTTCTGTCGGACGCGCAACGTCACGGGATCGAATACCGGATCGCTTTCCGCCTAGGACAACCAAACATTCCATCACTCCGGGATCGGTTAACTGGTACCAGACTCGTCTGGGAGGATAAAAGCACTGACTTGAACATCGGCTGGCCGCCGCAAGAAATTGTATAGGCCACATACGCATTCTATACTCCATAAGGACTCTGAATGGAAGTCGATCAGAGGCGCATGGCTCAGACTGGATTGGTTAACGCCCAGAAGCTCGATCCTTTATCCTTTCTGAATACATTCGACATTATTCAAAATCAAACGATTCCCGGATTCTGTTAGGTGATGAAAGCTTTCTTCTTTCAGGTAATGAATCAGTCCTAAGCGGATTTTGATTCCTTTTTTTGACATACCCCATCTAAAATTAATGGGAAAGGATGTAGAGAGCAAGTTAGAAAAAGGCCTATCAAGCCATCAAATGACTATAGGATGATTCCGCTTTGATAATGTACGAGGAAGTCATACATTAAAAAATTAGCGCAAATTAATAAATCCAATAATCTTTTATAATGCTAACTTGATGATAAAATCAAGCTATCACGAGCGAACACGGATTTCAAGTTACCCGGTTGAGTATGGTAAAGGTGAGAGCAAAACCTTAATCCTGAAGCAAAAGAAAAGCTATTTTCAGTTCGTTCGAAACTATCTCAACGTCTATGCAAAGCCCCGACTCATGTGCTCTGAGATTACTGTCAGGCTTATTTTATACATGACTTCTCATAGAGACTAGGTTAGGTTGAATAAAAAGTTTTTCCATCTTTATTTCAAAAAGTCTTATTTTCATTAAAAGGGAATCTCAATTAGTAATATAGCCCCCATCGTGGTCCACAATTTATGTACAGCGACAAACCGTTTTTCGATTCCTGTGGCCCAGAACTGTGACAGCCGCGATTCGAAAAAGGTTGAAATCTCAGTTTCGAGTTTTGAGCGACCATCGAATTTTCTATCGCGTAAGCGATTCTTTGAAGCAAGAAACAAATGGTAATGGACGGAGCAAGATGTGGCGAACAAGGAGGATGGGGCAGCACTTCTCATCCATGTTTGCCAATTTTCTAACGAGACAATTTCGCAACATGCGGTCAAGCTTGTCGTGAAGTACACATGCCGAATAACGTCGGCCACACATTGTTGCTGAGAAACGTAAATCTCGGTGGTCACGTTGGTGCCCTCAGGAAGTAATTGGAAATAAAGCACGCTTTGGGAATCCCACCAACAACATAGCAAAACCTTAAACGATGTTGTTCACTTCTAGGCTGTCCTGGAGGTGGTACCTTTCTAGGCATCCATTGTCGATGTCGTTTATAGTTCACTGGTAAAAGACCCAGCTCTCGTCTCCAATAACGATTTTCTGGTTGCACCAGAGTGCCGTCGACAAATCGTGAAAAGTAGCAATTGGCTTCCTCATTAAAGCAGTGTGCAAAGTTCCGTCATTCAAGACAGAGACATCCAGTACGAGGTTGTTCTTCGAACGAAATATTGCCTGAACAAAATCTCTGATACCAACGACTTACCGTGGGTTGAAATGCGATGACTTCTCTGAATGCGCCACAGATATTTGCGCAGACAGCCGTCGATGGATTATAGCCTTATAGAAGTTCGTATTAGACGATAACTCTTAGACAGCTTCTGTCGACCGAGGTCACTATTGCGAAGCACTTGCAAGGACCTACTTCTATAATACCCAGGACTTGCCCCACAGTGCAGGTACGGGAACGATCTACCATAATCTATTAAGAAATCCTTCCGAGTGGTTTGACGAAAGAATCTAGAAGAAAAATGAAAATTCCGATCAAAACTTTTTACTCAACCACAAGATAAGCTACGAGACCTCATGAAAAGTATGGGGACTCGTATTAAGCCACTTTTATGCTAACTTATAGGGTGGAGTGCGCACCGGAAATTACTAGAAATATACAGAAATTTTTGAAACCACCAACTTCGTGCTTGTACTCGTGGAGTGATTCAAATCTGATTTTGGTCGTGTACAACCCGGTCTCGAGGAAATATTTCGTATCTGACGGATTGCGTCCCAGCTTCACCCAAAGGCTGCTCAATCCGGACAGGGGAAATCGGTGAAACAGCTGCAACAGTCATTCTTCTAGCTTTCCACACCTTTTCACTTCTTCTACATTTTTTCATACAACATAGTGGGTGAGATTAGACTAGGAAAGTACTTTGCCCATAAAATTATCAGTTTGTTAATCTTTCGTGTGATACGTTCTAGGTACTTGTTACAACCTTTTGGTAATTACTATCAAACAGAACAATATCAAGAATTAGTGTAATATGGCACGTACATGTAATTCATTTTCCAATTATAAGGTCTTTTTGTGGATAGCAATTTGATGTAAGAGAAATTAAAATCATCGAGGGGCAGGTGAAATTTCCTACAGCTGCATTCGTGGAAAAAGTTATACGTGGGCAGAAGACGAAAAACGCCCTTTTAGGCAGACGAACGAGGTTCTCGTCAAGCGTTGTAATAGAAAAAAGTGATAAGCCGTGATAACAGTCTCCGTGAAGATATGATAAATCTGTGTAGCTTGAGGTAATTTACTTCTATTCAAGGAGATGTTATTTCCAATGATGTTAGTACACCTGGACTGAACTATATTGAATTAGATGTTCAATCAAGTATTTACACTACTTGACGAATAGTGAATGCTGGTCTGATCAATAAAAAGAATCGTCCAGTATAAGCACTCGACTCGTGCAGGTAAATCATTGTGGCGTTCCAGGTCTAGGACTTCTCAGGGCTTGATATGGATTTGATATCTTAAGGTGGTCATGGTGTAGGTAATCCTGTTAACAGCTCAGTTCAGTCAACAGAAGGTCAAATTTAAGTCAGGGACCGCTAGGAAGGCTATGTCAATATAGCATAGGGTTGTAGACCTCAATAGTTATGTGAAGAAACCTGTGGGACTGCCTTACTTTCTCAGAAGCAGATCACTCTAGGATAGTCAACTTCGAAGTTTTCTCGTAGGTGATTAACTGGGGAGAACGTCCGTTGCGCGCGTCCGTCGAAAGTAGGTCAACCCGCCCATTTCGCGCGCGAAGCACCCAACCGAGGTTTCGAAATGACATTACAGTGCCACCAAGTGTCAGTTGAGCGAATGATTTGCTTTCATCCGTGTTATCTCTCTTTGAGCTGACCGCCATGGACCGAGCGCAAATCGTATGCCCCACCGACAACTGCGACGTCCGTCAAGTATCGCGGGTTGACCTACCGGACGCGACGACTGCGCCGTGACCTAGTTTCGACGAACGCGCGCAACGAAGCGCATCCGATTAACTGGAGTCCAAGCATAGTAAAGACGGTACGGTCAACAGCGGCATTGAACTACTCGGCTAAATAGTTTTCCAGCCCGAATCACTTGCATTTGAACTCATGTGATGTGTTGCTACTTACGTACTGCCCTCCGACGTTGACCAAGAAAACCATAGACCGAAGACCCTGTTCGGGTCCTGAAAGATTGCGATTTTTCCTCAAGGTCGAGGAGGTGACGGTGATGAGGTTGACAAACATGAGCAATTCATCGGTCTAAGAAAAAGAACTGAAAAGAAGAATTTGATGGTGACCTTGATGATGAAAAGAAGCAATCCAATGTTGTTTAAGAAGATGTGGATTTGAGCCAAGTTGCAGTTAAGGAAGATGGGGACATAACATGGACTTGCCTTCAAAACAGTACCGTGAAGCTCAACGGGTAAACCACTAGATCCATATAAAATTCTAATTCTTATGTTATAATGAAGCTAGAAATCATTCAAAGAAGCAGGTCCTAAGAAAAAACTTAAATTAATTGGCACATTCAGATCAGAACAAGAGGAAATTAGTTTCCCAAGAGAATGTCCTCTTCAATTCAGTTAAACGGTCAAAAAAATTGATATTTCCACCTGGCAATCAGGTAGCAAATGCATAGTATTAGCATGGCAATTCATTAAGATTAGGTTATACAGTAATCGAGGTTAACATTTGCCAATCGGAGTTATAAAAAAAGCCATATGGGAAAGAATGAGGCCGTGAAGGGGTTTCAAGTAATGAATCCCTCCAATCTCATCCATCAAATTTAAAATACAATATCTTACCAATAAATGTGTTCCCCGATTTTCGAATTTCGCACGTGGTCATGATTTTGACATGTCTTCTTTGAATTCAGAGAATTTCTTTTTTTTTGCAAACGTTTCAATCCGCTACTCTTTCCAGTTCCTTTATTAATTCTCTTGAAGCATCTTTTAGTCATGGTCAACGGATTTCCGATAGATATTTTTTCCGATTCCGATTTCCGCCTTAATATTTTCACATAGCAAAGGTATGTTATGTGTTTGACTTACCTCAGTTATGCATACATCCAAACTTTGGAGCATGTTTTGGGTTTGGAACTTTTCTGAGCCTTCTTGAAAGAAGTTCTCTACATCTAAAGAAGCGCAAATTCTGATGCTATGCGCTTTTAAAATTCTTTTGTGAAGGATTCAGAGAAATTCTTTCTGAACTCTATGTATTGTAAACCTGGCTTTGACCATAATGAGCGCCTTCGAAGTCGAGCGTCGAACGGTCTTCTTGCGTCAACAGGTGCCGCACGGCGCTCGTGTACCGCGTTGACGGCGCTGACAGTCTTCGCGTTGGAGCGCGTTATTTTCTGAGCAGAGTCGCGCCAAGACTTATTACATGATGATGTACTTTCGTTTCATTATACCATAGAAGTTGAAGAAGAAAATACCAAATCCATCCGAAAAAACATCATAAAAAGTGAATAACACAACTAAGGTGTCGATCAAGAAGTTCTTCTTTACCAGGTGAGCGGAATCGACCGACGACTCGCGTTCTCGCTGAGGCACTGGCGCTGAACGATGAGCGCTCAATTCTCAAGAGTCCTAATGAGCGGACCTCCACTCTTTCATTTCCAGTGCCATACTGTGCTCTAGTGCTCCTTCCATCGCCAGAGAAATGTAAAAGAAATCTTTTCTATCCAATGTAAAAACATTTCAACTAAAGAAGAATTCGCGCTGTAGAGTACTGCTGTAGTGAATATTCTTGCATGTTTCACTACGAATTCACATTACACGTTACATTATCCGAGCGGAAATTTTATAATATTTACTTCAACAACGAGCAACAACAAGGAAAAACAGAACACGTATTAAAGCAAATCGTTATAATTTAAACATTACAATTTCTCTGTAGGAATGGATTTGACTCTAATAATTCGCGTCGTTGGGCTTGAAGATGATATTCCAACTTTTCTGCAGTTCATTGTGAATAGCGCAAGAATGAAGTTACGATAATCCTTTATAAAAGCCAGACTTATCAGCGGACTTGTCAAAGGAAATAGAGCCATCAGTATTCCTATTGTGATGCCCAACCAATGAGGTGACGTGGCTCCAGTAAACAGTAGACCATACATTGTGTATAGTGGAATATGGAGAAGAACAATGGGGCATACAGTCTGAAACACATCCCTAATTTAATAGTGCAAATTAACAGTTCTCAATTTGTCCAGACGCTCTGAAAGACGAAACTTCGATGACACACACAACTTTCGATAGATAAGCTCACACTATATTACATATTAAGAAAACTCATGAGAGAAGGTTCACAATCGGGGCTGACGGCGAGAAAAAGTGGATAGAATTTAGGCTTTATAATTCGCATATAATTTCGAAAACGTCGATTCCAAATGTGAGCTAATACATTTCACGAACTAAGGTACATAAAGCCCTAATTTTTCAAGATCAAAATGATCAAGTTGGTTGACAACCATTACTTTGAGACGCGGTTCACAATAGTTCTGATGCGTCTAGTTTCAGACGGATGATGGATTCCAGAGTAGTGCAAAAAAGGTGAGAAAAACGCGAGAAAGGGCGTAATCTAAGAGAAATGAGACTTCGGAAAAGTAGCAAAGGTAGGGGTGGACGAGATGGGACGACAAGAGTACACCCTGCTACAATAAGTTGCCTGCACGCAACTATGTGAATGGACAACTTTTACAGTCTTTACAACGCTTGGATAAATCGTCCGCCTTTGAGTGTGTACGCTGGCGCCCTATCCAGACGGTTTTTTACGGTAACCTCTTTTGTTATTCTTGAGGTCCACAGGCTCATAAGGAAGATATTCCAGGAACCAATTTCATTGTAAACGACGCCTTCAACTTTCAGCGAGGCAAGAACTGGATTCCTTCCGAATTGTTTTATACATCTCGAAAGATTCCACTTGAGTCGGCCACAGACAGTTGGTCTTTTCTTAGGCTGTTTCTAGCATGTCGAAATATAAAAACTTCCAGCCCAAGAAACAAGATTTTCTCTCCAAGCGAGGGCAAGCAGGGTCTCGGTAGTGTAAGGGATAGAGCACGGTACCCGCATAGCACAATTACGGGATTGAATCCCGTATTTGTATCATCCGGGCACCTGCTCTTATCGCTTACACTACTGAGGCTGCCCGTGGTCAAAATTGTGCCCACGACTCGCCAAACTTGTGAGAAGTTTGGAACTTGCGGCGAAATACTTGTAGTTAACCAACATAAAATCAAAACAAACTAAACTTCTACTTGCACTACGAGTGATCGTACAAATGGTAGTATTTGTAACATATAAAGCAGTTGAAGTACCAGTACCTAAAGCAGCAGTACCATGAGCAGCTGTTGATGAGAGTAACGGGTTTGATTGCTCATCATTTTGACATGGGCGAGATGAATATGGATATACATGGCAAACGAAAGGCCAATGAAACCTATAGCCAAGACCAGTACTAACGCTTCCACCAGTAAAATGAAACGTGACGTAGATAAACCATACTGCAATAACTTTTCTAATTTACTGCTTCGAATACGAATAACATAAGCAAACATACTGCCTTTATACAATACTGGTTCACCTAACAACTTAGTTGATCATATTTCGCTTCAGCTTAGCCTAAATGGGTATTGCAACAAATGAATCTGTGTGAAAAAGCAATAAATCATGCTCTTCTCGGAAAAGATATGTGACTTTGTTGCACCTGAAGACTACATACGGTGGCTCATGACTTGGCTAGAACATCAACTGTCACTAAATATGAAAGGGTTCGACATTTTTGGTGAGGAAGGGTCGCAGGACAGACTGCCCTACAATAGTAATTTCACTGTAGGCGGAAGGGCTGTAGTGTGATCTTCTTGCTCAAGCTTCCATTTCATCGGCAGCACTCGAGAGGACGATTCAACGAGCGTGCGTTGGAAAGCACTCTTCAACAGCGCCCGCATGTCCAAATGCTTCAAAACAAGTTATCCTTATAGTTTGTGCCGAACCCAACCAATCCTTCGTGAATAGAAGTAAGATAATTACGCAGCCTATACAATGCAGACAGCGAAACACAGTAGTATCAGACTACGGTCACAGTTGCTGAACTATGCACAAATTTTAATTATTGAAAAAAGAGATCACAAAAATTGAGGCACAGTCTCTGAGCTGTGTAACGATAGACGCTTAAGCCTCTCCAAGCTCCTTGGGCACTCTAGGCTTTATCGTCCAGTTCCCATCAACCGCATGATTTTCGTCACTCTGGGATCTTTGGTGGAGAGTCGAGGCGGATGCTCAATGACGGCCAATAGAAGGCAGCATAGGCAGAAGGGGAGAGTTAGGGAGAATGAAGGCTGGAGAAGTAGGAATCGGGAGAAGTAGGAGAGAAGTCGAAGGATGGCTATCGACGGATAAAGATTGGGGATGGCGCTTGTATTGGACTTGGCAAGTGACGCTTGATCTCTTTCCTTCTGAAGCGTTAGCGATTTTTTTTTACAAAAGTACTAAGTGCACCCTATCATGCCTCCGATGAACCAGAGCGAAAAGCACAACAATTAATTGCTTGGTAATTTAGTTATTTCCAGAGGGTCCGACAACGAAGGGCAACGAAGGCAAGGGGGAAGAGATTTCAAAAAATGCAAGTAGGTCCACCCCACAAGTCGTTTTTTGAAAACCTTGAACGATTCAATGTGACCTGTTCAAGGAAATGATATTTTTAAGTATAGAATTAAAAACCGAAACTCACAGTAATAGAAATACCCATGAAGGTTGCACGGCTAATATCAAACGGGAGATATTCGGTGACAACATATCTGACGCCTCGGACGAATTCCTTGCTTGGCCATTCACAATAAACATTCATTGCTATCCAGTTTACAACGACAGCAATGTTGATAAGACCGATCAATAATAACCACTTCGGCGAAGCATAAAGGTCTACAATTGCACAGGAAAGTTGTGGTAAAAATTTCACAAACACTGGATTCGAAATATGTTTCGAGGTTCTATTATTTCGCTACATGGTATTGGTGTAAGTGAATTCTGACTCGAGGTTCATAAACTAGGAAACTTGCGAAGCAAAGGCAGAATGAGGGAGGAGGAAGTGAAGCTGTGGCAATAAGTATTTTGTCGGACCTTCAACCAAGCAGTATTGTTGGGGAATCTCCAACAAAAGGTACTTTTTCACTAATGGCATAGTACACTATGATTCTGGGGTACCTTTTAAAACTGAAATGAGAAAGGGTTTGTAGAGAGCAATGCAGGATGGCGAGGGAAGGAAGAAAATCCTCCGACATATCGATACAAATAAGTACCTTAAAAGTAGTGTGTACGGTTAATAGAATGGGAGGGATATTCGAACATGATTTCGGCTGTTGCAATTAAGTAAAGAGCTGTCTACATTACGCCAAAATGTTCAAAACTGCCTTCTAGTATCGCTGAAGGTCACGACTACTTGCTTGGATTTCTCGATTTGCTCGATTTTTTTGTGTATAGTGTTGAAACTCGTTCGATTTAGGGTGTAGCATACAGCCGATACAGTACTATTCGAGCCTTCATAACGCCTTGTAATAGCCGTTGTCCAATTTGTTTCATCCTAAAGGGATTTTTATAGAATCATTTTTGTCGGGAACTGTGCCTTCGAAAGCATAGAAGGGAAAGTGTCAAGAGGCGCCGCCTCGCGTCAATGACTCAGAGCATTCCTCATTAGTATACTTAGACGCTTTTCGACGCATTCATCCTCTACTATTGGTTGCTTGTTCAAGGCAAGCATTTGAATTTGTACGCGACCACCCCACAGGTCACTGCCAGAGCAAGGCAAGCACTCGAATCCGCGGTAGTCAAGTAGGTGTTCAGTATGAAGACGCGAAGACGCGTATCGTAGTGATTTCCTTTAATGTAACTTTCTCCAGATGGTTTCAAACGCCCAATTTCAAGCGTGGAGAAATAAGAAAAATTCGACTAACCTACATATAAGAAAATACTTGTGCACAAAGTTATTTGTGACGAAGATCATTGACGAAACAAATGTCGTGCTGTATAGTAAGATGATGAAAGGGCCAATCATCCAGTCGCCACCTCTTCCAGTTGAGATAATAAGGAGTACTGAGTTGAAGGCAGTTGCTTCCTGAAAATGCCGATATCTACCGTTGGGAGACTCGCAGATGAATCGTTTTTATGTTATCAGTCTGCCGCACACGGCAGTCACGGACGAGTTCCCTCGCTATTGCAGTTTCTCATACAGCTTTATCGACATGCGGCTATAGTTTTTGACATGATTCTACTGTTACTTCTACTTATGTATTTCTTGCATTATACTCACTGCGAAACTCCTGCTTCAATGTGCTACATTTCTTTGCGCGCGTCGCTCTCCCCGCGACAACTTCGATTTAACTGCACCCCTCCCTCTACTATTGGATGATCATGGACTTACTAACTGGCTATTTTTGAGAAAGACAGTCAGACCTCGGTTTGAAAGTCACCAACTTACTCGTCATTCTCTTCGTGTAGTTGCCCTCTGTAATTCTATCATTGCCCTCCCAGCGTATTGCATTTACAGAAGCTTGTACTTGAGCTCGAGCTCCTAACGCAGTGAAAATCAGAAGGAACATGGGCAGTCTGTTGGGTCAGTCACATTTTTATTGGTGCCCAACACACCCTAAGAAGTATTCAATAGGTCCCTAGGTCTTCACCGGGCATAAGAGACCTCGAAATCCCATATTTATTCAATAGGTCCCTAGGTCTTCACCGGGCATAAGAGACCTCGAAATCCCATATTATACTGCGCCGCGAACGAGTCCGATACTCCTAGGACTTCCCAACTTTACGAAGGTTGCCTTTTATATTTTGAGATTTGGCAACACCAGTGTAGCACACTAACAACTGACACCACTATCGTAAAGTTTGACTATTTTGATGTTACGTTGCGAAAGTTAAGCGCGATTTGTTTTGTTTACACTAAGTTCTAAGATTTTGGTTAGGCCAAGTTATGCAGTTGAGTCGTGAGCATTTTCGCGCGATTATTTTCTACAATTTTCGACGTAATCTAACTCAACAGCAATGCATGGATGAACTTAGTTTAATTTTTGGTGATGTCGCTCTGTCCAGGTCCAGTGTTTATCGATGGTACAGTGAGTTCACCCCAGGTCGTAGTTCACTCAAAGAAGAATTTCGTGGAGGTGGTCCAAAATCAGTTGTTCCGAAATCCGTTGATACTCTGCACAAACTAATATTGCAAGACATGTGACCTATCGTGAAATTGGGACAACCTTAGGCATTAGTGGGACCAGCATACATTCAACATTGCATGAATGGATCATGGATTTATGCGTATGAGCCCGAAAGGAAGCAGCAGTCGACCGTATGAGATATCAAGATGAGCCAAATCGAACAAAAGCTGTCCGCGCAACAAGCACTTCCGAAAAATTGATCTCCTGTTTTTTTTCTGGAAAAACTGGACATGTCGCAACCGTACCACTAGAACGAGCAGAACAGTTAATTCTCAGTGGTATACCACCATTTGTTTGCCATTTGTCTTCCAGAAATCAGGAAAACCAACCGCTGAAGACGGGTCACTTTTGACCACGACAATGCGAGCTCCAACACATCGGCTCAAACAACTGCATTTTTGAGCACTTAAAACAACGATTTGACAGGTCATCAGCCATGTAGCCTCGGGTGACTTCTTTTCATCCCGTACGTAAAAAATAAAATGAGTGGTCAACGTTTTTCGACACCTGAAGAAGCCGTTGATGCGTTCAGAATCCATGTTTTAGAGTTACCTTAATCAGAGTGGAAGAAGTGCTCCGAAAATTGGTTTAAGCCCATGCAAAAGTGTATGGATCTTAATGTGGAGAACTTTGAAAGACAGTGAAGCGATTTCCCATAAATAGCATTTGTTTCTATTCTCAAATCTCCAAATATAAAAGGCAACGTACGTATATGGTAAAAATTTTTCCAGAAAAACAGGAGAAAAACTGACCGGAGCCATGAGAAAAAAAGTTATAGCAGAGACAAGATTCTGGACGATCGATAGAATAAAGAAATAGTTATATGAACGTGTTTTCAAGGGCCGGCAGGAGAACGCGAGAAAAAGAAGGATATTCATGACGCAAGCTATACAACAGATACATTCAGCCATCAATGTGTAGGTAGTACGGGCAGCACTTGGAGTAGGGAATTTAATTGTAGTATTCGGCATGTACCGCATTTCTGAAATAGTTCGAAATGTAATTATTAGAGAGTATTTTCAATCATTTTGTAAAACGGAACATCTAAAAAAAGCTGTGTGAGGTGGAGGAAGGTGTGTCAGATTTTATAGATAAGGAGCCCCAAGGGCAGGTGTAGTGCATACGGTAGATATAGCGCCTATTTATATAAACTATTCTTGGATAACATAACAGACTGGTCATTAATCTTATTTTTCAGCTTTTTTGTGTGCCGGGTAACAGCTGGGTAGCAGGAACTGGGGATGAAGGCCTTTTTAAGCAAAAGCTCAGCTTGGCTCCCCTCTCATAAGTAGATAGCGTATATTAAATGCCCATAAAAAACCTATCTTATCACAGGAAAACCAGGAACAGTAACGTAATCGGGTTTGTAACGAGGCTCGACGTAAAAATCAAATAATAAGAAACTACTTCAATATGTGCACTGATAACCAGATCTACATAGAAAATCTAACAAAGAGAATATGTGATGGAAGAAAAAATATATTTTCTCTAGGATTATGAGAAGGAAATGAGGTTAGATATGTCTACTGGATGACGCTACGGAATTGGTGCGAAGGCAAGTGACAGACAACCACCCACACATGGTCCTTAGTTTCCTGATCGACATTTACCCAGATCAATCAAGCGTTCCATCCTCCGGGGTGGGGGACGCGCATTACGTGCGTCCGAGGACGCGCGCGGCAAATTGCACAGTGATGTTCGTGTCGATTTGTACGACTCTGACGCCAAGTTTGGAGACACCAAACTCGAAGTAGAGTAGCTTAGTAGGTTCAGATGATCCTTCTAATCTACTCTTCTTTAAATTTGGGCCCCAATGATACGCGCTGAAGTAATTCAATCAGCCACGCGCATCCTCGGACGAACTACGACCAAATACCTCTCCGGGGTCATTCAATTGGTACCAGACTCGTTGGGGAAGCTGACTTAAAAGCACTGACTTGCACGCAAGAATGAGACAGTAAACACGATGATCGATTTATTTATCTTCGATTCATCAATGTAAATGGATCAAAACATATGTGAAAGGTTATTAAATCATCTCCTACTAGAAGAAAATGCGGACGCAGTAGTTAAGTGATGAGTGGGCAAATATAGCCTCCTATTTCCGCTTACATCACACTACAGAAATTACTGACGAATAATTACTGCGATGTATCCATACCTACGTGTCTACATCCTCATTAAATTAATCAGTCAACTTTTTCCCTGTTTTAAGGACAGTTTTTCACTTCGTTGAATAACCGAATATGGTGCTTCCTATCTTCTCCGATGAGGAAGCACCGTATCATTGTAGAACGGGAACAGTGCAGCCCACAACTCGCTCTCTCCATAGAACATCAATGATTCAGCGTTTATACAGCAATAATGAAGATAATATACAAATAACAGGATGATCGAATCATTTATTGTCAATTCTTCAAAGTAAATCGCTCGAAACAGATGTAAAAGGTCGCTTAAACCTTCTTTCAATGACATGCAGTGGTCAGTCGATATACAGGTGAGTGTTCTTATCCTTCCAGACGAGTCTAGTACCAGCTAAATGACCTCGGAAGGAAAAAAGGAATGGTGAGTGGGTGAATATCGATCCTGGATTTGAACCCCTGACTATGTGTGTGTGGTACGATACTTGCCACTATACCTCCTCCCCTCTATTCGAAAGACCTCTTCTTCTTATTCTTCAGCGCCTGTCCCGCATGTAGGCGGGGTCCGCTTTTCTGATATGTTGACGCCACTTCTCCCGATTAAACGCTTGATCGGGGTGGGTGTTAACCGTTTTGAGGTCTTCGTGCAACGTATCGAGCCATCGCTGCTTTGGGCGCCCTCTAGGCCGTCTTCCGGACACGTCTAGGTTGAGACCGATCTTACGAACGCTGCCTTCGTCCGCGCGGAGAACGTGGCCATACCAACGGAGTCGGGCTTCGCGCATTTTATCGACAATGGGCGCTACACCGAATCGCTCCCTGATGGCGTCATTACTTATGCGATCTAGTCGTGTTACTCCGGCAGTCCAGCGCAGCATCTTGGTCTCCATCACACTGAGACGAGCTTCTACTTCTTTGGTCGTAGGCCAGCACTCGGCGCCGTAAATCGCGACGGGGCGGATGACGGTTCTGTAGATTTTTGATTTGAGTCGCTCAGGGATGTTCTTATCGCAGAGTACGCCAGTCATTGAGCGCCACTTCAACCACGCTGCATTCACGCGAGAATTCGTTTCAAAACCCAGACTGCCATCAGACGCAAGTGCCGATCCAAGGTACTTGAAGGTTGTTGTCCGTGTGAGCTCAGTGCCATTGATCTTGATAGAGCCTGGCTCGCTCGAATCAGTGGTCAAGTACTCAGTCTTTTTGACGTTTAACCTGAGCCCGAACCTAGCCAGACGGTCGGACCAGGTCTGCACCTGTGACTCGAGCTCGCTTTTGTCTTCGCTGGCGAGCATCACATCATCGGCATAAAGAAGCGTCCATGGAGCCGGCTTCTGGAGGTCTTTTGTAATGGCATCCATGACGACAACAAAAAGTAGTGGGGATAACGCAGAGCCCTGGTGTACTCCGACGGAGATGGGGAAATCCGTCGATGTGCCCGCTGCCGTTTGCACTCGGCTTTTTGGGCTAGTGTAAAGGATGCGCACCCACTCAATAAGCTCTTCGGGAACGCCATGCTGTCGTAAGGCATACCATATAACGTCACGCGGAACGCGGTCGAAAGCCTTCTCCAAGTCTAGAAAGGCAAGATGGACCGGTCTTCGTTTTTCGCGATGCTTTTCTAGTAGAAGGCGAGTGGCGTGTATGGCATCAATGGTGCTGCAACCAGAGACAAAACCACACTGATTGGTGGTCAGCTCGACGATGTCGCGGATACGACTGTCCACAATTCGCTCAAAGATTTTCATGCTGTGCGAGAGCAGGCGAATTGGGCGATAGCAAGCGCAGTCTCCAGGACTGCCCTTCTTTTTCCAGATAGGAATCGTCGTGCTCTGTTGCCAGCTCTCAGGCACCTTCTTCTCTGCGACGACCTGATTGAAGAAGTCCGTCAACCACCCTGCAGGATTCCAACATTTCGATTTCCACAGGTCCGCTGCTAAGTCGTCAGGACCAGTTGCTTTGCCTGATTTCATCCTCTTCATAGCCGTAATTGTCTCCCTCACAGTTATCTTCTGGACAGGACCGTATACTGGCGGAGCGCAAGGGATGGCGGGATGAGCAAATTCGACTGTCGAGATGTTTTCGAAGTACTCTCGCCATCGTTTCAGTGTTTGCTTGCGGTCCGTCAGGAGATGACCATTCTCGTCATTTATGCCGAAGAACCTTTCTATATCCTCGGTCTGGCGATGGCGGGTCTTTGCGAGACGGTAAACATACCGCTCACCGTCGCGAGACTCGAGCTTCTCGTTCAATTCGGCAAAATGAGCTGCCTTCACAGAAGCAACGACCTTCTTCGCCTCTTTCTTCGCGATCTGATAGCGCTGCCAATTATCGGCTGTCTTTTCCGAGAGGAATGCGTGGTATTGCTTTTTCTTCTCACGTACTTTATCCCTGACATGATCCGTCCACAACCATGTTTGCTTGTCAATCTTTCGACGTCCAGGCTTGGTCATGCCGAGCTCCGACCGTGCAATCCGGGTTATCGCTTCGACAGCACTCTTCCAGGTTTCATCGACAGTCGTTACCGCCGGTAATAGAATGCGGGAGACGACGGTCGATTCCTTTTCTTTTTCCTTCAGTCGCCACCACTTGATTCTCGCTGGCCCACACCTTTCGGCAACTTTCGGTTTCGGCGGGGCGATCTTTAGCGTACAAATCAGCGGTCGATGTTGTGTAGCGACCGTTTCATAAGGTACTGTCTTCGCGTCTGTTACGAGTCCCTGATCGCGGTGCCTGACAAGGACGAAATCGATTTGTGTTCTGTTTTCACCGCTATAGAAGGTAATGAGATGAGAGTCACGCTTACGGAATTTCGTGTTTACAATGACGAGATTATGCGAATCTGCATACTCAAGAATTCGCTCGCCATCAGTATTGCGTGACCCATATCCAAAACCACCATGACAGCTATAACCGTCTTTAGTAGCTCCTACATGACCATTAAGATCACCTGCGACAACTAGTGCTTCTTGTAACGGTACTTCAGCTGTCTTCTCATCTAGCAGGTTCCAGAACTTGTCCTTGGTTTGTTCAGAGCATCCAGCCTGTGGAGCATACGCTGAGAAGAAATGGTATTTTTGGCATTCGATGACCACAGTGATCTTCATTAAGCGATCATCGAAGCGCTCCACGCCCACTATCGAATCACGGAACCTTTCAGAGACAATTATGCCAACTCCATTGGTGGTTTTGGGTCCACCACAGAGAACGGCTTTGAAGCCGTGGCCGATGTCCCTCGACTTGCAGCAGGACCACCTCGTTTCCTGCACGGCACAGAAATCAATTCTTCGACGCTCTAGAGCTTCTGCTATCTCATACGAGCGTCCCGTTAATGTGCCAACATTTAACGTCGCAACGCGAGTCTTCAATACGTTGCGGGACTTTTGGACTAGCCTAGTTGCCCCCCGATGCCGTCCTTGCACCGGAGACCCTCGCATACTTTTCACACTCACCGGGCCTTGCAAGTGCGCGTCGGCTCCCGCGGACGCCGTAGCATTACATCGAGATTCTTTGAGTGACATTAACATTTTTGATGTGACTGGGGTGTTCGTAGGCCGGCCTGTCACGGGGCCTGTCGCCTGCATTCGAATGTCCGTGGTCAGCTCAGCCCACAGAGTGGGCAGTTTCCAGTGGCACCCCTTGGAGGAACGGACTTCGCCACCCCTCTATTCGAAAGACCATGTCCAAATAATGCTTATGCAGCTGTCAAAGGTGAAGATTCGGAAGGAAAGTAAAAAAGGGAATGAAGGACCTAATGCAGAAGCCCAAATCAATATCAATCATTTTGAGCTGAATGAATGCATCAGTGCTGACTGAAGGTTGGTGCTTCTTTCTGCTACCAAGGAAAAACGCAAGCACTCAACTTAGTTGGGGATGTTTTTCGAGGATTGTTTTTGTGGATGTTTCTCATACAAGCCTGTTTTCGTTCTTCGCCCGAGCCTAAAATTTAACTGACATGGGAAACTTGGGCAAACGTTCTGGAAAAGGAAATTCAGGGATATTGGGGATCGGCATATGCGATAAATGGGCTTAGGGAGATGAAGAGCAGACGTGTGTCCTCCTTTCTTCAGATAGCTCCATGCGTCCAGGATTCTTCAATTAATTGTATGAAAAGGTGCTCAAGCATTAAGCACATGCATAGTGGTTACGAGCAAGGTAATTGTTCACTAGATAGTGCTCCGTGACGTCTCCATTTTGGACTTCCCCCCCCCCCCCTTATAAGAAGAAGTGACCCCTGTTAACACGCAAGATGACGAATTAGAAATCACAACTGTAATAGTAGTAAAGAAAACACAAGGGCAAGCAGGCGATATTCTTGCGTATCATGTGAGAGCTTGTGCAGACACCCAATAATTTTCATTCCTTTAGGATATCCCCTACCATCAGAAAACATAGTGGTCTTAATTCAGATTTTTGAGATCTTCGTCGGCACGTTCCCAACTTACGTCTTCTGGCCGTACTTAGTGCATATTCCACAACCCTACTCCAGGAAACAAACATGGGATCCATCACATATACGTAATTTTTATAATATTTACTTCCATAACGAGCAACAACAAACAAAAACAGAACACGTATCAAAGCAAAATGTTACAATTTTTACTTTGCTATTTCTGCGTAGGAATGGATTTCACTCTTATGGTTCGCGTCGTTGGGCTTGAAGATGACATTCCAACGTTTTTGCAGTTCATTGTGAATAGCGTAAGAATAAACTTGCGATAATCCTTTATAAAAGTAAGACTTATCAGTGGGCTTGTTAAAGGAAATAGAGCCATCAGTATTCCTATAGTGATGCCCAACCAATGAGGTGACGTGGCGCCCGTAAACAGTAGACCATACATTGTATATAGTGGAATATGGAGAAGAACAATTGGACATGCTGTCTAAAACTTGTCTTTAAGGTAATAGTAAAACTTAATGAAATTAAATTTTTCCAAGGCAAACAGGTGTATAGCACCAGTCGCAAAAGTTCTAAGAACAAGAACATTATCTCGAACAATTATTGTAAAGCGATCTTTCTCGATACTACTAAAATAACCCGTTTTCCATTTTGAGGCCCATATCTCAAGGCCGAGTGTAATTCGACCCAATGGTTAAATGACACAATCCAGGCATTACTTGAACATCGCAGAATTCGCAGAAAACGAGACGCCTATCCCGCCTACTGCAAAAGCAAATAAGGAAAATGTAAGAGGATAGGTGAAGTCTACGGAAAAAAGGAGTACAGTCAATTCCTTCTTGCTATCCTTGAAATTCACATATTCATCTTAGGGAAAATCTAGAAACCGATGTCATCTTCTCTATTTCTAAGGTCCTGACGAAGGCGACAACGCCGAAGCGTTGGCCAAATACAAGTTTCAAGGCTACACAGAACACCTTTATACTGAGACTCAAATGATGCCAAGATTCGTCAAAAGTCGATCATGGTCAATATAGAAACCGATTTTAACGCAAACTGCGGCTTTAACCTTCAGTGGTGAAAAGGGCTGGGTTTGATCTGGTGAAGGCTTCATACACGTTGAAAGATTTTAGTTAAGTCAGTCACGAATAGCTACCCTTTCTTTAGGTTCCGCCTAGCATATGAGGACATGAAGACCTCTACATAAAAAAAGTAAATTTTGATTCGCACTACTAATGATAGTACAAATAATATTGGTTGTAGCATGTGAAACAGTTGAATGTATCGATACCTGAAGCAGAAGTACCATGAGCAGTTGTTGATGGGAACGACGTGTTTGAGTGCTCATCATTTTGACATGGGCGAGATGAATATGGATATACATAGCAAACGAAAGGCCAACGCAACCAATAGCCAAGACCAGCACTAATGCCTCCACCAGTAAAATGAAACGTGACGTAGTTAAATCATACTGTAACACTGGTTATGATCTATTGCTTCAAATTAGATAACATCAGCGAAGCCATTACGCCACACTGATTAACCCAACAGTTTAGCTGAGCGTATTTCGTGGAAATTTATGTGGAGAAGACAATCACACATGCCGTTTTCAAAGGAGATATGTAGCGTTGTAGCACCGAAAGGCTACCTAGAATGGCTCATAATTCGGTTAGCACGTCCATTGTCGTATTGATGGGAGTATCAAACAGTCACGTTGAAGGTGGCTAGCAGGATAGATTGTTTTTTAATATAATTATGGAGTGGGAGGGAGTGGTGTAGTGCAAGTGGACTCGCATCACACATTTATGGTCACGAGTTCGGAACCCGAATCGATATCCGTCTGAACCAACAAGCCTTCTATCACTTTAGAATGGAACTTCGTCATTCCGCTCCCCGTGCCCTGTTTCCTCCATCGGTACACACTCGAGAGAGCGGTTCATTGAGCGTGATTTGAAGCTTGCTCTTCAACAGTGGTCTGCCCGCATGCCCCAATACTTCAAAACAAGATGCCCGTAATTATCCACTCAGTTTGCGCCAAAAATTAAAAACCACTTCGTGGAATGCAAGTAAGAATGTAACCGTCCTATACAATAAAGGCGCAAAATACAACAATATTAAACTAAGATAACAATATCGAACTATGAAGTACATTTTTATATAATAATTGTAAATAAGAGCCCAATTACAAACAACCTGTGTAGTATACACACATATATGCAAGCATCATAATCCCTTCAAAGAAGCTTGTGGTAGAGGCACAGTTTCTGAGCTGCATAACATCCTGTGCTCCCATCGGAGCTCTTTGGGCATTCTGGGCTTAAGCATCCGGCTCTCATCAACGGCACGATCTTTGCCACTCCAGGATGATCTGCTGAATAGGAGGCTGGTGCTCAACAACGGACGTTAGAAAACAGGAGTACGGATATGGGGGAGGGAGAAAGGAAGGATGGAGAAGTAGGTGATGGTAGAAGAGGAGTCGAAGGACGGCTATCGATGGACCTCGGAAAACAGACGATGGCCTTCGAATGAGCGCGGACAGACTTGCCACGTGGCATTCGATCACGTTCCTATCGGTACGCTAGCCACTTGGTGGTTCTAAAGTTTCCATTGTAGCACAAAAAATAGAAGCGGTGTCAATTTGGAAAAACGGGAGTAGTTTTCTGTTTGTATCGTTTCGAAAAACTTATAGAATTACTGAATGTGACCTATTCGAGGAAATACTGTTTTAGGAAAAAAAAACGAAATAAACTTACAGTAATAGAAATACCCATGAAGGTCGCATCACTGATATCAAACTGTTGGTGTTCGATGACAATATCTCTTATACTTCGGACGAATTCTTTGCTTGGCCATCCACTATACACATTCATTGCTATCCAGTTTACAACGATAGCAATGTTGATAAGAGTGATCAACAGTAGCCATTTTGATGAAGCATAAATGTTCAGACTTAGCGGTCTAGAATGGTACAAGAAAGTCGTGGTAAAAGGAAGTTCTATCGCACAATATTGGATCGATATTCGTTTGTAGGTTTATTATTTCGGTATATTGTGCTGTTATGAGTCAATTCGTCAGTTGTGCTGTGACATGTATCGTTTCATTGGACTTTCAAGCAGTGTTGCCTCTGTTCTCCAAAAAAACAAACACTTTTATTTATTTCATACTTCACAGAGTTTTGGAATACCATTTTGAGGTAAAAAGAGTAAGTTCTGGTAGAGAGCAGTGAATCGATGACGAAGAAATGAGAAAACCCGTCAACAAGAAAATAAGGTTATTTAGAAGTAGTGAAAACAGAGGATGTAGATCACCATAACGTAAAAAGCTTGAAAGAGGTATTCGGACGGAATTTCAATTGTTGAAATTCGGTAGGAATCTTACTGCACCAAGCCGAAATGTCCACAACTGCCTCCAGTTATCGCTGTAAGTCGCGAGTAGTTGTTTGAATTTCCAAGATGGGTTTCTTTGTAAATGGTGCTGCCTCTACAGAGCCGTTGTTGAAACTCGTCCGTTTTTAGGTGTGATAGATGTAAGACTGCCAGCCTTTGTTACTGGTTACTTGGTAGGAAAAATGTTTTGGAAATCAAGCTTTTGGAGTTTTACAAGAACAGCCCCACAGGTCACTACAGGAGCTGGGCAAGCGCTCTTATGCCACGGAGCAGCAAATACTTTGATGTTGAGTACGGGTACGCGTTTTGTGGTGGCTTTCTTCATTCTAACTTTCTTCGGTCGAAATTCTAGCGTGTACAAAAACGAAAAATTCGACTCACCTACAAAGCTGAAAATACTTGTGAATAAAATTATTTGTGACGAAGATCATTGACGAAACAAATGTCATACTGTACAGCAACATAACAAAGGGGCCAATCATCCATTCGCCACCTCGTCCAGTTGAGATAAGAAGGAATACATAGTTGAACGTAATAGCTTGCTGAGAACAAAAGATTCAGGTATGAATATTTAAACTTTTAAAGGTGAACTTTTAAAATTAACGATAAACCACGCTGTTATGAGGGAAGCTGAAATAAATACAGTGGCGCTCGACAGTCTTTTTAATTCATATTTTCTTAGCAGAGTAAAGTGGGAAATTTTGATATGTATAACTAAAGCATATTCCACAATATCCAACGCAGCAATATCCACGTTATTAGAGCAAAGTGTTTTTTGCGGTAGCAGATTTCGCTAAAAGCAAAGTTAGGAGCGCCTGCCGTCATCCGCACCTTATGTGCGTTTTTCTTCTCTACTGTGTTCAGCATTAGCGCTCGTACACTTTAGACTTGGCAGGAAGGAAAGAAATTCCATAAGGACCATCATTCGTAGTTTCGGTTGATTATGAGTTCAAGCCCTTTGAGATATCTGGTACATGGTCAGACTGCAGGATTATCACTTGTATCACCTATACTCCCATTTCCTTTCCCCGATTTCCTCGAGCGGGCGCCAGTAACGTCTCAACTCGTTCCGTCGCGAGCCAGAATAGTCCAGTGAATCGTACTCGCTCAAGGGACACGGAGCAGAACATTCCTTTCGTCCAGAGCTTTCATGAAAGCTGCGACCATCTCGTTCATCACAATATCGCATGTGGTCTTCGACCTCTTGGCGTCATCGACAATTCCTGATCTTCGTTCATCGAAGGAGCTCGGAACTTCGGATTCCATTTTGCACTTGCGTGTGTAGAGAAATTCCAAGCATCGCCCTTTCCACAGCGTGTTGAATAACGCAAACTGCATGCACATCCTGCTTTCGTAGAGTCCAAGTCTCTGAGACATACGTCAAAGCAGGAAGGACTGCATCATCGAAAAGGTGAGCGCAGAGCCCGATGTTCATCGTGTTCTTCACCACTCCCTCAATGTTCTTAAGTGCTCCCCAAGCCACGCGTATCCGTATACTCAGTTCCAGAGCTAGGTCGTTCGGCATTCGACCTCGACCTAGATACACATAGCTGGAGCATTCAGAGACAGTCGTCCCGTTTAGCGTGAAAGGAGCATCAGGCGCCAGTCCGTTTCGCATGAACATTGCCTACGTAACGTTCAGCCATAATCCGATCTTTCCGCAAGCGTTGTCGAATTCGGCAAGCATTTGTTCCTCCTCCTCGGTGTATTTGTTATAAGCGCGATGTCATCTGCAAAGCGGAGATGATGAAAGTAACGGCCGTCGACCTTTACTCCCATGTTTTTCCATTCCATATAACGCATGGCATTCTTGAGAGCGGCACTGAAAGGTTTTGCGAGACAGTATCGCCTTGTCGAGCCCCTCTCTTCACGTTGACGATGACTCCGTCATAGAACAAACAAATGAAGAAGCATTTGGCCGAAGACTTTTGAGCGCTTCTGTATAACACCAATGTCTGCCACTGGAATGGGCTCATGGACTCAAGTCTGGTGAAGTTTCGGAAAAGACAGTCAAATTTTCGCTTGGGAGTAATCAATTAGCTCGTCACCTTCCCCGTGTAATTGTCCTCTGTAATCCTATCAATGCCCTTCCAACGCTGCATGAGCTAGTACCAGGGAAACTTGAGCTTTCAATTTTTTGGTGCCAAATTACTCTGAAAAGTATTCAAAAGACCCTTAGGTTTTCATAAGGGAATCTGAGATTCCAAAACAGCCATTACGATTTCAACGAGTCCAACACGGGCTCTTGGGAATTCCCTTTTTTTATATGTTTGGAATCTTTTTAGGAAAACAACAGAACAACTGACCGGTGCAATTAGAAAAAAAGTGATAGCAGAGACGAGGTTTTGGATAATCGATAGAATAAAGAAATAATTATAAGAACGTGTCTTCAAGGGCCGGTAGGAGAACACGAGGAAAAGGAGGATATTCATCACGCAAGCCATACAGCAGATACATTCAACAACCACTGTGAATGTGCTACGGACAGCACTTGGACTAGGATATTCATCTAAGAATTTATATGTGGTATTCGGCATGTACTGCATTTCTGAAACAGTTCAAAATCTATTTTTTAGAGACTGTTTTCAATCACTTTATAAAACGCAATATCTGAAAAGGCTGAGCGAGATCAGGTTTTGTGAATAAGAAGCCCTAAAGGCAGGTGTAGTGCATGACGGCAGATATAAATATAAGTAAAAACTAGATAAAATAATAGTCTGGTCCCTAATCTCATATTTCAGCTTGTTTACGTGCCGGATATCAGCTGGATAGCATGAATTAGGTAACCCCTAAGGATAGAAGCTTTCCTAGGTAAAAGCTTGGGCTTGCCTTTCTGCTCATAAGTGAGCAGGGTATATTAAATGCCCATAGAAAGCCTATCGAGTCTTATGAAAAACAGGAACGATAGGTCTAGTTTGTAACGAGGCCCGACGTAAAAATCAAATAATAAGTAATTGACTTGGATACGCGCACAGAAAATCAGAGCTACTTAGGAAATCTAATATATAGGGTGTACTTTATAGAGGAGAAATCTATTTATTCTGAGACATTGCGAAGGAAATAAGGTTAGATATGTCTTTTAGATGACGCTGCCAGAATTAGTGCAGAGGCAAGTGCCGGCGTACAACCACCCACACATTCTCCGGGTTTGATTGCCTGATCCACATTTACCCAAACCAATTGAGGCTTCCATTCTTCCAGGGTCTTGCGAACTGGTCCCATACTCGTCTAAAAGAATATGAACACCATCTTGTACATCGGCTTAACAACGCCAGCCATTGTATAAGCCACATACTCATTCAAACGCTACTAGGATTCTGGATGAAAGTCGAATGAGGGAGATGAGGGAGTACATCTAAAAAGGGTTTCATTTGCGACACCACACTTAACTTCCATTTAACTTCCCCTCTGAAAGGGCGGAAGTGGATTAGCGGCAAGTGGCGCACTATGACACACAAATGGTCACGGGTTCAAATCCAGGATCGATAACTGCCGAATGTATGGACGCATCCTACTGACGGTGATTAACGCAGCGAGACCTGGCCCGATTATCCCAATGAGAAAAAAGATCAAAACAAAGATGGCAAAGAGATCAAGCAAGAATGGGATAGTATACAGCAAACAAGATGATCAATTTATTCATTTTCGATATTTTTAAGTGAATCGCTCAAAATAAAGGTGAAAGGCAGATTGAGCCACCTTCCACTGAGAAAAATTGCGTACGCACTAGATTCTGTAATGAATGGGCAATTATGGGCTCCTATTTCCGTTTATATCTCATTACAGAAATTATCGAGGACTAATTATTGAGGGCACGTGGTGATAATTACACATTCATCAAACTACTCTGAAATTTTTTTATCTCAAACAAAAATTATCCCTCGATAATTACACATTCATCAAACCACTCTGAAATTTTTTTATCTCAAACAAAAATTTTGTTTACATCAGATGACGGAATACGGCGCTTTTGCCCATCTTCTGTGAGGAATCACCGCATAAATTCTGGACAGGGGAGAGGGCAGGTTATACTCCAAATCTCCCACGTTAACCAGCCTCGTTTCTGGGCTGCAACAATACATTTGACCTCCAATCAGAGTTGTAGAAGTGTTAGAAGTGTGTTTCAAATGCGTATGTAGCTTATACAGTGGCTTGCGGGGGCCAGCCGATGTACAAATCAGTGCATTTATCCTCCCAAACGAGTTTGGTACTGATTAACCGAACCGAAGGGGTGAAAGGTTTGGTTGGCGTGGGTGGATGACGATACGAGATTTGAGCTCGTGACCATGCGTGTGTGATAGTGCGCTATTCGCCTCTACACTTCCTCAATTCTATCTAAAACAATTTTTCTAAAAAAATGTAAAATGAAGGGAAATGAAATGAACGGTCTATTCCAGAACAATAGGTCAGTATCCATCATCTTAGTTGAATGTATACGTCGGTGCCAAATGAAGCTTCTTCTCGACATCAAAGAAAAACACAAGCTGTCAAGTCATTCAAGAATACTCTTCCAAAAAAGTTAATTGTAAATGTTTCTCAAAAAAGGCTAGTTTTCCTTTGCCTGATGCCTCACTGATAAGGGAAGTTTTGGATGAACGTTACAACAGAGAAAGTTGAGGGATATCATAGGATCAATGGGTGTAAGAGATGGGGCAAGCCGCTCTTGTATAGCAGGCCCACATTTTCTATCCCACAGACAGCCTCATTAATGATTGATTCGTAATTTCAAGGGTATTGTAGAGGTAACAAGTAAAATAGAGGGGTATTCAGCTCTTAAGCACATGCATAGTAGAAAAAGTAAGTACATTAAGTAAATGACAACGGGTCTATGAGCAAAGTAATTGTGCATCAGACCGTGCTCCGCGCGCATCCCTTTCAGACTCTCCCTTTATAAAATGTAAAGACCCCTGTTAACACACAAGAAGGAGAATTAGAAATCATAGGAAAGTACTCCATATCTCTTAGTGTCATGTGGGAGCCCGGGTAGACACCCAATAACTTTCATTCCTGCAGCGTATCTCCTTCTATCAAGGGAAAATAATGCCCTATATTCGGATTTTTGAAGTCTTTTTCGAGTTTTCAGTGACTCACGTTCCCCAGACCCTAGGCGTACTTAATGCCTCCAAGAAAAAATTCTCATAATACAAGCATTTGGAATCCCTCGTTCATTTTCAATACAATGCCACATCTTCCGTAAGCTGAGAAAACATTGCACAGACGGTTGATTTGAATGGCCAATCAATATCAATCGATCATTGCAATTAGGTGGATTGGCTGTTTTTCCATGTTGCCCTGCAATGCTTGTGATGAGAGCTGAGTTCAATTAAGAAATAGTGAATGATCGGTAAACAATATAAAACCCCCTTCTCCATTATCCAGAGTGGAGATACAATTGACCGTCCTTCCCAGATGTGTCAAACAGACGAAGAAAGAAGCAAATGAAGAAGGCTAGCCGTTCAGCTGATTAACAGTCCCGATGATGTCAAGAAACGTATCATTTCAGGTGGTCTGGGCCGTTGTTATTGTAAGGCGGATATCTCACCTGCATAATTACCTCTTACAAACATCTATTACAAACGGGAAACGTTTGATTTTCTTAAATTATTGTCAAAAACAATCCCTTTTCCAGTTGTTCACTTCAATTGTGGGTATAGAAAATTAAGGCTTTGAGTCCAGGTTCTTCTCATGACTCTGCAGAAGCAAAGGATGACTAGGTCCAAAGTTTGAATTTTTCCAAAACTCTTAGAATCCTTCGAAAGTACGTCGCTTATAGATAGGGTTCCATCACAGCAAATGCTAAAGAACATTTCTGACTGCAGAAGTATGAACGTGCGGATCTCCCAATTTAGAGACAATTTCCAAATATGTGCTTATAATGAGAAATTCATCCACTAAGCAAGCACAACTAGAACTTACTAAGAAAAACCTCGAAATGAGAGAATAGTGAAAATTCAACGTAGGAAGAGCATCGTGAGCTCCTCAAAGGCGAAATCAACCTAATATACCAACTCACGGCATATTTACGACACCGCTGTCGCCTATCAGTCATTAGCCAGCGCGAAGTATGAATGCAGCAATTACTGCCCAGTCTCTTTCTATGTATTCAAAATCTACCGTGCTCTTAAGAACGGTTAGTTTATCTTTTCCGTGTAATTAGATGCATAGTAAAAGGAGCTTCGGAGAACTTGATGTTTATCGAGAGTGTTATTACGTGGGGTTGGTTGATCTTTCTTCCTGTTTTTCGGTTTTTACAGCTTTAATTCAAGCTAAAGCTACTATTTGGAACTTCTTAGGAGGTGATCTAAAAAGCATATGAGGATCACTCTACCTCTACTAGGTTAAACTTTCGAACAGATTGAAAAAAACTCCTTGGAGGTCCACGGTTTCTTCGAACCCAAGATCGCTGGGATTGCGGAAGTAAATGTTCTATCTTTTTTACTCCCATACTTCAGTGAACGATCACCAATTTTTTTCCTGCGTGAATGTAAGAAGTGGGAGCTTTCGCCTCTGGAGCATTATCAAAACAGGCGTGTTCATGGGAGAAAGTCAAGTCACGCTCTGAATAGGTTCTTCCTGCTCCTTATCTTGTGAGAACCAATCGAAAGTTTTTTGTAATCGCTTTGCGGTACGAACGATCCGTCAGGTCCATTGGAGCGACTGATAGATATATTACAATAGTATTCTCCAGAATTTCGGTAACTCCCCTGAAGAGCCTTTTTTAACGCCCTGAAACTGGTGTGTGGCTTCCCACCTCGAGCGCTGTGCTCGAAAGTTGGAAGGAGAACTCTTTCTTTTCCTATCTGAAGAATATGAGCATACTGTAGTCAGATACTAATCGGGAGGGATGCGGTTACTATCCTTACGAATAAGCTAGCAAAAAATAAGTAGGACCATGCCTGCCTTCCCTTGAGCTCAGTTTTTTCCAACAGAAAACTGTGGCCCCATCTCAATCTTCAAGTTGATGTGATGACGTATACTGTAGCACCGGAAGAAATCGATATGCACAAAAAACGCACAGAATTAAACCGTTTAGGGTTCAGTTTTATTAGATCCGGTAAGACCAGCTTTCACATGAACAACATTCTTTGACGATCTCTTTGGCATTCCTCCAAATGCCTTACAATTTATCCAGAATAGCTTTGATAAAATAAATCTACGATAGTCTTTTATAAATGCAAATATTGTTATTGGACTTATCAATGGGAATAACGCCATCAGTATTCCAATGGTGATGCCTAACCAATGTGGTGATGTAGCTCCAGTAAACAGTAGACCATACATTGTATACATTGGAATATGCAGTAGAAAAACTGGACATGCAGTCTAAAACATATTCTGAAAGTCATAATAAAACTTGTAGGCATTTAATGTTTCCTGGACAAAAATGAGAGGTGTAACTCCATTTGAAGGAATGGGAGAATAGAATCTCATCTGAAAGATGAAAAATCAACGAACTTTTCGGTGTTCTTCATGCCCCATTATTTGTAAAATACAATTGTTGTATTGAAGACACAACTCACGATAATTTTGGGGTGTCTGAACGAATAAAAGAAGTGGTAGTCTAGAGTAAAGCAAAAGTAGCGAAGAATACGCGAAAACCGGAGTATTCAGAGAGGTAGGAGGCTCAAAAAAGTAGCAGAATTGGGAGCTGGACAATGTGACGACAAAAGTTGCATGAAAAGCGTATTTGGACGAGCTGTCCAAATGTGTGCCATTGCGTACATCTGGTTTCCTGCGTACAGCGTGCAGCGGGGGACGGTCAAGTCGTGCGTCCGAGGGTGCGCGCGGCAAATTGCGCGGCGAAACCCATACATATTCTGACGACTTTAGCGCCTACTATTTGGGCCCAATTTTGAAGTACAGTGGAATAGTAGGATCAGCTGACCTTACTAATCTACCTTACTTCAGATTTGGGACCCAATGATAGGCGCCGGAGTCGTCCAAATTTGCCACGAACTTCGCCGCGCAAATTGCCGCGCGCACCCTCGGACGCACGACTTGACACACACCCGCGTGCAGCGTGTGATACCGGTATTGAGCCCTATCTAGATTGTTTCTAGATCCCACAGTGTCCCTGTGCCATCCTTGGGGTAGCAGACTCATGTTAGGAAGAAAACTTAGGAACCATCTCCGTCGTAAACTGTGCCACGAATAAGGAACAATGGAAATGATACGGGAAGTTATACAGTGAAATAGAATAGATTGTTCACTGGATGTCCGGGACCCACACAATGATGCCTCTAATTGAATCTCAAAAAAATCTATACAGGACTACATTAATTTAGTCGGCAATACTGAAGTTTCTTCATTCTTTTTTCAGGCACTATTTACCCTTTACTGCCCCACCTTGTCGAGAATGGGCTGGATTTCTACCGAATTTTTTCAAAGAAGATGAAACCGGCTAGAAACTTGCCTACAGGGGTAATTTGACCAGTAGAACACGAATATTGCATCCATTTGTCATAAAGATGCCTAGCGCTCGCGCTACAGGCGCCTGCGCCAAATCGCTGGGTCACCGATCCTGACTAGTGTCCCAAACGTTTTCATGATGAGTGGATGCGATATTCGTGTTCTACGGGTCAAATTACCCCTCTAGGCAAGTTTCTAGCCGGTTTCATCTTCTTTGAAAAAATTCGATAGAAATCTAGCCCTTTCTCGACAGAATGGGGCAGTAAAGGGTAAATAGTGCCTTTTTTCAGTACCTGAATCAACAGTAGGGTCAAAATCTGGCGATGATTCGTACGTGTCAGATTGCTCATTGACATCCGAGAAATAAAAAGTTGAATCATCACTGCACATAAAAGACCGACACATCCAACCAGGAACATCATCACCAGTGCTTCCACCAATAAAATGAATGAAAACATAGTCAAACCATGCTGAAAAGACCTCGAATGTTTACTTGACTGCTTTGGTGTTCGAATTTATGTTCATCTTTCATGCATATTTGATTTAAATAGGATAATCGACGAAATGGAGCGAATGTGGTGTAGTAGCAAATGGAGCACTATCACAGGCATATAGTCGGAAGATCCAATTCCAAGTCAGTACTTCTACAAATCTAAATGGAGCAGAAAGAGGTTTTACTGGGGCCAAAGACTTCGTCCTTTCCTCAGGTACTTTTTCAGGCACGCTCTTGATGACACAGACTCTTCCCACTGAGTTTTTCTCATATTTTTAATAATTGTAAAAAAAATTCTAGATCACCCTACAACTCATTAGTTCTAGATAAGTCAGGATGATAAAAAAACTTACGTAGAGTGAGATTCCCATGAAGGTAGCTTGGAGAAGATCGAAATTATAAAAATTGAGTACCATATTCCTGAAGTAATGGGTGAACTGCTTGCTTGGCCATCCACAACACACATTCATCAACAACCAGTTCACAATAACAGCAGCGTTGATGAAACCAATCAAAACTAGCCACTTTGTCGAAGCGTAGATATTCGATTCCAGAGGTCTACAATATTTAAAACTTATTAAGAAGGAACAACGCTTTGCTCCGATGATGATGCCGTTAAGAATAATGGGACAATAGATTTGTATTTGAGCAAAAAAAAAATCGTGGTAAGTAGCCCTTCGGAGAATGAGATGTTGGTGGATTTTGCTGAAAACTTGGGTTCTCTGTAATCAAGGTCCTGTTATTGCAATCAGTTCTAGGGTATATATTAGGTTGATGCATAATTATTGCGGATTTTTTCGCGGCTTTTTTTTCTCTCGATAGAATTCGAATATTGAGTTCGGGTTTTTTCTAGAAATGATCTACTTGGATTCCTCTACAAGAATATACTCAAAAAACCATCCACATATTCGCAAAACTAGGCTTTATCACTTCGAGAAAGATCGGAAGGTGGCCCAGTCATTCCGCGATCTCAGTAACTTTTCAGCGATCGTTCATTAGGTGATCTAGCGAAAGTACACATAACTTCCTGGCGGTCAAAATACGATTATTTTGATATTTTCTATTACCCCTGCGTTTTACCTGCCTCTATATATTATTGGGTTGTCCAAAAAACCCTGCGACACTTTGAGTTTGAGTATCGCTTGCTATTCGAAAGCGAATAGCGCCCAATTTTGATCTACGGTAGGGTAGATCACACCTAGCGGGTATTGCGAAATATTATAAAGAGGCTTCTTCTCTCACGGAAAAACAGTTACGGATCCTACAAATCCGAGTATCCTTCGACCCATCGTGTATTATGAATTTCTACAAGGACATTCTGCAAGAGAAGCAGCTAATAACATCTGCGCTGCATTCAAGAAAGATGTGGTACACCATTCCACTGTCAGTCGCTGGTATCACCGCTTCGAGCCCGGAGATATTTCTATTGAAGGACAGGAACGTCCTGGACGCCCGTCAACTCTTCATGATGATGATTTGCGCAGCGCTTTGATCTCAAAGACGAACATAACCACTGTATATGTATATGTATATGTATATGTATATGTATATATATATAGTTGTATATATATGCATAGATATATACATACATATATACCTACACACAGACATACATACATACATACATACATACATACATACATACATACATACATACATACATACATACATACATACATACATACATACATACATACATACATACATACATACATACATACATACATACATACATACATACATACATACATACATACATACATACATACATACATACATACATACATACATACATACATACATACATACATACATACATACATACATACATACATACATACATACATACATACATACATACATACATACATACATACATACATACATACATACATACATACATACATACATACATACATACATACATACATACATACATACATACATACATACATACATACATACATACATACATACATACATACATACATACATACATACATACATACATACATACATACATACATACATACATACATACATACATACATACATACATACATACATACATACATACATACATACATACATACATACATACATACATACATACATACATACATACATACATACATACATACATACATACATACATACATACATACATACATACATACATACATACATACATACATACATACATACATACATACATACATACATACATACATACATACATACATACATACATACATACATACATACATACATACATACATACATACATACATACATACATACATACATACATACATACATACATACATACATACATACATACATACATACATACATACATACATACATACATACATACATACATACATACATACATACATACATACATACATACATACATACATACATACATACATACATACATACATACATACATACATACATACATACATACATACATACATACATACATACATACATACATACATACATACATACATACATACATACATACATACATACATACATACATACATACATACATACATACATACATACATACATACATACATACATACATACATACATACATACATACATACATACATACATACATACATACATACATACATACATACATACATACATACATACATACATACATACATACATACATACATACATACATACATACATACATACATACATACATACATACATACATACATACATACATACATACATACATACATACATACATACATACATACATACATACATACATACATACATACATACATACATACATACATACATACATACATACATACATACATACATACATACATACATACATACATACATACATACATACATACATACATACATACATACATACATACATACATACATACATACATACATACATACATACATACATACATACATACATACATACATACATACATACATACATACATACATACATACATACATACATACATACATACATACATACATACATACATACATACATACATACATACATACATACATACATACATACATACATACATACATACATACATACATACATACATACATACATACATACATACATACATACATACATACATACATACATACATACATACATACATACATACATACATACATACATACATACATACATACATACATACATACATACATACATACATACATACATACATACATACATACATACATACATACATACATACATACATACATACATACATACATACATACATACATACATACATACATACATACATACATACATACATACATACATACATACATACATACATACATACATACATACATACATACATACATACATACATACATACATACATACATACATACATACATACATACATACATACATACATACATACATACATACATACATACATACATACATACATACATACATACATACATACATACATACATACATACATACATACATACATACATACATACATACATACATACATACATACATACATACATACATACATACATACATACATACATACATACATACATACATACATACATACATACATACATACATACATACATACATACATACATACATACATACATACATACATACATACATACATACATACATACATACATACATACATACATACATACATACATACATACATACATACATACATACATACATACATACATACATACATACATACATACATACATACATACATACATACATACATACATACATACATACATACATACATACATACATACATACATACATACATACATACATACATACATACATACATACATACATACATACATACATACATACATACATACATACATACATACATACATACATACATACATACATACATACATACATACATACATACATACATACATACATACATACATACATACATACATACATACATACATACATACATACATACATACATACATACATACATACATACATACATACATACATACATACATACATACATACATACATACATACATACATACATACATACATACATACATACATACATACATACATACATACATACATACATACATACATACATACATACATACATACATACATACATACATACATACATACATACATACATACATACATACATACATACATACATACATACATACATACATACATACATACATACATACATACATACATACATACATACATACATACATACATACATACATACATACATACATACATACATACATACATACATACATACATACATACATACATACATACATACATACATACATACATACATACATACATACATACATACATACATACATACATACATACATACATACATACATACATACATACATACATACATACATACATACATACATACATACATACATACATACATACATACATACATACATACATACATACATACATACATACATACATACATACATACATACATACATACATACATACATACATACATACATACATACATACATACATACATACATACATACATACATACATACATACATACATACATACATACATACATACATACATACATACATACATACATACATACATACATACATACATACATACATACATACATACATACATACATACATACATACATACATACATACATACATACATACATACATACATACATACATACATACATACATACATACATACATACATACATACATACATACATACATACATACATACATACATACATACATACATACATACATATACATACATACATACATACATACATACATACATACATACATACATACATACATACATACATACATACATACATACATACATACATACATACATACATACATACATACATACATACATACATACATACATACATACATACATACATACATACATACATACATACATACATACATACATACATACATACATACATACATACATACATACATACATACATACATACATACATACATACATACATACATACATACATACATACATACATACATACATACATACATACATACATACATACATACATACATACATACATACATACATACATACATACATACATACATACATACATACATACATACATACATACATACATACATACATACATACATACATACATACATACATACATACATACATACATACATACATACATACATACATACATACATACATACATACATACATACATACATACATACATACATACATACATACATACATACATACATACATACATACATACATACATACATACATACATACATACATACATACATACATACATACATACATACATACATACATACATACATACATACATACATACATACATACATACATACATACATACATACATACATACATACATACATACATACATACATACATACATACATACATACATACATACATACATACATACATACATACATACATACATACATACATACATACATACATACATACATACATACATACATACATACATACATACATACATACATACATACATACATACATACATACATACATACATACATACATACATACATACATACATACATACATACATACATACATACATACATACATACATACATACATACATACATACATACATACATACATACATACATACATACATACATACATACATACATACATACATACATACATACATACATACATACATACATACATACATACATACATACATACATACATACATACATACATACATACATACATACATACATACATACATACATACATACATACATACATACATACATACATACATACATACATACATACATACATACATACATACATACATACATACATACATACATACATACATACATACATACATACATACATACATACATACATACATACATACATACATACATACATACATACATACATACATACATACATACATACATACATACATACATACATACATACATACATACATACATACATACATACATACATACATACATACATACATACATACATACATACATACATACATACATACATACATACATACATACATACATACATACATACATACATACATACATACATACATACATACATACATACATACATACATACATACATACATACATACATACATACATACATACATACATACATACATACATACATACATACATACATACATACATACATACATACATACATACATACATACATACATACATACATACATACATACATACATACATACATACATACATACATACATACATACATACATACATACATACATACATACATACATACATACATACATACATACATACATACATACATACATACATACATACATACATACATACATACATACATACATACATACATACATACATACATACATACATACATACATACATACATACATACATACATACATACATACATACATACATACATACATACATACATACATACATACATACATACATACATACATACATACATACATACATACATACATACATACATACATACATACATACATACATACATACATACATACATACATACATACATACATACATACATACATACATACATACATACATACATACATACATACATACATACATACATACATACATACATACATACATACATACATACATACATACATACATACATACATACATACATACATACATACATACATACATACATACATACATACATACATACATACATACATACATACATACATACATACATACATACATACATACATACATACATACATACATACATACATACATACATACATACATACATACATACATACATACATACATACATACATACATACATACATACATACATACATACATACATACATACATACATACATACATACATACATACATACATACATACATACATACATACATACATACATACATACATACATACATACATACATACATACATACATACATACATACATACATACATACATACATACATACATACATACATACATACATACATACATACATACATACATACATACATACATACATACATACATACATACATACATACATACATACATACATACATACATACATACATACATACATACATACATACATACATACATACATACATACATACATACATACATACATACATACATACATACATACATACATACATACATACATACATACATACATACATACATACATACATACATACATACATACATACATACATACATACATACATACATACATACATACATACATACATACATACATACATACATACATACATACATACATACATACATACATACATACATACATACATACATACATACATACATACATACATACATACATACATACATACATACATACATACATACATACATACATACATACATACATACATACATACATACATACATACATACATACATACATACATACATACATACATACATACATACATACATACATACATACATACATACATACATACATACATACATACATACATACATACATACATACATACATACATACATACATACATACATACATACATACATACATACATACATACATACATACATACATACATACATACATACATACATACATACATACATACATACATACATACATACATACATACATACATACATACATACATACATACATACATACATACATACATACATACATACATACATACATACATACATACATACATACATACATACATACATACATACATACATACATACATACATACATACATACATACATACATACATACATACATACATACATACATACATACATACATACATACATACATACATACATACATACATACATACATACATACATACATACATACATACATACATACATACATACATACATACATACATACATACATACATACATACATACATACATACATACATACATACATACATACATACATACATACATACATACATACATACATACATACATACATACATACATACATACATACATACATACATACATACATACATACATACATACATACATACATACATACATACATACATACATACATACATACATACATACATACATACATACATACATACATACATACATACATACATACATACATACATACATACATACATACATACATACATACATACATACATACATACATACATACATACATACATACATACATACATACATACATACATACATACATACATACATACATACATACATACATACATACATACATACATACATACATACATACATACATACATACATACATACATACATACATACATACATACATACATACATACATACATACATACATACATACATACATACATACATACATACATACATACATACATACATACATACATACATACATACATACATACATACATACATACATACATACATACATACATACATACATACATACATACATACATACATACATACATACATACATACATACATACATACATACATACATACATACATACATACATACATACATACATACATACATACATACATACATACATACATACATACATACATACATACATACATACATACATACATACATACATACATACATACATACATACATACATACATACATACATACATACATACATACATACATACATACATACATACATACATACATACATACATACATACATACATACATACATACATACATACATACATACATACATACATACATACATACATACATACATACATACATACATACATACATACATACATACATACATACATACATACATACATACATACATACATACATACATACATACATACATACATACATACATACATACATACATACATACATACATACATACATACATACATACATACATACATACATACATACATACATACATACATACATACATACATACATACATACATACATACATACATACATACATACATACATACATACATACATACATACATACATACATACATACATACATACATACATACATACATACATACATACATACATACATACATACATACAATACATAACATACATACATACATACATACATACATACATACATACATACATACATACATACATACATACATACATACATACATACATACATACATACATACATACATACATACATACATACATACATACATACATACATACATACATACATACATACATACATACATACATACATACATACATACATACATACATCAACAATACATACATACATACATACATACATACATACATACATACATACATACATACAATTAGCAATGACGGGAATTAGCAATGACGCTCGGGTGCAGCAAATCAACCGTCAGCGATCGTCTTGCCTCTCTTGGCTTTCGCAAGATTCTTTCGACATGGGTGCCTCACGAACTTCGCGAATCGGACCGAGCCTGTCGTGTTAGCATTGCCGAGTCATTGCTTCTTCGTCCGCATAGGAAGGATTTGTTGGATGGGATAGTGACAGGAGACGAAAGCTGGGTGCTGTATGTAAATGATACCCGCAAGAGAGTGTGGTTGTCAAAGGGCGAACTGCCACCGAAGCAATCGAAAAGTGGTTTGCAACAGAAGAAGATTCTCCCATGTTGTTGGTGGAATTGTGATGGGATGCTCTACTACGAATTCCTGGAAAGTGTCACTACTGTGACGGCGACGACGAACTCTAATCAGCTACAGAAGGTAGCCGATGCAATCCTTCACAATTATCCAAAACGACTGGAAACCTATCTACTGCACGACAACGCTCGCCCCCACGTGGCAACGATGACGCGTCAGAAAATTCAGGAGCTAGGTTGGGAAGTACTACCTCATCCACCGTACTCTCCTATCTAGCCCCTTCCGACACTTGTTCCGAGCCTTGAGGCGGCACCTACGAGATAAGATTTTCGATAATCAGGAGCAACTCAAAATGGAGGTGGGCAACTTCTTCAGCACGCAATCCGATGATTTCTGGAGAAGTGGGATCGACAAACTGCGAGTGAAATGGATGAAGGTCATCGATAATAACGGCGACTATATCACTGACTGAACTTGTCCTTTATTGTATAAAAAACTATGTAAAATTTGTGTTGTTAGTGTCGCATTATTTTCTGGACAACCCAATAGGTTGATGCATAATTATTGCGGATTATTTCCAGCAAATTTTACTCAACGAAACTATAGAAATTCTAAGCAAAGACATATTCAAATATTTACTCGGGAACTTATTCACCATCTACGTCATGCACTGCTTCACACTGATTAGTTAGTCGGATCCCAAAAGCGAAGAAGTTCTGATCCTTGGAGGCAATCAACGCCTTGACATCGGCCATCAGGTCATCTAAATCGACGTAATTTCTATTCTCTAGCCATTTTTTCGATGAACGGTTGACGAGATAATCCATAAAAGTTTCTGCTGGTGAATATGGCAGATTTAGGGGCAGATCCCATTTCTTGGTTGGCTCTGGCTGATTGTTCGATCGCCGAAAAGTTACTGAGATCGCGGAATGACTGTGCCAACTTCCAATCTTTCTCGAGGTAGCTAAGCCTAATTTCGCGAATATGCGGATGTTTTTCTGAGTATATTCTTGTAGAGAAAATCAAGTAGATCATTTCTAGAAAAAACCCGATTTCATTATTCAAATTCTATCGAGGGAAAAAAAGCCGCGGAAAAATCCGCAATATTTATGCATCAATTTAATACAAGCTCTGGGGAAAACAGAGGCACGGTTCACTTTGTTACACATTTGCACCGTTCATGGGTACTACCTATATCACGATGACTTTGAAAGACTCAAACAGTGATCATCGGATCAGTTCTATTAAGAAATGAAAATGATCTCTCGCGCAGTTGGAAGATTTTTGCTGCCTCTCGTGTTGCTCAGGACCGCATATGGCTCGAAGTTTAGGTTCCCGGCCTCCTAGTGAACCTTTTGCAAATGAGGCATTCTAGCAGAAATGTGGGTTCATACTTCGCTACTTCCAGACCGTCTTTTGCGATGACATCGCCTCAAACTGCCTCTTTTTCATATCCGTAATCTTTCCAGCACATAAACCATAGAATCTCGCTTATGATGAGCTCGAGAGCGTACCAATAAAAAAGACCCAATATGACACTATCCAGAGCTCGATTTTGTATTTCCATTAGTTCCAATCATTCGTCTGAGCTCATTTAATAGTACCAACGATAAGTGGCGTGCTATCACACACATGGTCCTGGGGTCAAGTCCTGTCTCCATACCAAATGAAGTCAACCAAGCTTTCCATTACCCGAATTGACTAAGTGATACTATCACTCAGATTGAACTGGTAAGCCTTAGAAAACTGCAATCTCTATTTTATTTCATAGTCGACAGAATTCAGGAACGCGAATTTGGATGCATTCCATCTGATTATCCGCTTGGGCTTCGGTTAGCTCCCCGTCTCTCCCAGAAAAGTGCGAAGAGGACAAGGCGACTTAACTACCTTACTTCTTCATAAGGATTCTTTTTTAATGTCTACAAGGAAGTAAATTCGTCACACGGTTCCTCGTCTCCCACGGACGAGGCTCGTGACAGTTGGTAACATCCAAAAACAGAGGTCTATACTCATAATGTCACGAAGTGACGTTGTAAACCTAATATGGCGATTACTAGTGAATAGAGTTCTGGACTCACCTGCACAATTGAAAATATTTGTTTACAAAGCTGTTTGTGACCAGCAATATTGAGGAAACAAATGTCATACTGTACGTAAGCATAAGAAAGGGACCAGCAGTCCAATCACCACCTCGCCCCGTAGAAACCAATAAAAATGTCCAATCGAACGAAGCAGCTCTCTAAATGGAAAATGTTAATGATTGCGTTAAATGAATTCATTTTTTAGTCACTGATGTCGAAAACTAATGGAAAGGCCCCTCCCTTCCTCTTTCTTCCTAAATTCATTGCAAACAATGAAATCTGCTGAATGATGCTAAAATCTGGTCATACCGTTACCCCGGGTACCAGGGCGCCCAGTTCTTTGCGAATGATTCTTTACATTCTGATGATAATTTTCTGTGATAAGTTTCAATAACTGACCGGTGCAAGAAGGAAATAACTGACGGTGGATATGAGATTCTGAACGAACCATAGAATAAGGAAATATTTACACGCCAAAGTTTTTAATGGGCATGCAATATACACGATGAAGAGAAGAATATTTGCCACAAAGGCCAAACAGCATATACATTCAACCGACACCGTATAAGGGCTACGGAATGCGCTCGGACTGACAAGAAGATCAGATACATTCGGCATGCTCTACGAAGCTCTCTAAAACGAGTGTTTCAACAGGTTTGTTTCTAGCATAACATAAATAAAAACAGAAAAACATTCTACCGATTTCTTATGATTAAAAAGGCGAAAGGAGCCGAAAGGTAGATAGCAGGCACAAAATCTTTTTGGTTCTTGTTTGGGTGGTCACTTACTGTCAATCAACACTTTGACAGTACAGTTTATCAGATTAGAGAGACGAGCAGCCCGAAGTTGAGGAAATACTTCTAGAAATTTTCAGATAGTAGAGGTTAGACAGTTTTCAGTGTGAGAATAGAATCCGGTGGATGACTACCGCTTGTTTACTTCTGATCTTTCAAACGTATCTTCAGATGGCAACATTCGGATCGGGAGGTATCACAGGTTGAAATGAACGTCAAGGTTAATAACAGGACACTAACCCTAAAACTCTACGCGGTTCTTCTGACCCACGGAATAAAGTGTCTTGCTTGAAAAGGTATCCTGTCTAAGTGCCCGTTGGGGTGGGTGCTTGACGGCAGTTTCCTCCCGAAGTCAGAGGGATGTCGTTTGACTCCTACAGCTGTGAAGCTCCGACGGTCACCGTTGAGTTTTCACCTGATTTCCGCTATTTTGAACGACTCTGACTCCTCTACTTGTGATGATCCTGCCATGTCGTTTGCTCACTATTTTCACCACGCCTTCTTGTCGCTACCACAAAGTTGCCAGAGGAGCTGCCGGTTCTCTTGGTCGATATGGTGGGGACAGTTTTCGTGTGGATTCGGAGAGGAACTGGGAGAGTACTATTCAATGATAATCATCGAACCTCCCTTCTTAATCTTGGCGACTTCCTCCACTAATCTTAGCTTGCGCTTCCTTCTCGATGCAGGTGAACCCATCGCAGATGATAGCTTTTGAAACTGCGCTTCTGAGGTGGTACTCCGAATGATGAATACGAGCAATCACTGCTCATTTCATACTAAACCGTGACTCCAGACCTGTAGGAGTAAGCGATCCCTCTCAGTTCAAGTATCCGGTGCACAGCTGCTTCACAATTGTGGTGTCGCTCAGTCCAGTAAGGACGTCCTTAAGCTTTCCAGCTTCCCTTATCAAAACTTCGTCATGTCGGATGAGGCCTTCGGTGGAAAAAAGTAACGAACACCATAATGGGGACCGCCAAGTGAAGCCTAATAGCTCCCATTATGTAGCATCATCGGTGCACGGGATATCCCCGTGTAGACTACTGGGATCTAAAGTTCTAAATAGGCTCTGGACGGTTAGTCATGGTATTCCAGAGTGGACAATGACAACTTCTACAAGAAGGTTTCGAACCGCCTCTTATTTATTGTTTCCCAGTAAAGGCCAACCTCTGGCTGGCACGTATATTATGACAGCCAGGCAGGAACCGCTTCATGCACTTCATTTTCTCGCATAAAACAAGAAGTATTTCATTATGGTGGCAACAAAAACAAATATTGTTAACGAATTACGCAGAAATTTAGTAGAAGAAAAAGAAAAGAAAGGTACTGTAGCGGCTAGAAATAATATAAGAAATATATCATATTTTGTTGAAGCTGAGACAAATCCAGTAGTAATAGCGACTTTTTAGGCGGGATGATGTAGTGGCAAGGGGGGGGGGGGTGTGGTGCGTTAGGAACGAAATGCTCGCGTCGCGGTGAGAGGGGCGTCGCGCGCGAAGGAATGTAGCAGGATGCAGCAGTAGGTAAGAAATACAAGAACAAAAGTACTTATAGTAGAATTATGCATAAAATAATGATCGCATATCGATTGAGCTGTATGAAGAACGCTAGAGCTGTAATAACGGCGAATGAGTGGTCCGCGACAGCCGCGTGCGGCGAATCGATAACCCAAAATCGTTCCTAACGCCCGTCTCCCGCATGGGGGGCACTATCACACATGCACGACCCGGCTCAAGTCCTGGACTTGTAATCACAGAGGGTAATCACACGTTCCGTCTCTTCAAGGTCGGTGAATTGGTAACAGACTCGTCTCGGAGGATAAAAGCATTGACTTCTCGAACATCGGCTGGCCACCGTAAACGATTCTGCCGGCCACATAAGTATTCACACCACTGAACTAATCGGATCCGGGGAGCATCCCGGAAGCGGGATTGCTTGTCGCTACAGATGTTATGTTTTTTTCAAGTATATCAAGTCTGAAGATGTTCCAGATCTGGCCGCTTTTGCCGTCTCGGTTGGTCAGAACTTGGAGGTTCGCGAAAGAAAACTCTTGTTCCATTCATAAACTTTACCGACCATCACTTCCGCCACAGTAAAAATCGATAACAGTAACAGTAATTGTTTGCCTTCCTTTTTTGTGTGAGGGGGGGGGGGGGGAGGAAATAGGCGACTTTCTTCTTGACACGATGGTGTTCACACTTTGAGAAAGCGAGATGCACGATGACGTCGCTTGATGAAGAAGCGGATATGGCCACTAGGCTGAGAGCAACTACAGTTGTGAAAGTAGGTCTCCCAGAAAGGGTGGCTGGGCTAACATCATCATCTGCTGCGCAGGACATAATGTGTGCGAAGATGAAGTATTTGATGCGATGGTCGATTACAAAGCCAAGGAGCCCGACCTAAAAGCACAATTCACAGTACTTTCAAGCCAGGGTGGCGAAGAAAGCACGGAAATTATTGAATTTTAAAAATATGAGACTAAAAAAAAGAGCAGTGAAGGAGTTGTACGAGATGACCGTCTGGGTGTCTCTCATTTAAGCGTACTATTCGACTCATCCTATGACTAGTGCATTGATAAGAAGACCGGCGTACAGAACACGGGCACTTTGAGTGTCCGTGTTGGCCATACCGGTTTTGGAGCCCTTCTTTCAGCCTGCCTAGGCCGTCTTTCGGCCCGGTAGCGACCCATGTACTACTCTTGGGGAGAATAGATTCGTTCTAGCAGAAAATATCGGAAGCCATTTCAATCGTGAGCTGTGCCTCCAAGCAGAAAGAAAAGGGTTATCAATACGAATTCGAACGAACAATGAGGTAAGCAAACCAGCCCTTCTGCTGGATGCATTTCCTTATTCTTCGATTCTGTCTAAGGGTCTTAATCCCACTCAGGGGAAGCACGTGGGTAGTCCTAAGTCCTAGGTGGAAGTTCTCTATACGGTGTACATAGGGCTGCCTTGCAACTGTGACAGTATCGTGTGCTTTGACAATTGATTCATATGTTGCCCAATGTCTTCCACATATCAACAAGTGTCTCCCACCTGGGATTTAACAGTACACTCCCCACGTACATTTTCTGAGTGGGATTATGATACCTTTAAACAGAATCACAGAATAGGGAAATGCATCCAGCAGAAAGGCCAAAAGGGCTGGTTTGCTTATCTCACGAACATTGAGCGCTCGTTGAGCCTTGAAAATCGTACTTATCAGCTTGCAATCAGGTGGGTTCAAAAACGATATGGTTTTATGGTTTTTAGCCCCAAATTTCAGAAAATCACACCTCGACCACTCTAATGAGATGTTTTTTGATGCGTCCCGTGTGAAAACTCATGCGCCTGAGAAAAATTAGTCAAACCAGCTTGAATGATTCTTTGCTCAGGATCTCGTGACGTCGATCGTCTCATTTTGTGGTACTATAAGATGGCGGAAGTATGAGAATTCAACGTCACACTCCTTAGGAAGTGCCGAGTGGGAAAATGGACATGGGCCGAGTACTTTCAAACTTTATTCATTCTCCCGAAAAGATTAGCAAGGAGTAGTCAAAAAGCAGCCCATCAACCTACCAATCCAACTGTGTTCTCCAAATGTCATACGTTGTAGATCCAAAAAAATAAAACTTTAAAATGTCATTTGGTCAATTTGGAATATTGGGGATAAAAATGTCATGTGCACGATCCTTAGGCCTATGAATTAAGAGATAGAATGGCTCAGGACAATTATCCCTAAATGATTTGTGATTGAATAATATCAGTTTTGAGGAGAACGTTGTTGTACCACTCCTTTCCGGGAGCGCATTGTTGCGCTCGTCCGTCGAAACTAGGTCACGCCGCAGCCGTCGCATGCGGTGGGTCAGCCCGCGATACTTGACAGACGTCGCAGCTGCCAGGAGAGCATACGGTTTGGCCCATGGCATTTACTTCAGACAGAAAATAACACGAACGAATGCAAATCATTCGCTCCATTTGGTGGTATTGTAATATCATCCCGAGACCTCAGTGAGCTGCGCTGCGTGCTAACTGGATGGGGTGACCTACTTTCAGCGGAGGCGCGGAACGGACGTTCTCCCTCCGTCCCAGGTGTAGGGACATATCCCTGAAGAACTGGGAGGATAGGGTGTTCGGACACGTTTTCACATGTTATCGTCCCATCTCTAACAACATTCTGTGTTTGCTCGTGTTAGCGTCATTTCCACTGCAACACGTTTGTTCTTGTCTCATCTCGTTCACCGGACTCCAGCGCAGTTGCGCCTACTTCGGACTGATGCCACGCCCCTTCTCGGGCGCTTTTCGCCACGACAACGCTGCATGTCTACTACCTTGCCGACCTTTTTAATTGTGAACAGTCTTCACTGTTCTCAGTTCAAAGCGTAAGTCGATTTAGCAAGCCCACTGTTTTCACAGAATTTAACTCTTCGAGAAAAAAAAAGTGGAAAATTTATTTGAATTATACTTAGGTAAAAAACCACATTTGGCTTCATCGAGTAAAATTTAAAAACGTATGCCAGATATGTGAGATCAAAGAGGAGTATATGCACACAAGGATTGGGACTATTTAGTAAAAAAAAGTACGAGAATTTCTTGATCCTCTATTGACGCATTGTCAGTTGATCCGTTCGTTGTACTCGTAGGTAGCGAATATGGAGTAATTACTTCAATTGGAGAGACTTTCGCTGAAAACAACCCAAATAGAGAAATGATATGAACTCGCGAGTGAGCTGAATTTCAGGTACACCTCAAGTTTAATTTTTAAATCACAGTATCAAACCAGACCTTTTATCAGAACTTTAATGAAGCGAAAGGTCTTCCAGCCGTTGTAATGAACATTGTTGTTCCAGACGGACGACGCCTATCATAGCCACCCATCCGAAAAATAAAACGGCGATAGTCTTTCATATAGAGCATGATGATGATCGGTGAAAAGAATGGATATGCCGACATGAGAATTCCATTACAAAAGTTCAATGGCCAAGGTGTATTGCAGCCAGTAAACAGTAATAAATATATTGTGAACAATGGCAAATGTAGAAGAATAACAGGACATGCCGTCTGAAACTGTTGGATTTAGAAGTGCTGACTTCAGCTTTTTGGAATTTGGTCCCCAACTGTCAGGTTTTGTTATAAAGAGATATGGAACTCTTAATACCTTCACAGGATGAAGAAAATTAACGAATTCCTGCCTACCTGGATGAGTAGGACGACGAACAAGGTCTTCTGCATTCTTTTGGTTTGAGAACTGAGAGCGTTGGATTTCAAATAGAAATATACACGAAGAGCGCATGAAAATGCTATACAGACAAGTACTAGGGGTAGTGAAAGCGCTTCCATTAGCATAACAAATTCATCTTTGGGTAACATCTGGAAACATTTTTCTCAGCCATCTTTTATCCTTAAAATGAGAAAAACATAAACAACTACGAAATGCCCGGCAAAAAACACGCTTTTGTAAAGTGCATGGGTAAGGAGGCGCCAACCCGGCGGCCGCTCGCGAAACTGGGTCACCGCGCGCAATGGTCGCAATGACACCTTCTAACCTATATGGGAGCTCAGAAAGCTTGTTGTGTCCTTCTCTGTGTGACAAGTAACTGAAACGAAAATTCAGTCCGGCACTCGGCTCTTACAGTAACCCCCTGGCTTACCCCACCACCCAACCCCGTGTCCTTGCCCAAAGCCCCTTTTCGACGCGTCGTACATATGACGGGTAAAAATTTGCGTGTTAACACGTGCTGGATCACTGTAAGAGCCGAGTGCCGGACTGAATTTTCGTTCCTGTTGACAAATAAGGTGTGTCCATTAGTTTAGGCGAAGGGTACCTGTCAAAAACTCCATACCAGTGTGGATTCATCACGTGACCTTCTAGAAGATTCCATAAAAATACCGTAAGGACCTGTATGGGGGGTGACATCCTAGGAGATTTCATGGTATCGCAATCAGTTGAGCGGATCGAGCTTCATCTTCAAAATTTTTGTATCGGGCTGTGAAATGTTTGTAAGAGGTGTGCATAGAACCGCTTAGTAGGGACTTGAGGACCGAATGGTCTGTAGAAGTTTCAGGGAACGGTCTCGTAAAGAAGTAGGCGCTGTTAATGAGTGAGCAGTCATTATATGGGCAAATAAGTAAGGAAGAGACAGCCGGATATATTACGCGTATACGCGGGGTAGTATCCTTACATAGAAACCCTACGGGAGCTTCCAGAAAGTTCTGAGAGAAATCCGGACCATGATGAAATTTTCGGCAGATATTTTACAACAACCAAATATCAAAATCTATCTTGTGCTATCCACTGCCAGGCCGACTCGAGAATGTTTCTGAGTAAGAAAAACTTACATCGAGTGAGAACCCAACAAAGGCCCGGTTGCCGAGGTTGAAATCATAGTCAGTCATCAAAAGCTGCTTCACATGGGCTGTGAACGGTGGTTTTGGCCATCCAGTGAAGTAGACCATAAGGACCCAGTTTGTAATGAGAGCAACATTAATAACTGTATACACTGCCAAACATTTGAATGACGTATAGATGAAGAAAAGGTGAGGCCTGAAAGACATAACTGATCACAAATCACATTCCAATAAAACTTTACACTCTTTACAAAGTAAATATAGGGTTGTAGCCGCAGCCAATCGCACTCGAAGACCACTCCTCGCTTAGCATTCGCGTCAGGATCCTCGTGGCATTCCAGACCTACTACTCCAGAGTTACTCGTCGCGGTTACGATCAAATCTACAGGGATAGGTAATTTCGAGTGGTAGCCTTTGCTTAATTTTGGAAAACACCCAATAGCCCTGGGAACTTGCCATTTGATAGGTCCACTTTTTATAGGTCCACTTGGAGTCGATATTATTTTCATTTTCACCCTATACTGTTTTGCAACTCCCAGGACCTTTTTATATACTGTATTGCGAAGTCGAAGAGGGTCCTGTCACGACAAACCGGATTGGCCACGTCATACGTTTTACTGGTACTGCATGAATATCGGAGGGATATCAACGCCCCGTGAAAGTGTGACACAGGAACTCCCTTGTGCCCCACCAGCCACCCCGTGGACACATTCACTAGGGTGGCAGAACTTCTTCCCGAGTCCCCACGGCCATCGGCAGTGGTTCCGTCTGCCATATACTTCCACTGGGGACTTAAATCCTTCTCTTCATAGTGCGCGATCGAGTGTGGCGAGCGCGGCACGCCGTTCGGGGAAAAGGTACCAGACCCCATTCATTGGACCATGAAGCCCGTCCTCGCACAACTAAGCTTGCGATTTCTTGCAGATAGCCAATCATAGGACGAACTGTGCGCTGAGCCTGTTACATAGGTACTTTTTGTACTGAATATTTAGCCAATTTCAGTTGAAGTCTTACCTGCATAACTGAATAAATCTATAAATAAAGCTGTTCGTACTATATACCAATGTCGATATAAGTGTTGCATTATAAACTAAAATCAGAGTTGGGGCCACAGACCATTCTGAACCTCGACCAGTTGTAAGGAACACAAAGGAGCCATTGTGCACTAGCATCCTCTTGAAATGATAATATCAAATTAGTACAGAATTACGGGATTTTTTTATTCATCCAATTTTATTTACTTGTTGATTCTCACTTCTTTGTTTTTTTGTTTTCTTTTCATGGTTGGAGAATTTTAATAGGGGCTCGTTCGATATGTTGCCTTCATTGGGTAAGAAGGGGAAAAAGTTGAAGCAGGATAGTTCATGGAGGGCGAAAACAAAACTGGGGATCCATGGAACTCTGAGATATAAAGCTTCTTTGAACAAATCATTTACAAGGCCGAACGAGGTTGTGACCACTTCTCAAGCTTTGGACGAGAGTTGTACCGTTGCAGAGCTATGTTTGCTGGCCAGTAGCGTGTATCGGCTCATTTCCCAACAAACGTGCTCCAATTCAAATAATTTCAGCCTCTGCAACGGCGCCAAACTCGTCTTTCCTTGGTAGCGGCATCGATCGGGATTGGCAATCGAGTTCCCACCACATAATGCCCTATCGAGATTTCTGATACTGAACCCATCTAATTCCTGAGACAGGTGACTATAAACAAGAAGGAAATGATCTTCATCTAAAAAACTATCTAAAAAAGGCTAGAGACTTACCGGTGCTAGAAATAGATAACAAGTGACCATTATGAAATTCTGAACAGAAATTAACCCAAAATAGAGTTTTACTATTAAGGGCACATTCAAAGGACATCTGATAACAACAAATAGCAGAGTTGGATTTGTAATCATACCCATACAGCAGATGCATTCAACAATCATTGTGTAAAGGTAAGTCATATTGAAATGTTTACCCTGAAAATTCATCAAAACAGATATTTCAGAGCTGTCTTGTACATCTCAGAGCTGGAGAATCGCATAGTAATGTCCGATTCGAGCATTAGATACGTATCGATCCATTGTGTCAAGGTCACACGCAATTGAGTAGAAACGCATCATCGATCGATATCTATCTGGAGCTCGTGGACATCTTCGCATTTCTCCGACTCTGAACACTATTTGACACGAAAAACAGAATAACTTGGTGAAAACAACAAGTTCGAACATGTTCAAAGAAGCGAGATGACGTAGTCGAAAAGAGAATCGTATTTTTATTGTATTTTTATTAATTTCTTATTATTATGACTAGCTGCTAGCTGCTGTGAACGGTTATACGGTGTCACAAACTCGTGGAGAATGTCATATCGACATCAAAATGATAAGCGCCAAGCTGAATAACCATTATGTCCTCCTTTTATCTCTGATAAAGTCAGCACTGAAATATAGCGGAGCATTTTCAGAGCTGGACTGCAAGATGTTTTACAATTAGTGAACATTCCTGATAACTTCGTTCTTAGTTGTATTAGCCTTCGAGATTTTTGACCCATTGACGACCACGTGGGGGCCACACCATATCGTGCCCCTGTAGTATTTATATTATTTATCAAGCGTTCTTATAATTTTTTTCATGTTTTCAAGTATCAGCTTAGCTCACAACCTTCTAGAGAACCTTGAGGCATCGTGGCTAGAAATCATTCACTTCCAACTACAGTTATAAGAGAAATTAAGCGTTAATATAAGGACAATGTAAAAGGCGCGGTCGCCTATGGGTCAATCATTACCAGAAATCGTTTCGGGGAATTATTACGAGCTTTACATTCAAACATGCTGATGACGACCGTTTTTTTAAAATAACTCATTTTTTGAAGTTGTTCATCGAATGAAAAATTCATCAAGGTAATGAACTCCTTCGAAAAAAAAACACCTTTACTATCGCAAAATTAGACGATTCTCTAGGACCATGCTGTATGTGGTTTCATTTAGGCCTGATGTAATTGTTCTGAGAATAAGAATTGAAAGAAAGTAGAAATTTAGATGAATGAAACAAAAAATACAACTGCAGTCCACATGTGGACTGCATGGTCGTCAATGGGTTAATAACAGTTATACATGGCGCGTTTCGGCAATATCGCCTTCGTCGGAGCCTGTGAGTCGAACCTATATTTGTGATTCCTAGATTATCTTCAGAAGGCTTATACAACTAACGACGAATTTGTTTCAGTATGCCGAGATTGAATGAAAGTCGGACGTGGAATATTCCTTATAACATAATCAAGCAGCTCTTAGTTCGTTCGGAACTGACTCTACGATAAGTGGTGCATAACCAATAGTTGTACCATATGTCCTTACGGGAAAACAGGTGATTGCGCACTGATAGGCGTAATATACCAGATAGAGTGCCGGGCATGTGGATTAACAAACATTGAAGAAATGGGAAGGCAACTGGCTGTACGTCAAGGGACATCTAGCGCGACAGCTTGACGACGCCGCTTTATAAACATAAACCTGAGGACCGATAACAACAATTTTGCAAGAAAGCGCACGATATTAGTGCGGGTGACGTAGATTTCGACGAGAAAAGCATCAGAGGCGTTCCGATTTCCCAGAGAAATCCAAAAATGAACGAGAGAGATGAGTATCCGTCCATAACTAATGATCTTTTGCATAAATGCCGCACTGCGAGTAGTGACTCAGTAGCACTATGACGTGATCTTCCTTATCACAAGAATAAGTGAGACGACATTAAGTTTCATTCGCTACTGACAATTGCCTGTGTCGATAGCGGATTTTCTCCGCTTGAGCGGTGGAACCTGGGTGAGTCGTTTGCGAAAGACGGGTTTCGAATAAATCGCCACGTTCGCAATAGGAGTCAAGACGCTTTTTGAATAGCGGGTTAATCGCCTCAATCACGTTCAGGCTTATGAAGCCGACGATTGCGTCAAAACGTTCGGCCGTTGATTAGCTGTTCCCCTCAAACCTCGAACGGGATTATGACTTAAGAGTACACCTGTGTAGAGCTTGTTGGATGGCATGCAAATCACCTCGAAGGCGTTTAGGTCGCTGAATAAGACGATTGCAGCGAAACGTTGGGCCGTTAATTAACTGTCCCCTTTAGGCCTCGAACGGGATTATGACTACTACATAATCCTAGACCGATTTAAGGGCAAGTTAATTGGCTGAGCATTTTCTGGGGTTTAGGATGGAAAGGATAGGTAGCGTTAGTCGAATGCACTGCTAAGCCGGACATTCTAGGAGAATTGAAATGAACAGAACTTCATAACTTAAGAGTACACCTGTGTAGAGCCAGGTGGTCATAAGGTTTTCGTTGATAAGTCATTGAGCATGTTCATTGTGCACTTGACTTACAACTTATGGCGAGGGTTTTTTTTTTCAAAAAAAAACTACCACATAATAAAAAATGCCACGGCCTAATAAAGAATTCGATCCAAACATGGAAACAGGGCAGTTTATGAGACAGAATGTTACTCGTTCTCAGCCTTTGATTTCCAGGTGTCACAGCTAGAGCGTAAGGTACCTTTTTTAGAGTCAAAAAATGAGACCCCGACAGTAATCTTACTTACCTTCAATGGGATCTTCCGTGAAGGTCTTCCGCTCATGTCATAAATATTAGGTCGATGCATAATCATTGCCGATTTTTTCAGCGAATTTTACTTTAAGAAACGATAGAAATATCGAGCAAAGACATGTTCAAATAGTTGCTCCGGAACATATCCACCATCTACATCAAGCACTGCTTCCCATTTGCTGAGCGGTTGGATTCCACAGGCGCAGAAGTTTCGATTCTTGGAGGAGGTCACGCCTTGACGTTGGCCATCGAGCCATCCACTTCATCGAAAGCTGTGTTCGTTAACCAATTTTTCAACGGGCGAACAACGTGATAATCCATAGGAGTTTCTGTTGGTGGATAAGGCGACCGTAGAAGCAAATTCCATTCTTTTCTCGTCTTTGCCTGACTGTTCCGTCGCCGAGAAGTTCATTGAGATCACGTTATGAGTGGTCGCCTCCAACATCACTCGAAGTAATAAAGCATAATATAGTGTATATGAATACAAAATTCTAGACATATTTCTGTTAAGGGAAGCAAGAAGATTGAGCAAGAAGATTATTTATACAAGAATACCGAATTCAAAAGTTTAATTTTATCGAAAGAAAAGAAGTCACGAAAAAATCCGCAATCAATATGCATCAACCTAATATTATTGTGAAGCGTTGGCCAAAGCATTACGGCTATCGTTTTGACTTCGTCGCCTTCGTCAGGGCTTGAAAGTCGGAGAGTCCGAAGAAGTTTAGCCTCATTAAACGCCATTTCAGCCCTCAGCTTAATTTGAGCATGGAGTGCAAATACCTGGGTTGGTTCTGCAAATTACAATAGGTAACCCACTTCAGATGCGCCTGACCTGTAAAACAAAGCCGAAATGCTGGCGGCAAGTGACAACATCTAGGCAAAGCTTCGTAATAACATCTAAGACTTTGATGTTCTATTCCGAGATCTACGAAACGTCGAAAATGGCAGTTCTCTATGGTGTTCTGAGGTAAACCCAAGAAGATGCAAAAGAACGAAGGGAGTCATGGAGCAGTTGCAAGAAGTGCTGAAGTCAAAGGACCGAGAAAGATTGCCCTGAGGTTATGAATGTTGCTACATTCCATAAAATTTATTCGGTGGAATCTGGAGAATACGGACCCAATGTCCCAGTTCCCGAAATCTAAAAGTATATCCATATGCTACTGGCCCGAAAATATCGTGACGATCGTGAATCTTTTATTGCATAGACGCACGAAAAGCTTATTAGACAGCTAGAAACGCCTCCAGAATGCTTTTACTATTCGTAATAAATGAATAGTGGAACAATAATTCACCTGTCACCTGCCGCCCCATACCATCCGCCTCCTCGGATGACGTCTTCCTTGAAGAGAGGGTAAAAACCGATTGCGTAGGCGGCCTTATGTAGACCGACCTCCATAAAGACATCATACGTATGGTCCCAGCTCACTCATATACTCGAAGACTTTTTACTGGATAGTTGTTCCCGAATCCTCCCTTGAAGACACCTCGAAGTGCAGGAAGGAGTGATCAGCTTTCACATACTACGAATCAGAAGACAGAAGCCCTAAACGTTTAGTGGAATCTGATAGGCCCTGTGGCTTTTACTCAAGTACTGGAATCCCAAATAGGGGATTCAGAATACTGCTAGCTCCCACTGATCTGGACCTATAACTATCGAACAACAGTCACTGTTGATAACAAAATAGGCAGACAGATTGATGGCTTTCCACAGACTGGCAACATCGGTCTAATGCTAACAGGCTCCTTTTTTCCTTATTATTGAACTATTTCTAAACCTAGAACGGTAAGTAATTAATTCCCAAGAGGAATCAACAGAGGACTAATTAAAGTTCATTACCGTAATCACCCTAGATTGAAAAATTGAAGCACAAAGTAGGAACATTGGTAGTTACTCTAATAAGATCAGAAAAGTCGTCACCAATTTTGATAAATTATGATAGAAAATAAATCTGAAATAATGAAGTAATGAAATTAATCATTTCAATAATAAACATCAAACTTCTACAGACGAACACATAGCCATTAGAAATAAGTTCAGGCTATTAACAAAATGTACTGAACTATTGTCACCTGTTTCTTACTAATTGGCTCTAGACTAATATAGGAACTTGTCGTAAGCAGCTTAGCTTAAGTGATTAAAGATGAAGTCTTTGACGTTAATCATACCCGTTATCGGAATGCGCCACACATTCGACTTCCATTCAGAGTCGCAGTGTTTGTTGGAAAAAGTTTGTACATAGCTTATACTATGAGTTGCGGTGTCCAGCTGATTTACAAGTCATTTACAGTTTACAAAGTTTTTGGACTTCTGTCCTTCCAGATCAGCCTGGTACTAATCATCCGATTCTAGAGAGATGCAAGCCTTGGGTGGCCTGAGCGGTATCCATCTGGGTTGCGAGCCGCTGACGATGAGCGCACCTGCCAGTACTATATCACATACGGCCTGACTGCTTCGAATAATTTTGTATAAACTGAAGGTTCCTGATTTATACGATTTTAACTGCTGGGCCTATGGCGGTACGATAACGTACAATCCGAGAGCCAGTCCTTAATCGGTGAATTCCCTTTTTTTCTAGAGAATTCCTGGACTTTTTCTTAAAGGCACGGTTCACGATTAAAATAACTCCATGGCCCATAGTGACAGAGAAAGTAAATTCTGAGCAGTTATGGCTTTATGTAGTGGGCTTTTTGCTCAATTGCAACAACTGAAATCTCGTCCAAATACCCTTTCCATGTCATCTCCGTCATGGTAATCTTGTAAATCCTCCATTCCCACTGTTTTCTAGGAGCCTTATTTTCGCAAAATCGACGAGTTTTCTAACTATCTTTACCACCGACGCACTATTCTCAATCAATACTTCCGCTTATCGACTGGAAAAGGGTACCTCAAAGTTATCGTCCACTGTGCCTTCAAGGAAGGTATCGGTCGTGGCTTCAGGCCTTGGTATCCACTGAATCCTCCCAGTGATGAGAACTTCCAGTGAAGCATTGTTAAACGGAGATCAATCAGAATCTCTTCGAAAACCATTTCAACAGATATAACAATCAAGTTTTTGTGAAATTAAAGCACTTAACATTTCGTTGCTAGCCTCTATTCCAATAGACCTAATAGAACTCCTAGTATGGACTTCACAATCTGTTAATTGCTATCTTACAAATGACAGTGTCGGCCTAGCAACGGACAACACCATTAAGGACCAATTAACAATAATTAATACAAAAATTCAGTATAAATTATTTCCATGTAGCTTAAATATAAACGAGATTCTCTTTGAAAGGAACGAAAGTGCAAAATAACAGATGTATTGAACCAGACAAAATTTCTCCATCTCAAACGAATTCTGGGAGCAATCCATGAAATGTAGACTTTTCACCTGAGTATCTTATTAGCAAAACCGGTATGATGTCTAAAAAAGAAATTTTTTCGGTGCTGGTCAATCCCGGTTCAGGATGCGCCCGGCTCGACTTCCATTCAGAATCGCAGTGGCTGTCGGAATGCATTTGTAGCCCACACAATGAGTTGCGGTTCCTAGCCGATGCAAAAGTCAGCGCTTTCATCCTGCCAGACAGGTCTGGAATCAACTGTCCAATCGCGGAGGGATGGGTCCGGGAACTTCTCCCCTAACACGGCGTCGCACACGCCGCACCCGCCGCCTATCGCAGGATTGCGATGGAAGATTGGAGCGCGCAATTTGTGTGGTGGGGAGTCCTTTAAACATTTGAATTGGCCGGCCGCTCTCTTCAGTTCCAATGCAATTTTGATCGTCTTTTATATAGGAGGAGTCATTTGAATTAATCAAGTCTAATAAACATGAAAACTAAAAAGAAACAGAAGAAAAAACGATAAAATCCAATGAAAAAGCAAGCCAGTCAAGGAAAAATTCCGCGACCTATCGATTGGCGGGAGTACGGTAATTGCAGTGACGTTCGCCGCATGCCGCAAAGGAGAATGCCGCGATAGGGGAGAAGTTCCGTTACCCCGGAGGGATGGAGTGCTTGATTGGCATGGGTCAATACCGATCAGGAACTCGATGCTCAGGCCTTGCGTGTAATAGTGCATCACCTGGCCCTACACCACTTATGCCCTACGCTTATAACCATTTTTAATAACTTCGTTGACGTTGTTGAATCGCTTTTTAAATTATTAATGAAGTGAAATTCCGCTATTTTTCGCCCAATTAGCTTTGCTGAGTCACCTGCTGATTGTGACAGGGCACAAGTGCTTGAAGTATATTCTAAAAGTAACCCTATCTTCTTGAAAAGTACTAAATCCTTCGTAACATGAGAGCTTTGAATGATTAACAGTTGACGACATGAATTTCACAAATAGTTCCACATAAATGGGGCAATGTTCCTATCTGAACCAGTCATTCAACCTACCGAACGGGCGGAGATTGGAATAAGATTTCTCTTCTCATGACAACTGCCCTTATACAACTCTGACAATGTCCTTGAAAGGGTGAAAGGATTATCTTACGAATTCAATTACAGCCTCAATAAAATAATCTCCCGTTGGAAATGTTCTTTCTGATACCGTTGAAAGCGAAAGGATGAAATACAGTAAGGATCGGGTACCGCTCTAATGTTATCTGAAGAGACAGAAGTTAAGTAATAACAAGTTGCGGTGGTACCACACACCTCAATCCGCAATCATATCTCGACGCGATCCTTCCCATGACCAGGTGTTCCATTCTTTGAAAAACAGTAAATGTCATGAAATTCATTTGAATTGTCTCAAACACTGACTATTCCACCAGTAAATCCTCTGAAGCCGTTCCACGATCAGTCACTCAATTGCGTCTACAGATTCTAAATGAAGTCCACTCAGTTGAATGTTCACTCGTCTTATCCTTCGATTAAATTGACTTTCCGAAATTTTCACGCCCTTCCTATTTGTGTAGCTCCCGGTACTTGTTTCGCCAACACCAGCCTTATAATACTTCTGAACCACCTAATTTTGAAGCAAACTGATGAGTGGATAATGAGGGAGTGATACTAGTTTATCTCTCACCTTTCGGCTCTATTTCCAGGAATCAGCCAGATCGGTAACTGTTTCCTCAGAAAAACATGGTCTTGTCGCGTAGACATATTGAATGAGGAAAATAAACAGGTTTTTTTTTTACATAATCACAAATTCTTTCATAGTTACAGCTGCATAATTGGGATATTAGAACAACATCAATGATACATTTCAGAATTCTGAATTTGAACGAATATTCCCGCAATAAAAAGTGGAACCGAAAATCCATTTCTACCATGATGCAGGAAGAATTCAAGGTAAATGACCTGGGCTTCAGCAAGGAGTGAAGGATATCGGAATAACAGTTTCCAATACTCCTGAGACTTGAAAGTTACTTATAGTTTCAAAAGTGTTGGTAGGATACATAAACCACCACACACAGCTATTCTTGATAAGCCATTGAACGATCTGAAGTGGTACTCAAGATCGTGCACTTTGCCTAATCGAAGCTAGATAAGTAGCGCATATAAATGGAATGGGTATTGAATACTATGACCAGCCCAAATGCGACCCACTCTACTCGTGAAAACGATAAGAGAGTGGAGAGGGTGAGAAGGGGCAAAATTCTCTCATACAAAACCACCACAATGATTGAGCAACAACTCTTCGAAGTGAAAAAAATTACTACGCGAGGTAGAAACGGAGAAACGGAGCAAAATTGAGAGAGGAACTGAATCAAAATATCGCCTAACCCAAGAAGTGATCGGGCATACAGGGTATGAGCCAGAAAAGAAATGGTACAGAATCGATTCCTAACAGGTCCTTAAGATGAGTGCTCTGGGTTATTATCGCCTTTCCCGGAAGCAAAGGTAGAGGGATACCTAGGATGACAAGAAAGACCGAGATCGGATTTTTTTTTCAACACACCTGACTTTTTTCTCTATTGAATATCAGAGTCAGTCACATAGTGGGCGGATGTTGGTGTTTTGACTGGTGCGAATCAAAGATCAGCTGCATACGGCGAATTCCAGTCTCTATCGAAAACAGCTTGCAGCTGCTGAACAACGCCTTCCTCACTAGTACCGGACATGGCCACACCCACACCTGCCGTTGAGATGAAATAATCGCCAGCCCAGTTGGATGTTCCTGGAAAAATATTTCTATTGGATTTCCAGACAACGACCAGAACTATCTATTACGAACCATTCTCGAGATAAAAGAAACAAGAACGAATTTATGTTAGGCACTCTTAGGTATGTTTTGACCACCAACTTCTTATAAATACGAGCACAAATTGATAGAAATCATGGCCGGCAAAAGCACAAGGAATGAACCTACCAACGTATGCAGCCATATCGGTAACCATGTACTTATTATGATTAACACGAGCAAATGGTATTTTTTGCTGTGCCTCAGTAGACGGTACGATGAACAATTTCTAAAAGAAATAGTTTACCGTGTTGAAAATAATTCTAACGAAAAACAAAATTGCATGTTTGCGCAAAAAATCTACTTCGCAACTGAACATTGCAGCGACCCAGCTTTTAATAAAGATCCCATCGCGACCATCAAGCAGAATGCTTTTGGAATAATAAAAAATTACAATGAAACGAACCACACTGATACTTCCAGTGCCCTTTCTTTCTTTTGGAAGGCCTTCGTTGATGGCGACAAGACTTCTGAGAAACGCTTTCTCAGCAGGACGTGAGTGACTCCACTGGCTGATCAGCAACTTTACAGAAACACCTCGAAAAGCAGCTGCGCGAAGTGCATCATCAATATCGGGCCAGTAGCTGAACAAAACCTATGACGTTGACAATTGTGAGATGAACCTTCAAGCCCTTTCAAGGACCCGTCTCAGAAGAAAGTGAGGAATGAGGCTATTTCCAGTTGTCGGAAGTCCTTCACTTTCAGTTAAAAAAAGGTGAAACCTAAGTCTTCGAACCTGTTATTGCTTCCCATGTACAAAGTTTGTGGGATAAGATCCATAACAGCCACACAAACACTGCGACGAGCAGAAGAAATTATCGTAACAATTGTCTCTAAGTCATTTTCGCGACCTTTCGGATTTAATGGCGCCGGAGAACTCTAAATAGCTGTACGCCAGACGATCAATGAACATTGAAATGAGTGTAACTTTCAATGAAGATGCTACAGGATACAAAATTGGTAAAATGTACAGATGTTTATAGAAATTGAAACTCACAGATATAAAAATATCCGTATCTAGTCCGTTCAAATTGATTTTCATTGGTGACTTGATATTGAACGAGGTCTCGAAAGACGATGGCCACTTAGTAGGAATCTTAGCGTGTTTCTGAAAAAGATAAGTTCTCACCTAGAATCACCGTTAGTAGGAAGCGATCTTTAAGTACCTGCCCAAGATGCCAATAAACCGCGAAAATTTTATGCAAATCAGCGGCAAGACACGGGCAGTTTTGAACGTACAAACCTAGCTCTTTCACCTGGAAAAAACAAACGCAAACTAGTGATATACACGGGAACACGAACGTCGGCAAACCTCGGCAAGTGACTTCCAGTCCATATTCGCTGAACCTATATAGACATGTACAAGATCTACTATGATGAACTTGGTGTGCAAAACACCCGAGCCGAACAATTTTGCAAAATCCACGGTGCGGACCTAAAGCAAGAAGAACGTTATTCAAACTGCGACGTTTGAAAATTTTCAAAAAACATACCCGAGCCAGTCCCCGATCAGCAAGCCATTGAGAGTCTTTGTTGTCCGATAAACCTTTACTGACGTCTTGAGCAATTCGAACCTATTGGTGAAATATTGTACAGTTAAATTTATTGATATGACACCAAGCACTAACTGATTTTAGCTTCATGAAAGCTTGTGCAAGTTCCGCCTCTGTTACTTCATCTTGACAAAGAAATTTTCGAGCAGACTAGGCTTAAAGCAGAAAAGTTGTGCTCGAGAGGTGATACCACAGCTAAGAGTAGAAGACCGCTCAAAAGCTGCTAAATAATTGTTTTCACATATTAACCTGACCTTTTAGAAGATTAAGGGGGATCAAGCTTACATATGAACTTCCACTCAGAATCGTAGTAGCACCTGGTTATGGCTCATGCAGACAGGGACCTCACAATATCAGGACATGGTTACGGTTCATATACCAATACCCTTCATGTGTTGAGTCACCCCGTAGGTAAATGAGGTTCATCTTGCCTGGTCAAAATCAGCACCTTGAACTCTTTGAGCCACGTGCTATTGCTCTATCACCATATCAGCTCGATTGCTCCCTTGATCACGATCAAGTCATGTCACATAACTTATAATTGTGCAACTTACATCCACTCCTCTTCGTCCAGCATCCGCGAGTTTAGCAAACACCTGTCGACCATATTCCGCTGTTGGATATTCCGAGGAGTTTAAGTTCCAGTAGAGTGCAGCTATGTGAATACTTCGATTGGCTTTAGTCAACAAATCTACCCAAGCTTCGTGAGTAGGTCGATTAACTGGACCTTCACTGAAGTTCATCCCGGTAGGAATGCTCTCAACGTATTCCGCTCTGTAAAAGAATTTTCACTGCGCGAGATTTTTCCAGTAGATTTTTCCAGTTCAGTGTATTCAAAACGGCACCCACCTGCACGGCCTGTTGCACGTGAAAAGTTCTGTGGGCAAAGGACTCGCTACTTGTAAAAACGGTACAGCAATCCAGGACAGTAGCAATAGAGCAACAAGTAAAGCGACAGTACTTATCATGCGTACTCTAAGAAAAAAGCTACGTAATATAAGGTCCACAAAGGAAACCAAAAAGAAATGAGGAAGAAATAATTGATTCAAATAAGTTACGATCAAATCTTTCAGAACTCCAGATGAAGAATAGCAAATCACCTGACAGGGTACCTCTTTCCGCTCACCGGTCCTGAGCGCCATTCATCTTGTGCATGTGCCTACAACAACGTCTGTACATATACGTATTGGTTCCACCTATTGAAATCAGCTCTATTCCTCACCCTAGGGACCCGAAGTTTCGAATACCTCATACATTTGATGAGTTTATTGTTTACTTGAACTATTCACGAGCTTTGTAAACAAGTTCCACCTCATACATTTGACTTATACTAGTTCCGCAAGTCTTCAAATTCGTTTGATATACACCATTTTGCGAATAGCTCAAAACCAAAGTACCGCAACACAAAAAAGTAACAATGTCCTCCACAATTCAGTAATTATCAAGTACAGCTTGACATACGCGAACCAAAGGGTGACGCCTAGGGACGCCGCTTCATGATGTTTGGAAATCTCGCCATAAACGCAGTGTAAAACCCATTATTATCAAATCACAATGGGTAATTTCCCTAAACTATCGGGACCCTGTTGCACCTACTGCATGAGTAAAGCGGTTTACACAAATGGTTTCTGATTTTGTTTGCCCAGAAAGATATACCCAAGGTGTTACACATAGCTGCAGTTGAATAGTACTTGAACAATTTAGGTAACCATTACACTGCTGTAAGTTCCACGGAGGGACGGAACAATCCCATTTCGGCAGGACGCAGCAGATCCAAATGTTTAAGAGTTTAACTTCCTATGTACTACCCATGCCCATGTACTCATGCCAATTTGATATCCTCCCTCGCTTTCTACTATGTCTAAAACACCAAAATGCAACTTTAAACACTTGCTCTACTCTTTGCAGTCATGTCAGAGGGCTTTACTAATTTTCTGAATCGTTCGTCTAAGGAAACCTATCAAGAACTTTTACACTGAAGAATTACCTTTTGGTCTAGTAGCGTTTTACGTCCTATCAACATTCCTGGAACTAAATTATGACACAAGTTCTTCACAAGTTTGTTTTAACTGGAGAGTTTCAGAAACAAATAACAATACAGCAGTGACCGACCGACATAAAACATGATAACCATCAATGTTTATTAAAGTACAACATTATATTAAATTCTCATTGATAAAAAACAAAGATGAATGAGGTTCATTGAGACGTTTACGTTTTTGCTCTAATCACACATGAGAATTGTACGAATTGTGAATCTGAGTCAAACTACACTATCGCACAGTGGGGAACATCAATGGCAATGTTCACGCTTACTATGTATTCTACAGACTTTAAGTTAACTTACTTACACAAAAATGAATAACAGCAGCACAGAGAAAACAACATGATACAGGAAAAAAAAAAACAACTCTAAACTGACCCATTCAGGAAATCGAATGTTTTCTGGGAAAACAAGGGTGTGCAAAGCAAACTGTGTCAACTATACGAAAACGACACTGGGATGTCATGCTTACTACAACAGGGAATTTTACATGAAATTTGCAGAATTTAAACTGCTAGCTAAAAAAATTACTGCAGAAAATGTAATGTGTTAACTAAGTTTCTGCCGAAAACCGCCGTTTCCAGAGAATGGGTGCAATCTTCAAGGAAATTTCGACGAGATGGCTCAGTCCCAACACAGGCACTAATACACATGCAATACTTGTGTCTTTGCCAAAACGGCGAAATGAATCAGTAAAAATTATGAGACCTGATAAATCTGCAACAGCTATATGTACAACAACAAAGCGTGTGATTTAATGTCCGCAAATAGACCCTCACGACTTGCGCCATATCGTCATATAACCCCCCGAACCACTCAGCGCAAAACAGTCGTGAAGTTAGACATGAACCACAGTATTTCTCATATCAAGAACAATGAATGAGAAATCAAATGCGAACTGTATAGATCATATCAACAACGGACACATAAAAAAGAGGAGTACCTGGCAGAGATAATACAGATATAAATGAGACTAATCCGCTTACCACTAGGATCAGAAACCAATTATTGAACGAATAGCTCCCGATCCTATAACTATATAATCGTGACATAAGTTCCTACGGTATTCGTCAACACTACCAAAATTCTCACATCTACTTAGCGGCGGTCATCAGCTTCATTCAAAAACCATACCTTCAACAAAGTTTTAATCATCCGCAGCTCTGCCCCTCTTCTTGGGTGGCAAGTTATGGTCGACACCTGCTCCTCTTTTTTTCGTTGGCATCACCTAAAGAGAAAAGAAGTTACTACCCGAACAGCAAATTTTCAATCGCCAAAAACAATCAAAGCAGAATGCGACACGTGCAACTGTAAACGTATCACATCCTTCCAGCGAGACCAAGAGAAATATCAAAAGAGTGGCTGAGGCTATTCATAAGTTTCAAAGTTGATCAAAACGTGAGGATAACTACAGTTTTTCGACCACTAGCTAAGATGGAGAAAGCAGGTGTGGCTTACATACCTCATCCCCACTCCCTGTTCCTTCAACGTCGGATTTAGAATCGTCGAAAACCATCTCATTATCATCATCATCTTCGGAGTCTTCGTGCTTCTTCAAAACCATGATTAAAGTTGTGCACAAAGACTACTGCCGAGAAAAATTACCTTATGGGAAACAGCTCCTCCTCTGCCGCGACCGCGACCCCTTCCGCGACCACGGCCTCGAGCTGCGCCACGCTTTTTCTTTGTGCCGAATTCCTGCAACAAAATTTTACAGTTTCGACCAAAGACGCTTAATAAAAAACAGCTCTCACCACATCGTCGTCATCACTTGCAGGTTGGTCGCTATCAGTATCTGAAGTCTTTTTACCCCGACCTCGACCTCTTCCTCGTCCACCACGTCCACGTCCACTCTATAATCATAGCGACTGACTTGAAAACAGTGAAAAAACATTTCAAGGTTTCGTGAAATTTGTAAGTTCTATGAAAGTTAAACCTGTGAAAGAACATAATGATCGAATTTGACACGGAATATGTTAGCTTACGCGGAACAATTTTCCAGGAATTTCATCGTCCACTTCGGCAAGAACAGTGGAAGTGTCCGGGTTAGCATAATCCACTCGTGTAGAGGTAGAACGACGAGGACGTGATGACGCTATCGACGACGGCTGGAAAACCAAAAGTTTGAAAAGCAAGTGAAACAGTGGAAATATAATGTACTGACCGCGTCTTCCGATGCCCCAGCTGTTACACGGGGCATACGTGGAGTACGAGCACTAGCAGCAGCAGTTACTCCAGCTGGTCTTCCACGTCCACGACCACGACCTAAATTCACACAGTGCAGGACAAACAGTACAAGTACGCGTTGATCAAGATTTTCTACCGTATCTCTGCATCACTGAATGTTCTACGAGGAAATACAATAACTGAATACAACCTTGAACGTAAGACTAACCTCGTCCTCTGCCCCTTCCCGGCGTTGCGGGAGTGGCAGACTCAACAGTGGCATCTTTTGGTGCTTCATTCTCACCAGTCGACGTATCCATTTCCTCTACACCTTTGTTCGCGGTTTCTTTATCCTCCTAAAAAGTCACAATCTCCGATACTTCGAAATGTTGCTGACCGATAAAAAAATTCCTGTAAAGCAATCGCCACTAATTACTAGCCTAGCACGCAGTATAATACTGTGAAGACTCGAAGGTCGATTATTTCATGGCCACTTCCTCCTCTCAAGTGCTCTAATGTAAGAGGTTCCATTCAGAAAGACTAACCTCAGAAATTTTCTCCTCCTCCTTAGCTGGCTCATCCTCTTTTGTTGTCACCGCGGGCTCAGCTTTCTCAACTTTCTCTTTCTCTTCACTTTCAGCTGTTTCGGCTGCTTTCTTGAAAGGAAAAACTCTATCCAAATACCTATAAAATTTCTTTTTTCTTACCTCTTTTTCAATTTTTTCCTTTTCAGCTTCTTCAGCAGCCCGTTTAGCTTCTTGAGCAGCCTCCTCGGCTTCCTGCGCAGCCCGTTGAGCTTCTTGTGCAGCCCGTTGAGCTTCCTGTGCAGCCAATTCGGCTTCTTGTGCGGCCCGTTGAGCTTCTTGTGCGGCCTCGGCTTCCTTCGCCTGAAGTTGCGCTTTGGTAGATGGTTTTGGTTACACCATTGAAGAAAATTTACCTTGGCGATCTCTTCTTCATCTACGACCTCCCATTTCTCCGTGTCACTTTCAGCTTTCTCATTTTCGGGAGGTGGAACATCACCTGCAGCTTTCGCCTCAGCAGCTTCTGCAGGTTCAGAGGTATCCATTGGTACTTCCTACAAGTAGTGTCACATAGTATCTGAGCAAAAAGTTCTTTGCAGATTTTTCTAATTTCAGCATTCGTCAGTTTCACGTGTGAATTGAGAGACTAATTCAAACAAAATAAAGATGTTAACCATTTATTGTTGTATTGAAAAGAGGAGGCATCACATAAAAAGACTAGGGAAAAAACAAAAAAGTACCTGTTTCTCGCCTGCGCCTTCCTCGGTGGGCTCAGCAGCGGGAACCGGATCGGATGGCTTATGGTTATCTACAGCAGCTTCTGGATGGCCATTGAAATCTCCATTTGGAACAGAAGACTCCTTAGGTGGAACTGTGTCAGCTTCGTGATCTATAAAAGAGGATTTGCTCAATTTGACACAAACTGTAGCATTCAGCATTCATTGCAATTACCGTTCAAATGGATTCAACCCATGATGTAGAATGCCGATCAATGTGAATAAATAAATATAAATTTCTTCCGTACTGTCTCAAATGAGCGTCACAATGTGAGAACAGATGAACTTTAACCATCAGACTACAAATCACTTTTGAATCTTTACAAGAACAAATTTACAACTGAGAAACTCAACAAAAACTTATGTCGTTCTCATGAGACTATGACATCAATGAAATATGTAGGTGATGAATAGGATGCAGGTGATGATTTCCTACCTCATCATCATTCCACCTTTCTTGAAAAAAAAGGACTGGGTTACTAAAGATTCACTACGCATAGAAGACTAATGGTACTCTTTTAGTGTAAAATTTCGTTGGACAGGTGTTTGAACTTAGAAACAACACAGCTCTAATGCTTCCCTTCCCAGGAAAAGGCATACAAACGTGGTGTTTTCAAATGTGTTAAGTAGATTTTTAAACTTATAACATCAGAAGAACAGATTTACATACGAATGACGTTTGAAAATAGAATATAAATGGAAGCCAGATGTTAAAATAAAAAAAAAAACACTAGGAGTCAACTAGTCCAGACAGCATTTACTACATGTAACTTTTCTAAATCAAAAATAAATAAGAACCAACTTTTACCTGCTTGCTCTTTGAGTGAGGTTGATTTCTGAACTGCATCTTCCGACGTATTGACTGCTGACACTTGCGCTTCTTCAGACATCACGTAAACACTGTGCTTAAACAATGAAAAACTATCAACATAAACTTTGCACTCCAAAACCAACTGTTACGTGATTCGCCGATAATAAAAAAAATCACAAACAAGTTGTAGTAGGTTTTTAAAGAGTGTAAAAATAAAAACAACCAATAAAAGCCAATGTTTAAGAACAAACAAATACGAACATCAATACGGACGCCAAAACAGTCGCCACGCAAGGGGACGCGAGCGTTGCGTTGCGCGTCGACTCCACAGCACACGTTCGGATACGCAGCCACAAGTTGGCATCTTGCCCAGCCAGACGATCTCCATGGTATTTTGATGTCACTTGCTGTGTCAAGGGCGGACATCGACGGCGAGAGTGTTTTTTTGTGGGGCTTGCCGTCCAGTCATTAAGCGGATGAGTTTGTGGGAATAACTGTTGTGTAGTTGTTGGTTCCTTATATAGTATAGTTACAATAGTTACAACAAGGATTCAATACAAATGGCTTTGTAGATGGACACAATCAGTTCAAATTTGCAAAGAAATGCGTTAGTTTGCTGTGAACACCACGCACGCTTTCGAGATTTTATGGGGAGCTGGGGGGGGGGGGGGCTGGGGCCATTAGAAAGTGCTTGGTGGGCGAAATGAATTGCAGTCAACTGCTCTTTGCATATGTTGCAGAGGTTAATATTAATTAAAGGACTCAACATTTTGAGTAGATGAGGAGTCCACTTCCGAAATACACGGCTGAACTCAGAAATCTATGATTTTCAGCATATAAATAGGTTGGTAAGCGGCGCACTATCTCACACGCATGGTTACGTATTCGAATCCCGGATCGATGTTTGCCTGGGCCAATGAGGCCTTCCATTCCTCTAGTGTCGGTTAATTGGTACCAAATTCGTCTGGGAGGATAACAGTACTGATTTGTACATCGTCTGTCACCGCAAGTCATTGTATAGGTCACATACGCATTTAACTCCACTATGATTCTGAATGGAAGTGAATCCGTGGGCGCACCACTCGGGATCAACACCACGAGATTATTTACTTTAATTTTATCCTTTTTGTATAGATGCTTAATGATGACGTCTCCTTCCCAAAATCTCTGCAATCCAAGTCCTTATAGAAATTCTCCAGTAGTGGCCGGATAACGTCATGAGATTCAATTCTGGCACCGCTGTCGCACTGAATTAATGTGAAAAAAAAACTGGGAAATTTTATGAATTCACCAGGATGAGGTGGTGGGCGACGGAAGTACAAATGTGTTATAGCTCCAGCACCCGTGGATTCCTGTGCGACAGGCCCTGCAGTTTTCGGAATCCACGTAATAGGGAAAAGTTTGAGTAGGTTGTTGACCTTCTTGGGAGCGTTTTCTCTTCGCGGCAATCTGCACATACACACGAGCTTCATGCTTTTTACCCCATTCATGTAGGTCCGATATAGTTTTTAAGCCAGGGTTCACTCAGCTTCACCTCCTAGCAAACTCGCTAGTAAAGTGACATCAATTGGTTGCTATGACACCTAATTCTTTCCTTTTAGAGCTAGTCGCATAGATACTATTAGAGGCGTTTTAACCGCTTCAATGAGCATGATTACGGGAAATATAAACAAAACAAAATTACTTCCAAGAATTTCATTGAGTAGACGATTCCAAAGACTTGTTCGAATATGGTTATAAAGGATCCGTCAATACTATTTTGAGTTACTGCGATTTTGCTAAGTAAGGGTTGCAAAGGAAGAAGAAGTAAAGGGCGCCACACGTAGGATGGCAGAAGCATGTGATTGATTAGGTGTGGTGCAGCTAGGGGAGTCGTTGAGGACGAAGGCTCGATTAATGAAGCGACGAAATGGACCACCTGTTATGCTTTTTTATCGCTACTTGTCCCGATTTTTTCATATGTTTCCGTTCTTTTAACATTTTTTGTCAAGGAGCAAGTTATGTTTGACTTTTTTAAAGAAAATTTGTAGAGCTTATTCAGGCAGTGACTCTGTCGTCAACGGCTCGTAATCGACTTGACTCCAGTCGACCTGAAGGAAGAATTGGGCTGGCTGTTAACCTTTTCTCTGCAGTGCCCAAGAAAAAAAAAGTTGTAATAAATAATTAAATAGTTGAAAAAAGTGATGATTCTAGGAAAAATATAGCTGTAAATGTTTTATACAAATAATGAAAAGTGTTGCAAATGACGTTCGAGCAATTTCATCGTGAAATAAACTTTAAAATACCTTGTATATTTATAAGTTCTTGTAAGGATGTGTGTTGGATATGCGTTACATTGAATAGAGATACATAAGTCGTAAGCCGCTTCGCAGTGCGCTCATCTTTGGTCGCGAGCGACTGCCTCTTCTGGACAGGCTTGATGTTCCAGTGAACGGTTCCTCGCACAAGCCAAGGAATGACAGTCTAGGGCTGTCCGATCTCTATTGAGAAGGAAGTGAATATTACATGATGCTGAGGGGGATGCTTTTGAAAGTTTTCCAAAGACAAGGCAATCACCAAAGTCTGGGATTGGTGCAGGAGAATTTCCGAAGGATAAATACACTGCCAGTGATGTCGATGGATTCGGTAATGTCAGGCGGGCCAGTAGACGGGAGGATACTATATCCTCTAGTTATAATTCTGTAAGCACCGTATAAACTTCATACTCTTTCCAGAGCAGATTCTACTTTGAAAAAAAAAATCGATGCAAATGCAAAAAATGCATGGAGCATGAAAATGGGAACACATGTTCAGGACGGTCAGAAAATGCTGTATTTTCAGTAACTTTGTCTGGGTTCACCTAGCGATGTCAGAACCCTTCGTTGTATAATCTATAAAAAAGGGCCGTGACACAACCACCAAAGGTTGGCACAATGGGCGTGTATTGTTGCCTCTTCACTCACTTCATTCTATGAAAACTCCTATGTGAGTAAAAAACGTCTCAACGTGAAGCTATTCATCCACGCCCACAATCAGATTACTAGTAAGGCAGCGCAGTATTTGATCAGGCAATATTTTTCATGCGGGTAATATGTAGCACGACGTAATACAGTATGAAAGTGGAACAACAAGAGCTCAAAAAAAAATAACGCTGGCAGCACATCAGAGTTGAGCTGGATTGAGTTGGCGTGCACCAAGATCTATTACTTTTCATTTCCAACGAGTATAATGCCGTGGGAACGCCATACGTCAACTCCTCGAGGCCAGTGTTCTTTCAAAATAACTAAATGATTAACAGAGACGACCTGGTCGTAACCGATGCTTTTGAGGTACTGAAGGGCCACGCGGAGGCACTGATACCCTGTTCTACTGCGCGCAGTAATTCACTATATATATCAAGCATGATGATGGCTGGTCTTGAGCAACTGAAACGGTTTATACATAGCGCGAGCAGGAGTCTTGATTCTTGAAGCTTCAGTGTCTTGTTCGCCAAAATTGGCGCCACAGACGGTGAAATAGAGTTGTTTTTCATGAAAGAATTTTTGAAACAGATTATTTGAAATTAAAAATTTGGAAAATGTCTTGAAGCCTGCAAAAATTTCTCTAACTTCTGGGGTGTTTTGCAATCTATGGTGCCATCATCAAGCCTGAGGAAGCCTGCTTGAAAGTATTACAGGTAGGTATTGGTTGATTGATGCTACTGTTAGAACCTGAGGTTCTCCAATTACTTCTTTCTTTCGTTTACAGGAGCTTTGGAGCAACGGTAGGGCAAGATGACGTGTACGACATGCCTTGTACGGTCCCATTTTAGATAAGTTGCCAAAAAGCATGAGGAAGGGCCAACTGGTGCTTACTATTACATCACTAGGGGAAGTAAAGAGTTGTTTTGTCTTAGCCGTTCTTAGTATTCTTGAATACATTCTGCATTGTATTTCTATATTCCGTTATATACGCATTGTGTGACGCCTCTGTGATTCTTTGCGATGTTGAATAAACACTGCTTTGTATTTCTATTTATTTGGTTACTGGGTAAAATCAACTACAAATGGTGTTTATTTATAATCCTTATCGTGCATCATAACCTAATCATCTCGTATAAAATCACTACACACTCCTATGTCCTCCGTCATTGACGCTTCTCAAGCACTAGCTAGACTCACTGTGTAGTTGATGAGCTATCCAGTCATTCAAGTCCCTTGTGTAAAGATCTGGTGGGGGTAGCCGTACCCCCTCCACAAGGAACAAAAAACGGCAGCCTCAGGGAGCGATTTACTCGATATGAAGTCCCGATAAGTCATAGGTTCGTAAAACGGGCTGGAAGGCACTCTGTAGGTCCAAACCCAGTAGGAGGCCTGTAAGAAACCCCGGTAATCGCCTTCCGTGAATCGCCAGCAGAGAACTTTTACGAAATATCGACGAAACGCCATCCATATCCTTATTGCCCCATCCTGTTAAAGATAAGAAAAGGCGAGTTGAGATGCTTGATAGAACTGTTCTATTTACGTCAAGCTCAAGCAGCTCTCTAGAGCTTTTTTCACTGTTTAGTTCTGGTTCGGGTGCTAGCGTTAATTATCCGGCTGAAGTGACTCTAGTATTGTGAAGACTTGGCGAAATACTTCACAATCTTTGCAAATAATAATAATTCAAGCTCCAAACTGTTTTTTTTCTTCTCCGGTTTGCAATAAAGAAGCAAAAACACCCGACATACTCAAATTCTTTTTTTCGCCGAATGAGTAGTTTTTCAAGTTTTCTGCATCCTGTAGTCATCCCCTCTCCGCTGCTGACTTCTTTGGCGAGGCTATGAGCACCGGATGTTCCAAAATGGGTCCGAATTTGTTCCGCTAGAAGCAGAATTTCTTGAAGCCCAATGTGTTGATGAATGAATAACTATGCTTTTATATATGGAACTATGCATTTGTGTGGAAAATATGAAACAGGTGAACAATAGCCACAAACAATGAATGCATTGGACCGTACCTTCTTGCCATGACACAGTCACGTTTCACAACATTCGTATACAATAAGCTAAGCTTCATATGTGCTTTTTCCGTTACCAAGACTGATTTCCGTTTTGATGCCTGCCTGAGTAAATATAGCCAATAAAAAGGCTACACACCGTTTCTTCTTTCTTCTTCATCTTTTACTGTTTACCGTTAATACCATGTTGTTGCAGGGTCAGGTGTTCTTATTAATTAGTCGTCTCCATTTATTTACATTCAGGACATCTTCCGTTGCCATCTTGAAGGCACTGTTCACGATAAAAATGGTTTCTGGCATTTCTCCATAGAATGAATTTGAGGTCCCTCTTATACCATATTTGACGCTACCACGTCGGAAAACGGCCTAGTTAGGGCATTATAACATCTCAAGGGTTAGCTCGTGTGTATCCTCGGACGAGCTTCACCGACATTGTATAGGCTGCACAGATCACAAAGGACCCCATGTAAGAAGTTGAGACAACTTGCCATGACCCATATCGGCAGTGAATGACAGTTTTGTACAGTTCCGGCTTGATGTAAGCTAGCCAGCTCTTTGTGCAACTGCACCAGCTGAAATGTGACCGAATACCCCTTCCATGTTATTCCCGTCATAGCAATCTCGTCCAACCTCTACTTTCCCTACTTTTGAGGAGCCCTATTTTTCTCAAAATCGGCAAATTTTCTCGGTTCTTCACTACCAATGAGAACTCCCAACCTATACTTCCGCTTTTCGTCTAAAGAGGGGTACCTAAAAGTTACCGTGAACTGTACCTTTAATTCGGGGAGGTCCTTTTTGACCACGTCTCATCCCCTTTCCTTTGGAATTCCCGAAGGTCGCTCCCTTTAGGCATTGAATTCAACTGCTCTTGTAATTGGGTGATCAGGTGGCCTTTTCAGTACGTACTCATACGATCGCTGTTCTCTCAGCTTCAGCTGGACAGGGCTGAGGATTGTCCGTTCTGACGTCTCCGGATTCGGGCGGGCCTCAGCGTTTTCGTTTCTAGCAACATTTATGCCTTGGAATTTGAAATTCCACTCACTGCTTAAAATTTTTTTAGAAATTCGATGGACAGCAATGTTACTGCTTCTGGAGTGCCCAGCAATTTTGTAGTCGCTATCAGTGCTATATCTGGTCTCGCAATTGCTGTTAATACATTGCTTCTCTTTCTCATTTTCAAAAGTCCTTCAGCCAGACTGACTGTTTATAAGTATTTCTTCGTTGCTGGAGCTTTGCAGAGTCTTATTCTGGCATTATCAATATTACTCCTGACCCCAGTAAGTGAATTTCAAAAATATTGGAAAGTTAACAAGCTATAAATGTGACCTGCAGACCATCACAAAACTACCACTGGGAAAATTGAGACAAGCATGAAAGACCAAAAGAGTACTATTAATGGTACAGTTCACGATAATTTCAAGGTATCCCTTTTTATCCGAAAAGTGGAAGTGTAGTTTGGAAATATACAGTAGCGCTCAAAAGTATTCAGCCAACTTTAACCTGCCGTAGCTTTTTTCCCAGTGGAGCAAATTACATGATATTTTTATATATTTAGTTGAAGCATATTTTACACTGTCCAACACTACTTGACTGCAAAACAGCCATATCCTCATACTAATAGGGAGGCGTTTGTAGACTGTGCTGAAGTTTGTGCCATCTGCAGTTATTCCGACCTTATGTACGTTTTTCTTCTCTTCTGGGTTCGACATTAGTGCTCGTACACTTGAGACATGGCTAAAAGGAAAGGACTCCTAGAAGGACCACCATTCGTATTTCCAGTCGGTTTTTGTTCAAGCCCTTTTGGATATCTGAAACATGATCAGATTGCTGGTTAATAGTGGTAAATATTCACACTACACCAATGCTATACATATTGAAATTTCGCTTGATTAGATCCAGTAGGGAAAGAGTTATGACTGAAAAGAATAATTGAAGAATCATTTCGCCCAATACTTTTGAGCGCTACTGTAGTTCACGGGTAGTGAAGAAAGCGAGAGAATTCGCCAATTTTGGGAAAAAATGAGGCTCACCAAAAGTAGGGGAATAAAGTGGAAGTGGTATTCGGACGAGATTTCAGCGTTCAGCTGACTACCTCAAGCCAGAACTGTACAGAACTGTCTTTCACTGCCGCTATGGGTCATGACAAGTTGCTTGAGCAAACTACATGGATTTTCTTACGATCGGTGCAGCCTCTGCTATGCCGATAAAACTCGTCCAAGGATACACACGATACAATCTTTGAACCTTTATAACACCCTAACTAGGCCGTTCGATCGAACTAGGCAAGTGGTCTTAAAATCTGCTTTTTTCTCATTCCTATTTCAGATTCCTATTTGTGCTGGTTCGGTATACCTGCATGTCCCAGTTGGAATAGCATCCGAATGGAAGGTAGCGCAACCACTTTTATTTATTCTTATGACCGCTATTATATCAACTTTCATTGTTGTGGCAAATGACTTTGTCTACAGATATGTTTATTTCTGCAGGTAGTTTTTTTTCTTAGAATCCGATTTTCAGTCATTGTAGCTGAGTAGAGAAGTTGATATTTCCGCAAGGAAACTGATCTATAGAGGTTGAATTTTTTAACTCGATGTTTTTTACTTTGCGCTCGTAAATTTATGTATCGCCATAAACCTCAGAAATTAAACCGTTGCTGTTTGGAGACCCAATAGTCTATTTCGAAGTGCACGGATCCTGTTACAGAACGCTTCTATGGTCAAGCTTCAAGAGCTATTGACGTAGGTAGGAGTGTTCAGCTTCAAGCCCCGACGCTCGCCGCTCTTGGGTCAACCGATGGCGTTCGGCGCTCAAAGGTCGGCTCCAGTCTGTGAACCCTGACAGCCTTGACGTTGAAGCACCTTACAGCACATCTTGCAGCTATTTTTTTTATAATGATGTGAACAAGAAAGAAACAAGGAACAAGGAAAAAGACTAAGAACTCAGCAATTCATGGAAAACATGGAAAAGGAGTGGAAAATGGTATGAAAACTGGCAGTCTTCAGAAAGAAGAAAGCAAAATACCATTTGAAGCAACGCGGTGCCGTTTAACAACTATCCTGCGATCGAAGTTTGAAAAAAAGTCAAGGGTGAAAAAGTAATTGGGTGGAGGGATGTAGAGCTACCGCTCAGCTACCCAATCCTGGGCTCCGAAGCACAGAGAAGGATAGTCGGCTTCTTGAGCCCATAATGGTGTTTAGAATTGTTTCTAAACCAAGCTAGCCAAGCTAATATTGTTATATATGAATGCAGTTCCAAAGGAATGTATGTGGCTTATACTAAAAAACAGTCGACGTAGGTCGGCTATGATTGGTATTGACGACGTAGTACTATTGCCTACATACTATATTCTGATAAAAACTTGAATGGGAAAAGTTCAGTTTCAGTTCCATTTCAGTTCAGTTTCAGTTTTCTTCGGAACATAAATTCATTCAGCCCTGTTCCGAGGGTCTGCAATGAGGTGGGTGTCTGGTGCTTCAATGCGTGGGAATAGGTTCAGGACGTGACAGTATACTTATAATGATCAGATCACATTATTTGAATGGCATTTCATTGAAAATCAGCGGACATTTAATATTCTATGATATTTCCACTGACGATCTTCAAAATGTTTTGCAGATCACACCTTCTTTATCTATATTCTTCAACAAAATGGCTCCTTACCTTCGCTGCACTCAATATAGCAATTATTGCAAACTGGAATGCTTTGATATTCAATGCTAGCAACCAATCAGACAAGTTAAGAGAATACAAAAGTGAAAGTCTGATCAAGGATTACAACATAGATATAACTTCGAAAGCCTTTCTTGGAGTTTCTCTGAAGGTAAGTAAAAAAAGATATACTCTTACACTTTTGTTGTATTGCGATATACACTCCTCTAACACTTTCCATCCGCAACTCAAACCTCCCCCTAACCGCGAGAAATTGTTTTTTTGAACTTGCGGCTTTACAAAATTTTATCTGAAGTAGCTAACAAATTTCCAGTTCACTACGACGTCAATGCTGATTTTCCTTGTGGAGAATGCTGTGGTAGTGCAATTGCTTTGTATAACTGTATCACAGTGTGCACGTAAAATTATACATTGGCTCGGGCAAAACTCGATAAGTCCGCATACGAAAAGGTTGCACCGGAAGATGCTCATTCTGCTTTTTGTACAGGTTGGTGATATAGTTCAATTGATTGAGCTGGTTAGCAGTGGGAATGGCACAGTTGGTGCAAATAGCTTAGTAGTTCCTTTTCTTTCCATCCACTTGTATTGGGACCGCCAGTTGTCAGCTAAAAGAGGCAATCCTACTTTTCACATTGTTTACTCCTGATATTTTCATTGTCATTTGCTTTCTTACGTACTTGATCGAGTGAGTAAATGGATGGAGAAATCAAAATACATATTGCTATGACTCGAAGAAGGACTGCTTTGAAGTATGGAAAACCCGATGTGAGGGAGTGTCATCTACAAACTTTACATTTTCAGACTGCATGTCCAGCATTGATGCTTCATATACCATCACTTTTTACCTTAATCGTAATATTCGTTGATATCGAGTGCCCATTATCAACAAGCTGCATCATCACGTATCTAAATTCACTGTTCACCCTTTTATCTCCAATAATTGTCATTCTGTTCACAACTGACTATCGAGATTTCCTTCTTTCAAAATTTAAAGTCAGAAAATCATCTGCTGTAAGGAATGTAATCACCATTAATAAAAGGACTTGAGACACTTCAAAGAAAATGAGCATAGCAGCAGTGGTAGGGATATTTCATGATTTCTAGAGAGAAAGTAATCTTTCTGAGTTCATGATCAGGAGAAATCTGGGTCCAAGTGCGATCGCTCGTTCATGTGGGAATGAAATTGCGCATCTTTGTTAGAGAGCACAAGGCAGATTTTGCAGTAAGCTGGAATCATGACGTTCTATCACAAGCAGCGGGAGAGAAGAGGCCTCAGACGACGTCAGTGTTCCTTTAAGGTACCGGACAGAAACAACCTGATCGTGGCAACTGTCTTTGAGATAATGAAAGGCAGCAAAATCCTTGCTCTGTCTGCTGCGTGCTGTAGTTCAACACGTATTTCGATAATATAATGGCTGATCTTGGCTCTTCAAAAACTGATCTCGTAGGCTACCCAGACCTGATTCTGAGAGATTATGGTCTCGTACGCAATGGTTGGCGCCACAGAGAATTGTGCTATATTTGTTCAAAATTTCTGAAATAAGGCGCGGGTAATAAATTATTCGAGAAATGCCTCAAACTCTACAAAACCGCGTACGACCTGTCGCATGACTTTGCAATTCGTGGGACCATTCTCAAGCCTGAAGCAGCCTGTTGGGAGATGTGCAGTTGTGTTGTTCAAGTGAGCTGCCTTACTGCAATTTCGACTTTTTCACTGGCTCACTACAGCCCTGTTCAAAGATGTTTTAACGGATACTAATTGGTTGGTGTAGAATTCAGGTTCGTAGGGGTAATAACAACAACGTAGTAATTAGTAGTTATATTTAGATAACAAATCCAGGCGCATATTGAGGGATTGTTGCTTCCTATGGCAAGTTTATAGTAAGTCAGGTGTTGTTTAGCTTGACGCAACTTTGTGTTTTGGAGTTTAATCTGCATTGTATTTCTTTGTTAGGCTATATACGCATTGGGTATTCATCTGAGATTCTTTGAGATCTTGAACAAACATTGCATTGTATTCCTAGATTCGGTTATTTTATTAGATGTGTTACAAATAAATCTTCATTTATGATCGTTTATCGTACACCATAACATAATTTTCCCTTAATAAATTATTAATAACACTCTGATTTCCCTTTTTCCATACGCTTCCCCACAATACTGGCTATGCCAATGTTGCTTATGAGCTATTCAGTCATTTAAGGCATCTAAGCAAAGATCAGATAGTTGTACCAAAGTGTGTTGTTGATCTTCCAAAGAAACAAATTATGTAATTTTTGGAAGCAGCTTATTTGATTTATATTGTGCTCGGACATGAGTATGTAAAATGGTCGAAAATAAAAAAGTAGTATAAGGCCTGACATGACATCCCGATTATCTTCCTTCCGTAGATCGTCCAGCAGTAACATTAGTAAAACCATCGCCATTCGTAGGGTCCGTTATATATGTACGTCGTGCTGTAGCAAATCTTTCTGATCTCTTTTGAATACTGACTTCCATTCTGTTAGTAATATTGATAACTCGACGAAAGTGACTCTAGTGTATTACTTGGTAAATTAGTTCACAATCTTTGTAAGTAGTAATCATTTTAGTTCGAGAAATGTGTTTATCTATTTCTCAAAATAAGCTGTACAATACAATCTGTATGAGTACAATTAAGCAACAGAATAGAAGCACGCACCGTTCCAACACCAATGCTTGGAATAACTACTTGATTGCACGCTTAAAAGCGCAGTTCACCATAAGAAGGTTCCTGAGAATCATCATCGAATGAATTCTAGGCCTCTCTTGATAACACGTACATATGTCGATACGGTGCCAGATCAATAAACGTCCTGGATAGGGCACAGTGAGGGGCCAGACATTGTATCGTGTGAATGCCACACCCACAGCGGACGAGTCTCGACGGCTGCACTATCTCAAGGGCCCCCATGTTGAAGGTTCAAACAACTTGTCATGACCCATGGCGACGAAGGAGCGCAATCGTAAACAATATGGACTTGATGTAGTTAGGTCCTTGTGCAATTTTAACTAATGAAATCTCGTTCGAATACCTCTTCCATGCCATTTTAGCTATGGTAATCTTGTCAACCTCTATTTTCACTACTTCTCTAGGAAAGCTTTACTTTTCGCGAACTAGGCGGATTCTCTCGTTTTCTTCCTCCCGATGCGCTGCTTTACATCGACTCTTCCTCTTTCCAACATAAAATGGGTACCCCAAAATTATCGTAAACTGTGCCTCTAAGATACCGATAGGTTTTGAATTCGGTATCGTCTCAAGAGGTGCTTCTCGAAAGTATTACCTGAGGTAATTAATTGGACTAGTTGTGGACCCCCAACACAAATCGCTTTTTTATGTCTCTTTGTTTTGTAGCCCTCACTGTATCGTTGAAGTTTATCTAGACGGATCTAATTTATGGTATTCTGAGAGTAGAATGATAATGGGATAGTCTCAGAAGCCGATATATTGATAAACAAGCAGTTATGCTTGCTCATGTAGAACTATGCCCGGGTATCAGAAGATTAGTATTAAAAAATGAGGAACGGATGAATAGTAACATTCAGTTGATGCGGTGGACCGTAGCTCATTGCCATGACGTACTCACAATTCAAAACCTTCGCAGACACTAATTAGTCAGGCTCCATATGCGCTGATTGTTCCGTTTGTGAAACCCACTTCCTTTTCGATGCATGCTTGAGTAAATGCGCCGTCTCAGTGTCAATGGAAGGTTGCATCTTTATCATCTTCCTCTCATCTGTCTCCAAATCTGTCTACCCGCAGACCCATCTCAACATCTGCATTTTTGATTAAATACGAGCCACTGAATACAATTATTCACATACTGTCCAAATTTTTTTGTTAAGCCGATGGACAACAATACTACTGAAAGTGGGGTGCCCAGCAACTTTGTGGCCGCTATCAGTACTATTTCTGGTCTCGCAATCGCTGTTAATACCTTGCTGCTCTTTCTCATTTTCAAGTGTCGTTCGGCAAGTATAATCGTTTACAAATACTTCTTTATTGCCGGTGCTCTACAAAATCTTATTCTCGCATTGGTCATACTACTCTTAACACCAGTAAGTTTATTTTGAATGAATTGGAAAGTGGGTAAGCTACTAGTGTGACTAAAGGATCATCCAAAGCCTTCGACAGGAAATTCGCTGCAGGAATTTGCATTTAGAGAAGTTCTAGACAAATTCATAAGTACTGCACTCCTGAGTTTTCATGAACAGACCAGTTGGATAGGGTTTGTTGTCATGGTTTATTCGACAAGATGTGGTCACTATAGATAGCAAACGATAACAAGTTGTAACAAGCGGGATTAGTTTTTTATATATCACATTAGAGACGTGAATCGTGATGTAGAGGAAGAGAAAGGATCAGCAACCAACCATTTCAGCTGGAATGTGAGAGGTCACATGGTCTATTTGTCACTCTCTCTTACACTACCATGCAGGCTGCAGATAGTACTACGCCGATCTATTTCTAATTCTTTATGTTAAAGATCATGGGAGAAAAATGACAATTTCTGTACCTCAGCAAAAGCGTGATCATTAATGAGATTTATGGGAAGTTCTAAGAGTTAGTGAGTGAAGTATGTAGGAGGACGCAAGGGGTGGTAGGATCACGGCTGCAGACATGGGTGAGTGGGTGAGTGAGTCTCGATAAGTTTTTTTTCACATTCGGATTTCAGATCTCTATTTGTGCTGGTACAACATACATATATGTCGCTGTTGGAGTAGCGTCCGAATGGAAACTGCTAGCACAACCACTTTTAATTATACTTATAACAGCTTTTATGTCGACTTTTCTTATAGTGGCAAATGACTTCGTCTATAGATATGTTTATTTCTGCAAGTAGGTTTCTTTTCTCTACGTTCGAATGTCGAGCTATATAATTTAGTACCACATGTGTTGCTAACTTTGAAGAAAGGCTCAGACCACGTTTATACTCGAACTGATCTCACTTTGCTTACGTACATCTATGGATGTTTATATGCTGCAGAAATTAAATTGTGTAGAGCTTCAGCTTAGAGATTACTAGTGAGAGTTTGAAGTGCTCGGGTCTACAGCGACATTGACGCAAAAACGGTTAGCGTCAATCCTTGAAGCTCTCGCGTGAACCGATGACTCGGCGTTCCCAACTCGCGTGAGCGTCTGTGCCGCTTCTGACTTTCGTAGAGTTTCAGCATGTTATCTTGAAAGCTGTGGGTTTTCCTGAACCTTTGGTGCGACTAAATGGAATCAGAAATTGTGCTTTCTTGATCATTACAGCATTTTAAGAATATTTTCCATTAGCTATCAGATGAGAAGCAAAGTATACTACAATCATCAAGTTGCTTTGAAGATCCCACCTCCTTTATGTATACTCTTCAACAAAATGGCTACTCGTCCTGGCTGCAGTCAATATAGCACTTATTGGAAACTGGAATGCTTTGGTAATCAACTCTATCAATCAGTCAACCAAGTTAATGGAATACAAACGAGAAAATCTGATCATGTATTACAACATAGACATAACTTCAAGAACCTTCCTTGGAATTTCGCTAGAGGTATATTTTGCGATTTTTTTACATTCTCCTTGTATCGGTGTATATAGCTTTTCACTGATCACATGAACCTTCCTTCTTAAATTTGTTTTGATTTCGTGACTTTATGAGACTCCATCTATTGTGGTCAACAATTTTTCAGTTCACTACAAAGCCAATGTTGGTTCTTCTTGTTGGAAACACTGTAGTAGTGCAAATACTTGCTGTTATTGTATCACAGTGTGCACGCAAAGTTATACACTGGCTTGGACAAAATTCCATAAGCTATCAAACAAAAAAGTTGCATCGAAAAATGCTTATCCTGCTTTTTGTACAGGTTTGTGATGTTTGCCTAATTCAACTGGCCAGTAATGTAGATAGGTGCCTCAGAGTACAGCGCGCAGCGGTAAGCGCCGAGTGTTGAGGGGTGCTAGCGTCCGCGCCGCAGCTGGTGGCCTTTGTGTTAGAGCATGCTATTTTCCAAGCAGAGCTGCACCCAGCCTTTCACAACTTTTCGATGAAATCCTTCGGTGTTCTGCAACAAATACGAATAATTGGGAAAATTACTATTTTGATGGAGACTTATAAATATCATTTTTTATTTGTGACGTGACACTGAAATCCATAGTCAGGAGTGAGGAGAACAGGCGGTTGCAACGATTTCAGAACAACAACTGTAAGAGCTTGGTCTACAGCTGCTCATCTGCGTGCTCAACAATTCTCTCATGGTTTTTCCCAAAAGAGCTAGCAGTTTCAGAAATAAGTACATTGCTGGAAGTAGAGAAAACAGGCTTGAAAATATTTTGACGGCATAAGGGATATCAATGACACGGAAGAGGTTTGGCTGTCAGTACGCTCATTGGAACTAGTCCATTACGACTAAGCGGGAAAAGGTCAAAGGATCGAAACGTAAGCAATGCAGAGGAAAAAAGGTTAGTAAGGTAATGTCACCCGGAGGGCCCCAGTTGCTTCGACTCCATATTTCTTCCTGCTGTTATTTTGCCGCAGTAAGTTCACAATCTTTACGAATTGTAGGCAAAAGCTCGACTTTGGATTTAACTTAAACCCATACTTGCTCTTTTCGCGCATCGTGATCTTTATCCTTTGCACCATCGAGTCCTGGCCTGCTCTAGCCTTTTTAGTAGCTCCTGTGCCACAGCTTAATAGCACTCACAACCACTTTAGAAGAGTCTGTCCGCTAGTATGAGGGTTGAAAGATACGGAAATCGTTACGGGGGCAAGGAAAAAGCCGTCATGCTTGTGTCATGTGTTGAGAAGCACTGTCGCAAACGGAGGGGTCTCCGTTGAAGGCGCTGATGTTTCGCCTGGCCACGCGTTAGGGGCGGCCCCTCCCAAAGCCCCCGATCGCGACGAGAGCGAGAAACGGAAGTTGCGGGTACTGTTGTCAGGTTTTGTGGCATCCACTGCCTTCTCCTCACGTCCGTGCGAGTGTGCTACTCCTGCCCCATCGTGCGTGGGGATTATATGAGTATAAATATGTGCGTATGTATTAGGTGTGTGCATTAATTTCCGCCGCCGTCTTCAGAGGGTCGTTGCGCGAACCATGTTAGAGGTTTACCGGTGAACCCTGTCATATTCTGTACGATAGGGTATTAGCCACCTACTTAAGGGCAGACAGATCAGTTTTTCCCCAAAATCCTGTTGCTCTCAGACTGATTGGTCATGGAACGTGATGAACCGTTTCCCGGGGAGCCTTTCTCCTTCTGTTTGTTTTCAAGGAAACTGGCATTGAAGCCCACCCGATGCTTTTTGATACTTGTGGAGGACAAGCTCCATCTGAACAAACCTCCTGAGATGGTTTTCCTTTACAGGAGAGTATGCAAGGAAAGCGGAAAGCAAAAGGTAATGCTGTGTGTGCATTTGGTGGTGGGATCAAAAGGGTGATGTGTACCATGAGCTGCTGAGCCCGAACGGAACTGTTACTGCTGACCGCTACGAACACCAACTTGACCGTTGGGAGGATGCTCCCACCTAAAAGCGGCCGTTAATCGCAAGAAAATATCATGAGGTGCTGTTCCACCACGAACATGCCAGATCCCATGTTGCGAAGAATGCTCTTAAAAAGAAATTGCTGTTGTTGGACGGGATCAGCTTGTTCAGCCCGCATACTCTACGGATCTTGATCTTTCTAATGACCACCTATACCGGTCCATGCGAGTCAATTTAGCAGATACACGCTTCCGGAATGCCGATGAAGTGTGAAAATGGGTGGATGACTAGATTCCCTCAAAAGATGAAAACTTTTCTAGACCCGGAGTCAACAAGATACCAGAAAGATGGCAAGAAGTTTTAGCTAACGATGGGCAATACATTGGTTAATATACATTTGGTTTTAATTTTGTAATAAGTATGTTTTTGCACGTGAAAAACGGCGGAAATTAATGCACACACCTAATATATAAACCCCTACGAGTAAACCATTAACTATTGTTGCTACAAAGACTGATAGAAAATACGACATAGCAACACTTGCCCGTTATCGCGGCTATTGCGAGAAAAGAGACATAAAAATTATTACATTTATCTTCATATAACAGTAAATGCGAGATATGCCTTACGGGTCATGCTCATACCTCATTAGGAATCGTCGGCACTCTCTGCCCTCGGGGAGGGAGACCGACGCGGTGTCCGCAGAGGTATGTCATGCACGGACCGCTCGTCTCTCGAGCTTCTTCGCTAGACCCGAGACTCCATGGTGCTCCCATCTCTCCCGAGCGCTGGTGTCCTTGGCTGTCCGGCGACAGCAGCTCTTTTGCTTTCAATTCTCCTGCTCGCACTCTGGAGCCTCTTTTCGTTCCTCTTGCAGTGCGATCTTCTGAGTGCCTCCGATGCTTCTGAGTGCTTCCGAGTGCCTTCGAGACGAGCTTAAACGATAACGAAGCTAATGCGAGAAGACGACACACGAAAAGGAAAAGCAACTGCTCGGTACTTTGACATGACACAGAATGGCAAGGTGTTGAGTGCACACTGGGCGCCACGCCCAATGCCACGTGGCAATCGATGCAGACGGCGCGCAGCGCAACCGATGACGAGACGGTAGTGCGCGCCGAGTAGTATGTACACGGTGTAGTGACAGCCCTGATGTTATGAAGTCGTGGGCTTCACGACAAGCACGGTGTCCAGAAAGCACAAATAAGGGTTCAAGTGCTGACTTACGTCAAATTTCGCCTATAACTCCCCAACCTTGCAAGGCCCTAGTCATCACTTCACTTTTTAAGACTGAACCCTTCACACAGTCGACGTGATCCTTACTCATTGCGAGTTTCAACCGCCATTTTCATTTGTATTTTCTATTTAATTCTGTGGCTATGTTGCACATCATCGAGTAACCTTGATTGTGAATAAGTTAACAAAAAATTAAAATACAGATTATTATGATTCAAAGGAGGTTTGCATTGAAATATGCCAAACGTTTACATTGAAATGGGATGAATGTGTAAGTTTCCATCATTACTGAGCGGTTCTCTTTTCAGACCGCATGCCCAACGTTGATGCTTCATCTACCATCACTTCTGATACTTTTCGTAATATTCACTGGTCTTAACTGCCCAATATCGACAACCTGTATCAGCACATATGTCAATTCACTATTCTCCCTTTTATCTCCAATCATTGTCATTTTTTTCACAACGGACTATCGAAACTTCCTTTTCTCAATGTTTAAACTCAGAAAATCATCAGTCGTAAGGAATGTAATCACTATAAATCCGAATATTCAGTAAATATCACTGGGAAAAAGCAGAATACTTCTAATGATATTTCTTGAGTTGAAGAAAGACACAATAGCTTTTATTTTTTGCCATGTTCAGGAGTAATTTGCTTTAAATGTAAACGATAAACAGTTATAAGGCAGTCTGGCTGATAGGTAATCGCAAAAAACATGAATCATGATGTTGTATCCCATGCAGTGAGATAGCCAGTAGAGGTTTAGAAGGATCCATTTTCATATACGGTGCTCTGGAATGATGCTCCAGGCCTGACCATAGCGAAGCCCAAATTCTCTAGTTCTCCACGAGTCTCGCTTGCCGGCGGTGAGCGTCTGTTAGCTGCTCCATGGTGTCAAATACAATACCCTCCCTAATTATTCAAAAAAAGGCGAAAAAGACGCGGATTCGCGTCTTTTCGTCTTTTCTCTATAACTAGGTGAGTTTGCACTTTTTTCATGTATGATGTTATATAGTTCGACTCAGCTCGTCGAGGTCTATAAAATGGTGAGTTCAGAAATTGGAAAACTTCAATTTTTGAGTTCTCGGTCCACCGAAGTTCCTGGGGGTACGTCATTAGCGGCGACGCTCACCATAATTATAACCAGAAGGCATTCTACTCCATTGAAAGTATTCAGTGAGTTGTAGGGCAGCTGTCATATTTCAAAACTGAGCAGAAAGCGGACCATTGCATTATTCATGCCTTTCTGATCATTTTGGTACCATTTTTTTCCGAAATGGACGGATTCAGTCGTGCACCATTCTTGAACGATAGCGACTTTTTAATTTGAGAAATAGCAAATATGAGTTGATTCTCAATGCTAGTAAATGATCTACCTAGACTTCAGAAATAGTGGTTCCCTACAGTATGCATATTGTATGCACGAGTTCAATAGTAACAGAGTTTTTATCGTCCAAACTCCGGTTTGCGGCATATTTTCGCACAAAACTTACGTTTTCTTGCGTTTTCAAGTAGGATTTTCGATGTTCATGAGGAATTTACGCCTATTATCGAAAGTGTTCATACTAAACTTTTTGTGAACAACCACGGATATGAGTAATAGTTACTTGTTTGGATCCTCAGGCTTCATAAATAGCTTCCGATCTCAGCCCAAAGCACAGGAGACTGAACCACATATTTTTTATTTGAAGTAATTGTATGAAATCCTACACCGTTAAAATCCATTTCCTAAAAGCTATTCAGCGGTATAAAAATCACTTAACGAATCACACTTCGAATTAACACCTTTAGCACCATAATTCCATTCTACTCCGCCGCTCGGCCACTCAAGTAGGCATGTGGCTCGAGTGGCCGAGGCAGCATATTGATTGATTGCCTGCTTGCTTTGATGTGCGCCATCAATCGAACATTTTTAGAAATTTGCTCTCGTGATTGAATGTGCACAATTCTAACACGCAACTGTTTCCAATAAACCTCACTTTGCAGATTACGAAGCTGTTACAGCACCTTGAGTCGATCCCAGGTATTGTCCCTCGACCTTAGCGGCTCCCACAGTAATTACCGAAGGAGTTTCTTCGCACCTTGACAATAGCCTGCCTACTAATGGTGCCGCAGTCGTAAACTATTTTACAACCTACACATTCAAATGCAGCCGCTATTATCTCTTACTAGTGAGCATGATAGTGATACAATTATTAAAGTTGCAAAGTTTTTGTTGCAAGCACAAGAATATCCACAATTACTATGAAAAATTCGCGTTGTGGGAGGAGTTGTCACATAAAACTTACATTTCTTGAAAATCATCTTGTTTTGCAAAGCGAGGTGAAACAGTTGCGTGTTAGAATTGTGCACATTCAATCACGAGAGCAAATTTCTAAGAATGTTCGATTGATGGCGCACATCAAGGCAAACAGGCAATCAATCAATATGCTGCCTCGGCCACTCGAGCCACATGCCTAATTGAGTGGCCGAGTGGCGGAGTAGAATGGAATTATGGTGCTAAAGGTGTTAATTCGAAGTGTGGTTCGTTCAGTGATTTTTATACCGCTGAATAGCTTTTTGGAAATGGATTTTTACGGTGTAGGATTTCATACGTTTACTTCAAATAAAAAATATGTGGTTCAGTCTCCTGTGCTTTGGGTTGAGTTCGGAAGCTATTTATGAAGCCTGAGGACCAAACAAGTAAATATTACTCATATCCGTGGTTGTTCACAAAAAGTTTAGTATGAACACTTCCGATGATAGGCGTAACTTCCTCATGAACATCGAAAATCCTACTTGAAAACGCAAGAAAACGTAAGTTTTGTGCGAAAATATGCCGCAAACCGGAATTTGGACGATAAAACTCCGTTACTATTAAACTCGTGCATACAATATGCCTACTGTAGGGAACCACTATTTCTGAAGTGTAGGTAGATCATTTACTAGCATTGAGAATCAACTCATATTTGCTATTTCTCAAATTAAAAAGTCGCTATCGTTCAAGAATGGTGCACGACTGAATTCGTCCATTTCGGAAAAAAATGGTACAAAAATGATCAGAAAAGCATGTATAATGCAATGGTCTACTTTCTGCTTAGCTTTCAGCCCTACAACTCACTGAATACTTTCAATTGAGGAGAATGCCTTCTGGTTATAATTATGGCGAGCGTCGCCGATAATGACGTACCCCCAGGAACTTCGGTGAACCGAGGACTTAAAAACCAAAGATTTCCAAATTTTGAACTCACCATTTTATAGACCTCGACGAGCTGAGTCGAACTATATAACATCATACATGAAAAAAGTGTAAACTCACCTAGTTATAGAGAAAAGACGAAAAAGACGCGAATCCGCGTCTTTTTCGCCTTTTTTTGAATAATTAGGGAGGGTATTGTAACTAGGATCGCCTTGACGAACGCCTCTCTTTCTCGCTCTCGTTGATCTCGAACGGTATTTAACGAGCCTGTACCGAATTGAAGTGTTTTGGCTGAAATGTAGATGAGATAGATTCACGGTTATATCACATCCCGACCAGGCACTCAAGCCAGGGACCACCTGTCGACTACTATTTCGCAACATCCATATGTACATACATATATCGGACGACGTCTACGTTTGGAGCTACCTAAACGCTGCCTAAATGCAACAAGTTACTACATGCGAATCTGCCGCGTTAATTTACCTTCAAACACGCTCATCTCTCATCAGAGTTAATGCAGCGAAAAGACTTCCTCCATTACATTCTTTAGACTAAGTTATGTTAGCCATCAACCTAACCTCTTCACGTCTCCTGGCGTTCCTCGGCTGTACACAAGGACTTCTATGGCTGTGTCGGATGAGGAAACGGTAGTTTGACTGCGGAGAAGAGCTCGAAAGGGAATTAAATCAATTTTTTAGCTCCAAAACTCAAGGCGTTTATATATTAAAAATGGAATATACCAGCTTGTTTCACGATGTGAGAAAGTTATTCTTGTTGAAGGAGACTATTTTTCAGAATAAACGTTAGTTAAACCGTTTTTTGTATATTAATTTATTCACTTGCAAAACCACGCGAAATTTTTGGGTTACCTGATAGCATCAGAAAAGCAAGAAACTGTCAGTTCTCTGAACGAAGGCTCATAGAAATTTCATGATGCAAGGGTTGTCGTGGTGCGGCTGGAACATACGGAATCGCAACCCTTGCCTACGGTCGCGTGAGAAGCAATGATAGGTAGCATATTCGGTTAGCTTTCCCCTTTTTCCTTAGAAACAACAGGGGTGGGTCTCAAGAAGTCTCCTCCAAGGAAATTAATACGTATACCCTTTGAGGACACACCGCTTTGTTAAGTCCTCGGAGTATCTAGGTATCTGCTAATTCTAAGGTATGGTAGAGGTTTAGATATTAACATTCATATCTTTTTTTCGGTACACCACCTTACTTATACATATATTTTTCTCAATAAATGGTTGCTAGTATGGTTGCAATTAGGATGAGCACTCATTAGTAAAAGGGACAGTTTACGCTAAAAATGGTTGGTGAGATTTCCCCCTAGGATGAATTCGAAGCCCCCTCGTATACCATATCTGGCTCTATCAGATCGGAAAACGGCCTAGTTAGGGCGTTATAAGGGCCTAAAAATTATATCGTGAGTATTCTCGGACTAGTTTCACCGGCATTGCAAAGGCTGCACCATTCACAAGGGAACCCATGTAGGAAGTTCAAACAACTTGCAATGACCAACAGCGACAGTAAAAGGCAGTTCTGTACAGATCTGGCTTGATATAGTCAGTTATTTGCGCAATTGCAACAACTAAATCTCACAACAACCCTTCCATGCTATTTTCGTCATGGTAATCTCGTCCATCTTCTATTTTCCCTACCTTTGGAGAGTGATATTTTCCTCGATTCAGCGAATTCTTCACCGATGAACTATTTCCAACCTGTACTTCCGATTTTCGAATAAAAGGGGCACCTCAAAATTATCGTGAACTGTGCTTTTATGCATGTTATTCAATTGACACTACTCGTTTCTACAATCGCACAAACGTTTTTGTTGGGTAACGGCCCCCAGAGAACTCTCCTTCGATGAATCCCTTTCCAAAAACAATCACAAGTGTATTTCACTTCCCTTCAGCATTTGTTTCAAAGTGTAGTGGTGGAGAAGTGATTCAACCTTCAAGGTGCAAGTATCACTTCTGTAGAAGCATTCCACTTGAAAAATGTTCTGGATTCTTTTATAGAAGCCCATAAATGGATGGAAGACGGTAGGTCAGTGATAATGAGTGAGAAAACATCTTTCATATGCAAATTGCAATAAGTTCATGCTATCAGCGGAAATGCGCAGGATACGGTAGAATTGCACTATTACGTGACAAACGTCATTGTTAGTTTCAGCTGCGCTTTTGCTTCCTAGGAACAGAGCGTTTTTGAAAGAATTTTATATCAAATGTATAAAAGATACAACTGGCAGAATGCTAGGCACTTACTGACTTACGATTGCCAATTCCTACTCGCATATTTATTTATTGTTTTTATTTCCTCTCTTAAGTTAGCAGTTTTGATACCGTAATGGTATCGGTCATGTTCACTTACCAGATCCTTTGTTGTTTCCAATATTTTTTCAAGCCACATACAATAGCACGGATGTCCCATTTTTGATAAAGTACAAATTAAAAATAAGGCCTACGAATAGGATCTTACAAAATCTGATGAACTGTTATGACGATAGCAAAGCTCATCAGGTATGGACTGGATCTACTTCCTTTGTGAGGATGGGTCCATCGCCTTTCCAGAAGTGAGCACTAGCTGACCTGCATCAACATCCAGACTTCGGAACCCACTAAGACATGTCTTTCTGTCCGCAGGCTTCTTATCAATGGAGAGCAATGATAAGGAAAATCCGAGAGTTCTGATGATTAATAGCTTATGCTTGTCGGTAGCAGAGCTGCAGTAGCACTGCTTCAAAGGTGCAGCTTATGTAAACAGATAATATGCCTTTCTCAAAAAGCTTCCGAAATGATGCGCCACCAAGCTGCAGGTGATTACCTACTACATATTTTCGGACGTGTGAAGCTATGTTGTATTAGATCTGTATTAGGTATATGGGCTCTTCAATGTTCTCCCGATCAGAATCAGAACCAATTTTCAAGGAAATCATCGTCAACCTCGGCGAAAGAGTCTGATAGGGCGAAATCGTCTCGTCCGAGTCATGAGCAATTCTAGGAATCACAGTAGCGGAAGCCAACTGCAAATCGGTGATTAATGAAGCGACAGTGGGTGCAGTTGATTTAGATGAAGTTAACAGTGTGAGTGTATATCACGCACTTGATCGTGACCTGAAACTTTTCAGGATGGCAACAGTCAGGCAATTCACAGTCTTTTATAAATTTATTCATCTTATCGGACAGGCTTTCTCTCATCAAGGAAGGGGTCATTGTTGAGATTATCGGATAGTCCATTTTTCTAAAAAAAAACCCATGATTTTTGGTTCATGTTCTATAAGCTTACCATAATTCCAAAGCTCTGCTATCAAACCCTGGGGCACGATAATCTCTGCTTTTGACTAATTGATGTGATTTTCTCGAATGCATATACTGAACGCGTAATGGTTATCAATCATAAAAATTCAATCTTATCCTCGGATTCAGATTTCCGACGATATTTCCACAGAAGAAAATTTTCCTGGTTTAGTTAGTTGTGGCATCAAGTTGCAATAAATTCAATAAGACAATCACCATAATAGACTTTCAATTCCAGATAATTTCCCCAAGAACGGAACTAAATGAGTGCCAGTTTTCTGATTCCAAACACTATTATATGTGGCTCTGGAACGGTTATCAATCTTTTACTACTTCTTATTGTTATTAAATGTCCACTTAGAAGTCTGGCTACTTACAAACATTTTTTCCTGGCTGGTGCTTTACAGGACTTAGTCTCATCTATTTGCTACCTTCTATCAGCCCCTGTGAGTTTTTATTGATCATTAAGCGAGAAAGAATCGGAATTACTCCGTCTGCTTTCTATTAAAGAGTTCGAACCTCTGGTAGACCGCAGTTCAAATGAATTCTTTTTTTCCCTAACCTGGAATGACTGCATACAACAGTCAAGGCGAGATAAAAATGGATTCAATTTGAAACCTCTGAAAAACATCTGTCTACGATTAATTCTCATGAGAACATCGTCTTAGTCACCACAAATTCAAATTCTCATCGGATTGGTGAATTTGAAACCATGTTCTCATATGCTGCTTCCTAAAAACCTAAAAAACTCAATTCTTGGATTTTCTTGACTTCTTAAAAAAAGAAAATGTAATGAGTAAAAGGATAAGATAAAAAAAACCTCCAAGCTATTATATTTGTTGTCGTAACCTTACCGTTGGGTTCAGATTGTGCGGAAATCTAATAAATCATGTTGTGAGATGAGACTTCATGACCTTTTGGCCAAATATGACCAATTAGGCGCGAAAAAAAATGTTTTTAGACTGACAGGATGTCCAATTACACTACAAGAATATAAAGACATCCCAATCTGAATCACTCACTGCGTTTCCGTTTGTGTTGAGTTGAGACAATGATTCCGATAACCTCTCTCTATGGATTTTTTGGAATTCTCAATGGATAACCTCTTTTTTCCTTTCTCTCCCCAAAAGCCTGATCGTTTACGAAAACGAGAACTACGTTATAGTACGCGGACCAATCGATATCCGCCTTAGTCGAACGTGGGGCGCATCCCTTAGACGAGCCCACATTCGCCCCTTTATCTTTATGCGGACCAAAAATCAAACAAAGAATCTACATATAAATCAATGCCTTTTTTGGTATCAGCTGAGCCATCCTTCTACCATGTATAATAGTTCAATTCTTGGGTCAGTCTAGAGGTGGATCAATATGGTATTAGAATAGCTGTTTTGAACAGAAACTTCAAAAAGAAAAAATATTCCGAAAAAAAAGCTAGTGGGATGCTCGGCTTTTCTTCGTTCATCCACTTTGTACAGAGAGCAGGTGACGAAACTATTTGTATTGTGACTCAAATAGTATTTCAGATAGCCATTTCTGATGAATTTACCTTTTTGTATGTTGCAACTGGACCTGCCTCTGAAGGTATAATTGGCCAAATCTTTTTAACACTATGCAGTATTAGCACTATTTCTTCAATGACATACGCTACCAATAACTTTGTCTACAGATATATTCAGTTATGCAGGTAAGTGACACGCATCCATATGGCTATACACTTTTCAAAACATTGTAAGTCCACGAGACGTGTCCTAAACTAAGCTCAGATCTGATTTTACTATATCTCATAGAGTGTTATCATGTGCATAAGGCGGTTTTGAGAGAAGGACAAATGGTGGGGCACTATTGTAGCGATAATCCGCTAATTGAACACCGGATAGAGCCTTTTTCCTTTCGGATCTGGTATTCGGTGTCGTGCGTCTCCAGAAGGTCATCACAAACATTCTGAAGAAAAAGTGAGCAAAAATGGGATTTTTGAAAGACCCAGATCATAGATTCTGTGAGTTGATAATTTCATGCAGTTTCGCTGCTCTCAAAGCAAATGTGCTAATGTAGAAAAGTACATCGATGGTGAAGAATACGATGAAATCCACAGGAAAGTCGAAAAAAAAACTAGCTTTTGTTGGACTGTTACTAGGTGAAATAGGTGTTCAGACGAGATTCCAGTCACGCTCAAGCGATGCACATATGTATACTAGCCCTTGAAATGGTGTCGTGCAGATTGCTGCATTCAATTGAAAAAAAAAGCTCCACTCTAAGCGGTAACAACTCTCACGAGCCATCCTTTTTTGTAGCATTGACAGGCAACGGGAATGACTTTTGAGCATATCTAAGAGTTAGAGTTGTCAGGTTTGATAGGTCTTCGCTAATAGGAAGAATAGGAAGCTTCCAGAACTGTTCAATCACTAACTTACCTCCAAATTTCAAACATCATCGCATTCAACATAACGTTTTAAGGCCAAAACTTCTTCACATTTATCAATCACCCAAAGGATGGTTAGTTGTTAATGCCATCACCTCTTTTATACTTCTCAACTGGGTAGCTATGCTTTATATCGTTATCGAACCAAGTCCGATGGTGAAAGGATCTGTGAGAAATTACGTGACTAACAACTACGATGTAGATCCAAACGACAAAGCATCTTTCGGACTTTCAGTGAAGGTTTGTGTTCTTTTTTCTCGGCCTAATCGAGTTATCGGCTGAATGGTACACTTATCGATCCTGGAAGTGGATTGAATTTCTGATTAAAGCCTCTGATAAATTCTGGCATGCTATTGTTAGTTTGAAGCTGCATTTGTCTCCCTATGCAGAGGGAAAATTGCTATTCTTCACGACTTCGCAATGATAATGAAAGTGATAATAATGGTAGCATTCATAGTAGAAAAGAAAACATAGTAGCAACTATGATAATCATAATAACAGTAACAGTAGCAGTAATAATGTGAATTGTACTGTATGCTCCCCGAATTCCCACGGCGAGTGGCAGTGGTTTCGCGGTGACTACCTTATCCTTCCTTTGGGAATTCAAGCCTTTCCCTTCATGACGGAGTGCGACGCGATTTTCTGGGAGAGGATACCACGCCCGCAAGGGCGACAGGTTCAAGAACTCTATTACGAAGAGCTAATCCCATATTCTGGCAACTATTGATAACTTAAGAACTTATTGATAAAATGTTTATTTATACTCAAGAAATTTCGAAATGTATACATATTCACTAACGGCACATACATTACACGCATTTACTCAAGACATGTTTTGCTCACTCTTGATTTCAGCTCATAACGGTGCCAGAACTCATCCTCCTTAATGAGATGGTACTTGTTGTAATGGCGATATTCACCGTAGGAGGGGTCTGCGCTTGGAGAATTGACCGATGCCTCAGAAAGAATGCAATGAGTCCTCAAACAAAAAAAGTTCAAAGGCATATGTTTATAATGCTGACCCTACAGGTACGTTGAATTATTTACCTTGGAGTACAGGGTAGGCCAAAATTATGATTACAGCGCGCGCTGACGCTCATAACGAATTTTCTCTGAGGTGATAGCAATTCGTTCGCTTTCTGCTATTTCACCAAGTAGATTACATTATTACCTTCCCGATGATACTAAACGTTCGGTAGATTTTGAAAATAATGTAAGCGTAATTACCCCATGAATAAATCATTTTTCACTTTGCATTTACAAGCTCTTTTTGCACGGTGCATCTACAGACGACTCAGTGTGACAAGGCAGGGGGTACATTCGATTATAAGACGATTTCGAGAGTTAGGAATAATAGCAGATAGGAGTGGCAATTCAAGAGGCCTGCGGTTATATTTAGTGGGAGTTTAATGAAGTAGGGCGAAGGTCTGCGCAGCAGCGAAGTTCATTCTAAGACCAGAATGACTAAATGAACGGATATCTCATGAAGTTCTCTATGCGAAATCGCAAAGCACCATCTGAAGCATCATCTGCACGACAAGGCCTTTATACGATCAGAAAGTGATTTCCCCAGTGAGCGGACTAAAAATAAGAGAAATGTTGGCTCACCAAAGCTGCCCCGACGCATACAAAAAATTGTCGTGCGGGATTCCTGTTCACCGGCGGAAAGATATCGGCAGTGAAGAAGGTGCCCAATGAGCAGGGCTACAAGATTTGTATGAAGCTGAAAGAAATGGAAGTGATGCAGCGCCGAGAGTCACCGCCCAGGCAAGCACCGATTATTTTTGTAAAATGAGGAGTGAAGATTCATTTGGAGACCTGTCAATCTCTTCGTACGCAGTAGGACACTTTGGCGGTTCAAACCGGACATACTGTCAAGATGATGCTCCTGACTGCAGATCAGAAATTGTGTAGAAGTTCCGTAAAAGCTGTTCCCTGACTTCATAACCTTTGATCGGCGACCACTCCAGAGCCCTGACCTAAATCCGATGGACGTCTCAGTGTGGTCAGTCTTTGAGAAGAGAGCATCCGTAAGCCCAAACAAGAAGTGAAATAATCTCGAAAATGCCTTTTAAAAAGCCGGGATCAACTCGATGACCTTAGCTGCGTGCCACCGCTAATGTTGTCCATCATGGTCTCTAGGGTTGGGTGAAGGCAGAAAGTAACTGATCCCAATCTCAATGTACTATTTTGATAAGAGATTTGTGGTAGACACTTTTATGGAATTGGTTTGCTTTTTTAGCTTTTTATTCGTTTTCGAGAATGTGATGTCTGTGTAATCATAACTTTGGCCCACCCTGTAGACTGAATGTTCAAATTGCAACCACCATTGCTGACGGAAATATTTGAACTGACTGCTGCGCTTGCAACAAGTGTTCCTCATTATAAATGATGTCAGCCTGTACAAGGCCACTGAACACATCTTTTGATCGGATTGGAGGCCAATACTGTGCTTTACCAAGTTCCTTTCCAGCCCGACTATGCCCCACTCGCAGAAGCCATTTATTTTTATCAAAGACAGATCTCTAGAACATTTCGATTCTTTTCACTCGAAAAAACAACTTTGTTACAATGGAATTTTCACATTATTGCCTCTTCAGCTGACTATTTCAGACTCTAAATCCGGCATTGTTGCTAAATGCACCACTATATTCAGTGTATGTATTCTTGTTTGCTGGCGCCACCACCCCTGTTGCATTGAGCTATGCTATTGGTTTTTTGATGTCGCCATTCGCCATGTTCTCGCCTATCATTGTCATCGGATTTATGAAAGACTATCGTGATTTTATACTTGTCACTTTACACCTCAAAAAACCTAGTCAAGTGAGAAGAATGACTATCAGCGAAACAAGAACGGCTATAGCCAGTGGCCCACTCGCGAGACGTTCCATGTCTGTTTTCGCATAATGACAGTTTCCGAGACCGTCATTTTCCATGAAGAAAGTAGGTTTTTGAATAACATTGTATATTTCATTATAGGTAACAATTTACACCCTGAAAATTAAAAATACACCCCGAATGAATGGTAACTCTCAACAGCTCGGACAGACATACTTTACTGTTTTCGTATTTTGCATGTTCATTGTTTGTATGGATAGAGTGCGTCCACGTCCCTCGATGATTGATAAGTACAGAGTGGCGAAGATTTGACTTACATTTGAAATTTTATTCTTTGATTAATAGTTTCTGTGTTTATTTGGATGCAATAAACATTGTTTTCAAGGTCTCAACGTGGTAAGTTGTTCAACTTTTTTTCTTCCCAAATGCCCTTTTAGGAATGCCTCTTCCCTCTTCACTAGGGTATATTACGCCCCAAGACTAAACTATGAAGTTGACAGAGCCTCAGTGACACACTCGCTGTACGCAATCTCCTTTTCCCAGAACACACAAATCAAGCCGTTATCCGCAATACATACATTTTCATGAAATGAACGGACAAAAACCCAGTCAGTGACAGACAATCGAAACAACTTTCCTTCGAAAACCCCCTAATGCTTCGGATGTGGTGTACAGGGAAGTGGCGCACTATATCACACGCACGGGCAGGGTTTCGAATCCCTGATCGATGCCCGCCTAGGCCAACCAGGCCTTCCATCCCTCCGGGGTCGGTGAGTTGGTACCAGACTCGTCTGGGAGGATAAAAGCACTGACTTGTACACCCTCTAGCCACCGCAAGTCATTGTGTAGGCCACATACGCACTCATTACGCCACTACGATTCTGAATGGAAGTCGACTGCGGGGGCGCATCCCTCAGACGGGATTGATTAACGCCGAAAACTTTGTCCTTTACCCTTTATGATTTTTAAACTACCGCAACAAATGTGCTTTCCGAAAAAAACTGTACTTCTCACTGCTCTCCCAGCGTTTGTTTCAAAGTGTAATGGGGAAGAAGTGATACAACAAACATGGTGTACGTACCGCTTCTATTCGAGCATTTCACGTTGAAAAACTATGAAGTTCGTTTATAGAAGTCCATAGGTAGAAGGGAAGGCGGATATCCAGTAGTAGTAATCTTGGGCAAGACATCTTTCACATGCAGTTGACAATAAGTTCATGTTTAATGGAAATGCGCAGGATACGGTAGAGTTGCACTACTACGTGACGCCTTTGTTGATTTCAGCTGCGCCTTTTGCTTTCTAGGAACAAAGCCTTTCTAAGGACTTTCATAATGAATGCATAAAATATACGTCTAGCAGAATGCTAGATGCTTACTAAATTACTATTAATATGCTCTACTCGCACATTCATTAGATGTTTTTGTTCCCAGTTTCGAGTTGGCAGTCCTTGGTGTCGGTCATATTCACTTACTGGATCCTTTGTTGTTTCCAGTAATATTTTTTTCAAGTTATATTCAAAGGTAAATAGTATAGCATGGATGTTTCCTTCAGTCATTTCGATAGAGTGCAAATTGGAAAGTGCAAAGCTTAGGAGTAGGATCCCACAAAGAACTTCTGCAGGTATGCTCTGGATCAGGCTCCGCTCTTAGAATGGGTTCATTGTCTTTTCAAAAGTGACTTAGCTAAAATGCATCAATAGCCAGATTTCCAAACCCGCCGAAAGATGTTGTTTTCTTCAAAGGCTCCTCTCGAAAAACTCCAAGAGCATTGCTTAGTCATCCAAATATCAATAAATAATCAATTTAATCGCATCTTTTCGACTGCTAGCAGTGCGAATCAATATTCGAAATTTCTGATGAATAATAGCAAGTGCTTCTCAACAGGAGTGCTGCAGTAGCCCTGCTGCAAAGGTGCAGCTGTAATCTTTCGAAAGAAGGCGCCCCTCTCAAAGGGTTCCGAGCTGATGGGTCGCCAAGCCGCAGACGACCTACTGTTTTCCGACGGATGGAGCTATGTTGTGCTAGGTCTCTATTAGGTATGCTACCTGTACAAGATGCACTTGGTCGTGACCCGAAAAGTGTCACATGACAACGGCAAGGCAAAGTCTCTCGGAAATGTGTTCGTCATTCTACCTCATCAGCGATTCTTTCTCATAGAGAAATGGGTAAAAGACAGGCGGGGTAGTCAAATAATCCGTCGTTTTGGAAGAATTTTTCTCACCAACCTTAGTCCATGCTCTATAGGCTTAGCATGTCCTAAAGTTTCTAATATGAGTCTTCTTGGAACGTAATAATCAGTGCTTTTCCCTGATCAACGGCATTTCCTCAAAATTAGACACTGACTGATCGCGTGTTGGTCGTCGATCATGAAATTGTAATCTTATCTTTAATAATTCACGATATTTCCAAACGGGTAATGCTTCCAGTCACGTTTTTTGTATCATTTCTGTGCAATGAATTTAGATAGACTTCCACCGTAAGAGAATATAATTTCAGAAATTCTCATCATTAAAAAAGATGGATGAGTTCCAGTTTCCTGATTCCAAACACTATTATATGTGGCACTGGCACGGTTATCAATCTTTCACTACTTCTCGTTGTTATAAGATGTCCACTTAAAAGTCTGGCTACTTACAAACATTTTTTCGTGGCTGGTGCTTTACAGGACATAGTCTCTTCTATTTGCTACCTCCTGTCAGCGCCTGTGAGTGAGTTGATTATTAAATGATGAAAAAACTAAATTACCCTGAAGGTAATATGTTAAATGGTTCAAGCATTCTCGCTAATGTAACACAGAAACAGCTTAGGTGAGTTCCTCCTTCTCCGTGTTCTAGAATGAGTACAGTAGTGAGTTCTATGTGCAAACGAAATTGAATTAAAACCTCATGTGCAAACGAAATTGAATTAAAACCTCTGGAAAACATCTGTCGACGGATTATTTTCGAAGTACACAGGATTCCATTACGAATTCAATTTTTCATCATATCAGTGAATTCTACATTATGTCACACTATTGCTGCTTTCAATTGGAATTGAATACTGCAGTAAATTCATCAAACAAAGTAAATGCAATGACTTCCCAAAAGGTATAAAAAAATCCCCAAAATGTTTGCTAAGATTATTATTGCGCTTCCTTATGTTGAGTTAAAGCTTTTCTCTACGAAATTCTTGGGGAGTTTTCAATAGGTTTTCCTTTTTTTTCTTAAAGGGTGACTTCTCCAGAAACGAGAACAATGCTACAGCATGCGGACCAGAATGAATCGGAAGATCCTTATATCCGAAGAAGTCGGTAGTTTGTAAATTATAGTAGAAAGTTTCAGTAAAGGCGAAATGAGATCCCCGAAGTAACTGTCGACAGGAGCCGCTTAGGAGAAATCGTAGACTAGAAGAGCCGTGCCTGCATTTCGAACGGAACGTCCTGAGTCATCCCGCCCACTCCGCGCGCGGCGCAACCCACCGCGATCTCTAGATGACATTACAGTACAACTAAGTGTCAGTGGAGCAAAAGATCTGCGCTAAACCGTGTTATCTTCTTTTCACGTTAACTGGGTTTTCTCGAATGCCCCATTAGCACTTGGAAGGCGTCCATCTAATAAACCGCTGTTCAGCGCGAAGAATCGAAACGCAAGAGTAGATTTTGCCCGTCGTCATCTGCACTGTACATCTTACGAGTGGGGCAAGGTTCTATTTACCGACGAAAGTAAGTTCAACCTGTTCGGGTCTGATGGTATCAAGTATGTGAGATGTCTTAGTGGTGAAAGATACAATCCGAGATACACCGAACCCTCTGTCAAGCACGGTGGAGGGTCGGTGATGGCGTATGGCGCGTTCTGTTTCCACGGAATGGGCCCTGTTTTAATAAATGAAGGCACGATGACTGGCCAAAGCTACGCGAACATGATCATTGAAAAAATCTTCCCATGGGCGAAAGATAACATGTCAGCCGGATGGGTTTCGCAACAAGACAATGACCCGAAACACACTTTACGTGCCGCGGAAGACACCTTCCAGCAGAAAGAAGTGAGACTTTTGAACTGGCGAAGCCAATCTTTGGACCTCAATCCAATCGAACACACATGGGAAGAACTAAAGAGACGGCGTGCCAAGCAGCGATGCAGCAGCAAAGACCAGAAGTTCGCTTTACTTGAAATGGAATGGAGGGCCGTGCCAACATTTGGCGAATTACCACAATTTTGTTAATCAAATAGCTCTTTACTTAGACCTGGATTCTGCAAGCTATTTCGAAGGATCGTGCACCTGACCTATTTGACTAGCAATAATTCGTTGGAATGAAATGACGGTAATGTATTTTGTTTGTAACACTGCTACACATGACATAAAATTTTCAATCAAATCGGTCCAGCGACAAAAAAAATATTCACAAAAAACAGTTTTGGCGGATTCTTTCGACCGCTACTGTAGATATAGAGAGCAGGTTACAAAAATAATTTGAACTGCAGCTCAAATTGCATTTCAGGTGGCCATTTCTGATAAATTCACCTTTTTGTATATAGCGACCGGACCTGCATCTGAAGGTTTATTTGGGCAAATTATCTTGACACTATGTAGTATTAGCACTATTTCTTCAATGATATTTGCTACGAACAACTTTGTCCACAGATATATTCAGTTGTGCAGGTGAACGTCATATGCTATACAGTTCACATATCCATGTAGTATGTATATTCTTTTCACAAAGTTTTCAAAACCACAAGATGTATCTTGAACTGATTGTATGCTCTGGTCTAGAGGAGATATTTTTTGTAGTGTGTTAGCATGTGTGTAGGGGTGATTGGACAAGGAACGAGGACAAGTGGCTCACTTGACATCCATGATCCGCGTATCGAATACCTTTTTGAGGCCTTATCCCTTTCGGGTTTACTAGTAGCTATTAAGAACCTGTGCAAAGCCGTCGTGTACATTGCGGAAAAGAAGTAAGCAAAATGAATTGATCCATGCTTGGGAAGGTAAAAGCACATTTCCTGATAGTTTTATGCAGTTCCATGCTTTTGAAGCAAAGGTGTTAGTGCAAAATTATTCAGTGTTGGTGAAGAAAACGTATGAACCAATTAGAAAATCGGAAAATTATTTCCTTCTGATCGAGGACCTTCTGAAGTTGTGGAGCTTCAAGATGTATCACGGCAGGATTCCAATCGCACTGAAGCGACGCACACACAGTAGATCCCAACATGTGCCGTGCTGATCACTGTTTACTGTTAATGTGCTCCCACTCAAAACGGTACCGAAGTTCGGGAGGTTATCCTCCGCTTTTGAAGTATTGATTGGCAATAGTGTCGGGACTTGTTTTTGAGCATGTTTAAGGGTAATATTTCTTCATCAGTGCCCTACGTGCTTAACAGGTTTGATTGATTATCAATGATAGAAGTCTTCAGAGAAATTTCACTGCTAGCTTCAACTCTATTTCAAACGCTATCAATCTAACATAGTGTATTAAGGCCACGACTGCTCCACATTTATCAATCACCGAAAGGGTGGTTTGTTATTAACGCCATCACCGCTCTTATATTCCTCAACTGGGTCGCTGTGCTTTATATCGTTGTCGAACCAAGACAGACAGTGATAGAATTTGTGGAAAACTACGTGGCTAACAACTACGATGTAAATCCATATGTCAAAGCAACTTTTGGGCTTTCATTAAAGGTTTGTTAAGTTTTCTTGGCATGCAATAATTTGGCAACACTCGCCACTCCATTGTTAATTGAATGGTTCACAAGTACGTCGTACACGTAGAATGACTTTTCAATAGAGCCATTGCAGCCTGATTTTTTCTAGGCATGTCACTGTTCCCTTGGAGCTGCGACAGCCTTCGCGAGCCTGAAAAATTGGCAATTATTTACGGCTCTGCAGTGATAATAAAATAAAAATAGTAATAGTAACATTTACCAACGAAATGATAATGATAATAGTAATAATAAGCATTGCGATGGTACCAGTGATAATACGGATTAGGTTGTAAAGCAATATTCACGAATGATTACAAAATTACGAGGTTCATGTCATGACCATCTCTGAGTGAGCGAGTACTCACACTGCAGAAGGAGATATTCTTGTGCTCACGGCATCTAGAAGGACGATCGAATGCGCCAGACGAATGTTCGTAGATGATGGTCCTCAAACCTTATTTGGCACGTAGCGACGGCTGTTCCCTCGTGACTGGAGATGGACGTAAGGACGGATGAGGTCGACGACAGTCAGAGAAGGATCCAGAATATGCTGGCGACAACGGCATTCTAACGACAGAAGTGACGAGGCGTACAATCAGAACCTGAACGTATGGGCGAGAAGCTTGGTTATAAACTTCCCACTAAATAGTTTATACATACTATTTACTTAGTATGAAGAGTGAGAGTTAGATACTATGACGAAAGCTTTATGATCCAGAGTCAAAATGCATTGCAATCAATATCTTTCAGGGATTAGGAGCTTCTAAATGTGTAATTAGGAATGGAAAAGCAACAAGGGGATCGTCAAGTGGCTGCAACCAGGATTTGGATACCTAATCGAACAGAAAGGAGATCCTGACGTCAATGGATTACAAATCAGATTCGATAGCGGGCATGTATACCAGGACCAGGTCGGCGTTCCATGATGTGCTTGAGCTGGAAGACTCCCTGGTAGGTGGCGAGAGAAGACGAAGCAGCAGATGGACAGCGCGAAGATGAATAGAGAACCGGATGCATTTTAACGAGACTTTTAGGGTGTTTGGCTTTTAGATTCATCCACACTAAGCGCCAAGTTTGACTTGTTTGGCGCGTTGTTCGAATACTGTCTGCGTCGCCACTTCGTGGAGCCTCGGTCTTAAGATGCGTCAGCGGTCGTGCCAGGAGTTACGATGTGTTCAAAAAACTTTGCAAAAAATTAATTCAATAGTCTTGCAAGAGAAACATGCTAGTAAGGAGTTTATCCTTTTCAGTCATTTTTGAAATGAGCACGTATGGATCGATTCGAAGCACATTCATTATACACACATGCTGTAGACTCATAAACACGGTTTGCTTACTCATGGTTTCAGCTCATAAATGTGCCAGAGCTCATCCTCCTTAATGAGATTTTCGTTGTTGTAATGACTATATTTACCATCGGAGGGGTCTGCGCATGGAAAATTGATCGTTGCCTCAGAAAGAATGCGATGAGTCGACAGACGAAAAAAGTTCAACGGCATATGTTTATAATGCTGACCCTACAGGTTCGTCGAACTATGTACTTGCAAGAAAGCTGAGTGGAGTTTCTAACAATGTAAAAGCAAGTTTTTAGCGAGTTTTTTTTAGAAGTTTTTAGCACATTTGCTTTTTAGCTCAGGAAGAAAAGCTTGCAAATTTGATCCGATGGTTTACGAGACATCCGCAACACTAGAACACTAGAACCAATCGAATCAATTCTTTGACCTGTGACAGCGAAGGATATGTTTTGACGTGATTTTCATCACTGTAGTTCGAAGCGTGCACCAACTTGCAGTTGTAGCAGGCCTTATTTTGAATATAATCCTGTACAAGGCTGCTTAACATTTCTTTGTTCAGAGAATTAAGTTGCAGAGGGAGTTCAAACAGATTTGAAGCCCTCACTGCGCTCTACCTAGATCTGTTCCAACCCGACAGTTCCGTTCTCGGACGTCTTTAATTTTCACCAATAAAAGTTCTTCAGAGCAATTTTGGTTCTCTGCACTCGAGAAAACAATGCCGACCTTAATAAAATTTTACCTGTAGTTGTTATTCTCGCTTTAGTTGACTATTTCAGACTCTTAACACGGCACTGCTGCTCAACGCACCCCTTTATTTATTGTACGCGTTTTTGTTCACTGGCGCCACTAGCCCTGTTATAATGAGCTATGCCATCACTCTTTCGATGTCGTCGTACTCTATCTTCTCGCCGCTCATCGTCATCGCATTCATGAAAGACTATCGGGATTTTATCCTTGTTACTTTACACCTTAAAAAACCTAGTCAAGTGAGAAGAATGACAATCAGCGAAACAAGGACGGCTGTAATTAGTGGCCCACTCGCAAGACGTTCAATGTCCGTTCCCGCTTAACCATCCTTCCGAAGAATGGCCATTTTCATATGAAGAAAAGAAGTTGTTCAACAGTATCATGTGTATTAGGTAAAGGAATTACAGCCTGAATGAGTTGCCAAACTTCTTCTTTTTACCTGTGAAATTGTCATCATCTTGCTTCATTGTGTGGGAATAACAGTTAAAAGCTGTGAAGGGAGCAATCAAATTTGTATTGTGAACAAGAATGTTAACATTCATACTTTGTATGCACATTCAGCTGTGTACGATCACCCTATTAGGGATTGATGAGTACTAAATGACAAAATTCTCTTTACAAATGATTCCATGAACCTCTTTACCCAACTAAGCTTTCATTCTTCAGCCGACACTTTCTGTGTTTATCTGGAGGGAATAAATATTGTTTGCAAGATCTCAATGCCATTTTTTGTTGAGTTTGAACGAATTCCTATGGCACAACAGAGAACACAGAGAAGCATTTACGTTTAATCTGCTCAAAACCTAGACTTCTGTCAGGAGATCTTACGATGCATTGTTGTTTGTTGTTTCAGTTTCACTATGATAGAATCGCTTTGCTTCGTTCACGTTTCGAACAGATCTTTAAAAATTTACAAGTGATTCGAAGCTTTCGATCTGTGTCGCCTAATCACTCTACCGAGCGCCCAAATTCGGTGAGTCCCTGCCGATTAACCAACTTTCTGTGGTTCCCTTAGCGTTCTCATTCCGTGAACTACCAATCCGTGAACAGCAAGTGATCTGAAGTTTTACAAAGAGGAATGGAGGTCAGAAGCTCACTAGTCAGAGCAATGCGCTTCTTGAGCTTGTTCATGAGTTTCGTGGCTTCCGTCCGACTTCTAAAACGGCCACGCCTGGTAGGGCGCGCGGGGTCACGGCGCGAACAGCGTATCGGCGTCTGCGCTGCGGCTATAGTGGACGCGTGCTCTGGCCTAAAACATCTGTCATTGTGTTTGCGTGTCGTCATCGAATCCGGCTGCCACTGCCCCGTCGTCCGACCTTCGAACTTGCTCGAGGCCGAAGATGTGATGCAACAATATCAATTGCGTAGCGATCGACTCGGGCATTGAAGCTCGAAGGTTCCAAGTCGCGTCACCCTTAGTGAGCTATAACGCAATGGATTCGAGCTTCGTGACTGGTACATTTACTGGTCATCGTCGTAACATTTAAATAATGAATTATTTACTGCTTCCTTTTGATGTAAAGATGATGTATTTTTTGCTAATCTTTCTTTAGATCATTACTGGCATACTTATGAAGAATATTTGAATAGCGTTGAAGGTGTAGTACCGTGGCGATTCACATGCCGTGGAATATTATATTCGGTTTGATTGAGGTAGTCGGGCGCTGGTCCCACACCGAACCATCGTGAGGCGATGTAGGACCAGCGTAGGTGCTGCAAAGGCAAAACTAACATCCAGCATGGCAAGAGGCGAGAGCGAGTCCTCGATCCGACCTCACGTCGACTGCGACGCCGCTCCTGAGCGCTGCAAATCCCGATGCCCATCTGTAGCGAGGAGAATAACGCCACTGTGAGCGCGACAATGAGCCATCTGATGGGAACGCTTTCTGGCACAGGTCCTATTCGCGTAGACTGACTTTTGCATTTAACGTCAAATCCCAGCTCCTATTTTTCTTCTAGTCTTTCAATTCCACGCTTTTTTTCTGCTAACTGTTCTACGACGCGTAGGCCCAACGTGCTTCATCAAAGCATATAGTCGTCCCCAGGCTGAACACTGGAGTGGGGGAGTTGGCGTTGATAGTTGATACGGGAGGCATGCGATTCACGCGCGACCCCATTAGAGCTCCTCGCTCACGCAGGACGCGACGCACCTTGCGGCAGATTTCGCACGTGTTTGGATGCGATCGCTTCAGTACCCTTCAGTTAGTATAGACCAAATGGGATTTACACTAATCCATGACTTCCCTCACGCGCGTTGACCTCACTATATTGACGCGTGAATCGCAGAACTTTCTCTTGGACACATGCATTTTCCCGAAGTGAACAGACAGAAATCCAGTGCTGAAACAACTTTTCACCGTAAACTCACTGATACATCAAACTATTAAACTACATTTTACGAAGAAGCAAAAGTGGCGTAGACCCAAGTGGTGTTCTATCGCTAGTCGAATGTTAGACTTAAATTTGCTATGACTCGAGTGACGAGTGAACGCGATAAGTAGCTTTGATAGTGGTCTCGAGGCATCGAGCTGCTGGAGTTGTTCCCTAGCATCAAGCCTCGTCGCGCCTCCGATCAATAAGCATTTCTCTTTCGCGCGGTCTGTCGTCTATAGTCGATCAACTCCTCGTTGCTTTGGCCTTGCTCACCAAATTTCTCCATAGCCTCCCGAAATTTTTCTGTAGCCTTTTTACACTCCCGAAACTTGCCTCACTGCTGGCATTACCATAAAGCTCATGCAAAAACTCGAGAAGCCTAAAAGCTTCGGACGCTTTTTGTTGAAAGAATTCTTTCGAGATAAAAATCGTGTCCAATAGTGTTGCAAAGCCGGAAAAGTACAGAAGAATGCGATTTTTCAGTACACTAAAGCGATTTCATTCCAACTAATGTAACATTTGCTGACAGGGATCCCATTTCTCTAATCGCACATGAAGCGATCGCCAGCAAATTAGCTCAATCCCATTCAAAGCAAGCAAAAAAATATCATTGGTAATTGAAATGGTATTAGTTCAGATTTGCGAACTTACCCTCTGCTGATCGAAGATTATTCATTACATCTGCGTAGTAAAATTGCTACAGAGGTTGTCAGTAGCGTAACCTAACACTGTTCCTATTTATAACATATCTCCGCTTCAATCTTTTTTTTTCTTGTTCCAGTTGGCCTACAGGATATTTTAATTCTTTGCAGATAGTCTCACAAGGTTGGCGATTTATGGACAAAACTTCAGTCTCGGACGGGACTCGAACCCGTACTTGTCCTTTCCGGGGACCGAGCTCTTAACCCCGCTTGCCCTCGATTTTCCAGATAACTTGCTTATCAAAGTTTCCCGGAGAGTTGAAAGATTTTCTATCGAAAGTAGCCAATAATTTGCCTAGTAGAGGATGGGAATGTGAGATATGGTTTCGTGAACTACCTGATGCAAATGTGGTTTGGAGAAGCTGCTGAAGGAGCTAGTCCTGAAAGAAAAATTTATAGACCAGGTAGTCAGCTTTGGAAGAAGAGGAGCAACCCCTCTTCATAGAAATCTACTGCTCCGAATTAGTTCAAAGACTATGAGTATGCAAGAGGTTGATTGATTGATCCTAGACAATACATTATCTTGGAGCATCCATGTTTGTCCGTTGTTTGTCTGTTTGTTACTCTGCAATTGAGAACTCTTCTCAATTTTTGGATAACCTTGTGATTTTCCCGTAATTTCTCCAGGTGTTCAAGTCGTACCATTAATGTTCTTCAAAGTCCTCGCTTAACTATTCTTCCGCGCTAATAGGACCACCTGCAGCTGCTGAACAGCTTTCTATTGAATGGTTATGTCAGAAACACTTCTTTCGAAGGATAAGAATCTACCAGGCATATATAATCATATATAAAAGTTCAACGAAAGTTGAATACTTTATATGTTCGTAGAACTTCTTGTGATAGGGTATCAGTGAGGTTTTCCACTAATCACTATACTGGTCTTGGCACAAATTGACAGCTATGACAGCTACTTCCCTTTTGTACTGAACGTAATATACCTTTTTCCCTTTTCTACTTCCACTTTTCAAGAAAATTTCAAAAAAAAAAAATTCAATAAAAAAGTTACAGTAATCAGTTGAGCTGCCAGGAGGCTAAAATTCATAAAATTAGCTTCCCAATATATTCGCTTGTTTATTTATTTATGCGAGGAGTAGAAGTAGCTCTCGCGAGAGAGCTTCAATAACTGGCCCGAGTAATTTTCGCCTACAATCCATCGCATTTTAAATTTACTTCTCGCCATTCAAAAGCATTGAGCGTCTGGTCATAGGAAGGTCCTAAAGGAAAACTTGAAAGATTCCAGAACCTTCAAAAAGAGGTTATCATCTAGTGAGTTCCCTAGGATTATCATGAGTTGAACAGAAATCGATTTCTCTCCTCTCCCATCTGTTTCACATCCATGTAATGGAAATAAGTGACATTCACGGAATTAAAACAATTATCAGATTGTGTATGCACTCAAACACATTTCCGAACAAAGCAGCTGGTCAATTCTTTTTAATTTGATGGAAATGAATGCAGTAAATCCAATTAACTTTTAACTTAAAGTGATATGAATTACGTCAATGTTGCACGGAACAAAATGCTTTCATTAACCTTATTGTACGCGGATAGTTTTCGGAATTCGTTTCTGGTATGAAAATTCCGTCCTCTTGCACTAGACGTAGCCCGATCCCCACTTTGGCATATCACTTCCATTTACTCGATAAGCCGAGAAGCTATCAAAAAATGTTCAGAAGTGGTCTGCTGGGCTATCGGAACAACACCAGGGCCAGAGCTTCTATAATACTAGGCGCTTGATGAAGGCCTGGAGGCTTAACCAGTGCTTGCTCGACCATCCTCCCTAGGTCTAGCTGATTATATGCAACTTTTCCCGACGCTCCAATCTCGCTGTCGCTATCCATTACTATCACTTTCCGATGGTATGACCACGCCACTTCTGTCAGTGAGTTCATGATCAAGAAAGCCAGGTCTCACCAAAGGAGCTTCTGTAGTTAGCATTCTGAGGACAGTTGAGGACCATTGATTTCTGGGAACGTTTAACTGCGACCGGATTGGAGAAAGGGATGAATTGCCTGAACACCGAACAATTCTCAAAAGATTCGATGAGTTGATCGTTGGGCACTTCTCCTTGATTGTTTACTGCTTATTCTACCGAATATACTGGGAGATCACCAAAATGTTGGTTCAATGGGTTCTTTTATGTTGGGCAGCATTCAAAACTCCACAATACCACCTGTTCCACCTGTGACCATTCGTCCAAAGGCGTTTTTACTTGAAGAGGCGTAACTTCCTGATTTCTTCAAGAGTGTTCTCTAGTCACCTTTGCCTCATTACTGCCCCATTTGGACTCTTTTACCCAATAAGTGCCTCCCTTGTTTCGATTATTTCAGCACCGATCCTCACTTCATTCATTTCATCGTTGTATTGAGTCAATTCCTAGAAAACGGCAATGCATGCGTTCTGTTGATAATTTCACTGAAAAACTCAGGCGAGGATTTTTTCAGGAAGTTCCTGCACACCTTAGTAAAATGTTCCCCAGCTATATCCCTATTATTTGTAGTATATGTGGTATTGGAATTACTCTGAATACAATACTATTTGCCGTTACTCTTCTATGCCCACTACGGAATCTTTCTAATGCTTATAAGCATTATTTCACTGCGGGTGCTACCCAAAATATAGTTACATCTATTTGCTTCCTTCTTATGGCACCGGTGAGTCTTTTCCTCCAGTAGACATGACAATAGGGCTAGAAATAAGCGAAATGTAGGCTTAGAAGGCCCCCTTCGAGATCGGTGCTTAGTGAACCCATGTTCTTGTGATGTGTGCATAGAAGCCTCAGTCAAAGAGTCAAAGAGATCCCTCTTGAGGCGTAAGCACTTCACTGCCTCGAGGAAATCCACTCTTCAAATCTGATTCTTCTTAGTGAAGAAAGTGCTGATTCCTCTTTGACCTCCGGAAAGCATATTGAATGTGTCTGATCATGATACCTGCCTACTTATACTTGAACCTCCTCGACTTGATACCAACTGGGACCTCTTTTGTCCTGGATTTTAGAAATATTGTTGCACTTGAGCAAAGAGGATATTTTGTGATCTCTTAATGTCGCTTGTATTTCAGAGTGCAGTCTCAAATAATTTTACCTTCCTATATATTGCAACCGGACCAGCATCTGGATGGCCAGGGGCACAGACTATTCTCACACTTTGCAGTGTCTCCATACTATTGTCTTTGTTATTTGTTATGAACAAGTTTGTCTACACTTATATAAACTTATGCAAGTAAGAAAAACATCCTTTTTTCTAAAATTAACTCTGATCACGAAAGTTCATCCGAGTCTTTAAGCGTCAGAACGAATGCCATCAGAGGTGGTTAGACCTACGTGAATTACTTATGGTCCAATAAGGTAAAGGGAGAGGGTTCTCTTCACCTCATTGGACCATAAGTCCCTCATGGTACCGGTTCCAGTACTTCTATCCCTTTAGCTTGGACGCACTGTCTTGCATTCCCAAAGGTATAATCCCCTTTGTGATCCTATAGAGCTCCTCATGCCTCGTGCTATGGAATGCCATTGATATATTGAGATTCTGGAAGAAAAAGGGTCAGAATGGTGCGAAACTGGTGTCATGTTACTTTTGTTGATATTCCATAGCTGTGGCAGTTGGGCTCGAGATGTATGATGCTCCACCAGAACTATGTCAGAAAAGGAAAGAATCAAATCTCGCTGGCTAGATTCAAGCCCTTGTTAGCCTTTTTCTCATAGCAATAGCATCGAATTGGTGTAATTTTGTTAGTAGGTTTAAGTATACCGTACATTTAATTTACCATGCACGTTTAATTGGGCAGTTTGACTTAGCCCCGCACTCAACTTCCATTCAGAAGCGTAGTAGTCTTACGTGTCCTACAGAGTGACTTTCGGTGGCCAGCCAGTGTACAGTTCAGGGCTTTCATCCTTTCAGAGAAGTTTTATTCCCAAGAAACATACTTCGCAGGGATAAGAGTTTCGGTTGGATTGAGAGAATCGATTCGAATTTCGATTCCGTCATCATATGCGTATGATAGTGCGCCAGCACCTCAGTTCTACCTTGCGCTGATCGAACAAAAGTGCCACCTCCATCGTTCGGAAACAAATGATGTGTGGGTGGGCCTCCAAAGTACGGTAGTCATGGAGCCAGAACGCCAACAAATTCAGCATAAAAAATTCACATGTGACATGAATTAAGTTAAGCAGGTGTTAAGTTTTTATGAATTATGAATTTTAAAATGTTAATTAGAATTTAAGCTTTTGGAAGTATTGAATTTCTTCATTCAATCAAAATTATCTAGCAATAAATAACAGAGGGGATAAAGCTTCTTAGGTAATTCCAATTTTGGAGGTGTTGTCAAGGAAATTTAGGGAATTAAAGAAAGACTTGAGGACGAAGGTTCTTTTCCTTGTAGATCTACGAAAAAATCTTCTTTTTTGAAGGGAGAAGTCTCCTGGCGTTCCCCTGATTCACAAAAGCCCATTCTAAACTAAGTGAACTCATCCAACTGTTTAACTAGAAAGGGTACTGACAGCTGATTCAAGCAATTCAGCACGCATTTGAAAATAGCAAACTATATGACTAAGTTTTTATCGCTACTGGTTTTCAGGCCTGTAAATGTAAGGGTGATACAAAAATTATTTTTTTTTGAATCTTAAGTCCATGAGCGCTCATAACAATCTTTAGAATGCGATTTAATGGAAAAGGGCTTCAGCAGGGCCCTGGGATCGAATTCTGGATCGATCCCCCCCCCCCCCTCCTTCCCCCCAAAAGACATGCCTTATAGGCCCTTTAGAACCTGTCACCTGCTACCAGATTGCTCTGGGAGGATAAAATCACTACTGCGTCGGCTGGTTACAGCATGCCATAGAACGATAAAGAGGAATAAGGATAAGGTCTTGGATCGTTGATCAATCCCATTCGAGAGATGCGCCCACGCATTCGACTCGCATTAAGAATATTAAACATATCGAGTGGCATATTGAATGCCTGTGAGGCTTACATAGGGAATTGCGGTGGCCAGCCGGTGTATAAGTCAGTGCTTTTATCCTCTCCGACGAGCCTTCCGATCCGGGAGGGATGTAAGGCTTGGTTGGCATAAACGGACATTGATCCGGGATTAGATCTCGATTAGATCACTCGAGCATGTGTGTGGGTGTGTGTGAAGTGCACTGATAGTTTTTGAGGGGAAAGAAAATTTGGGAACAACTCATATTATCAGATCCTTTACAGTGCTCGAATATCAAGGATTATCTGAAGGACATATGCATGCTACTACTTAAGACCATCTGAAAGCTTTCATAAGATCAGATGAGCGAAATATAGCATGGATATTTCAGGCAAAACCTCCATTACATCTATGAATCCAGTGCAGGATGGACCATTATTGCACTCATCAATGTAGCTATCATTGTCAACTGGGTTGCTATGCTTTACATCTCTTGCCGTCCAACGGAATCACTCATTCAACACTCAACATATTATATGGTCTCAGTATACAATATTAACCCAGCTGACCACGCTCTTTTTGGCTTATCAATGGAGGTACCCAATGTTTCTCATCTACAGTAAGAGATTGTAGTAGGAATGGGTTGGTTGGGTCAAGCGGTCGAAGGATGCCGCACGTAGAAGGGAGGAAGGGGTCATTCGATAAAGAAATTACTTCATCGTCGTGAGACTGACCACTTCCCTCCTACACCAGAGAAAAACAGTTTCCTCTAGATTTTTGAGATCCCCGAGGGATGCAAGCATCTGACGGATACCTAATTCAGCTCGCATCTCCGGTGGAATTCGCTTTTTTCATTGAAAGCTTGGTGCTTGTTATGTTCCTTGGCTCGATCGGAATAACTTGTGCTATCGGAATGGATCAATTCCTGAAGAAAAATTCAATGAGCCCTCAAACCAAGAAAGTTCATCGACGTACGTTCATCATGCTTAGTTGTCAGGTGAGTTGGAGTCTCTTCCTATGGGGGTACATTGCGTCTTGAGTTTGACCTTAAACTTTGGGTTGATCTATCATTTTACCTCCACATCGCGGTGGATTCACAAAGCTTCAAAAAGGTTTTTGAGTTTTTTTTTTTCACGGCGAAATACTGGTTTAGACAGAACTCGAACTCGTGCTCTTGCATTCCATACCCCGAACTTCTCCCTTGCACCACCTAAGAGCTGCATGCTCTCATTGACATGCACAAAAAGCACAGCCGTTCAGCCGATACCAGTACTGAACTGTCAAGTTCGAGCTCTGTCCAGAACCAAAGCTTTGTCTATACTCATTTACTTAATCGATGACGCTTCTACTGAGTTCAAGATTGTCTATTTCAGACCTTATCTCCGACGATTTTACTCTACGCTCCTCTGTGCTCGGTGTATTTGCTTGTATTCGCCGGCATCAGAAGTCCAATGGATATGACCTGTGCAATCACCTTTCTGATGTCATCATTTCCGATCTTCTCTCCAATTATTATTATCTCCTTTATGAAAGACTACAGAGACTTCATCCTTGTAACACTACGACTCAAAAAAGCATCTTCTTCAAATCAAACAAAAGTATCTCATGATACAAGATCCAGCCAGATGCATAAATGAGCGGAAAGACATGAGAATGGATGATAAGGTGCTCCTTTACCATTTCCAAAGTAGGGTATTGCTCTCATTGGAGCATATAGCGTTGGGTTTTTTGTGCACACCCAGATGTTCATTGGAAAAGAATTCACTTTCGGGAATTTGCGTCGACAAGACGCCGTACGGGCGATTCAACTTCGATTTTGGACTCGAATTCGGTCGGGATATTTGGGCCAGTCGTGTCTGAGACTCCTTCCCCCCCCCCTGATTTCATTTTTCGTCCAAAATCGTACGAAACTTGAAGAAGCTGAGTGAAAACCGTTTTGAGCAGTCCTGAGCAATGAATATCCCCATATTCGGGCAGAAGGTCCAACTCATTCCACGTCGCCTCGGCAATATGAATGAATTTTTGCGTTCCAATTGCTTCTACATCTGGATAATCTGGTTATGCACACTAGCATCCTCTGGGTAATCACAAGAGCGAGGGGTTGGCGAAAAGCGTCGTCTTCAGGAAGAGCACCTCCGCATTCCTAGAGCCTCCCTTGATCAGTCCTTACATGAATTTGATTAGTATTACGGAAGGACGTTAAAGTGAACCTGGAATAAGTAAAATGAACCGACCAATGTAAACTGTGTAAATACAGAATTTTTATCACCGTCTACAGTGATAATTATCCATTGATTTGTATTGATTTGTAATCATAGTCATGATTATTTGTTTGTAATCATTATTATCGCTAGTTTCCTGAGAGATTGATTAAAATGTACATGATTTCGGTTTTTTTTCCACGATACTGACAGTCCTAATAAACCTATCTTACCTATAGTCATTTCGATGCACGTCCATAGCCCATCACTACTGTCGGCATAGTAAATGAAGTTGTCACTGTGGTTTATATTCGGGTAAGTATGACCAAAGCCCTAAGAAAGTATGGCCTGGTCTCAAGCCCTATTTCTGAGATTTTTAGAAGATTTTTTTCCGAAAGGTTAGTTTTTATTTTTTCGACGGTGCTCCCAGACTACATTCCCAGGTTTTTCAATCCTCAAGGGACCCTATTCTTCCTACTTCTCAGTAGCTGTTCTCTTTGGTCTAGCTTGACAGGCTGAGCAGAACAGGGGAGGCTTGAGTCTTAACTTCGACTGACCCCCTCCCTGTGAGCATAAGCTGTTTGGTAACTCAAGGAGGACTAGCCAACAGTGAAATTTTGGCCATTTCTGGACCCTTCGTAGTATCTGACTTCGTTGGTCCCTACCTGGTGGTTTCTTTTCGATCTCATTTGCTTTGACGTTGACTATATGTTCATTAACCATGTGACCTTAGCGGATGTCAGATCGTAAATCATCGGGGGTTTACTACGATTTCTTGGATGGTTGGTTGGTTGGTTGGGTTGTAAACCACCCGATTGCTACGGAGTATTGGCGCATTGACGACTATCAGTTGTGGTTTGTTCGGCATTTGCAAAAGAAAAGAATGGACCAGAATGTCGTGGACAGTACGTAGTAGTCGACATGCAGACCAACTATCATCGATCATTTGGATCGTTTCCATTTCTTCTTTCCAACAGAGTTCGTCACTGGCGATCCGTTTCCGTTATCATAAAATGTAGCCTTGGTCGGTCACATTGTCAGTGTAATGTTGTGCTATAATGGAATCTACCCCTATCTATTTCTGGCTAGAGAAATTTCTGGAATGTGCTATTAAAGTGTAGTTTATGAATGGGGCGATATGTTGTTTTGCAGAGATATAACAGAAAATAATTCGAGAATTGGAGACTTCCTCAGGGAATGTCCAATGAGAGCATTTGGCGATGGTTTGGTGTATCATTATTGGAGCGAAAACGTGGATAAAGATACTCAAGAACGTTGGTTGCAGAGAAAACGAGAAAATCGCCTCAAATCTTGAAGTATGGGACGTCTCTAGACTAACTGCCATCGAGGTTGGGCGAGATTATGGCGACGGTAGGAGTATTGGAGCGAGATTTTAGTTGCTGCAGAGCAAAGACGTTGATATTGGTGCGTTTAAGCTGACTGCGATTACAACAAGCACGCTCGATTTCAAAATGCACCACTCCTGCAGGGCAGCTGAACTCGTCCACTTTTGGGCGTATTGAAGGGCAGGAGAGGTCGAGGGGAGACCGGCGTTAGGAACGATTTTGGGTAATCGATTTGCCCTTATTACAGCTCTAGCGTTCTTCATACAGCTCAATCGATATGCGATCATTATTTTATGCATTATTCTACTATTGGTTCTTTTGTTCTTGTATTTCTTACCTAGTGCTGCATCCTGCTACATTCCTTCGCGCGCGACGCCCCTCTCACTGCGACGCGACCATTTCGTTCCTAACGCACCGCACCCGGGGTGGAGCCGCTTTCCAAGCATTTCCTGCACCTTATTTAGGAATATGTTAAACCCGTCAACTCTTCATATGAGTTTCCCATTGCGATGTCCATGGGTTCCCACCAACAACTAGTGGAATGGAGAAGTTTGGAAAAAAAGATAGCTATCGCTGGAACTACACGTAATCGTCATTTATCGTTAACTCTGGTATGGGAGCGGGCACTGTATCCTTTTTTCAAGTCGGGATAAACATGGGTGGGCGAATATGGGGTTACTCACAATTTCCTTGAGGTTTCCAGTAGAACTTGGCCTTGAGGTGACCAATTTTCAATTCTCCAACTTCAGAATTTGCCCAAAGGTAAACGCTATCCTCAGAGCGATGGATTCTTTTTTGAAAGTGACTTAATTTCTCCCGATTGCAATCATTTTCTGACTACAAAGCTAATAGAAGCGATGTTGTTTCTACGTGTCACGTCTTTTTGGTGAATAATCCTCTCAAAATCATCGAAACTGACAATAATTTTGTGGTTTCTGTATAGTTAGGCCATGATGAGTCTACTGACGATGACACATTCATACCGATAAAACAGACCGAGTGTTTCCGTTGATTATGTGAACAAACGCTCTGGTCGCCCCATGAAACAAAGCTTTGTAATAGTCGCTTGACATTTTCATCGACATTCAGCGTTCTAAAGTATTAGTATGTTCGGGAGGAAGCTCCTGCAAGGAACTTCATAAAAGCCCACACTCTCCCTAAGATAATCTGAACGTTTCTCACTTAAAAACAACCACTACTACTGCACACATCGAGGCCCATCTTCCTCTTTCTTGACCCATCCGTCTGGCTAGGACTAGGACGGTGGACAATATCCAAAGAAGAATCTCCTACTTCTAGGGCGGAAGTGATGTAGTGGCAAGTGGCGCACTATATCACACGCACGGTCAGGGGTTCGAATCCCGGATCGATGCCCGCCTAGGCCAACCAAGCCTTCCATCCCTCCGGGGTCGGTGAATTGGTACCAGACTCGTCTGGGAGGATAAAAGCACTGACTTGTACATCGGCTGGCCACCGCAAGTCATTGTATAGGCCACATACGCACACATTACGCCACTACGATTCTGAATGGAAGTCGAGTGTGGGGGCACATCCTTCAGACGGGATTGATTAACGCCAAAAACTTTATCCTTTATCCTTTAAACTCCTACTTCTTCATTTTCTCTCTCTTCATTCCCTCGCAATGTAAGTGATGTGTGAAAAAGATGAAGTCTTTGGGCGCAATCTCGTTTGAGGGATGCGCCCCCGCACTCGACTTCCATTCAGAATCGTAGTGGCGTATTGAATGCGTATTTGGCCTATACAGTGACTTTCGGTAGCTAGTCGATGTACCAGTTAGAGTTTTCGTTCTCCCGGATGAGTCTGGTGCCAATTAGCCGACCTTGGAGGGATGGAAGGCTTCGAAGGCCAATGCGGATACTGACCCGAGATTCGAACCCGTGACAATGCTTGTGTGATCAACTGCGCCCGGATGGGAAATATTATAGGGCTAATCTCCAACTTCTTCTTTCCCTTCCTCGTCATTCCCTTGCAATATAAGAAAATAGTACCAACCAAAGTATTGAAAAAAGGAAGCAGCTCAGATGTCCGGCTGCAGCACAGAAGTGCCACCATAGTAGAAAAATAGAGCAAAACAAAAGCGTAAAATTGTTTTGAACAGGGAACAGACAAGCTTATAGAATTATGACACTTTTTAAGCAGATTATTCTAATTCCTACACATAAACCAAATAGCATGGGGTGTTTAGATTGTGATGTATCGTCATCGTGGGTGGTACAGAAATGTAATCCTATCATGTAATTCATGGAGGGATACCATCACTTGCTACTTCTCCTCTATCCCACGCCTCCTTCCCTGTTTTTGGGATGTTCTGCATTCTATTTCTCGTTTTGTTTCTCATTGAAAATAGTTTTCAAGTCGTATCTTGGTCAAGTTGTAGCGAATGGTTACTAGATACTATACAACAACAAAAAAGTCTTGACCAGTAGATAGTGCGTCCATTCTACTTTGCCGAGATGGAACTCAGCCTCAGAGGGTCGTTTCACGTTGAGTTTACATTAAGAATGATAATGATTACAGTTTGAAGGCTCAAGCCATGATTAATTTTCTACACCTGAGGATGGTTTGTAGACGTTCGTTTGGCTTGGAAAAAAATTCGTTGCTGGATTTCAGACCAGCTCCATCTGTGCTGCAGTTAATCTGCTTCTCTTCTTTTCGTATCTTTTATGGTTACTCGGAATTCCTAGCTGTTCTGTTTTTTTTTTTGAAATTCATCCTGCTGCGTTCCTTTTGTAGCCAGCTTTCTAATTGCAAGCCGTTCACGATTCTGTAATCTGGTCTCTCTTCTCCTAGATGCCAGTCGTGAATTCCAGGAAATGAAAGCCTACTTCAAACCTTTTTCTATGTATCTATTAGGTTCTTGGAGTTCATCTTCCATTAGTTTGTTTTTGATCGAAGTTGAATATAATACTCCTAATTGCCCACTACGGTTAGTAGAGACTACTTATTACAATAAGAGAGAACAGATTCAGAGAACGTTCATCAACCCGTCTCTGTTGCCGACTACGTTTTCAGAATCCTCTCGATTGCTGTTTCTCTATATTTTCCTAAATGGAGTAAAATTCCAAAACTTGCCAATACTTCAAGCCCTGCTGAGGCCCTGCTGAGGCCCAAAAATGGGAGATTCACGACAAAAAACCGCGGTGGCACATAAAAACTCATAAACGTCATCAAGTATTTGCAGAGCAATGGAAGCTGGACCCAATTTGAAACGACCGCTGAGGATGCCTAAATGGTTCGTGTCAAGGAACGAACATCTTCCAAGGAACGGACCAAAGCCTGCTCTCAATAAAGCGGAATTAGAAAAGCCTAAAAGTCCAGGTAAGCAGAGTAGTATTATTGATATTGGTTACACATACACTCTTTTATTTTTGTTGTTTACTTCTGATCTTATATGACACAAACAAACAAAACGCAAGTTTCTCGGGATCACTTCTGTTTCGGGATACACCATACCATCAAATTCCCTTCAAATGTTTTTCCACGTGTCACCAGGGCTGCCTTCTCCTTACCGTCCCTCTGTACGGATCCTCCATTATCGTATGTATTTGGTATCGCTTAACTAACTACAGAGCTGTGGTCGGCTAGACCGAGATGGACAGAATCCATCTCTCGTTTGACAACTGGCGAGGGTAAGTAGGAGCGTCGCGACAGCCGCGACCACATTGAAGCTGTGGCCTTTGTTATAACGTCCGATCATGGCTATGGTGATGGCGCCAGTTGTTGCTACTCACCTCTTTTTACTGGAATACTCACAAAATTTTTTTTAGAACCAACTTTTTCCCTCTAGAAGTTTTCTCTCTTCTTTTTTTCCTCTTTTTTCTCTTACTGGAGCTCAAAGCACCGTGCATAGTCCACAACTCTCGATTGTTCTAGATATGCTGATTATATAGGAGGAAGGACAAACTCTCGGCATTAATCATTCTCGCCTTTGAAATTACCCCGAATTCGCCATCCATTAGGAATCGTAGTTACGTATTGAATGAGTATAGGGCCTAACAATCTTGCAGTAGGCAGACAATATTCAAGTCAGTGGTTTTATCCTCCTACGCTAGTCTGGTACCGATCAACCGACCTCAAAAGGATAGAAAGCTTGGTTATCCTGAATGAGTGTCGTCTTCTCTTTCTACCAGGGTAATCTGGAATTCGTTCACGGACCATGCCTCTGTGAAGTGTGCCGCTTGCCATTATAATACCTTCCTTTCTATGTTCATAACATCCTCTGTAATAACTCCATTTTTTGAAGTCCACATTTTCCATCATCGTTAGCAGTTCTTAACCCTAAATGATTCTCCTGGTAGCTGGAATAGTAATTCTATTAATATGACATGCGAGCTTTCGATGGGTAGGCCCCCGAAGAAGGAGATTCTGTTGAAATTGAGCCCATAAAGTTCTCGCCATTCCTGGAGGTCCAACCGAAAACCCATCGAAGGTTCTGAAAACGAGCACTGGCTCAAACGTGCAGAGATGCAGATACTAATCTTTCAAGAAACTAATTTCCTATTCCATGCTATCTTTCGTGTCGTTTTCAAAAGACGCTTTCCAGCAGTTAACGTCATTCTCTGCTATTGCAGATAATCTGTCGTAAAGCCTGCTAGACATCCTTCTTCCGTTCCATCGGATAAGGAGCTTTTTACCAACCACGAATGTTTGCTTTGTTATTATCCATTCAGTTTCTTTCAACCGGTATGATCCAAGCGTGTTACGGTAGATGACACCAATAATGCCGGGGTGGGCCGGAAATCGGGCTCTGTGCTGAATCCCAGCTTTCCTCTGCTCTGAAAGATCCCCCACACATAAACAATCTTCATATTCAACTTGTTTCCCTTTCAAACTTTCCTTTTTTCTTTTCCCTCTTCTTTCTCCAAAACAGTGTCGAGGAAGGGTCACATCCTTCAAGGAAGCCCAGAAAACCTGCAAAGTTGACAACTCCCACTTATCCTCGGCATTGTCATCGTAAAGGAAAGGATTAATGTCAGAGACTCGATCGCAATCGATACGCCTCGTTTTGGAATGCGCCCCGCATCCGAGTTTCAGCAGAATCATAGTGCCTTATTGAATGCATATGCGATCTGTAGAAGAAGATGGAGGCTTCCAACACTTATATCACCATTCCCACTCAGCCATCCCTTCCCCTAGAGCTTCATGTGAAGGACAAAATCGTATTGGGAATCTGCACGATTCTGAATGGAAGTCGCGTTTACCATGAAAAAAATTAAATGGGTCACAGCCAAGCCATTCGGCGAATATATTTGCTGCGGTTATTAATTGTTGCGATGAAGGTGGCGGTTTTTCATAGCGAGCCACTAAGTGCGTCAAAAAATGTACGAAACAAGTATGCAAAATCTGGTTTGGGCTGGGGTTTTTCGTTTGATGACGATTGATAGCTGGACAAATAGATCATTTGGACTGCATTTTCTCTTTAGTAGCCTCAACTTGACGTTGATTAAGGAATGAGTGGCATTACTTCCTATTACTTAAGTTACATCTCCCAGAAGGATCTGAATGCATGGCGCAATCTTGAGAAATCTTTGGATTGTCGAGAACTTGCTTTAGCTAGATTGTACTGGCTTTTCGTTGAAATCTGATTGATCTCAGATTTCATTTCCTAACAGTTCTTTTTGACCCCATTATTAACCCACAAAAAAAACGTTGTTCCACTTTTTCAGTACTTTCTCGGAAGGTTACGATTCTGGGAGCTGAAATAGCACTGTCAAGACGATTCGGCGATGTTTTCCAATGATCATCGACCACCAGCACTGTACCTTTATGAATTTTCAAGGCACTAGGTGAAGGAAGAGGGTAGAGGGTCATTTATTTCATCGCTGTAGGGGGGACAGAGAAATGTCTGAACAACAGACACTTCTGCCATTACTTTGCCGTATGCTACCTCACTGTCACCTACTCAGTCGATTTCTACTATTTACTACTATTGGCATCGAACTTTCTTCCCGCATCTTTTTTGAAGGGTAAAAGTTGTTAATAAAGGGCACGGTGCTCGTTGAGCTCAAGTAGTCCCTCTCCGAGGCTGGAAATTTGGCCACAATTGTGAGACTTTGGCATCTTTTTCTTCTATCCCTCTTTTCATGGCTTGGATTCATTTGTCCATTCAAATGGCCATACTGCATTCTTTTCTGTTCAGTTTTTCAGCAAAAACCTGCTTCACCCAGCAGGGTATATCGTTGGTTGCCGGATAGTCTTGTAGATGCTCATTTTGTCTTTGTAATCACTTCTACTAAAGCCAATAGTAGGAAACGTCTGGGCTCATCCCCTAGGGATGGTTTGTTACTAGAAGCTCGTTGTCTAGACATGGAAGACTTGTCGCCAAATCTTTCATGGTTTGGGATCTGATTCCAGACCATAAGTATGTTAGCAGGGCGGCCTGGCACTATTCCACCAGCCCTTGATGATAGGTTTTATACAAAATTAATTCAGTCTTCGATACCAAATTTAAAGGTCAACCTATTCGCCAACCATGGATATTCCTATTTGAGAGAGTCTTCTGGGAGCTTGATGAATTCTAGAGAAGGAAGACACAGTAAGGTAGTGAACTGGCCCCATAACCCCCACACTGTTACGAGGGAGACGAAAAGTGCTCTTTTCAGAATCTATAAACAAAACTAAAAAACCACATCTTTTTTTCTCATGTGAGCGTTCTCTACATTTTCGTCGAGGACTGCCGGTTACGATTGATGGCTACGTGTCACCCCGGTAACTGCTTTGGTATACCACCAAGACCGTCAGGTACTATCATTCATCTGTGGCATTCCTTAGACCAATATGCGCACATGACTGCATCTGGCATTCAGTTATACAATTTACGGGTGTCCTCGCTTAGGATTGAGAAGCAGCTTCTACTTGTACTCAAAAGAACAGCTCACGATAAAAGTGGCTATGAAACATCCCGTCAAAATGAATCTGCGATATACCATATGTGCCGGTGTGAGATCGAAAGACGTCCCGGATAAGGAGTTGTAAAGGTTCAAAGATTGTCCCGTGTGTATGCGCGGACGAGTTTCACAGCATTGTAAAGGCTCCATCATTCATAAGGGAGCCCATGGAGGAAGTTCAAAAAACTTGGCATGACCTATAGCGCCAGAGAAAGGCAGCTCTGCCCAGTTTTGCTTGATAGAGTCAGCTCTCTGCGCAAATGCTACAACTGAAATCTCGTCCAAATACCCCATCCATATCATTTCCATCACGGTAATCTCGTCCAATCTCTCTTTTCCCTACTTTGGAGAAGCGTTACTTTTGCTTTTGCAGGATTAGCAAACTTTCTCGCTTCCTGCCCCACCTATGCACTATTCCCGACCAATACTTCGGCTTTCGACTTAGAAAGGGTACCTCAGAATTATCATGAATTTTGCCTTTAGGTTACATTTCTCACAGAGGGATCTGAATGCATGGCGCAATCTCAGAGGGTCCTTCGGTTCTCAGGAAGTTGCTTTAGCTATCCCAGATTGTGATCAGCATACCGTAGACAGCAATTAAGCAACTCCTACCACCCAAATCGTACCATAAAAGATAATTACCGTCTTCTTTCTGACCATTAAAGATAGCACCCATCAGAAACTCACTATCAACCGCATAATAACACAGCACTATCTATGTTTCCCGGTACCGCCGTCTAATCTATAAAGATGGCCTTCAGAAGACGTTCATATCAGCTTGACCGCAATGTAACAGGCTTGACCCAGATACATACGCAGTTGATTAGCCCCGAAAATAATCTCTGCTTCCAATGATCTTTGGTTTAGGAGATTAGCACGACACTGACCGCTACCCAGCTCCCTCCCTCCTGCACAACCACCAACTATCTGCCAGGGCTGGTTTTTCCAGGAATTCCCTGCTCACAACGATTTGCATAACTTTTTTGAAGACCGCATCGATTTTGATTGGTTTTTTGGCTCATGACAACGGAAGTCTAGAACCTCTTCTGACTAATGTCTCGACGGCTGATCGGGTATTTTTGCTGTCCAGGTGAAGTTACCCGAAAGAGTGAGTAGAGAAGTCCCTGTGAAGGGATTCCCAAGCCAGGCTCATTCTGGTGAGACAGACAGCGACTCTCAGAGGAAGACAAAGGGTCCCCTTTTTCTCTCGAAATCTCTGGGGTATCCGCCGAAGAAATAACGTGCGAACGGACATTTTTAGGTCCCGAAAGACTCTGCATCGGCATGAGAACCAGATGTTTTTGATTAAATTCAAGCTTACCCTCAATGAGCACGAGGTCTCAAGCAGGCTTAAACCAAAGCTACAATTACCCATACTAATCCCAGATGAGGACCATCCAGACAAAATGAAATGAATCAGAAAGCGCTTTGCTCCTTGTTGTTGCTAGGTTTCACCCTGTGGATTCCTAGACCCAATTTGTTGCTGGAAAGCACCCTTGGAGCCCGAGAACCGGATAAAGGGCATGAGCTGGGAAAGAAGGGTGGGTGCCACGAATATGCGTGTTCCTTTAACTCCTTTTCGGTAAGCCAGAAACCTAGCCACCTTTCAGAATAGCAGTAGAATAATTTCTTTGAAGATTATTTTCACTATTTACGTGTACCTTGCCAAAACTACAGCTGTGACTGATTGATGTCCATTTGATTTGAATGCACTCCGAAAACCAGGGCACATTTATATGCGTTTGACAAAAAAAAGTCACTTCATGATGGATTACTCGATTTCCCTTGCCAAGGAAAACTTTTTCTTGAACTGGTGATGGGTGGGAGCGGCGGCCGCGGGAGGCTGGGTCTTTCTGTAAAGTACTAGATCCATAACAGATTCAAATCGAGGAGAGCCAAGATGGCGGTTTGAACAACCTAATTTTTTAAAGATTAAATTCAAAACAGGGCCCTGGCCTTCATCCAACTACTTGAATTGCGCCATGTTTCTCTCTGTTTCTTGCATTCAAAACTGCTATAACGTTTGATAAACCATCGCTGGACTGCTAATTTATAGGTGAAATCAGGCCTTTGATGGGATCTAAACAACTAGACGTCGCCCGTAGAGCACAGGTGTACTTCCCTGTTCTGTCCGGAGCACAAGGTTCCGCATTTTTACCCCTGGCATCGCAAAAATCAGTTCTGTTGGCGACATACTCGTCTACCGTAATCAACCTGATGTCTATTCACCAAATTCTGCAGCTTTTTTACCATTTTCTGAAAACCCAATGCTATAGAATACCTACGTGTTTGGGAATCGATCTCGCGAGCGATATAGATGCAATGTCACGCCTCTAGCGGTCGCACTATGCGTTCACTTCAACGTGACTACGTATGACGTTGATATAAATATAAGACTCAAAGAGGATTTCGTAGAGACCAATTATTCATTGAGAATATCAATCAAAAAATAACTTCTTTGGCGAGAAACTATCAAAAACAACATGATAAACCAGTTTTTTTGGAAAAAGTTCATTGTTATCGCCAGCCTTGGAAAACCTTTCGGGTATAAATGAGAGAGAGATCGATGATGTGAAATCACTCGAAGACTATACTTTGTCCTCTCACCTCTTCTCTTTACCTGACCACTTGACATTCTGTATTTACTGATAATCAAAATAGGTAGTAGTCTTTTTCAGTTCCTCATCGATTTCTTCAGAAATATACCTCTTCCAAGCAGCTCAGCCTTCAGTATGTATTGACCCTACTCACAATTTATACTGAATTCAACTAACGAGATTACTTGTTATTATCGATTATTACATTTAAGTAATTGTTGAACTTGGTAATTGAAGGATTTCAGTGCACGACAACCTTAAATGTGTTGAAACCTCCTCCTAAGTATCCTAAGTAATAGTTCCTGGTCAGAAACAGTAAGATTAAACTTCTTGAAACTTCTAGTACAAATTGATGTAGATGTAATAGACTAATGTTGTAATCTGTTATAATAGTAGCCTGTAATTACTGGATAGTAAAGACAAAGTCTTGAGAGGTTAATCGATCCCGTCTGAGGGATGCGCCCCGCACTCGACTTCCATTCAGAGTCGTAGTGGCGTAATGAGTGCGTATGTGGCCTATACAATGAATTCCGGTGGCCAGCCCCTGTACAAGTCAGTGCTTTTATCCTCCCAGGCGAGTCTGGTTCTAATTATCCGACCTCGAAGGGATGGAAGGCTTGGTTTTCCCAGGCGGGTGTCAATCCGGGCCTCGAGGCATGACCATGCGTGTGTGAAGTGCGCCATTTGCTACTACACCACCTCCGCTCTAATTATCAATAGTAACAGATTTATTATAATTATTGGTTATAATTATATGCAGATTGAAGGATTTTTATGAATTTAATAGAGTTAATTGGATGGTATAATAAGTTGTAATATAATTAGCTGACTAAATAAGCATATGATAATTATAAAATTCAGTTAATATTATCCCATAAGTATAATGTGGCTTGAGTGGTCATTGCATCTAATTTATTCTCAAAAAATATCACTAATTATGAAAATTTATTCCGACCCGGTTCTCTTTGTATTCTAATCGGCTCAGTTACATTTCATTACTGCCACTCGCCAATGGATCTCTGGTTAGATGCTGGTGGTGAACTCCGAGTCACCGATCAAATTAAAAATATTGTATTTTTTATTTTTCAGCTATTTTTATACATATATAGGTCTGCCATTAAGGAAATAATTCATCTTTTCAACAACATATACGCCACCAAATTTGACTCAATTGCGTTACTGTCATACCCCAAAGAATCTCTGGTCATCGAACCTTGCAATTAACTCAACTTACCCATAAATAGCCTTTCCGATGACTCAGAAAAACCGGTTTTCTACCTATTTAACTAGTCATTTTTTATAGATGTTTACAATTCGTATATTAAGATCATAGCCCATCAGTTTTACCGTTCTGGCTCTCAGCTGTACCGAAATGTTTGTGGCGGTCAGACCTAATCACGTGAAGGAGATCTTGAAAGATGGTCCCGTGAACAATGTGTAACTAGAGGTCTCGTCCACCCACATGTCCGCCCATATGTATACTTAACGGCTCCAAACAAGGAAGGACTTCAAACAGCCGCACATATGCCTCCGAAACTTCTGCCTAGCACTCGGAGTCCGAGCTGCAACGAAAAAACCGTGTCCCAGATGGTTTCGGAGCAGAAAACAACAATGCCCTCCTTTTTTGTGCCAGTCTGCCCTCATATCGCGCCCTTCAGGGTATCACTATTGATGGTATTCCGACAACACTGAGAATTCCTCTTTCCGACCATACAAGCCCATTGGGTCCTCTCAATTATTTCAGACGATTTTTCTTCTGCTTTATGAAAATGCTCACGAGAATTGGGAAGACAGCGCAGATTTTAATTCATAGGTTGCTCCAATTTTCTCTGATCAACTGAGTCCGAAGTAGTTTTTTACGGCTTCAACCTCAGGACGGCACACGTTCATGCCTCTTCTTACCCATTCATCCTTTCCTGGTTTTCTCCAAAACTTCTGACGACAAAGAAGCAATAAATTCCCGCGGAGCTCCATGAAATACCTCCCATGATGCTGTTTTTTGCCCCTCCCATTATCCATTCCCTTCTTGCTATATCCTTCTCTTCTCATTTCCTTCCCCCCAGCCCCTAATCTTTACCATATAGGGCGGATCCATGTTGATATCACGTGGGGATGGCGTTTTCCACCACGGCCGGGACCGATCGGCGTGACACGCCCCTCCCGGGTTTTGATGCAGCGAGACACCTCTTCCTATTACCGTACGCACACGCTCCACACCCGGGGCTGTCCTCTCGATGATATTTATGCGATGTGATCGTTTGTCGTCTGTGTTTGGTTATCGTTTTCCCTTGCAAAATTCCCACTACAGTAATCCTAAGAAGTACAGATTTGCACAAGTCAGTCAGTTCTCTGAACTTCGGTGACTATTCGGGACTGTGGCGCACGTCGCCCCTTCTCCTTTTCCTTCTTCAAACATTTTCTCCCTTTCTTTCATGTTGGAATATATCTCTAAGCAGACGATACTGTACAATATTGGTTAATTATTTCATACTGTAACTTCGTTTTTCAGTAATGGTAGACGTCTTTCCATCACAGGCGACCGCCGAAGCGCGATACATTGCTATATTTGGCACGAGAACACGATTTGTCGTCATGGTTCTCGTGTTACTCTGTTTAACCAGTATCTGGTAAGTTATCACACAAAACTACATTCGTAGAGTCATGATGATTTCTGTTTACCTAATTATTTGTTTACCTGTTCAGTTGCGCTGTTAATGTAGCACAAATACAAACAGACCATTGTTTACTATCACGGCTAGTAGAAAAAAGTCAGCAAAAGTTAAGTTAGAGAAAGAAATGAAAATAAGAAGGGCAAGGGGCCAAGCGGCTGTTATACGAATAGCTTTTATGGAGTCAAATGACGAGTGACGCAGAAAGACCACCCAAGAAGAGTCATCTGTCAGAGTACATCGAAAAAGTAGCATAGGTAAAACTTGGTCTGGGCGACTGACGTAAGAAGGTCACCCGGAAGCTCATTTGTCAGGGTAGAGTACATTGCAGTAATACTATGGCAGTACTAGGTAGAAGTGACTCAGTTCCCAGGAAAAATATACCCGAAAAAGTTACGTAGTAGACAACCTGTTAGGGCAAGGGTAGAAAGACCATTTGGCCATATCAGAGACTATACGGATGGGGTAGTATGACTTGGTGTGTAAGGCCTGTTTCTGCGCCATGCACGCAACCCTCATTCCAATTTGTATACTCTCTGATATGACCAAATATCATTTCATACCTGACTAAAGTTCCGGGTGGTATTTGGGAGAAAACAAATAAAGGTAGCCAAAATTAGGTGTTTCCTTGAGCTCGGGGAGGCACCCAACCCAATGCAGTAGGGGAGAAATGAGCTCTCAGGGACGAAGGGTTAGATCACAGAATTTATTTGGTCAGGATCAAAGTCTTCCAGGCTAGAATCGGGATGGGTTATTTGGCATATTGTTACTTACTTGCCTAAACAGTTCTCGTGATCATTTCTGATAGATTGTGCGGATTCTCAGAAATAAACTATATCACTCGAGTAATTGTAGTGTTTGTTGAGTAGAATAGGTGATAATTATAAATATTCAATTATTCCGTGGGGAACAGTTTTTTCTGCTATGAAAACTTCATCTTTCTCGACTTTTCGGCAAATTCATCAACATAAACACCCAATATCCCGACTGATCAGACCAGTTATTCAAGCTGTTTACATCGTTTGTCTTAGATGGTCGGTTATGACGAAATCTACCAGTCCGTTGAATGCACGTGGGTAATATCCTTCCCCACGAATTCAATGATCAGTTAAACGCATGTGATTTTCCCGTGAAAGGAAAGGGTGGGGAGGATCCCTGTGGGGCTAAATATAGCCAGGGTTTACTGTCAAGAATGCAGAGTGCAGCAGCGAGGAACAAAGAGGCCGCGAACAGTTTTTCTTGGAAATTCAAGAAAACAACAGCTGTGGGAAGAATCGCCAACGTCCTTACGGAGCCGTTCTATCTATAGTTTCAGCTGTTGAATGTTTTCGTTGTATTACTACAGAAAACAGACTTGGAGCAGAAGGGTTGGGGCTCGCTTATCATCCACAAATACTGTGGACTGGCACATGGGACGACCTCTGTTCAGGCCAATCGAGTCCCTAGATCTAGTGCCACCTAGATCAGAGGTACGGGTGCTACTTCAAATTCGCCTGAAAGTCAACTATATGGCGCATCCAAAAGGGGATTCACCTTTCCTCTGTGAGTTCATTTTTCTATAAATTCTTTATATTTCCAGCATAGGACTCAGAAAAGGCCCTTTCTTGGTTTTGTCTCTCTGATACGGTACCTCCTCTAACGCCTTCCTATCCGAGAAGGATTTTTACAGGATAGGATTTATTCTGCTCCGGTCTCTTATTCTTCAACTTATCCTTTCGTGCTCTGCACAGATCGAGTATAGCTCTCTTAGATGGCACAAAATGGCCATGATCAAATTCTTCGTAGATACGCCATGCATCAGGCTTCTACTTAAAATCGAGGAGGCCTTGTCTAGTACCAACGTCGTTTTAGTAGCTAATTAATTATATCAATTCGTTGTCAGCTCACTTTTACGCCATCTAATCAACTCGGATGATCTGACAGTAGGCAGTAAATCCGATCTCACGAGCACCTGGTACCCACGTTTCCCTTTACTTCTTCTATTTACTCCTGCGTGGTTACCGGTAGCAGGAGGGTAGCGTTTCTAGGGCATAAATAAGATTTGTTTATTGGCGAAACGGTTTACTATCCATTAAGCCGTATACTAATACAAACAAATAGGACCAGTTGAAAACCTCAAATCCAACCGCTCAACAGATCAACCGAACAAGCTGGTTTGGATCGTTTGACGGGAATCGGTCCGACTTCTATTCCATCACTGAACATCGATGCCTGTTAGAGGCTTTACTGATCGAGATCAGAGTGGAAGACTTTCTTTTACACCGAGAGGAAAACTTGTTCGGATGAAGGGGTAAATATTGATCATAACGAGTTTTCTAAAGGGCTTACGTAATATCTGCCATTACAAATAACCTGACTCACCGTATGACAACAGGTATTACTCACCCCTTTCTACTAGTAGTCTGTTACACTCAGAATTTGACTCCTTTGACTAACAGAAGGGAAAAAGGGTAGTAGGGTTAAAGGTAGACTGGCAAAAAACCTAAGCCATAGAGATTACGCCATGTATTTGACATCCTACATAACTGGGAATCAACCGCTAGTCAGAGTTCGCCGCTTAACGGCAGGTTCTGAAATCATTCCTTAACTCGTTTCGTTTAAAACTTATTCAATCATTTTTTTTGAGAACCACAGTTTAAATTTTTGGGTGTTTTCTATTCGATTCCAGCTTTTGGACAGGATCAGGGTAGATTTATTTATTTATTTTTATTTGGACGGGGTGAAACTTTTGAATTTTTCAAATTCCTATCCCCAACACCACGCTCTGATCTACTTTCACCACGCAGGTTCATTACCATTCCGAAAACCAGACTTGCTTCAAAGTCGACCACTCTTCAGCAGGAGCGTGAAGCTCCCGGATCTGCCAGATCCAGATGGCCAGGTGCCATCTTACTGCACACCTCATTGACGACGTGATGTGTGCTGGTTCCCGAAAGTTCTGTGGTCTCCGTGGTCGCGGCGGTTGTTTATTTTAGGCCAATTCTGACGCAAACGTATCGTCGTTCTGTTGTATGGCTCTCCGACACGGTCACGACTTGTTTTGGCAATTTCCCGATATCGTCATTTCTTTCTTTGGGAAACTCGAATAGTAATAAACAAACACGTAAACATGAAAGAAAGAGATCTAGGTGTTGTTGTGATAGGATTCTCAGAAGTGATCCATAAACTCAAATTCCATGATGGCATAGCCATTTTTCAAATATATATTATCTAATGCATTCTGCCAAAAAGATACACAATATGAGGGTTTGCGCCATGCGTTTCAGTTCTGCTCAGAATCATCCGAGTCATAGATTCTCCGTCAGTTCTTCATTTGTGTGGAGCCGGTACATTCTTTTCCCAAGCTGGTCTGTTACGAATCTACCTATTGAATATGGCTTGAGCCAGATTAAACTTTAGGATTGGGCACGAGGACACAGCCTGTCATCCACTGGGCACCACTCCACACTTCTCTTTTTACACTACACAAAGGCATAGGCAATGGGAGGGTAAAAAGCAGAGGGTGCCCGGAAAAAGTACCCGAAACCACTATGTACAACAGACCTACCCCTAAGAAGTCTTGGTTGCACCCAGACCCTTCCGGGCCTCTTTTAACTTCAACTATCAAACTACCTGTGCTCGTGAATGTAGGGGAAATCGGAACGCTTTTGAACCCAACAGAGTTGAATCAGAATTGATAACTGTCTTTGTCTGAACTTACCCCAGCCTCACACTGGCAGGATAAAAGTATATTGGCTCACCCTCCACAATCCCAAAGCCTGCTCACATTCAAATACTGCCGAGATTATGAGTCTAAGTTGAATGGCGTGCTTTTACCGAACAGAATTATTTACCACCCAAAATGTTATTGTTATTATTGTTTGTTACAATCTTTATCTCGTATGCTCAACTTCGATTTTTCAGGTCGAACATCCTGTGTTTCAACTTTGCTGTGATCTGTATGTCGGAAGCGTCAGACGTGAAGAACTACACTGGCAATACATCAGTTACCGATTCGCGTGCAGTCCGTCCATTCACGAATCGTATGTGCTTACTCGTTTATGTCAAAACGTCTATTCTATGACGTTGTTTGCTTGAGAACTGGTATCCAGGCTAACGACGGAGTTCCGGGGATGGCTATTGCCGCTTACTCGGAAACCGCTGATGGCAGTGGGAAGTGGTTCAATATGGCGAAACGTTTCCGTTTACCGGCTATGAATTGAATAGGAAGCTCCCATCTACCAAGAATTTTCATTTCCCGGGCCTATCTGTTGAACAAGGGAGCGCAGGCTTCATTCTGTTTCTCACTAGAGATCAACCTGTGCGAGGGCTTCAAAGGATATGGCTAGCCAACTTATTATTCGCTTATTATTATTGGCTTATTCGGCCGCCCCCAGACACATTTGGCAGATTGGACGCCTTCCTACTTACTAATTCCACCCTCACTCGAACCAGTTGCTGCACGAGTTCTAGAATTTCATTACAACCCTTTCACTGGTGTGGTGGGTTCAGTAAGAGAGATCAGGTATTTCTCCTAAGGTACTTCACGGTATAGAGTATCGCCCAGAAGACTTAGTTCACTGAAATTAGGCTAGTGGGAACCCCACCCGCTCGATGGCTCAGATAATCCAACTTCTCCTGGTAATGAAGCACGGACTGGGTGTCATCTACAGAATCAAAAAACAAAGAAAAGATTGGGTACACAGGGCTGCGTGGAATCTTTGTGCTTCCAAACTTCCCGCTCCCTTTTTAATGTAAGACTTTCCATAGATGAGTAACACTTCTTATATTTGAGGTCTCTATTCGAGGAGGACCTAGTGAGCGATGTTTTTCTTAAGGAGCTACATAAAGTCGTTTTTTTCTATTGCCTACAGTCCTCTAAGCTACCCAGTCCTTATTGAAGGCACACCCTTGCTACGGCCAGGTTCCCACGAGATCATGATACCAGTTTTTCTGCCAAGAGTATGTCGCCGAGTCTGTCGTCGCCACGCGGTTACGGTGTCGTCGATGAGCGTGTTGCGAGCGATCCACGATGACGACCGGTCACAGATGATAGTGATTGATGGTCGGTCGATGATCGTCGCCCCGCCGCCAACCTCTTCTACGGCAGAACATCATTGATTATCCCGATGATGATGATGACGACGACAAGAAGTGGGCGCATTTCAAAGGTCACAGCAGTTGGATCAGGTCCAGACGATCCACCGGAAGACTATTTGGGGAGAGATTTCTATCTGAGAAAAGTGATCTCTGAAAGGGGCACACACTGGAATCCTATAGGAGAGAAGTACAGTAGGGTGCATTGCATCGCTCTTAAGGTTACACGACATTTCAGTTCAGGGAGATCCTTGGAAAATCGGTTTACCTTGTTGAGTAGAACATCCCCACACCTACTCTGGGTATCTTCGAACTAGAAGAACAACTACTGGAGCTGTTGATTTCTTACCAGTTTCACCTAGCACATGGTTCCTTCGGGCTATATACAGGTTGCAGTTACACTTAGAACCGATTAAGGTACTGTAACACTGTTTATTCTGTCTCTCTGTACAACATCGCAGAGTGAATGGCCTGTCTCCTGTTTGGGAATGGGTTGGAAATTGACCCCGTTTCTAGCCTTTTTTGGGTTATTACTTCCAAATTTAGCTCTCAGTGGAGAGTTCAGTGAACCATATTAGGATCTGATCAGCTTTGGCAATCCACTAAGGAAAAACAAACAGTGACTAATTTTATTTTTCTATGGCGGTCAACGGTTGACCAGATGTAAGGATATGAGCGCCCATCTACAGTTGGTCTTGTCCCGATGGTCCTTCAGAGCTCGTGAGATTTACCAGTTCAGTGGAATCGTATAAAAAGGAACAAGAAGGCGTATTGGAAGAAGGACAATAGGAAAGAGAGGAACTAGAGAGCATGGGAAAGGACAAAAGTAAAAGAAATAGAGAGCAATGACGATGGTACCTTCTGACTCACATCTTTTTCCTGATAACTTTTCTTTCCCTGTTAGTCTTGACCCTTGAGATACCTACACTGCTTAAACATTATCGAAGGAGTAAGAGTCACAGAGAAACCGTTGCAGACTAATAGGATTACTGTATTAGGCAATAACGCCTTATGTCGTCTCATGAAACAGATCTTAATCTCAATCCCCTGTTTATATAGCTCCTATCGGTTACCGCTTCTTCCCCAGCGCCAAAAATTTCACAAAGGTTTCCTCTTTGTTTTCGGTATCAAATTTATTGAGTGCCTATTTACAGGACAGGAATCATGGGCGATTGCGATTGTGGCGGTTGCAGCTCTACTGGGAAATTTCCCTGTTGTACACCTGGTGAATAAAGTTGGAATCCGGACTGTTTTTTCTAGTCTAGGGATGCTCAGCGCAGTTTCGACGCTACTTATTCCAACGTCTATCAGGGTAAGTGTGAAGATTTTTTAGCTCAGTTGTTCGGCTTGATGCCAATTCATACACGCGAGGCACCTGATTTTACCTCCTAATCCAATTTGAATTACAGTATCCCATCAGAATTGTGAACATGCCACTTTTTTTGAAAATTTGCTGCATAATTGCTGTCAATACTGATTTTGTGGGACATATGAGTGATGTCGGAAATTTTCCATCAGATACCATCAAAAATGCTGACGAGCCGGACTGGTAGTTCTCTTGCTCAGTTGTAGCCCATCCTTAGGTTGACCAGAACCGGTTCTACCGTCATCTACTGAACAAATCTTTGTAGATGGACCGTAATTGACCAAGCTGTCATCAAACAACACATGCTTATGTTGACTGATAGCCTAATCTGTTCGGCGAATACGTACTCTTTCAGCTCGGTTTTTACTGGTTTCTCGCAGCACGATTTCTGCAGGGATTCGCGTTTGCAGCCAATTTCCCGGTGATCGGATCGTTTTGCGCCAAATGGACGTACTTTAAACAGGTATGGCATTTTTGAACTAGAGACATTTGTAATGACAATGTGCACAAGGGATTCGGAGATTCGAGAAGCCGAGGGTGCTTTATTGGGGTTGAAAACGGAATAGATTGATTAGATGGAGGAAGTGATATGGTAAAGTGTCTGGATTGGTTGATCCTCAGAGGCTGGGCTGGGCCGCTCATTTGACTTCTACCTGGAACAGCAGAGTAGTAGGCCCAGAAATGATTGGTGAAGCCCTGTCTTTGTTTGAGCTGCGGGTCTTACCCTTCTGGACCGGGAGTGACCGTTCCGTCCTCGTTTAGAGGCCAGATATATGAAGGATTTCTCTTAGGACGACGGCCGGCTGACTTTTTTCTGTTCCCTGACTTTGCTCTCTCTCTTCGTTCCCTTTGCGAGCCTGCAGATCTTGCCTGGATTTTGAGTAAAGTTCAGCACCATTCAGGCGGAAGGGCATACCTAGTGTACCAAAAAGGAATGTCAAATTTCGGGCAGGAAGTGAATGTCCTGGTTTCTATCACTTCATTTTGGATTCTATACACTCTATCCCGTTCGACTGCAATTAGTATTTGCATAAGCCTACGTCATGGAGCTCTGCGCCGCTGACTTGAAGATTCCCTAGAAGCTTGTTCATAGATCTATCCTTATCGGACCACTCGAATCTCGAATTCGACTTCTTCAGAAATCCTTCGAGAAAGTCCTTTTTAACAAAACGTACTTCAGAATGGTCTATTTGTCTCTGCGCTGGTCGCTTACGTTCAGCTAGCTCCCGCCTGTACGATGCCAGCTTCTGGAGCACTTTGTTCAGCATTCAGGTTAGTTGCAAAGTTTTTTGCATTGTTGAACTTTGTATGGGTTTACTAGTGGACGTGCTGAGGAGATTAGCCAAACGTGCCGATTTTAAAACGAAGCGAAACTGAAGCGTGTTGATCCGTTCGAATCCTGGGCAGACCAATTACCGAAAAATTGAGTTTTGAACTCCCCCAAGCCACTGTCGGATTCAATCGGGATCAGGATGATGTCATGAAAATGGGTTTTTGGAGCTGAAAATTGTGTTGAATATGATTATTCAGATTCAACGTACTATAAACAGTTTTTCGGTATATATGGAACTACTTATTACAATATTTTCATGGGTATAGTTTACGAAATGCTCTTGCCTAAGCTGACTACAATGACATCACTTGAGCCATGTCCTTTGAACTGGTCCGCAACGTGGAGACCAGTTCTCACGGGACTACAGTAATCTGAAAAATTACCATTGATTACACTCACATTTCATCAGAAAGCGTAGAATTTTCATAAACACAGTTCTCGGGTTTATACTACGAAAATAGAGGCGCTAAGTCGCACGTCAGTACGATGCTTGAAATCCATGCGGTCTTACTGTATTGACTCTCACACAAAAAAGGTTCTGGGAAACAACAGAAAAATGAAACTGAACGAGAATAAACAAACTGCAAAGGCGCTATCTGTTTCCAGAAAAGAATGCGCCATGACTTTGACTTTCAGTCAAAAACGTAGAGACACTTGATTAATGTTGAGCGTTGTTTGTTGCACTTACTTCTAATGTTTAAACACTGGCTATTTTCAGATGGCCATCGATTTTCTACGCTCATGGTGCTGTGTCATTGTTTTTGTTTATTACCTATGGTCTTTTCTACCGTAATTCTCCTGGAAAGCATCCATTCGTCGGAAATGTCGAACTCAGAAAGATCAGTGTTGGAAAGATTGGAAATGTCGAGTACGTTCATAATAGCCTTTATTAAAATATCAAATTGCTAGAAAAATCGACTTAAGTTGCTGTTTTACGGTTGCGCCATGCATTCGACATCCTCTCCAAGTTGCCTCAACGATATTCGGGTTTAAACTGAGCCATCGACTGGGGTGGCCTCTTATTCCTAAGATCACTCTCTTACGCCCTTGCCAGTCGGCTAGACAGTTTTGGGAGGAAGGCGCAATGTTTATTGTCTGAGTTTAATTTATTTACTACAAAAAAGTCATAAATGGAACAAAATGTAAGCAGTCATAGTTGTAGTTTAATTATATCTCTCAGCGCGAGTTTGGCGTTGGGTGACTTATATTTCCTTGGCAAATCCTCCTAAGGACCGGTTCAAGCATAAATATCATGACAAAAACGTCACCTTCCGTCGTCAATTAATGAAGATGGATATTCATTTGCTCTCATTTTTGTACAAAAGGTTTTTATGAAGGTATGTGGAGTTGACTGGGAGGCTGTAGTTGGAGATATTTGGGAGACTGCAGTCAAAATAGACCTGTTGGGAGGTGTCCTGTGACCGGAAAGAAAACAAATGCACCAAAGTGGAAAGGGCAACTCGCTCAGCGGTGACCAATCTGTTTTTAAGGCATAAGGGTGCTGTGACTCCCAAACAGGATCGTAGCTAACAAATTTGATGCGATTTACAGCGGCCTACTATGTGGGAGGGGAAGCGTTGAGTAATGTAGGGGACGCCGTTGTTTCTCCACTCAGGTGGTATCTCCTGATAGTGATAGGCTTCGTAGCAAGATTGTGTTGAGCTGGGAGGCTTAGACGAGCCGGACTGAATCTAAGGACCAGAATTCTTGTGGTAGAACTTACTGCCATTACCTGACTTCCGTTTCGCCGACTTGCATGGCAACATAAGGCTTTGCTTGGAAGATCGTGTTATCAGTTTGTTAGGGTACTTCCTCTAGACCGACCAGAAAGTAAGTACCGTTACTAGAACTAGCTTATTCTGACTACAGGTGCACTCAGTGCGATCCTCCACTAGTTCTAGTTTTTTTTAATTATAATCCGTACCCGGTGTTAATCCGCTCGACCACAGACCAGGTCGCTGGTAGTCTGTCTCGTGGAAATGGTTCCTATACTTTTTTTGGAAATCATCTACTAAAAACTATAGGAAGACGTGATAGATCTTGATAGTGTAATGGAGAAGCACGGTGCTCGGAATGCGTGAGGGCATGTCCAAACCCCAGAAAAAACGGAGCCCTTTCCACAATCTGTCAGAATTCCCTTCACTTTTTTGTCTTTTCCCTTTTTTTATTTTCTCCTTCAAGAGCTCTATGAAGGGTTCATAGCTTCACATAGATCAGATCGAACACCGCCCTCACTCTCCCATAGCAAGCTGTGAAAAAAGAAAATATGTGTTCAAATGTAATGGAAGTTGAGTAAAAATTTGATAAAAATGATAACCGCCAGCTAAAACTGAATAACATTCACTTTTCCACTTCAAAATCATCTATTCAGTTTGTCTTTTCACTCACTTCATCGATTTATCGATTGGTTTCAGCAAGCGAGCTCTTCGAGCGATTCCATATGGAGCCATCCTATCAACACCGGCAATTTGGGCTGTATGGATTGCTTCTATTGGCAATTTCACTTGTGTCAATATGATGTTCCTTTTCTCGCCAAAGTACCTCTCTACTGGTAAGCGCCTTTATTAGCTATCATTATCAGTGTGGATCAGTGGAAAAGGCGAATCGTTGCACATACGTGATCAAGTTCAAATCCCTGATTCAAAGTAACAGTTCTTCCCCAGCGTATGCAGTGGTTATGTAGTGTCTCGTTAGCCGTACACAGCCCAAGGCAGGTCGGAAGATTCCATCAAATTCGGAAAATTAGGTCTTGGGACTTTACAGAAAAAAAAACATTCGAACCATCCCTTCAATTAGGTATTGCGGCGCGTTCTGACCCTTTTCATTGCAGTGACCTCGATGGGAACTCTTGTCCTGCTTACAACCATAATTTGAACCATGTCATCTATTACGATGATCTTCAAAACTTCAGCAGCCCTCTCATTCACTATAATATTTGCATAATGAGGAAAGAGCTATCTCCTAAGAATCAATTCTTTAGTTCTGGGTTTTGCTGTCCACAAGACCGGCTTCACTGCTGCTCTGCCACCTCTTGCACAATTTCTCAGCAAGTTGGCTTTCGGTGAGTCACTGTTCTAGTGCTGATGCATATGGCGCCAATCCTTCAAAAATCTGCAAATAGATGGAGCAAGTGTGCAATTAGTGACAAGTGAGGCGCTGCTGCGACGCCGTAGCGACGTGCTCCGTTCGCCATTGAGCTTTGCAGAAGTAGTGCAGTCGCTTCGCGACCTCGACGCACTCGGTTCAGCCTAGTGAACTGCTCAAAATTAGGTTTTTGTATCTCGACTTCGTTCGTTTAGGTATGCTATCGGATCGTATAAAATGCATTTCGGAACAAAACAAATTCCGAATCTTCAATTCTTTGGCCTTCTTCGGATCAGCAGCCTTCCTGACGATATTGGCTTTTATGGGAGATGTCTATAAGGTACGTTATGCAGCCTTTGAGGAAAAAAAAAACCAGACTCCCATAAGGAATAGCTGGTTGAGAACCTTCTTGCACCAGTTTAAACGGTTTTTCAGAATTACAACATGATCGTATTTGGGTGTGCAGCCGGTGTTCTCGGAGCTACTACAGGTGGTTTCTTCAAAGCTGGACCAGTGATTTCAAAGCAATATAGGTAAATCACGATTTATTCTTTCGATTCACTCGTACTGTAGGAATTCAAGGTTTCGGGAAGTCCAATGAAGATAAGGCGGGGTGGTGTAGTGGCAAGTACCGCGCTATTGCACATGCATGGTCGCCGGTTCGAATCCCGGCTCGGTATTCGCCTAAGCCAACCAAGTCTTCTATTCCTTCGGGTTTGGTTAACTGGTACCCCATTCGTCTGGGAGGATAAAAGCACCGACTTGTACAACGGGTGGTCACCGCAAGTTATTGTATAGGCCACATACGCATTCAATAGGATTCTGAATGGAAGTCGAGTGCGGAGCGCATCCCCCAGGCAGGGTCGATTAGTGCCCTAGGACTTTGACCTTTTGATATGGGTCAAGTAATCGTTCGGTTTCATGAGAGCCGAAACGAGAAAGATTTGCTGGAACTGCTCGCGTCCCAAATAGGTTTTCTTGTCATGTACCACTCCCCAAACAATGAATCGAACTAAATTTGCCTCGAACAATCAGGGATAAGCTCTCCAACTGTAGTCTTCGAGCACAAAAAGCCTTCCAAATGCTTACTGTGACTAGTTATTTGAAATTTTCAGTCATTTCGTGACCGGTAACATCTCACTCGGGATTACAATTACGATGCTCATTGTACCGTTCATTGTCAACTCTCTTACGCCTCATTCCACGCAAGAAGAATGGAAATGGGTTTTCCTTATCATCGCTGCCGTTATGGTGAGGGCTTTCTTATGGGCTTCCATTTTGTGTCGCCTTAAAGGGAGCCCACAGGCTTACCCGTGGAGTGCCCACGCTCTTCGCCATCCGCCATTTTCAGCAATTTGTTTTTAGGTAGTGACAAATCTCATATTTATGGTGTTCATCAAAGGAGAACCATGCCGATGGACACAAGACGATTTCGTGCGTTCACAGATGAGAAGTTCCATCAAGGTCCAAGATGTCGTCGTTACACCTTCACCTGCTGGTCAACGCTTCTAATCTGTTTCACTGCTTAGCTCGTATTCACTGCCCTTAGTCCCGCCGATCGCCCTTACGCCTCGTTCCTAAGGATGATCTATACCTTTACGCTATGTAAGCCCATGAAGGAAATGGGCCCCCAGATTTCACTAAGTAATTAGATTCCGATGCCTTTAAGGAGAAAATCGCACGTGTTCTATGGATAAGGGAGGATGAAGTGTTTGAAAAATGCTCACCTCACTCCTGTCGATGATCTCATGTTTGTTTTTTATCAGATCTATCGATATCTGCGCTCTGTGCTGTATTGATTGATTGCTATTGATTCGTGTATTGTAAATTGTTTTCAGTTACATGACCATATCGGGATACGTTTTTAGTGTCTGATTCTGAAAATAAATAAATTATATATCGTACCTGCTAGAGGGCAAAGGTGGTGTAGTGGCGAGTGGCGCACCATCATACAGGCACAATCCAGAGTTCTGATCCTGTGTCCATACATACATAGGGCAATAAAACTTGCCACATCGGGCTGGATACTGGTACCAGGTTCTTCTAGGAGGATGAAAGCAGTGACGTGTACATCACTGATGTTCCTTTCAAGGGATTCCTGAGTCAAACGGGTGCATTTTAAGCCAAGTTATATCGCTTTATTTCAAGTACCAGTACCTGGAATCTACCCAATCCTTACTTCCTATAGTACCTGATAAAGAAAGGTAGCAGAAGATCTATCAGTGTTTGTTCCTATGTAAATCAAACAACACTCTACCCGGTATCCTTGTGGATCAGACATTATAAGAGGTGATACCATCAATCATTACGTCATGACTGTAAAGTGTGATACTGCACCATATAACTATGTAATATGAAACGGTAATTCTTCTCATCCCTCAATTATCATGATCCATTAGCAACAACTTGGAGTGTGTTTCAACTAGTGTATGTGACGTTAGATCAGGACGTAGAGTCGAGCGATTTAGCCGCGAACTATGAACTAAGGGAGATTCGCATCATTTGTGACTTACTCAAATAAGCCGTATACACGCCCACCATAGCATACTTCGTTCTCACAGTTTTACGTCAACCAGTATAGCGCCGAGTAATTGTTTACTTACTACAAATCAACAAACTTCGTGGTAACTAACACCCACATCCGGTGAGTTCGGCCGCAAAATGGGTTGAAAATGGAACAGGAAGTGGGCGATCGAATGCTGCTGGATGGCACTTTTATCAAGCCGATGATCGACGATAATGACTGTTGCGTTGCGGTGGGTGGGATAAGTTTCAAAGCCGCATTTTCCTAAAATAGAAATGCAAGATTGATAATATGCCCGTCATGGAAAACAGATACATGGAGTGTCGCGGCTTTTCAAAAGCGGGATCACTTTAAGTGGGATTAGGGACATATCCACGAACAGCCGGAAAATGAGTAAGGAATATGATCAAAAGGGTTTGCTGAACGGTTGCCTGAAATATCTGAATACCCATTCGTCAATTCCCATACTCTCATTGCGTACAGAACCTCTTAGGGTTGCGGCATCTCCGTCTAAAAACATGCATTCGACGTATCATCCCTAGATGGAGATATTATAACGCTCAGAGGGACCATATGTGAACGAACCGGATTCCATGAGAACCCAGCAGAGTTCCTACGAATTTAGCCAACTGTTATAGGACTGTTTTGCATATTGAAAAGAACGGAGGTGGTTGTTAACAAGTGGCGCGTTATCACTCATGCATGGCCACGGGTTCGAATCCCGGATCGATAATTGCCTAGGCCTACCAAGCCTGTCTTCCCTCCAAGCTTGCTCGACTGGTACCAGACTCGTCTAGGAAGATAAGGATACTTTGTCAATCGGGTAGTCACCGCAAGTCACTGTACAGGCCATAGATGCATTTGATACGCCACTACAATTTTGAATGGATGTCGAATGCAGAGCGCATCCCTCAGATAGGATTGATGAACGCCCACAGACTTTATCTTTTATGCTTTATCCAATACAATGGTCAAGGACCTAGTCATACATAGTTTATAGAGAGAAAACTAGTTTTTGACATTTTTATTCGAGGTGGTAGACCGTAAATACTGGTAAGGACCCTTAGCAAACTATCAACAATAAAAATACTGTTTCGTTTGGACTGACACAAGACTGTAATGTCAGGAAGGCAATTTGGAATGATAACTTCTAGAGCAAAATCATACACTAGCGAGATCAAAACACATACAAGAAACGGCAGGACTCGGGTACGTGACGCACACGCACGCGTATGTGACACAATTCAAGACAGTACACGACTTGAAACTCGACTTTGTATGCAAATTAAAACTAATCTACATTTCAAAAAAATGATCACCGGTAGACATGCCGCTGGATTCATTAAATTTTTAGAATTTTTACATTATTTTAATTGGTTAATGTAATATCACAGAACAGATGAAGACACAGCGTCTTGTCGCAACGCAACCGCTCGCGTCGCTTTTCGGTTTTCTAAGACCTGTCAAATCCACGTCGCAACGACTGACACCGGAATAAGTCTTCCGAGCAAAGAAAAATTTTTCAAATACAAGAGGAAATAACAGCGTATAATACAAATTTAGTCCAATATCTATGTACATAAAACCCTTCAATGTTCTACTATGCTTATCGATTTTTTGACGCGACGCGCCTGCTCTTCAGCGCGAGAGAAGCCCTCAGA